>JAWWQZ010000143.1:1670000-2270000 GCA_033815515.1 Cryptocheilus praepositus
ACCTAAAACGGTCATTGCGAGCAAGTGACCATGAGTTCATACGAAAAAGCATGACAGTGCTCAGATGAAACATTGGATGAAATTAGTTTCGACGATTGTTGCAATACGTTTTGTGGCTGTAATGTGTTTCTAAAGTGGTTCGTCTGAAGTCAGCCTTAGAATCGCATCACAACCCCAAAATAGTGGTTGCGTGTGAGTGATCATGAGTTAATATGATAACGCATTGTAGTACGCACACAGTCACTGAGTGAAGATAGTTTCGACAATAGTCGCAACACGTTTCGTGATTCTAAAGTGGGCTGAGTTAAGACTATGTCAGCTGAACTTGAAAGTAGTGGAGCATAGGCGAAACTGTGTGTACTTTGCGACGAGGAAGAGCAAAAAAAGAAAGAAGCACGGGTGCGTGCGTGTAAACGTTTTTCCTTCAAATTTGCAATGCGACGGCCTGTACCAAACTCGAGGATTATCGATATTTTTTATTTATGTTAGTCGGCGCTAACTTCCGAGACCCGGTAATCTGGTACATTCTTTATATAACGATATGCATATACACGCGCGCGCGCACACACGTATACGTGACTATATTTTATATATGAGTGCGTAATAAGTAGAGAAGATGAAATCTTGTCTTCGCGTGCGTTTCCGCGCGGACCCACTTGTCCGATGTTTTCGAATTTGCGCTTATTGCTCGTCCTCATATAATGAGGGCGGCGGAAGTCAACTTTGATTTGTCCGGGAAAAAGCGTTATCGCGCTAAATGCAGCGCCAGTACAAGGAAAATACGCGGTGTCTGTGCGCAAACGCACCCCAAGGCGTTCGTATACATTATAATAAAACTACTAACCGTGAAGAAAGCTAGGTGTTAAAGAACAAGTACATAGAAAGTGACTGACTTTAAAACACGTACACTTAGAATAATGCGAAGACCGAAGTAACGAGGCGGCGTAACAGGGGGAGGGGGCGATCGTCTATGGCTCGGGAAAAAATGAAAGCGAAGAGAGAGAGAGAGAGAGAGAGAGAGAGAACAACGATAATAACGTTAATATTATTCGATAACGACGACGTATAGTGCGATTATTTACTACTGAATATACGATTAATTAACGGACGATATACATATTATATTATTATTACAAAATACAATGATATATTTATCGAATATTTATTGAGCAAAAAAAGGGTTAGCACACTGTGTAGCGTGTATTATTATTACTACTACGGTTGTACAAAGTAGGCGAACGGAGGATAAAGAGAGCGAAGGACGATGTACTTAACCACGGGAGAGCAAGGAAACTTTAACGTCAGCGCTAATTGCACAAGAGGCCCGAGAGGTGTATGACGAAAGTCGGAACTGATGCCGGCCAGTAGCGGAGCACGAAAAATTCGGGTAAATCGGACGTACATCGCAGGCGGAATGCGAACTGGCGTAAACTCTCCTGGCTGAAGTGAACTTTGGCGTGCGTTACATTCGTCTCACGATCCTTTTTTTACGATTGTGAACGAGGTTCATGTTATATATCAGGGATTAGACTAAAATAGTGTAATACGCTGCGAGCGGAGGTGGCAAAAGGGTTGGTTGGGTGCGGGTGGAGGTCACGGTGGTGATAGTGGTGGAAAAATGGACGGCCGACGAAGTAAGGAGAAGGTAGATGAGAAGGTGTGATAGTCAAAAAGTAATAAAAAGGGATAGTCGATGACGGGAGTGTTGCACGCAAGGCGAAACATGTGATAGATGTTCTTTTCCACCGACTTCGCGGTGGAGTTGCGCTTTTCTTTCTGTCCTTCCTCTTTAGGATGCGTTTGTTGGGACGGTTTTTGAGGCTCCACCAAGATGCGCCGAGGGCGGAGAGGGCTTATTCTTTGTCACCTTACCGCGCCAATTACGCGTTGTGTCCATACTGTCTCAATTAATATTATGTATTATATATAGTTATATATATATATATATATATGTGTGTGTGTATATTGCGTGATGTGTATATATATATATATATATATACGTATATATGTATATATCCGACAATATTGATTATTAAAAATTCTTAATACACGAGCGTCTCTATTATATGTGTCCACCTGCGACGCCTTTACCACTCGCTTTCCTGACAATTCGGGTACGCACAGGAGTTGTGGGGTGAACGACAAGAGGAGTAATAAGAAAGACCGTTTAAAAAGTGATGTCATAAATTATTATGCGCAGACATCGATCGGCACTCTGCGTATCGTTACGATACAATGGTAAAAATGAAAATACCACATACAACCGACGGTGATAATACAGTAGGTCGCAACAATTATTGCCACGTACGCTGCTAAATATGCTGTAATTAAAATAGAGCTTGTAATTATGTACAAGAATTATGCGTGGGCGAGATAATCACAGGGAAACGATAGATACCAGCGAAGTCGAGGGAACCGAATACAATGTACAAAAATGTGACGATCATTGGAATAATTACACGCAGATAAGAAGGGAATGGGACCTCGCTAGTAACGATCGTAACCGACCATAAACGCCGATAAACTATTCGCCAATGGAAGATGGGATACACTAAACCGATACTCGTTCTTTCTCTCATGTTGTGTGTATTTTAGCTCATCTTTTCAGTATACCCTGTAAAAACATTTGCCGCGAAAATTCCAATCATACATTAACAAAGACTTGAATGCTCCCGTTTGTAAAATAACGATAATAACGCTGACGCCTAATGCTAATTTCGTTTCTACGTTCTAACCGTAAATAAATACACGAAATACTTTTAGGTAAATGCTTCTCAAATTTTCCTTCGCTCGTCGTGAGGTCGTGCGATTTCACGCGATTACTTTGTACGAGTAACTTTATGTTTGCTAATAAAAGTCAACGTTAAAAACACTCGAAAACTTGATCCGAATAAAAGTCCATTGCTAGCGCCGTAATGTACCGAATCAAATAAAAGCACCAGACTCGATCAGGAGAATGCACTCAGCGTTGAGTCTTATAACGCACCAACGTCCACAATACAAATATGTCTGCGAGAATATTGTTCTGCAAAACAAGGAAATACGCGGTTGAAACACTTGTTTCAATTATGCGAATAACCGTTTGGAGCGGGGCCAGAAACAAACGAAAAAATGCAGACGTCAATCGCACACCAACAGAGTTCTTTTCAGTGCATCATGAAACGCTACATTTCACAGCCCTTGCTCCGGCAGCTACAGCCCTTTTCTGGCCCAAACCTAGTAATCTAACTGGAAGGCTAATAAATAAAAATCTGGTCAGGCGCGTTTGCCTCGTTCCACTTTTCGTATCTTCCGTGCGCGCGCGTGGAAAACCGCGTTTGCCTAAAAGGAAAATACTTTTGCGCGTCGCGCACAAACGTCTGCGCAACTTAACCTGTCAAAATGATCTGCAAACTACGTGCGTAAAAATCGCCTTTAAGTACGAAATAAATACGACGATTGCTCACAAAGCGTTCTGTATAAAATCGTTCGACTTTCCTGCTTGGAATGTAATCTTGAGTCTCAGGCGTGAGTGACACATCGAAGTTTTTTTTCGTTCGTCTAACACGAACCAGCGAGACCCGAAGGGCTGAAAATAATTAAGCCACAGTGTGTAGGAGTCAGCCAGCTGCCCAGTACTAAAGTAACTCTTTTACGGCCGAACGTCGCTGAATCAATACTCTGACACCGCATTCGTGAAAAAGGTGTACCGCTCAGGAGTGAACAGTAGCTCGTAATTTCATTATCGGGCATCTCGATCGACTCGTTGCCAGTCTCATTTCGCACTGTAGCGTTCGTGTCTCGCTTTAAATATAATAAAGCTTCATCGCGAGATACTGTTATCGCATGGACGGTACCGTCTGAAAATCTTTTATGCCGTATCTTATTTTGACGTGACCCGCGACTCGCAAATCAAACCGTTCACATTGTCTAGTCCCAAAACAGGTGTGTTTCTCTGACAACAGTTCCTTATCTCGCGGTGCTTGTTTACCACTTTTCTCGCTGAGGAAAAGACGCTCGAGCACCTTCGTCGAAGCCCTCCGCCATCCATCGTGCCCTCCCAACATTTGCGTTTCTGCCTGATTTCTCGATTGTTACCGAAGTTACCGCACAACGCCGACGGCTCGAACTTTTACATTTACAAGCAGCGCGCATGTCACAAGTTATTCCCGGGGCAAGTAACAAGGAACTTGGGTGATCTCTCTCTATAAAATAATCCTTCTTGCGCGGTTGTTCGTTCCTTCACATCGTACATGGGAAGCACGACGGTTCCCGAATTGGTTCTTGGATCCGCCTCGTGTACACGTTCAATAGCTGGCAGTGTACCCTGCAAACAATCGCTCCAGTTACTTTCGCCCGCCGTCATCGATCTGCACATTGCATAACTGACGATAAGCGGAACGGCACATGCCGGAGTGCGACTTTATCGATCGTTCGCTCGACATTTGCAGAAGTATATTTACCTGATCTTCACATTGGAGTTGTCAATCACCTCCCCGTCGCAGTTCCATACACTGAGGGTCGAATTTAGCCGGGGCCTTGAGAGCTCAATATCGGATTGCCCGCTCATAGTCGGCACTGCCCGGAACGTGAATTCTCTGGCCCGATAGACCTCGATGAACGGAAGATCGTACTGTGAATGAAACATACAAACACAACGTTAAGCCTGTTGCCTGAATGAGCACGCGTGTACGTGAGGTTATCCTGCGTTGGTACGAACCAGTGTCTTTCGTTTGCTGGCTAGCCTGAACAGCAACCGAATGTTATTTATCAGCGTTGTGTGTCGAACTAAAATAATATCGACGCATCCGTCTCCTATATGACAATGAGGACTGAAGCCCATGGGACTTCTGGAACAAGCGCACGAAACATTGGCTCCGTTCACCATGAAGAACTTTCCCCTCACTGTCAACCATCCTGCGGAAATCATGGAACTTAGCACTCCATTATTCGCCAGATGACTTGCGTCATGCGTCGTTTAAGCTAGCCCCCTTACTAGTGATCTCCTTGTCAGGTATACTGTTATGCCTGTGCTGCAAACACCGTGTGCAGTTCTTCGTACACCTAGTGCTCGCCGCAGGATTGCACGGATCCGACAACAATTCTATCTCCCCTTCGTAACCCTTATTCGCGATGATCTTCTTGAACCCTGCAACATCAAACCCACCGGTGAACCACTTATTTTCTCCGTTCGCGCGCCAGTTCGCCTACTCGCCACTGTGACCCTCACCAGAATAGTCGTATCTCTGCGGTCCCATCCATCGAAATTTCTCGCTGTCGCGTATGACGTCACCCAGATACCCGTAGCTGAGTACACTGGCATAAAGTCTAAGCAAGGAGCGGTTGCTATGAACAGAAGACAGATCGAGGCCGGTGGTGTCACCGAAAATGATATGTATGGCTGCCGTTTGCACATCCGTCGTGCCGTGCAGGCTGTAAGCGACGGTGTCTGTGCTTCCACTGGGTATCACGCCAACTGGGAGAGACGGCGTTGGCAGACACGCGTCGGAGTCGTTCGGGTCAATCTGCTGGTCTTTAGCCGCGCGCAGAACTAATCCGTTGAAAACTTCCGAGAAAGTGCCATCCCCACCGATGCAGACCACCGCCTGGAATAAGTAGTCATACGCTCGCCAAGCCTGGTCTAGACTGTAACGCCTGCCTTAGAGGCACACTTTCTTCTTTCAGCTCTATTGTTTGTATTAATGCATACGCCGTACATGAACGTCGGTGAGATCGGCGGTGAGAAGCACATCCCGCACATGCCCGGCTCTCTCAGTAACGATCATTTTCGTTTCGATTCCGGCGATGGTCATCAAGGGTTGCACGTCCTTCTCCCAAATCTTCAGACCTTTCTTCTTGCCGCCGACCGGATTTACAAACAGCATGAGCTTCCGCGGCCGATGTGTCAAGCCTGATAGACGAAGTCTTTGTTTTAATCAACATTATCGCTAGCGTTGTTTCGAAATCACTGTAATATCGGCCCTCGACGATAGGCGAAGAAAAGTCGATCGACGCGGCGATAAGGAACGGTTGGGATTTACGCGCGATGAGTCGTAGGCCAATATCTCAAACGCGGAAAAAGGCGGAATGGGTTGTAACGGTGCACGATTTCTGTCTTACCCAAGAGGTAATTTCGAATCGTTTTCACCCAGGATGCCACTTGTCTCGGGTCGGTGTGACTCATGGTTACGCTATGGTGACTCCACTTGTTTTTCGGTCCCCGCACAGCGTAGTGAAGGATAAAATTTGTTGGGCAAACCGTCGGCGACGTGGTAGTAGGCGACGACGATGGTTGCTTCTCCTTCATGCTCACCCCTGGTATCCAGTCATCCCCATAACGTACCGCCAGAACGTCCGTCAACGGCAACGTCCATCGCGCTGATAAGAAGAATTAGCGTAACAATGCCAATTGTCTTAAATGTACGTGTCGAAATGATGTTGAACATTCTTAGCCGTGCGCTAACAGGGATTGCCGGGTGCTAAAGAATCACATTGATAGAGCAGAGAAATTAACTGCTGCGAATTATTTTCGCGCATTTGCACGCAGTACGTTTTTTCACGCGTCCTTTGCTTAGCACACGGCGATGAGCACGGCGAGTTTGTTTATGCAACATTCTACGTGACGATGCGCTTGATAAGTGATAGCTTTGACTTTTTAATGAGCTGAGATATAGAGCCTGCTTCTAACAATAGTACGTTTCTTCTACTTTGTCATAGCATTGCTACAGTCAGACGCACGCGATACGGCCAGAGACAAACGGTTGTAGTCCGGGCTTGTTTGAGTACGTCGAAAATGATAGATTATTAAACGACTGGGGATATCGATCAGCTGAATGTCACGACTGAATTGTGCGCGAGCCATTACTTATTCGCAGCGGCATCGTGCTTAACAAGCTCGTCGCATGAAGTAACCGAACGCGATAGCGACACGGTAATCTTGATAAAACGATACTGCGATCGTATTGATTTGCTGAAGAAGAAGATAAGGGAATCCATATAGAAAAATCTTCCTCCAATATTTTGGTGCGGCCCGTGATCGGAGCGAAGGTCAGGCGAGATTCCTCACGGTATCGGTCTTGTATAAAATTAATGTAAGTCTTCAA
Source organism: Cryptocheilus praepositus (assembly GCA_033815515.1). Lineage (NCBI taxonomy): Eukaryota > Metazoa > Arthropoda > Insecta > Hymenoptera > Pompilidae > Cryptocheilus > Cryptocheilus praepositus. Next base: position 1,677,083 of record JAWWQZ010000143.1, read on the forward strand.
CGGTATGTTATCGAGGCGTAAACTGATTTCCAAATAAGCAGAGACCGTGAACTACGCATCAATGAAACGGCGGCCTGAGGATTCTTCCGCAAGCGCTGAATTATTTAAAATACATTATAACCGCAACGTCACGTGCTTTTTCTGCTTCTCGGGCCACAAACAACTGCGCCTTCTAGGAACGCGCTAAGAAGTGGAACGAGCCACTAGTCATATATTACGCTCCGTGCTTTTTTGTTATTCACAAATTGTTGCATGCACACTCCTGTGTGTTCAACGCGATCTGCCTAGTAAATAACGGGTCACTCATTTTTTTCATTAACCACTGACGTCAATCCTGTAACACGTTATAACAACGCAGTATCACCAATCGAAAAAACGCCCATCCATTCGCGGCTACCGGAATGACTTGGGCATCGAAAACATATCCATAAAAACGCCATAAAGCGCGCGAAGATAACATGTCAGACGCGTCAAGCGCACAGGTTATAGCACACGTTCGAAAAGTGTATCGCGCGGGACTGTTTCTCTTCTTGAGTCAGTTAAGTCCCTCATAAAAGTATGAAGCAATTATCGAGCCACGCACGATAATCGAGCTACTCTAGCCCGCTGATAGCCACGCATGTGCGTTATGCATCGTATATATGGATTTCGCGACTCGCACGACTTCTGTTTCCCGGATCGTGGCCTCTAGAATCATGACAGGTGTTTCCATTGGTCGCGCGACGACAAACGCGTGAAAGTAACCGCCGCAAGCATTGAGACGAAGGACTGCGCTCTTTTCCTTTGACCGAAACATTCGTGTCACGTGGAGGTTCAGAGTACAAGATCACGGTGGGCGTTAAGAGGCTAAGACGTGCATAATTTACGGATTAGGAGTTCCAGTCATGTTTGGGTCATAAATCTACTGCGGCAGATCGCACGGTGGTCACTTCCACGGATTTTGACGAAGGCTTCCCGGCGCTGGACGTTCATGACCTTCTCAAGATAGTCTGCTCGGGGTACCTTCTATAATGTGACCTTGCGTCGTGAATGCCTGTATGTTGGGTGAACGGCCCGGGAAGGAAAGGGGCCTAAATTTGCACGAAGTCGCGAAGTGTGCAGTTTCCAAGTAGAGATAAGGAAATCGTCGTTGGTCGCTCGAATTACGCTACGGTCAGCGTTGTGCGACGATCTTTGGCTCCGATGCCGACAGCCCCGTTGCAGAAGACGTCGTGTGTAAAACATATTTCTGGATGCACATGCATCGCAACGCGCTTATTACGTGTAGATTTACGAGACCGGTCAAATTGACGGGTTTCGGATTTCACAAGCAAAGTTACAGAAACTGTTAGTGTTATTTTCTTAGTTTTAATTGTTACGCAACCTCTGTTGTAATGTTTAATCGTATGACAAGAGCGCATGGAAGCTGACGTCAAAGTATATGAAACACGCTCGCGCTGGAACAAAGACTTTTCCTCCGCAAGGAAACTGACTTAAGTTTTGTTGTAAGGTTAACCCACAAAATTATAACAAGAACTAATAAGAGAAAGGTATCTCCCGGAAAAAAACGTTGCTCGTGAAATATTGTAAGTAGATATTGTAACATTATAACATTCTACTGGAAGCCGGAAGTTTTTAATTAAAAGCATATTTTCATTGTACAATAGTCTCCCAGGGGGACCCCAGGGACTAGAAACATGTACCGTTTTTGATAACCACCAGTAAAATAAATTCAACCAAAACAGACATTTAAGAATATTTATTACTATTTTTTAATAACTTTTGCTAATTTTTATTAACACTTTGAATGTCAAGCGTATTTTGCCATTGTTTTTTACACGGCGCGAAAGTCAATGAATCTGTCCATTAGCATCTAGCATCGTTTCTTGTCTGGTCAATTCCATGTACGTATTAATGAAATGACAAAACGCACCTTTCTTACCTTGTATAAGGCCTTATCTGTACTAGAGGTCGTTTTAACTCGTAGAAAGTGAAACTATCGGCTGTGTTTGATTACAATGTGGGAAACGATGGTATTTATCTTTCTGACCAACTCATTTCTTATACATCAACACTAAGACAAGGTATCAAATGGTACCGACAATAAGGCGCTTATTTAATTCTAGAACTATCAATAAATGCATCCGGTGTTTATAAAACGAAATATTAAGTCCACATTATTCAGAGAATTAATTCTTGTATTCTTTGTATAATTATTGCATTCAACATATTCACAAGCAACTAGAAAAATCATTATTTTTTAAGCAAATAAGATCGTCTCCTATTTGGGGGTACGGGGTCCCTGAAGAAAATATGCCATACAAAGTGCTAATGGAATACGAATATATACCTAACTTCGCTTCCTTCTCTGGCTTATAATCCTTAAGTACCGTATCCCGTATACCTGCACACTTCTCCGGATAATTTCGTATACCTATACTCTTCTCTGGAAATTGAGTGTCAAGAGATTACACGTGTTGTAGGGTGTCTATTCATTAACAATGCCTGAGGCCTTGTGCCCAACGTACTTTGCATATGAGGAAGTATGTGCGTGCGCGAGTTCCCGCGGGAGACTACCAGTCAATAACGCGAAGTATGGTTCCAGGGATCGCATAAGCGGGAAAGTCACACGTCATGACGGAGGAGGCAGAAAATGAATATTCTTTCCTTAATGCACGCAGCGTTTATCTGCGATGACACACGAGTCTTAACAACAATGCAATACCGAACATCTGTTAAACTGCATGTTAGCGATCAGATTATGGCAATGTCAGTCGTGAAGTAAATAAAGAAGTCGCGCCAAAGAAAGAATCAGGAAGGTATATGCGTATATGGGTACCATTATGCCGCGCACATATGCTACATGTCATGTCGAACGCATTATTAACAGACTACCTGGCGATTGTCTTTACGACCGCCGCTGAATCGATGCTCAATAATGTAAGATATACGTCTTACGTAACGCAATTAACGTGCAGCCATAAGCGAAAATATTGATTGACCGCGCATGCAAAACACCAGAAAAGCACCGCTATTGTTGAAGGCTGACAATTAATTCATCAATATCGATTCGAACCGTCTCATGCCTCGACGGCCACGTGTCTCTCCCCATCTTTCTCTCTCCTTTTATCTGTCCCTTCTTCCACACCACTGTCAATGGCAATTGTGTGTGACACGTGGAGGGCGTACACTATATAAAATGTTGCTTATAAACCGGCACACTGTATTTAAATGAAAATGACACGTTTCGCCGTGCGCAAGAAACGAGGATACAGGCCAAGGTCTCGTAACAACAAAGACGTAACGTGAGAGAAGGAAATGCACCAGACTTCAACGTATATGCGGTTTACCTTGAAGCTTGATTCTGCAATTGTGAAATACTCCCCGCGCAATTTCGGGAATAACCTAATCGCCCGAATACCTGCTCGGCAGAGAACCACTATCCGCTGCACCGTACCGCGTCTCGCCTAACCAGTAGCTTTCGAATGTGTCAGAATTGATCGCCTTGGCGGGCGACGCTAATGAGCTGCGTTTTGAACGGGCAGCCGCGTGCAGTCCCGTTGCCGTAATTTTCGTGCAACCGACGACTGCCGCCGCAGACGGCGGTGTGCAGTGCAGCGACATGGAACCCATTAGCGCCGATGAATCCCAGGGAAACCGTGGAAATGCCAGCCGCGTCCTGACAGCGCGCCGTGCAATTTTCGCGACAGCCTGCCCTCTCGTCCGCACTCTCCTTACGTCGCGACAACCGCGTCAAAATAAGCTCGCTCACTTACTGTACGGCGGCCTCTCGGTCTCCCATATCAGCGTGCCGCGATGAAAGTAAACTCGGCACCTCTTTTTCTTCACGACAAACGTGTTGAGGAGAACGGAACGCGACGAGTTGTCTCCGCAATCCTGCATCATTTTTCCCAGCCCCGCTCGGCGGTGTGTGCGGTATGCGCGATCGTGCAAACGCGACTACAGGAGGTCTAATCGGTGTAATTGGTGCGCGATGCGTGCCGCTTGCGTGTCTGTGCCTCAACGAGAAGAGCGTCGCGACGTCATGCCGTCGACGATCGATTCGCGCACGACGGCTGCCATGAGAGACCTGTCGCGGCACGGGAGAGGATTCCGAAAGGTGGCCGCGAGGAACGAAGTGGGTCACACGAGCGCACAACAAATCCGTCCCACTTGCACGCTCGGGCACTACTGACGTTCGACGTTCAACGAGCTCCGCTGACGGCCACCACGAGCAGATCGGAGCCCGTCGCCGAGGCTGATGTCAGCCACAAGCGACTCCGAATGCGACCGAGCGCGCCTCCAGACGTCAAGCAATTCGAACGAACGCGACGAGGAATTGGACGGTACGAAAATATCGTCCAACTGCGCCGGCGAGCGAGAGGCTCTGGCAAATTTTAGGGTCTGCGCTTTTGAGATGCAGCCGGGAGCGCTGCGTTTTTCAAAGTTTCCTTGGGGGAGTATTTTGCGGAAATGGGCGAGTGTCGATAATCCGGTGAGGTGTCCTTGGCAATGATATAAGAGCGGGTTATGAGGAAAATAAGCTGGTGCGTGCGTGTTTGCATGCGCGGTAAGTCTGAAACGTTGAAATTGAAGGTTGTGGGTATTCGTCGGTCAATGAGGCTTTAGCTCCGGTTCACAACCGTGTAGGGAAGTGACGGTAAAGATGTTTGGCAAGCGAGTATAAATTGATTGAAGTGGACAACTTAACACTATTCAGTAACGAAGGTAAAAAGTGCGCGAAGTCTCGACACGTCCGTCTTTGGCTAAATTGCAATAACGAGGGATCATCTTAGTCCAATCTCAGTACTAAGAGTTATTTTTGGCGATCGTAGCGCTCGGAATTGTTAAGAACCGGACTCTAAGCCGTCGATAAGGCAGGTTTTTGGTCAGGTGTGAGTGGCGTGGATCCTGGTGTCGGCACATAGTGGGGTATATAACTATTACTTAATGGGGTGGCTGATTATCGAGCATAGATAACATAGGTAGTTCCGACCAATTATTGTCACTCGGCAATAACGCGCGAAATTATTAATTTGAGAGCATCTGTCGAATTATGGTAAAAATATAGCATAGCGAAAGTTGGCGGGGTTTAAATAGTATCGAATAATATGATGCCAGAAATGATGATATGCAATAACGTTTAAAATATCATAATGATAAAGCTAGCATTATAAAAAGTGACGAGGTTCATCTGCCGATTAGCTGATAAGTCAAATTGACCAATTAGCAAGTATTTCATAAACCGAGATACACATCGTTATTCACGATATGAATGACTATTCATTGAAACGAGCTAATTCTATTGGCGAAACAGCCATGGAACTTTATGTGAGGAGAGCGTTATCACGATTTACGCGGGAAACTATGGGGAAACACAGGTTCTGCGAAAGCTTGGCTAACAGGCAGCATTCCAAGACGAATAGCAGGAGCACATACTTTCTTGATGATGCATACAATAGGACCCTGCCCGCTGAGCAGTCCCATCGACGTCAAATTAAGCAGAGATATACGGTATGCAGAGGAATTTTAAACTAGAATGTACTTTCATTGGCGTATATACGTAGAAATAAGGAGCCTCACTACTGCGCGAGCATTAGCATTGTCCGGTTCCATCGCAGTCGCTGCGCTTTACGACTTCAACCCTGTATTTTTCCTCTCCCCGCACAACGCGCCACCTCACACCACACCTTTAAACGTCTCATACATCATTGCAATTATTTTCTATCCGCAAACAGTGTAGCCTTTGTCCCGCCTAAATCGACCGCTCCAAGCGGTTTAGATGCTTGACAGTCTCCCGTCGAATTGTTCGTCGCACGTCGCCGCCCCCGACAAGAAATCACTAATTCCTGACGCAACTCTCCGCGAGTCGAGTATATGCACGCAACAAAGCGACGGCAGACAAGGTTGACGAAGGAACGTTCCGCGGGGCTGCCCGTTCAGGTAGGCACGCACCTGAGTGCGGAACGCGATGTGCGCCTGCGCAGATTCGAAATAACCAATGGCCGTGCGCCCAGTGCCACGGTAGGTACATCGTGGGGGCTCCCCACGGTCGCCTTGCGCGTTCTTCCATTCTCCGTGTTCTCAGCAGAGTGAGAGAGTCCATTTTGCCAGCGCGCACGATCCCGGTTAGTCGACGCCGGTGCGGAGTATAATTCACGTTCGCTGCGAGTTCTCTCTCTCTACGTGCCTCGGCAACAACAGTACCGAAGCCGAAAGAGCAGTGACTGTCCCCACCGCGAGAAATTTCCTCAAGCGTACGGTCTTGCGCGAGCAACGAGGCGCCTCAACTGAGAACACCCGCGTTCGGAAGAGCATCGGGGGAAATTATTATACGGCGTGTGCGGCGTGGAATTTCGGTGTGTACGGCAGCAAGATGGCGGAGCTACAGGGTACACCGGTGGCACAGGACGCCCTGTCCGTCGCACAGTTGGAACTCGGTGGCAATCCAAATGCTCTTGCGCTGCGCAGGCCATTTGATCCAGTTGCACATGACCTGGACGCAACCTTCCGGCTGACGCGGTTCGCCGATCTTAAAGGATGAGGGTGTAAAGTCCCTCAGGAGGTTCTTGGGAAACTCCTAGAGGGACTACAGGCCGATGATGGTAGCGCTCAGGATCATGAACATGCACACTTCATGCACATGGCTATACCGCGCATCGGTATGTATCAAACATTTTTCCCCCCGCGCGTGCTCCTCAATTTTGCGCCGTTCGTGCCTTTTTGCTCCGTTTCTCCCCGCGGCCATACTTGTGCACGCGCTCGACTGTGCGTCGTCCCTGAACGCACCCACACATTAAGGCGCCATGCACCATGCTGTGCATTCTTCCGTGCGGTTACGAAAGCCGGATAATTTTCGTCTGGCGACAGACCGCGCGGGCCGCGCCGTGCGAATTTATGTTGCGGGACATGTTGGGCGGCCGGAATAAACTGCTTGCGTGGCAGCCGATTTTTTTTTTCTGCACGGCCCTCCAAACGGAACTTAGAACCCGAGAGTATTCGCCCCTGTTGCAATGGCGCCTATATCGTTGCCTCCCGCCCAATTTCTTCCCACTCCTCACATGTCCACGTATACAAAGTTATGGCGGTACTGTACATCGCGAACGAGATACCTCATTTGCTATCGATGCCCGCTGACCAACAGCGACATTATGCTAATGTAACCGCGTTTGCATAATTATGAGGAATCATATTCGAAATAAACATGAGGGATATTTAAATTAATCTTGTCTCTTCTATGGGGTTTCAGGCATTGGCATGGATTCCTCCGTGACTCCACTGAGGCACGGCGGGTTGAGCCTAGTGCAGACGACAGACTTCTTCTACCCGCTAGTCGACGATCCTTACATGATGGGTAAGAAATAATCGTACACCTGCCAAGAAAATTCCTTGCAACTAAAAGGTATTGCAGATAGAATTAGCATGTTCACTGTATGGGCATTCCGCAAAAATCTTGTTAGCCAATAAGCCGGGCAATAAGCATGTTAATGCCTAAAATCGCGCATAAAATGCAATTCTGGTTCATCATCGCCGGCACGGAGGAAATTTTTCAGGCAAAATTGCGTGTGCAAATGTCGTGAGCGATCTGTACGCAATGGGTGTAACGGAGTGTGACAACATGCTGATGCTCCTTGGAGTGAGTACTAAGATGACCGAGAAGGAGCGCGATGTTGTTGTGCCCCTTATTATGAGGGGATTCAAGGATTCTGCTCTAGAAGCTGGTACAACGGTTACCGGTGGCCAAACGGTCGTTAATCCATGGTGCACGATAGGCGGTGTAGCCTCTACAGTATGCCAACCAAATGAATACATTGTGTAGGTATTTAACAGGTAACCAGGTATTTCAGGACAAACCTTGTGCTTATAAGACGTTTTAACGCCTTCACAGCCCAGACAACGCGGTCGTGGGTGATGTTCTCGTTTTAACAAAACCTCTCGGTACGCAAGTGGCGGTTAACGCTCATCAATGGTTGGACCAACCTGATCGCTGGAACAGAATAAAGTTAGTCGTAAGCGAAGACGATGTCCGGAAAGCTTATCAGCGTGCAATGGACAGTATGGCAAGATTGAACAGAATAGGTAATTTCACTTATTTCGAACGCTACCGATCGATTAGGAAAAGTTAAAATGAAATTTTCGCTCCGTTCCTTCAGCCGCCAGGTTGATGCACAAATACAACGCGCATGGTGCTACGGACGTCACGGGCTTTGGTCTTTTGGGTCATGCCCAGAACTTAGCGAAACATCAAAAGAACGAGGTGTCCTTTGTCATCCACAATCTCCCTGTCATTGCTAAAATGGCGGCTGTTGCAAAAGCATGCGGCAATATGTTCCAACTTCTGCAGGGCCATTCCGCAGAAACGAGCGGAGGACTTCTCATATGCCTTCCTCGGGAGCAGGTATGTAATTGTTCAATGAAGAGTAGCGTAAAGTATTTTTGTGTTTGGCCTGCCAATACAGTAGGGTGTTTTCATTATTGGAGCATTCTAAAGAACGGCAGGCAGATTAAACAGAGAATTCCATGCCAATATGTCGTTGCCTGACAAACTGGTGCTGTCGATTCTCTAACATATGATCGTTACTCCAATAAATTTATCGACCTATTTACATGAACATTCGAAGTATACAGAATGTGTTTCTTATCAGGCTGCGGCGTATTGCAAGGACATTGAGAAGCAGGAGGGTTATCAAGCGTGGATCATTGGTATTGTGGAAAAGGGTAATCGCACGGCGAGAATAATCGATAAACCGCGAGTGATCGAGGTGCCAGCAAAGGAGAAGGATGGGGAACTCTGGTAAAACAGAGAGACGGAAAGACGGTTCGGCCAATTTCATGCCGAGTATTTAGGCACGCACTTTCATGCAGAAACACTTTTGCGCACGGAAAGTGCTCTGAACCGACGAAATTTTTATCGTGTACGAACGTGAAGCTACTTTTCACCGGGCGTTTAGACACTCGCTATATCGACAGCTCTATATTTTTGTTATGTTAATCATATGTAGCCAATCGGTAAGCTTCTACTTCTCTATTTCTTTCATTAGCTTCTCTTTTTATTCGGGATTTTAATTGGAAGAATTCTAAGAAGAGCCAGAGAAACGAGAATTCTGTAGCAAATTAATGTGATCGAATAAAGATAAAACGATTGGTAAGGAGAGACAGGAAGACGTTAGTGTAGTCCTTTTTAAATTTAAGTACGTATGTATTAAGTGTAGCCTAAGGAGGTAGCACTAGGCTCTCAGAATAAGCTTCAATTGCATTTGATCAAACCAGCAATATATCGGGAGACGAGAAAGAGATAATGGGTGCTCAGTGTGCACAGTGACCTATAAATATATTTTACGAGCAAAAACACACGATGCAAGAAATTGCGTATCGTTATAATGTACATTTCCCTTGACCAGTTGGTAGAGACATGTATTAATTAGACAAATTAAATGAAATTTGTATCAAAACTGCGACATTGCTACTCCGGTAGTGCACGACTGGCACATTCGTTGCCAATCAGATTTCCATGAACTGTGACAAAAATTTATTGTTAAAACAGAGCACGTATCATAGAGTCCAAAATGATATAAAAGGCCTTCTGATTGTCACGTTATATATATATATAAATAAATATATATATACATATACGCTTTTAAGAAAATTCGTAAGGAGATTGGTAAGCACTGGCCCTAACGTTGTATTACTTTTTCATATGAATAAAGTGCTACTTTGTCAATAAACTCGCCGCTTCCATCAATTATCCCACCACTTCGCTCACTATCAGGCTATGCGTTCCAAGTCCACTGACTCGAAAGTATTCCAACATCCGATAAATGCTCCAAAGCGTCTCGGGACGATCACGAGAGGCCGGAAATCTCGGTACTCCAATCGTTTGGCGCAAATCTCAAGCAGGTTACGAAACAGTCATCAGGCTTGCGTCACCGCAATGAGACTCGTGCGTGCGTCTACCCGTGGAAATGCTCAGAAGTTGCGTGTCCCTCGTGACGGGAGAACCTGTCGATTCCTCGTTCATTCCTCACACACTGGTGGAGGTCAGTGGATCGTAATCAAAGGTCGGTTCGTCGGATCGACTTACGGAGTGTGCGTACCAAGTGCAACGTCGCAGTGACAATTTTCACGTCGAATGTGGGCTTTCACGCGACTGACCGTGCTCGGAAGAAGACGATTAATGGTAGCGACCTTCTCCACGTGCGGTGTCAAGGCCGCGGCCTTCAGGGCCGTCATACTCGGGGCCCCAGCTTCCGGCAAGGGGACAATATCGTCGCGCATCGTTCAGCAATTCGCGATCGCTCATATATCGAGCGGCGACAGACTTCGTTTCCACGTGTCCAACGGCACCGGTACGTGCGGAAACGGAACGACTTACATATGTGTACTTATTTATGCAGGCTCAGTCGGCGAGTCTCTTGGAATGCTTGCTAATTGCCGTTTAATAAAACAATCATTGTAGCCAGGCGGGTACAAGACGCCTACAGTAGGATCGCGTAGAAACTGTAACGGTTAATGACTCGCCTTTTATAACTAGAGGAATATGTCGCTGGATCGCCGGTATCGATCCCAATCACTTCTTTACCTTCTGATAAGTAGCATTTACTTCGAATTATAAGCGAATAAGGGCACGTTATCGTAATACCGAAGTTCACATTCGGCTCGCTGCGATAACACTTTTCTCCCTATCAAGCTTATAGCTTATGCAGAGTTATCAGGGAGTAATGCCGTACAAACACACACTCAGTATGTTAATTGTCTAGATGTAGGTAAACAAGTGAAGAAGTTCCTGGATTCCGGAAGTCTCGTGCCAGATGACATTATACTCTCGCTGATCGGCAAAGAGATAGACGCATTGGGCAAACAGAATTGGCTACTCGATGGTAAGTACGCTACTAAAATGCATAGAACTGCTGCAAGAATGTGCAAAGTACGGTGCAGAGTACGGTACAAAGTACTAGCGTGTACCGATATTATACCGGTCACGTGCTTAGTGAAGAAAACCTTGAACCTTCAAACATACAACGTAGCCCTGAAACAAGAACGTCAGAATTAGATCTGCTTGGCATTGATACAGGATTCCCGAGAACGTTGACGCAAGCAGAGAGTTTACAGAAAGCCCATCCGGTGAATCTCGTTCTGAATCTGATCGTGCCGAGTTCCGTCATTTTGAACAGGACCAAAAGCAGACGGGTTCATCTGCCCAGTGGGAGAGTCTACAACTTAGGATTCAATGACCCAAAAGTACCGGTAAGTGTAAGACCGCCTATAAATATAATCGTATAGTATTAATAGATAATGGAATGGCAACAGATAAACGAGAACATTTACCTTGTTCGTTAGTAGAAAAAATGCCGGGCATACAGCTTATGAGACTTTGGCACCTTGGTGTGATTAACACTTGACCAAATGCGTATAGCATCGCCGTATATGTTGGTCCTGTCGACACCCAAAAAGTATATGTGTATACGGTAACTATTCTAATTGAGACGATGTTGAACAGGGCAAAGATGACGTTACCGGTGAGCCGCTGAGCCAACGTGAAGACGACAAGCCTGAAGTTGTCAAGAAAAGACTATTAGACTATTCGACGAAGACAGCACCTGTAATATCGTTTTACCGTGATATCGGCGTTTTAAGAGATTTTAAAGGCAGTACGACCGACGAAATGTGGCCGGCCATTCGTAAATGCGTATCGGAGTTTTTGTAATGTCACCTGTGACACTTTTCCTGCGGAATTCGTTCGAGTCATTATGTAAATATCTGATCTTATGTACTTTAGAGGCGTCGAAAGGAAACTTTTACGTATGCGCACACATGTAAATACATTTGTATATATAGACTAGAAGGATTATAAGTAACGAATCACAATTCAACCAAAGCCACATAAAACACTTTTCTATTTTTTTATATGCGCGCGTTACCTGTGTGTAGAACTTCCGTTATTATTAATAGTAACACAATATCAGTTTGAACAACCGCGCGCGTTATAATGCGTTGACTCCATGTTGTGGCAGTAAAAAAAATCAATGGTGTGAAACGTATATATACCATGGTAATAGATGTATAATTCTTCAATATTAATATAATATTTTATATTAATATAAATATCATTTGTTATTCACACTTGTACTTTGCGCTTACATTAGGTCAGATGGTAAAAAATACGTGCAAACAACGAAAATACCCGTTTTATCAGGGTCAAGAATAAGTCTTCCACATAAACCAAGAAAACAAAACGTAAATGACATCGAAAAATTTAAAATAATTTAGAAGGTATAGGCCATGATAGGTAAAATGTTCGTACCTGTTATAAACTAAATTAATATTCACCGGTTTTTGAGGCATGGGTCAATCAGTATGTTACATGGATGAGTCTTTTAGAGGTGCCTGAAATTGTGTACACGTACAAAACACATACAAAATAATCATTAATAAAGCCAAAGATATCTACAAAAATATATTGAAAAGTATGTATAAATCGTCCTTCAATGTCCAATACAATAAAACGAATTGTTTAGGGAAACAGATTCGTAGATTATTCAGGGCAACAGATTCGTTAAAATATCTTTTTATCCATGCCTCCTCTCGTTTTATTTGCAACCTCGCCATTATAAGATTTTTAACAGATTTCAATAGTTGTACAGTATAACAGTTTCTTTTTCATATATGTACGTACTACATTATTCATACACACATTTGCTCATTCTCTTATAGCCTCAAAAATTACAAACTCCGTGTTGTTTCTTTCTTGTAGTCACCGTCGATAAGAATATCAAACGATGTAGCTGCATTTCGTAGAAATTTAATGTAAATATTAGAGGCACGGTCAAGCATAATAAATAAATAAATAAATAGTTGTTCTTACCCTCTCAAACAATAAAAAGTAATGACGAATAGCCAACAGATATGTCTATGAACACCCATATCACTGTAGATTAGAGAGAAACGTTTGGTGACATCCAGGAACAATCGCTTCAAAAATGAAATTGTGTTGAATGCGTGTAACGAAATGTTCAACTCGCGGTCCACGCAAGTTTCAATATTATTTTGACGTGAGAACGAGATGAGAATAAATATTTCATGAAAGATCAGCGTATACTAAATTAGTCTCCTACTTGATCATCGAATTCCACTAATTTTGAGATCGTTGCAAGGTAGGAAAATATTGTGCACATACCGAATCAGTCGAAATCAACTTAAGTAATCGAACGTTACTGGTTGCGGTAATTTCTACATCATAAATAATACGTAGCGGTACGTTAACTTTCAGCCACAGATCAGAAAGACGATAGTCTTGAGATCTACAATTGCACCTTTGTTTTCAGCATCAACTTCGACTTAGAAATTATGCTCGACTGGCATTTTGTACGACGGCCTCTGCATTCTCATGCGAATACACCTTTCAATATGCACCCCTCACTAAATGGACGATCGAGCGGAGAAGAGAAAGGATCCCTGGCCGTAGCAGTACTGAAATCTGTCCTTAACAAAAACTGGACAATTACACGTTCGATCCACGATTGTATTAATGGAAGTAAGAACTTTCAGTCTCTCCAATCGTCTCGAATTTTCATTAAGTACGAACGCTCCTTTGCCTTTCCTTGTCCTCTAGTCAAATGAGCTCGAACTCTTCGCACTCATAGTGAGCATCATCGACGTTATCGCGATTCGGCGTATACAAAGTTGGAGAATGAAGTGGATTCTCGCCAACTTCTATGTCACGGCGTAGATCTTCCCCACTGCCATCACAGAAAAGGAACATCGGATAGTCGACTTTTTGATTCGGTGGCACTAAGTACTGCAAGAGAACAATATTTGTACACATAAGTATTTATCACCGCAGTGCATTTACGACGATCTCACTTACGTTACGGTCTGAGAAAATAGGTTGCGTAAGCAGTAAGTCACTATTTACTGTAATCACGATTCGGAAAAGGAAATCTGGCGGGTAACCTATCAAATATCACAATGGACTTACAGGCTGCACTTCCGTGATAAAGTCAGTGAACGAGTCCTTATCGCGTAAGTAGAATCCCACGCAACAACTGGGATCCATTTTAGAGAGTAACATCTTCCTAGGAGATGTGCAATGGAAAGAAGTTAAAGAGAAGTTGTCCCGCCACACGTCGACAGTTTCCTGGCAATAATGTGGGTCCAGGTGAATCAGTTTATCGTCTTGATAGCCGATGAAATAGAGGGAGTGCCCTGGACGACCGCCAATTATGCCTAAACAGGTCCGAAGCGTGAGGAGTTTGGTCAGGCACGGTGCATAGTCAGAATTCAATTTGTCAGCTCCCAGCCTCAGTGGCACCAGAAGAATAAGAGATTTCCAGGTGCCGCTGGGTAGTTCGCAAATATTTTTGACGTCATCGAGGTAGACTAAACAATCGAATGTTGCAGGGTTAGTATGAGTCTGTGTCCTAACTTTAGAATCGTGTTTGTACGCTGACACATACCCGCACAGTCCTGCGCGACGTACACGGCTAAATCCTTAAATTCAGAATGATGTTGTACGGCTAGCCTGACAGCTTGACAAAGTAGATGCGCTACAGAACCGGGACCGTACCAATCGCCTGCTCTCTTGCCAGAAGCTGCGCCCAAAGAGACTAACTGATGGATAGAAAACGGCGATTGATCCAACTTGTCACCGAACCATTTGATGATCATTCGATGCTTCAACTCTTGCACTCGCTGATGGTTAGTCTTGATCACCTCGTCGGGCTGCCATATCCACTCTGCGCAGAGAAATCTTCGTTCTCGATGGGGTTCTCTCGTTCGCACGTTGCAAGAACTGTATTTCAATTAGAAAATTACTGGCACGGTGCAATGAAAGAGAAAGATTTAGTAACCACTTAATAGCGATCTTGGAAGTTTGCTAGAGTATTAAAGAAAAGATAAAGTAAGTGCCTCGGTCAAGAAAGTGGCAGACCAATGCTTGAGCCAACATCATCTGTCCACTGCGCAACATGCAGCCCCATCCACAGTCTGTAGTGAAGTTGGACCCGTTCAGTATAGGGAATTCCCTTCTGTAAGTGAGCCATATGCGTGACATAAAATCCATCTTGAATTTCTCTATCCCCTCCGGAAGTGATGCAGCATCCATAGCCAATGAAATTTCACTACCAGTGCCTGACGTAAGACTAACAGCTTCTGAAGCCTTGTCCAAAGAATCGTCTGACTTCCTGTAACATTTACCCAGCAGCCACACTGGAGATTCCTTCGAGAAATTTGTTTTAATCTTTACTGTCCATCCTGTGAGATAAAACGATCCGCTATAATCACGTTTTATTTTGAGTTCATAAAAGGAATAATATGCAAACGTACTGACCATATTTAACATTGTTCCACATAGACAGCAATTTTGTTTTGACCTTACTGTCAACCTCAGAGACAGTTGTAGTGTCATCCAGTGGCAGCTCCCCATCGGTTATAGGTATGGCAGGCTGTATACCTTGTATGTGATCTGTTGCTATCATTCCAGGCACCCACCCGCCACTGAATCCACCTGTTAAAATGACGCATATGACCTTCTTTATTCTCATATGCCTAACAAAAGCTCAAACGCTTTCGTAATCGACAGCGCCCGATATACGCGTCAACAGATACACGACGGACAAGACAGAAATGTTAACCGAACGATTCGCACCTAGGGAAGAGTACATTTGCGAGAAGTTATGAGCTGTGTTCGGTACGGACGTAGAAGAAGCAGTGAAAGACAAAGCCCTTGACAGCGTTCTCTTTATCCACCTCACTCACCTAACCTCGAGCGAGAAGATTGCACCTGTCCATTCATGCCCAAAGAGAATATTCGTTAAAAGTGTTCTTTTGATCGTCGCGTTGAACAAAAAGTTACATTTTCAAAACCGAACGGCTCTCTACCAAGCACACGTGGAGCAAGACAATTTACCGCATTCTCACGACTACACACAGCCGCGGGAAACAACAGAGTTCCGCGTTCATTGGGTCGAGGCGAATGAAACCCATTCCAACGAAGAGCAACGACTCTCCGGACAGAAATTCGCCGACTCGTCGATGCTCGAATATGTCGAGCGCATTCGCTCGAACCGCGCGAAAAATTACTTAACCAGTGTCACGGAGAATAACGATACCGTTGGGTCAAAAAAGAACGCTTGTTCGAGCGAACGATGACGCCTTCGAGTAAAAACGAACGCGTGTTTACTGGGAACAAATATCCGAAATTTTGAACGCCCGTTTTGCAACAAGCGCGGACGACATCTGGTCGACGCTCGGGGAATTACGAGGAACTGCATTCTGGTGTAGCCCCCCGACGATGTTGATAATGACGATGACGATGATGATGACAGTGACGAGGAACGCTATAATGGTGCAGTGAGAATGCCGGAAGCTTAGGGAAATGAGAATTTCCTATTAGTAATCGATTGGGGGAATTAGTAGAGAGAGTAATTACTGTGCGACGTATAATGCAATGACTGCGTTCCTGTTTGCTTCCCTTGCACGAGACCGAATGTCACGTCTAATTCTTCAGATTTGCGGTATTGATTAAAGGAGTATTAAGATTTAAAATCGTTGAATCTACAAAGTTATCTAATCGAAGAACTGTTCAAATTGTACTGTTAATGCGTAACCAAATCTGAATACACACGAGTGAGTCAACGACGTATCATCTGTATATACTGATTGTTGTTTGTTAACGCGTCTGTGTAAACTCACGACGGACCGTAAACTCCTGTTAACACATTGACAACGAGTTAAACTGAGAACAGTGTTTTTACCTTGCGCCGCGTCACTGGCAAACGTATGCAAAAGCGAATTTTTATTCTATTTATACATCCGAAATGCCTTTGCGCTAACCAGTTAAAAAGCGCGTCAATCAATACCCACACGTGTCAGTGAAAAGATGAGACACTGCCCGTCAAGTTTGTCCTCAAAACTACCATAGTAAGAATGTAAAAACGTATTAACACTTTGACTGCCATGCGTATTTTGCTGTATTAGAACGGCAATGCTATAAAATACTACAGCGTTTAATTGAATTATGCAAAATGTAAATAATGTGCAGGTATTGGAGACCAAAGGATCGCATCGCTATTCTAGCAATAACCGCATTTATAAAATAATTATTGCTATCCATTGCAAATATTTTGCATCTTCAGTAAAATCTTTGGCGGTGGTCACCAGTGACCATCACGGCAGTCAAAGTGTTAAAATGACAGTAAAGCAACATCCACTCTTAAACAGCACACGGACCGGGTCTCTATAAACCCCATGCCATACAACCCTCGCCGAATAACGTGACGTGCGAAAATTTCTCTGCAATCGCCTCCTTTTCACTTCTATCATTAGCCGCATGCTGAAAGATTCATCGGAAACCACGTATCTAAGGATATCCGTTCGTGGCATTAGTTTCGTACGCCTTAGTAGTCGTTTCTCGCACATATGAGTAGCTGTATCAAGACGTCGACAGAAAAGTGTCATGCGCGACTTATCGCGAAAGACGACCAATAAGCTTCGCTGCGTTCGAGCTCGCCTCATTGATTAGCGGCGTTTGCGCCTCGTTCTAAATTTTGCCTTGTGCCGATGCGAAATACGAATCCGTGCGGACGTTAACGGTGGGAAGAAGATTGATGGAAGGAAATGAAATGGCGCGGTAAACGGCGAGGGACAAAGGAAGCGAGGACGGTATGGCGTTTATTGAAAGCTCCCGGTAACAGAGACGTCGCGGCGCTATTTTGGTTGACTCCGCTGCTTTGCGCAGCAAAACAATAAGGTCACGAGATCGCGCGACTCGGTATCGGTCAAAATTATCGTTGAAAATTCCCCGCTATCGACTGTCTTCGATGGCCAGTGCGCACGTGAACGATTTTATGACGATAGGTCGCGGTAGTCTGGTAAGTCAAAATCTGTCTGACGCTAGATATACGGTATCTGTCAGTTTGACGAGATTCGGATGTCGCGAGCGAAATTACAGGGATTATTATTATTTTCTAGCAGCGTTTGCTGGGCATTATTAGAGAATTGCTAAGAATGTACCTAAATTCATTTTCCACGGCAGGTGTCTAATATTAAAGTTTTGCACGTCGTACATATACGTGCTGCTCCGGGTGCCCGTCAAATTGATGGGTCCCGTAAATCTAGTGTTAATTCGCGTCGCCGATTAATGTACTGTTGGAACACGGAGTGTAATTAGCGTCATGTAGGATGCTAAGCGATGGTCGCACGCAACACGATATTTTATTGCATTACCGCGTGTACGCAGGCGATTATGGCCAGCGGCGTGATTATCGAGATCGTTTCGTCCTGTCGTGATTAGTTTGCACGGCGTTGATCGACCGGCTCGAAACGGTGCTCGATCATGTCCGCTTAGGCTAAGTCCGCACAGTAACATCAGACGTTTCGGCGGTGATGCTCTTGCGAGCGCAGGAATCATTTAACATTCGACGGAGAAATTGATCGACGGAAAAGCTGTGTGCGGTTTTATTACGCGATGTCAGGATAAATCAATAAAAGTCCCTGTCGCGTTACGCGTATCACGGTTAGATTAAACGCGAGATCGGGTTCAGCGATATAAACGATTGAGAGATACGCCATCCGCCTCGTGTTGATGTTACGCGACTTGCCCGAATAAAAAACACCCGTGTATCTGCACACAACATCTCGCCGATCTGGCGAACCGTGCACGAACTCGTAATTTCCCATTACGTTGCCAATGTGAATGACCATCGACGATCGCAAGCGCTTTCGGTGAAACCGCCGGTAAGCAATATCTTTCTAATTGCTCCGCGCGAAGCCTTCCCGGCGCTAAAAATACACGACGCGACACACTCCGCGCTAAAGTCCAAGTACTCGCGAAGCTGTCTAAAAAACGGTACGCAAAGAAACGCAACGCCGCTGGCTCTGGCGGCAGTGCATAAAAAATCAGAGGCCCACTCCTCGAAACGTTGCAACTTTCCCCTGAACAATCTCTTGCCATCTCCACCAACGTGGGAGATAATCGACGCGACACCCTGCGCACATAAAGGCAACGGGAGATATAGCCAAAGCCGGAACACAGGAGTATGGAGAACAGGAGCGAGAGGGCTGGAGCGCAGAAGTTGCGAAGGAGATAGCAACAGAGACGAGCCAAGCCGTGGAGGGGGATGAAATGAAGGGATGAAAGAGGGTGCACGGGGCCGGCCGGCCAGTCGTGCTGTGGCGGCAACGACGTCCTCGTCGTTGTCCTCCCACGTTCCACGCGGTTCCGGCGATGTGACGGCAAATAACAGAGCCCAACCTGACAGGTTCGCCCGAAAACCGAGACACGTCTGTCCTGCACCATGAGCCTGCATTCGTGAATCGATCATACTTGCGCAGGCACGCAATCGGGTATCATAACATTGTGCCAAGGCGTGTCCCAGGTCCCCTCACGACCTGCCAACGCCTAATCGTGACACACCGCGGTCCAGCGCACTGCCGTCTGCGACCTCCGAAAATAGGCTCGTTCATCCTCGGCGAAGCACACAGAATGGCTTGACCGTTGACAGCCCGACTATTGATTCGCCGTGATCTTTCGTTCGCTAATTATTTTAGAGCCTACGATGGACCAGCGTGCCTTTTCGTCTCTGACTCTCTCCCTTTGGCTCCACTGCGTAAGAGCGCGCGCGCACCTGCGCGCGTTGTGTGTTGCTCTCTGCCGCTGAGCGTGTGGCGGTGTGCGTGTATACGTGCATGCGAGTTCTGCGAGAACGATGAATGAAGGTGAAATCGTTATTTAGGTCAGCCAGCCGCTAATTTTCGTGCTTCAAGCTTTTAAGCAGCGGTCCTTGACGGAAGAACGACGTGGCGCGGTACGGGAAGAGTGCGCGCGGAGTGAGGCGGAAAAGTTAGGCGAAATCTGAGGATACTCGAGCAACGCGGCCGATTGCGCGGTGCGGATCGAAACAGCCCTCGCCACGGAGACGACGAATCGATCTAAAGATTGCCTGCAGCTACGTGAACGGCGATAATCGGTGAGCGCTGTGCCCGCAACGTGTGCCGCGACAAGCGGGGGCGGACACTTAATTAGACGTAATTACACACGTGAATCGATCGAGCGCGAGAAGCGGACGATTAGGCGATGCTAAGCTCGAGCCAAACGACCGCTCGAGGAACCCCCGAGGGTCTCCGGCGGGGAAAACCACGAGGACGCACACCGGGCGAAGGATATTGATTTGTTTTTGTTAGGGGCAAGGTGCGCGCTTTTTCCTCCTCGCGAGCGCGTGATCGGGGTCGTCCTCGATGAAACAACGCGTGACAGGCAAGTCGTGGCAGATCGTCTTCGATCGAAACGGCCGCGGTGCCGCGGGAACATCGATCGCACCGCGGAAGAGTCCGTGAGGATGAGTGTCGCATCCTGGCAATAATCAATCTGCCCAGCGTACCGTGCCGAAACTGTGCGACTGCGTTTCGACGAGAAAGGCACGGCGACGCGGATCCGTGGATCACTAGGCAGCACGAAGAAGGGACCGGGAGCGTCTGGCAAAAACACCGGATCGGGGCAAGGTTTGTCTGATTACCTGGCGACGCGCAGGAGCCTGAGTTTGGCTGGATCGCGCGTCGGAAGGATTCAAGCGGGTAATCGATCGTATCGCACTCGGGACGTCCGCGCCTCCTTCATCCCGCGAGCGTCCCTCTAGACGGAGAGTCCTTGTCATTCGCACGCGCGAACTTTCCTCTCGGTAAGAGCAATTACCGTCTGTGGAGAAGTTCGTGAATCTGATATGTAGAGAGTGACGAGATGTGGGCGGAGAAGGTGTGCGAATTGGAACTCATTTCGTAAAGTGTCGCGCGTGTTACGAGTTTTCAAGAGGTCGACGAGGAATAAAAGGCAGAGAGGGTCGGAGAGACGAATAGTCGGAGGCACAGAGCCCAGAAAAACTCGGGGGATGACGGGGTGAAGGCAAAAGCGGGGGAGAATGAGGAGAGTGAGGATACTGAGAGAAAGCGCCAGCGGGGGAGGTGAGGAAGGTGGAGGAGGTGGCGAGAGAGGGGGAGGAAGAGGCTGAAAGGTGCTGGACCGTGTCGCGGAAACCTGTATTCAAAGTTAAAGGAAAGAGGATAGATTTGCATATGTGCGTATATAGATTCTGACGGACAGAGGACGGGGAGAAAATGCACGCCGCTTCGCCGCCTCTCTCAAAGAAAACGGGCCGACGTGTCCCGTAAGTAATACCCTTTAATCAAGACTAGAAAAAAGTTGCTGGTGTCGCTCGTCGGAGGACGGAGCCAAGAAACTTCGAGAGCTGGGGAAAAGAGCGAAGGCAGAATTGAACTTTCAAGCGAAGGCGCACTCGATCGGGCGGGAGTGGGGGACTGTTTTCGGAAACTCAAGCGGAGAACTGACGGGAGTCGAAGGTAAACGCGGCGTAATTGCGACAAATTTCGAAGATGGTGCTTATTGGAACGTACTGTTGGAAGTTGAAACGGAAAATTGTCGATAGACGAATGTGAACTGGAGCAACGAGTGATGGTAACAAATTTTCAAGCTTCAGCTGTTTCTGGTTTTCGGATGTTGGATCAACTGACAAATGTTCACTTTAGCTAATTGAATTGAAAAATATGATTCACAACGGAGAATAAACGGGGTGTGCAACTGCAACGATTTTCGAAGACAGAAAACTCATTCGATTCGTGCTTTCGGGAATCGAAGCAGTGGAAAGGGAATGAGCGTTATTACGTTTTCAATAAAAGCGTAGCGCTCGTTCTGTTCGGATGAAAAGCAGTCCCGACGGCTGATCAATCATTTACCTACGCTACTTGTGAACGCAAAAGATTGCCCAGAAAGCATCCACTATTCCGGCTTTTCTCGCACATGAGAATCTGGGAAATGTACACGCGGATCTTTTATTCTCTTTAAGGAGGGACGCGTACAAGGAAAAATATGGCATTTAAGTTTAATAAAATAATGCAAATAAGTGTTTTTGGAACAGTTTGACGCAAGTGGTGCTCTATCCAGCACTTACAAATAGAGTCTAAATAGGTCTGCTGTGGTCACACATTGCTTTCAATACATCTCTATGTCCAAAATGCCCTTAAAACTCTTGCTGAAACACGGGAGGTACTGTAATTTCAAGCCTAGCAAAGATGACTGAGTATCCGGCTACTTAAGAGCGAATAAATATTCCAAAAGATGAGGTAGCTTAACGCGAGAATCTTTCACTCCGCATGAAAGGACCTGGACTCCTAAATTTTGGAGGCGCATAACACGAACTACCCTGCACCTACATATCGCAAGTGCCGTTAAATCTACGCCAGATAGGCCGCAACCTCCTCAAAGGGTTATCGAAAATCAGAAAACACACAGTCCAATGCTTTTGCAATAGAGGCAACCGAAAAAACTTACAACTTCCACCGGGCCAAGAATATCACAAAAATGGTCCATCCTTTGAAGTGGACATTGGGCCTGCTGGTGCTGGTTCTCTATAGGTTACCGACGGTCAATCCAACGAGTAGCCACCAGTATCAGATTCAAAGAGCACATACAGAGCGCGAGGCCGTTCTTATACCGGGAGATCTCGTATTAGGTGGTCTATTTCCAGTTCACGAGAAGGGTGGTTCGTCATGCGGGCCAAGCGTTTACAATAGAGGCGTTCAACGACTGGAGGCCATGCTTTTCGCGATCGATCAAATCAACAAGGAGCACAAAATACTACCTGGCATCACGCTGGGCGTTCATATTCTGGACACTTGCGGCAGGGACACCTATGCCCTTAATCAGAGCCTCCACTTCGTGAGGGCCTCACTTTCAAACTTAGACATCAGCGTGCTCGAGTGTGCCGATCGCTCGACGCCCAGAGTAAAAAAGACCGCCAGTGCCGGCCCGGTTTTCGGTGTAATCGGAGGATCCTACAGCTCTGTATCGTTGCAAGTCGCCAACTTGCTCAGGCTTTTTCATATACCGCAGATCTCACCTGCCTCGACGGCCAAGGCGCTCAGTGATAAGACGAGGTGAGTCTCATCAATGTCGTTATCGCGATGTATACGAGAACGGCTGATTTTCAATGAGCTGGGGCTCTTTAATCCCTCAGATTTGACTATTTTGCGAGAACGGTTCCACCGGACACCTTTCAATCCATCGCTCTGGTAGACGTAGTGAAGAGTGCAAATTGGTCGTATGTATCCACCGTCTACTCTGAAGGGAGTTACGGCGAATACGGCATCGAAGTTTTCACTCGAGAAGCAATCGAAAGAAACGTCTGCATAGCTGCGGCCGTGAAAGTGCCAAGTGCGGCCGATGACAAGGTCTTTGATGAGATAATCCAGAGACTGAGCAAAAAGCCTAATGCGCGGGCGGTGGTACTCTTCACACGTGCAGAAGATGCAAGAGGAATCCTCGAGGCTACCAGAAGGTCGAACCTAAGTCAGACCTTTCAGTGGCTGGCCAGCGATGGCTGGGGCCGTCAGATTAAGCTTGTCGAGGGCCTCGAGGAGGAAGCTGAAGGTGCTATTACAGTCGAGTTGCAGTCCGAGAACATCCCCGGATTCGACGAGTATATGGCCTCGTTAACACCAGAAAATAATCGTCGTAATCCATGGTTCGCAGAGTACTGGGAAGAGGTGCATGTTATTGTTTTCATAACGTTATTCATAGCCCGTCAACTTTTTACCGAAAGTCTCTCTAAGAACATTTTTCACAGGTGTTTTCGTGTACGCTGCGAAAGAATGTACCATTAGTAACTAACCAAAGTGTTGCCGTTTGCTCCTCTAAGCTGAGACTTACTGCGGCCAAAGGTTATGAGCAGGAATCGAAGGTGCAGTTCGTTGTCGATGCAGTGTATGCGTTTGCTTTGGCACTTCATAATCTTCAGCGTGACATGTGCGGCAAAACGGAAGGCCTCTGCGTGGCAATGGCAAACTATGATCGAGGGTCTTTCTATAGGAATTATCTGTTGAACGTGTCCTTTATCGGCGAGTAGAACCCCATTGTCGTTCACGCGTGGGCTTTAATATTGGAAGACGCGCCTGTCAATTGGTAAAACCGTTCAATTGCTATGAATGGGAAGGAGATAGTGCCTTCGCTCAACTCTATTGTTGGACTTATAATTTATCGCCAATAAACGGTGAATCGGGGCTATATTGAGCTCGCATGTTTATGAGGAAACATTTCTGGTTGCGGAAATATTTCATACGTATATTAAGTCCCACGCGTTCATATTCTGCGCTATCGCATTATAACAATAACTCATAAGGCGTTGAACACTGCATAGCCGTCATTCGCCATCACAATTACTTCAGATTCATTAACATTCAATGGCTCTACAGACTCAGCCGGAAGTGAGGTAAAGTTCGACGAGCACGGCGATGGTTTGGCGAGGTATGAGATACTTAACTTTCGGAAATCGAATGGAACCGGGAATAATGGTTACTATTATCGAGTACGTGCGCACATTTATGCATTCGCTTAATTGGCAAGATTAAACAAACCGTTTCAACATCACGTCCAGGAGGTGGGCAAGTGGTACAACTCGTTGGACCTAGAAACGGCAGACTTGATATGGTCTCACGGCACGAGGGACATCCCAATCTCCGCGTGTTCGCTGCCTTGTGAATTTGGCATGATAAAGAAGCAACAGGGAGACACCTGTTGCTGGGTGTGCGACCAATGCGAAGAGTACGAGTTTGTCTACGACGAGTACACCTGCATGGACTGTGGTCCTGGACTTTGGCCGCATCCCGACAAGAGGGGTTGCTACCAGCTACCTGTCAAACACATTCGTTGGAGCAGTGCATTTGCCATTGCACCGGCTGTTATCTCGTGCTTGGGAATATTGGCCACGGTTGCAGTTGGCTCCTTACTTTTCCAGCATCGTGACACCCCCGTGGTCCGGGCTTCTGGCAGAGAGCTGACCATTATACTGCTGGCCGGTGTTTTGGTCTGTTACTTGAATACCTTTTTGCTGCTGGCGACACCAACCACAGTCACCTGCATCCTACAACGTTTCGGGGTTGGGGTCAGCTTCAGCGCTGTTTATGGGGCGTTATTGACCAAGACTAATCGAATCGCAAGGATCTTTGACTCAGCCTCGAGGTCTGCTGTTAGACCACGGTATATTAGTCCCACCTCACAAGTGTGCATTGCAGCCGCCCTAATCGCCTTCCAGGTAAATAGTATTTGTTGAGACGGGATCGTGGAAGTAGCTACGATTAAGGGATTCTTCTTGTCATCTTTGTCATTAGGTTGTTTTGACCCTCGTGTGGATGATAATCGAACCACCGGGCACACGTTACTGGTATCCTGATCGGAAGCAAGTGATACTGAAGTGCAACATCCAGGACATGAGCTTTCTCTTTTCTCAGCTGTACAATGCCATTTTGATCCTTATTTCAACCGTGTACGCGGTAAAGACAAGAAAAATACCTGAAAACTTCAATGAGAGCAAGTTCATAGGTTTCACGATGTATACGACGTGTATCATTTGGCTCGCATTCGTTCCGATATATTTCGGGACTGGAAATGCACACGAGACTCAGATAACGACGTTATGCGTCGCGATCAGTCTCAGTGCTTCGGTCACTCTAGTTTGCCTTTACTCGCCGAAGGTGTACATCATCGTCTTCCAGCCGGACAAGAACATTAGAGGCAAGGGCATCATGGGCAGTACGTTTAAGAAGCAAGGCAGCAGTGCTGGTACATCGTCGGTGACCAAATGTGAGTGCAGATTGAATTTTCTGTCATTTTACATATAAGACTTTCGCGGTCAGCAATATTGCAAATTATGTTGGCTTTTGAACCGACGTCGCATGTGATATTAACATGCTGCCAACGTTTCGCAGACTTTTCAGTCTGCATTATTTATACTCCTAATCATGCAAATTTTAATGTCTGCGAAACGTCGATAGTGTGCTGAAATTAAATGCGGCATTATACATTTAAGGTTTACGCGGTCGAAGATATTGCAAATATTGTTGGCTTACGGATGAACGCCGCACTTGGCTTCGGGATATTGCCCACATTTCGCAGATATTAGAATCTGTAGTATCATGACTAGGGAACTCAGATACTTTATCCTCGGCCATACGCTGACATTAAATGCGACATCCATCCGAAAGCAAACAATATTTATATCTGTGACCGCAAGAATCTTAAATGTGAAGTGCTGCATTTGATTGCAGTATATTGCCGACGTTTTACAGATATTAAAGCCTTAATCATTATATTATAATTTCAGATACCTGCTGCGAAATGGCAAGTGAGAGTGTGCCCCTGCACAGTGCCCTTACGGCTGCTGTACAAACATCCGTGGGCGTGACAGAGATCTCCCTCACGCTAAACGCGCAGAACAAAACAAATAACGAGCAAGTGGCTCAGCTTTAGACAATGCGAATAAACGGTGCAACGGGAGAACGAAAATCCGAGTGTAACTCGGAGACCCCATGGACACTGCGAGTGTATAAAGCGATTATTGTTATTGTTACTGTTAACATGTTAAGATAAATTATCACTGTTCCACGGCCACGAATGGGGATAGAGAACTCTCTTCCCTTTTACTACCGACTCTTCCGTTCGGAAATTGGAACTGTCCGATGATTAATTAGTGTCGCGCCTTGTCTTGCCTAAATTCGTTTATTGTTTAAAGTACATCCGACTTTAAGTAAGGCCTGACTTCTCGCTTATGTTCCTCGACACTAATTGATCGTTCACCTGGAAGCATTGGGTATTTTTGTTAGCACGGAACCGGCTGTTATTATTAAGTATATAACTAACGCAATGTGTGTATCCTGCAATAAATTAAAATGGTACACGTAAGACGACGCAGGGCATGTTATGGTGCACAGATATCTCGACTGATTCGTTAGGGAAGTTCATCAGTTCCACGTGCAGACACGAATGGATGATAATAGCATTGAAATTTGTACTCTCGAGTGTACATATTTGCGAGTACTCGTCACCCTGGCCCTCTAGAGTAAAAATGCCGTCATGCGCGCCAGTTAGTCTGTTCGATTTTTCTAGTGACGGATTAAATTATACGGTTCTTTGCGCCGCTAGCCATGCGAATTACCTACGTCCGAGCGAAGACAGGGAAGAGCGTGCTACAGATTATATCGAGCGTGATTTCGATAAATTACGTCGTTGTTAATGAAAGCCGACAATTTGAAGAGAACGTCGGCCGCGTTGACGGACCTTCAGGACTGCGGAAAAGGGAACTTTGTACCTTTTGTTATAAACACCAGAATGGAAAAGCGCTTCCAATCTGTCCCGTCTACTGGAAATAAAACGAGAGTTTGAACAGCGTGCTTTCCATCAGTCTCATCGCATTTGAACGGCCGTCAATCATTTTAGATAAAGATGAAAATGAAAAAAATAAATAAAAAGCAACGAAAAGCCGAAAGCCGTGAGATCTTTATCGCCATTCGATACTCATTGTCGCGTGGTGTCCGCAGTTGAACGGTGTCAGTCTAGTTTTTGACGTTGCGCAACAGGGCCACCGACATTTATTCCTCGTGAATAAACATGCTTGATATCATCGAAAAGAGGAACGATAATAACGCGCGCCCGCCGCACAAAACGCTTGGCGCCACTCTCGGTCCCCGCATTATCTCTTATAGTTATGGAAACGACTTTCGCTCGGGCCCCTTCGCCGTTAGCCGATCATCGTCACCGTCACCATACGATTTGATTAAACTCGATGGCTTTCACTTGGCGTCTCGCCAGCGGATTCGCGCAACTGGTAACGTAGATCCATTATCCTCGCGGTTAATCGACAAAAACGAGGCCGAAGCCGCGGCATACGACGATTTGCAGCTTTCGAAAGGGACAAGATGTTTCTTGCTGTAAACAGACATAGGCCGACACGTGTTTCGTTAATACGCGTGCAAGTGCAGGCCTTGATCGGGATTTGCGAGTATCGACTATCGAGATCAACGAGATAAACCGAGATACAAGCGCGCGCGCGTTCCAAATATTTAATTTTTCGCGGTCTTCTCATCGGTGCCTTTTTCTTTTATTTTCACACGTTACAGAGTAAGAATGTAACCGGACGACGATTTTTGTCACTGAGCTTCTATCGGTTTGGTGCTGTCGTACCATTTAAATTGTCTGACATCGGCGAAGGCATTCGGGACGTCACGATAAAAGAGTGGTAAGCGCAAGTGTTTGAAATGTCGTAAAAAAAAAGTAAAAACTATAATTTTATCGTTGTCGATGTTGTAGTACGGATTTATGATACGTGGCATTTGTAGGTTTGTCAGTCCGGGGGACAGAGTGGCACAGTTCGATAACGTCTGCGAAGTACAAAGCGACAAGGCGTCGGTGACAATAACGAGTCGTTACGACGGTATAATTAAGAACCTTCATTACAAAGTCGACGAGGTAGCCCTCGTTGGTGACACGCTCGTCGACATCGAATTGGACGATAACGATGAAGGACACGAAAGCGTTTCGAGTGAAGACGATGCTCAAAATGTACCGGAACCCTCCGGAAAGGTGAGCACTGCACCAAAGGAAGATGTTGCAAGGACCTTGAATCTTGAGAAGGCTCTGGCCACGCCGGCCGTCAGAAGAATTGCGATGGAAAATAACATTAACCTGAAGGACGTGACGGCCACTGGAAAAAATGGCAGAGTCTTGAAAGAAGACATTTTGAAATACGTAAATACGCGATCTAACAAAGCAGAGAACACGGCAGTTCAAGAAATGACCCAAAAACAGTCGGTGCCAGTAAAGTCTTATCAGAAGCACATGTGGAAAACTATGACACAATCCCTCGTTAGTATATTTTTAAAGAAATATACACGCAATGTAATAACGTACATTGCGCGGTACATAATAACGTATCGTTATTGGAATGTAATGGAATATGCGTGTTCTTTCAGAGTATACCACACTTTGTCTACAGCGACGAGTGTAGCGTGACAAAATTGATGAGTTATCGGGACGAAGTGAAAGATTCGCTCAAGGAACAAGGGATATCGCTAACGATGATGCCGTTTTTCATAAAGGCGGCCTCTAGAGCTTTAGAACAAATTCCCGATCTGAATGCTTGGCTCGACGAGGAGAACCAAACAGTAAAAGTAATGAATAGTCATAACATTGGCGTAGCCATGGACACTGTAGAGGGGCTCGTGGTGCCAAATATAAAAAATGTGCAAAATTTGAGTATCGTTTGCATTGCAAAGGAGCTGAATAGATTACAGACACTCGGTAAGACAGCGTCACTGCCGTTGTCAGACTTAACGAACGGAACGTTCTCCCTGTCCAATATCGGCGTGGTAAGTTATTGCTTCGCTGAATTCGCATAATTTCTGAATTAGTTTACTTCACTGATGCACACTTTTAGATTGGCGGAACATACACGAAGCCCGTTATCTTGCCGCCGCAAGTGGTAATAGGGGCCTTCGGTAGGACCCAGAAATTGCCCCGATTTGACGAAGATGGTAATGTAATTGCTGCCAATATTGTGTCAATAAGTTGGGCAGCCGATCATCGTGTCGTAGACGGCGTGACTATGGCTAAGTTCTCCAATTTATGGAAATTTTATGTCGAGAACCCTGCGTATTTATTACTTGGAGTTTAACTACTGCAACATTCCTTTTATACATCACTTTTGTACTCGATTTGTTACGTTTGCTCAATGCCCAAATTTTATTTTTCTGTACCTATACGCGTATACGCACATTGTAAGTGTTGAAATAAAACGATACAAACCAGCGCTGGCTCTATAATAAATACACAACCAGTTATTATGCAAATATTTATTCACTGTTACATGGCCAACTAGGGTTGTTCGCTTTTTCTCCATTTAAAGGTAAAATACTTCTTTTAACCTGATATATTCAAAATATCAACGACATTCACCACGTTGTAACCAACATTATGAACGCCTATCCGTTACAAAGTGCATTTAATACGAATCGGCCTATGCTAACGAAGTAGTTGTACCACTTTTACAATAAATAATCAACCATACTCATTATCGAGCATTCGCATATTTATCGAAACGGAGATACTATGAATAATATGTACGACCATTTAATTGCTTTCTTGTTTAGTCCATTTACATATTTATTTATATACATGTATTACTTGTATCTTCAAACATCCACATTCACTTCGAACATTCAGTCGTAACTATTTTTGTTCCTTAAAATGTCATTTAAGTATGCGATATCCGAAAGGTAGTCAGTCTGTTTAGTAGTCATAGTAATAGTAATAGTAGTAGTTGTAGTAGTAGTAGTTGTAATAATAGTAGTTGTAGTAGTAGCAGTGGTAGTTGTAATAACAGTAGAAAAAGTGGTATTATCTGTTTTGTGGTCCAAATTTGGTTCCATAATTAAGTTATCATTATTGAGGATACACCGTTGCGAAATAAGGAGAAGTATACCTACTAAATGATTTCAAAGATCACACAAGACGCAACATATAAAAAGCACCCAACCATAAAATATATCTAATGTTACTAACCGAAAATGCTACAATGAAAATGGTCCTCTTCGATTCTCCGGCACGTTAATGAATATATGTAACAAAAGTGAGTAAATGCGTGTGTATGCGTTCGCATATAATCAAAAGTACAAAAAACTTAACGCTTAACCAATTTACTCTGACTAGGTAATAACGAATTATTATTCTACTATAATATGCTTAATTCAATAATTTAAAAATACGCTTCCGGTTGAAAAAATATTGGAGTAAATAAAGGAATAAGAGTTAATCCTGCTTTTGTCACTGATTCTATTATGTTAACACATTGACTGCCACCAGCCATTCTTTAAATTATCTGTATATGTTAAAGCTTATATAGAATACAGTTAAAGAAATATTAGAACGAACATCTGTACAAAAACCAGAACCGCTACAAGGCTGGTAATGTTTGCTATACACCCCAAAACAGGTGAAAAGTGACAGAAAAACTTAATACATAGTTAGACACCTCATTCATGTTAATTGTGACATTCAATGTGTTATACATGGAACGATCCTCATAGCAAAATAATGTTATATGAAAAATCTGGTAGGAAAAAATAATTTACTCTGATACTAGAGAGTCCACTAATAATACTCTTAGAACGTTGCCACCCTCAATAATTAAAGACGGAATAATGAAGTTATAGCTTAGGCGATCTGCGGTAGCCCATATCCATTTGATTTCATGCCCAATATGTACTATGATATATGCACATTATATCGATAAGAGAAAAAGACACAACAAACGTCGCAATTAAATGTTCACGAGCAACATAGAACAGAGAATTCATATCTATAGCCTTGCTACGATTCAATGTCTTATTCATCTTCTAACATACTCGCCTATTAGGCGCATAGGTCAGCTAAAATAGAAAAGTAGTATCTTATGTTACACGTGTGGCAAAACTCGTGCCTTCACTAACAACTGTTATCAGAAACAGCTTCTACAAGGTACATACGTGCTTGTCTCTTCAACGTAAGAATCACCTGAACGCCGTTATAAATCAACAACCACAATAATAATTTCCCTCATTTCGAATAAGTTACGTAGAGTCTAATCTATTTAGAAGGGGTGCACGATATTCAAACGTCAATTGAAGTCTTGCAAAATAAATGGCAAGTAACGAAACACTATCTACTGAACGTGAAGCACGTTTCAAAATAGTCCTCATAACCATGAGAAACGTAATTGTATTGAGCAAATAAGAGCAATTAATTCACAAATAATTCTCTGTTCCCCAGCCAACCACAAACTTTTCGTATGGCCAGCATCAATAATAAGGTGTGTATAAATATTATCAGTAAGTGTACGGCACATAGAAGAATATCTCTTTCTCTTTTCTACAATATTGACAGAGCTCCCACAGAAGATTACACTCTTTTTCAGAAAGAACAATATCTAATCGCGTACTCCGTAAGAATATCCCAGTAAACTTTTAGTGACACGTTAAGAAAGAGTTCATATCTGTGAGAACCTTGTCTCGTTACAGATAAATTTTCCTCATATAATATATATATATGTATAATGTATACTTATATATATATATAGTCAATAGAGTATTTTGTTTCTGGCACATTGTTAGCCCTCGCGCGAAAGAGAGGGAACCGATGAGTTGACATAAATCAACAAATACAACCAACACCATAGAACTGCGTGTAGATATATACATATTTGTCGCATATATATGTATACATATTAATCCCTGCTGAAATTCAGAAGAAACACCACTCCTCTTAACATTCAATAGCAAAAGGTTCTTATTCATCGTGGGGTAATTGGAACTTACTCTAGAGAGTGAAAAACTTCGACAAAATAGCCGGAACCAGTCCTTGCAAACCCCAATTGTTTAAATGCCGAAGGTACGAATATAGTCGGTACAAATGCAAAATTGGAATCTTATCAAAAAACACGACGCAATGTGCACGTGCACGTATCGAAGTTTCAATTAGATAATTACCGTTTTGTGCCTTAATTCTGACCCGTGCATACAGTTGCGCGCAAACAAACGGACGCACCATTGAATGGATCTTATACTCCGTATCATTGATGACGACTGATCATCATGGATACAACAGCACCAGTTGCTCGAAGGACTGCCACAGCGTTATTGTGGTCGGACTTTGTGAAATCAATACCGTCAACTTCTAAAATCTTATCTCCCGGTCTAAGCGTGCCCTGAGCAGGCCCATCGGGATTCACTTTCGTCACTATGATTCCCTATCAACAAATGCAACACATGAAGTCTCGAGCAGAATTATTTCGCCGAATTAGTAGGAGTATTAACTCACTGTTTCAGC
Source organism: Cryptocheilus praepositus (assembly GCA_033815515.1). Lineage (NCBI taxonomy): Eukaryota > Metazoa > Arthropoda > Insecta > Hymenoptera > Pompilidae > Cryptocheilus > Cryptocheilus praepositus. The sequence continues at coordinate 1,709,757 of JAWWQZ010000143.1, forward strand.
TCCCGCCACACCCCCTGCAATACTGAAACCCAAACCCGGATTCTTTCTCACTTGAACAGGCAACTGTAAAACAACATACTCGCGTCTAATTTCTAACCTTAGACTATTCTTCACAATGTGTCGTCGACCCGTTGCGTTCCAGGTACTTAACATATGAGCAATTAGCGTCGATGAACTAAAGGAATCCATGGTTGATTTTTAAAAGTTTGGATACTCATCACTTGGAACTCAATGGGTCAACTATGGCAGAGACAAGCTTCATACCACGTTCGCGTTCTTGTGTGGCCCAAACATCCATTTTAGCCTTGGCTTCCTCTCCGGCGTTAACAAATCATTGTTCTGCGTCTTACTCTTCGTGTCCGACTCGTTTGAATTATTTAATGTTTTACTACTGACTGTATTTCTGTCAGAGGTCTCTTCATTTTTTGGTTCCGTTTGGTCCTTTGTTAAAGAACTCTCAGGTTCGTTCTCAACTGTATCTTCGGTAGTCATAAGGCTCGAATTCATAACGTCTAATGTAAAATTATCACAAGAATGATTAGAAATTATGCCGTTTGAAATCTTCTTCGGTCGGTCCGAAAATTTCGCTTGCATCGAAAGAGGGCTTCGATACTTCTTTCCTGTAATAGGAGACGCCGGTATTACGACGCCTTGTGCCTTTAACGACCTATGATCCTCTACGGAATTAGAACGACTATTCGTGTCGGTCTTGGGAGAGGCAATCTCTGCATGTTTTGTGCGCAATACCGGAATTTTGCTCGGTTTAAAAGAACGGTCACTCTCAAAGATTTGTTCGCTAACTGCTTCAACTGTCGACAGGTCAGTTTCGTCAATCATTTGTGAGTTGTGCACCTCATCGATATTTGAGATGCTTGTTAGTTCTGTTTCATTATGAACTCCGTTATTCCCGGCTGTTTTAACGCTCTCCTCGGCATGAAAGGAGTCTGAATTGTTGTCCAAGCTTTGCAATCGAGTCTCCCGCATAGATTCTTCGACACTTGAGATGTTGGAAGTAACTGATTGGGTAGCTGCTGTATGCGAATCCAACTGAGGTGCTAAAGCAACAATGAAGTTCTTTTAGTTAGTAATCTGTTTCCTTATAGAAAAACCGAAAAACAAGGATCTTCCAATATACCATGATTGAGTTGTTGAAAGAAGGCTGCTTTCTTCGAAAAGGCAGCCGCAATATGATATGGTGGTGGGACGGGCGGGACGTCGTTGGTTTTCAACGGTTGAACATTGGTTTGGTTCTTGTAGGGTACGGTGAACTTCTCGGATTCCACGATCTTTGCGATATTGGCTTTTGAATACTCGTCAGGCCTCCAGGTGGAATTCACATACTCCGCCACTGCTGGCGATTTGACGAGGTACTCGGATGTCGGATTCCGAATATACTTCGCTTCCCTGATGTCCGGACTCTTCTCTTTAGCCAACACGGTTTTGTTCGCTTCATCGGATGATTCCTCAGAGTTGCAATTCTCCGTTTCGGGAATGACAGGACTATTGTCTTTGTGGTCCTTCGATGGGTGAAAATCGACGGGCAAGAATGATGAGTGAGAACCCTGAAATATCGATTCCTACCTACTTCTTCTGCAAAAAGCTTTCCACGCAAACTACGAACTATCAGTTAATTAATTACTCTTTGATCATGAGCAGTCTGATGGTGTAGGTTCCTGGCGTGCCTAGCAAGGTTTCGAAGCTCTTTGGGATAGGGCGTTGGAGCTCGATGAAGTTGCCTAGGGACTTCGGATTCTATTTCAGCAGCGAAACATATTCTTTTTCCAGTACCAATGACCGAGCCCGAAATCGGTCCAACAGCTTGTACCATCTCTACATGCAACAAATATTATCTTCGTTACGCACTATTCCACACCGACGAATTATGCCTATAAGAATCTACGCAATATTCATCCTATTTATTACGTTACCATTTCAGTCTTCATCTTCCTGTTCGTTATCCACTAGCAGCGTGAATGTTAATGCAATATTTATTGTACAAATCGAACTAACACTGCCGCATAAATAAATGGCCTAACTAAGACAATGAAGATAGTATTATAAAACTCACGCTCTAAATCCTGTCGTGCTTTCTGTGGCAGCATAAAACAACTCAGCACCATCATATCCTCTTCGCAATTAAATTCTTGCTGAAGAGGCACCAGCGGTTGACTTTGATTGTCACTCAGCCACAATGCCTTCAGACTGGTCAGGTTTAACATAGAGACAGGCAGAAACTTTATGCAATTATTTACGAGATTAAGCACCCTTAGAGATGACAAGTGGCCCAATTCTGGCGGTACTTTGGTAAGATTGTTCGATCGCAAAGATAGTAGAGATAAAGCGGTGCAGCTGCCTATCTCAGGAGGCAGGCACCTTAAATAATTATTGTCAGCGTTCAAGCAATGAAGCTTACGCAACAGTCCTATAGAAGACGGCAAATACTCAAGAAAGTTCTTAGTGACTATAAGCTCCTCTAAGCTCGACATTTGGCCAATGTCGTTTGGCAGTGCGTTCAATTGATTGTCGTCGATTTTTAATGTCACAATTGTGCGCAAATAGCAGAGACTGTCCGGTAGTTGATATATCTCGTTCGAAGAGAGATTCATGATGGCAATATCTCGCCAACCCTGAATCTCTGATGGAACTACGTGAACGGAATTCATTGTGCAATCGAAATGATTCAGGCGATAAAGTTGTTCGATATTTACGGGGATTCGCCTAATATCATTTCCGTCTATCCACAATTCAGTCAGATTTATCAGATCACCAACTACCTCTGGCTGTAAAGCAATTTGTAAAAAGTATAAGAATCAGTACATAGGGACGATGATGTTTTATACACCTCACCACTCACCAATTCTGTAAAATCATTATTCCCAATATCAAGCCTTTGTAAATTTACTAAACGACTCATGCTCTTAGGCAATGTCATCATGTTATTCTCTCTAAGTTCAAGAGTCCGCAATGCAGAGAGCCGTCCAAAGTTTGCAGGCAAATATTCTATATATGCATCATTTATGTACAACTCTCGTAAACCAACAATGTGCGTGATGGCATCAGGAAAACGTTCAAAGGGATTCACACTGATATCTATAGAACGAAGGTTCTTACATTCCTTTATACTGTCTGGTAACTCTTTTATACCTATAAAAGAAACAATTAATACCTACTCTGTCATAATAAGAAATACCTAATGTCCTACGCTAAAAATATATTAACATACTATTTTTACTCAGGTCCAAGTACTCTAGGTTGATTAGAGATGCTATGGCGGGTGGTAACGTACTGACTTCATTGTCACTGAGAGAAAGTACCCTTAACTCATGGCATTGAAACAGTGGCCTTGGAAGATCCTTTATCTGCGCAACAAACGATCCAATTAACACAGAACGTTGCCTGCCTAAATCAACACGCTATCCGTTATAAGCGAAATTCTAACTCTTACTCTATTGGCATCTAGATATAATTTCTCCAACGTTCTCTCGTAAATGAACACATCAGGTGGTACGTCGTAAAGGTTACAATGATTCAATTGCAACTCGCAAATGTCCTCTTCCTGTGCTCTCAAACATGCGGCGCACTGCCACCAAGCACTACCCATTTCATGTATGACTGTGCAAAGAAAAGACAATACATTATATCACATGCCAGGGCTATCGGTGCCAAAGAAATCTATAAACTCCGTTCACGCCAATATCATCAATAAATCACGCCCGAGCGTCATGACAATGAGAACTCATAATGCATCGCGTGTCTGTTGTCAAACGAAACAATTGTCAAAACCCTGTGTGTAAATGTCGCCACACATTCGCCCGTCTTATGGCTCATTCCGACGGGAGTCTGCCAAAGTGTCGAAGATGAACATGATGCGTGGAATTACCTGCGGTCTGCTATGGACGATTCCTCAACGACATTGATATTTACAGAGCAAATTGTCGGGCCTTATCGTCCACGATATTACGATTAAGCGGTCCGTGTATACACCGTCAAAAATCATTCGGCCATCATAGCGTCGATATTCCGTTCTCTCCATGCCGGCTCTCGCATAATCGTCCCCCTGACTGCCATCGTCAACAATCGTACAATTTAACGCGCGCACGTACTTCGCGGACAATTAAAAATAATTATTATTACACCGATTTGCAAAGTGTAACAATCGAGAGACGGTCGAGTCACGGGTCGTGCGGAATGAGAGGCACTGAACTACATAATACGGGTAGCCATAAATGAGAGACACTGTGCAGGGCCGTCGTACCTAAGGTCATGCAAAGGTACAAGATTGGAAACTGAACCTAAATGCTATTGGGTTGGAGGGAAAGTTCTGTCGTATTTTAAAGAAACTATTTGAGTTAATTTATAAAAATATGTGTTTAATATTAATCATAATACATTTAGTGTGTTGTATGATATATCCCAAACTCTTCTGCAATTTCTCGACTTGTTAAATGTGGATTATTTTCCAACATGGATAATTAAAATACATCATTATCGATCGCGATGGTCGTCCAGATCGATCATTTTTTGAAGGCTTTTTTATCAGATTTTTGTGAAACGAAATTTGCTATTTTATCTTTGACAAGTACGAACATTTACAATATCTTTCCCAAATACAGCACATAAATGTTTACATGCAACCGATGCGTTGACGAAATATATGAATGTGTAATTCATACAAAATGCAGTGTCGTAAATCACTTTATTACTGACATGTTTTTCACTTTAAATATCACAAATAAATGATGAATGGTAAAAAAGACCAAACTGTCGATTTATATTATAATAGTTTGATAGATTAAAAATGGACAAAAAATCCGAATGACTCACTAGCCAGATGTTTTTTTTATTTTCAAGAATAATTACCTGCCCCATAAAAATACGACAGAACTTTCCCTCCAACCCAATAGAAGCAGCGTGACAAGGGCGGTGTCAATGACAAATTCAGCGGGGCCCTGAACATTTCTAAATTTGAATTTTTAATTTTAGTGACGGATTGGGATGACTGATTGCTAAATGTTTTTGAGTAAAAAAATGCGGATTTTATACCGAATAGCTTTACGTGGTTATATCAAATTTCAGTATAGGAAACTGGAATTTATAGTTAATGATATTTCGAAATTATGCAGAGTAATTAAAATAGCAACTGAATTAGATAACATCGCGCGCAAAGTCTTTTTTGCGGCCTATCCGTTTCTTGTGTTCATTTTGTACTAGTCATTAACAACGTAAAACTTGATTTTCTATGCTCTATCTTTTGCTGTATTGGAACGGCGATTCTATGAAATACTACAACGTTCGACTGAATTATGAAAAATGTAAATAATCAGAGGGGTACGTTTGTGGTTAGTGTATAGGCAAATTAGTCGCGAGTCCGTTTTTGATGTTCATTTTGCAATTGTCATTAACAACGTTGATTTACCGTGCGTATTTTGCTGTATTAGAACGGCGATTCTATGAAATACTACAGTGTTCGACTGAATTATGAAAAATGTAAATAATGTGCAGGTATTGGAGACCAAAGGATCGCATCACTATTTTAACAATAACTGCATTTATAAAATAGTTATTGCTAGCTGTTGCGAACATTTTGGATCTTCAGTAAAATCTCTTGCGCCGGTCAGCGGTGACCATCACGGCAGTCAAAGTGTTAAAACAGGAGTATATTTGCTTCTGCGATGGTTGATTTTAGCGGATAGCTAAAGAAAGTGACAGACGATCGTCCATCGGCTGAACCCGGCTATAGGTTTGCTTAGTTCGCAGTCGGCGGTTTTAGAATTATTTGAACTCAGAGTACAATTGACAAGCATCTATGACTGAAGGCCGCAGGGTTCTGCTATTTAAATCTGGGTGAGTGTATCCAATGCTGCCTTATCATATTATACTCCTAATCATTTTTTCTTTCAAATTTTCTTAAATAAATGTCACAAGTGCTAGTGAAAGAAATGGATAAAAAATTATTCCACGACTTTCAGGTATACATTGTCTGCACATAGTTATTAAACAAATTAAATTATATTTTCAAATTATGTAAGACTAAGTTATTGACCCTCAGATACAGATTTTGAAATCGCCCGCTTGGACACTTATAATTTTTTGACTCAAAGAAAGGTGTTTATCTTAAAACTTGCGTCACTAGTGCTATAGCTTTAACGAAGAAAAATCGCATCACTATTCTAATAACAACTGCATTTATAAAATAATTGCGAATATTTTGGATCTTCAGTAAAAATTATTGCGTTGGTCACCGGTGACCATCATGGCAGTCAAAGTGTTAAGAACGATCATACCAAAGATGCAATTAGTGAACTGTTAATCATTAATACATTATTAATAATTAACACATTCGAAAATCAAAGCAAATTCATAACAGCAAAACCGCGATTAATTTCAATTTTTAATTTGTTGACATTCAGCTTAAGAGTTTCTTATAACTTATTTTTATATGTTAACTTTATTAACGTTTTATAAAACTGGACATTGCACGTGAATCTATTTTAACAGAAAACTATTTCAGCACACACGCATGCAAAAAAATACATTACACTTAATAAGAAAAAAAATATGAGAATCGTGCAAGGTTCAACGTATATTACGACAATATGGCTAATGTAGATTAAAACAATGTGATTTTTACAGATTCGTACTCAACTACTGACAGCTATGTACCATAAAGTTCGAATTAATTGAAGTGCACGTTTCGTGCTTCGGGCGAACAAAAATCATCAAACGGCCCTGACAGCCTCATACGATTCTCAACTAGGTAAAAAATGTTGCGGGACGAATACTACGTGCAATGCGAAGAATTCGTGCAGATTAAAACGGCTGAGAGTAAAGTCACGTAACAACTTTCTTGACATTTTGTATTTATTGTAAAATGTTACGCATGCATTGTCTGAAATTACATAATTTTCAATCCTCGACATTGCAGCTTCGACAACTGGAAGATTGTCTCTTTAAGCAGCAATCAATCAAACAGTACCGTCATGCGCGGATTGCTTTGAATAATTTGCAGACAATTTTGTTCAACATGATCGCATAAGAGTATAAACGTATAAAATTTGTTGAAACGGTTCATTTAAGACATAGCAGATCGAGTCGTTTTTTATACTAAAAAAGTAAAGAATCTACGGAAATGAACGAAAAAATCATCAAAAAATCTAGAACTTAAAATTGATCACCTTTCTAACAAAATATTGTTAGAAGCCATCAGTGATGTGCTCGATTATCCCAGAGAACCTTTTTATATATAAACACCGATAAAAATGCTACACCATCCATTAGTTTAGGAAATAAGTCTTGGTTATGCCAATTTTGTTCAACATAATCGCATAAATGTATAAACGTATAAAATTTGTTGAAACGGTTCATTTAAGATATAGCAGATCGAGTCGTTTTTTATACTAAAAAAGTAAAGAATCTACGGAAATAAACGAAAAAATCATCAAAAAATCTAGAACTTAAAATTGATCACCTTTCTAACAAAATATTGTTAGAAGCCATCAGTGATGTGCTCGATTATCCCAGAGAACCTTTTTATGTATAAACACCGATAAAAATGCTACACCATCCATTAGTTCATCAAATAAGTCTTGGTTATGCTAATTACATATTTAAATTCTAGGATAGTATTATGTAGTGGTACGCGGTTTAAAGTTACGTACTGTCATCGTACTCCGACAGAATTCAATTGTACTTATATCCGGTGCTCTTAGTTTTTGCTGCTATGCACGGTTCTCAGCTCTAGGAAGCGTTTATTCGAATGTACTTACATGTACTACTACATCCTTTCGATCTAACAACATGAAGTTCGAACATTTGTCGAAAGCTACGAGTGATTGAGAAAATCATTTTCGAGTACATGCTCAGGATATCAAAATCTATAAGAATTACTTAATCGTTAATGCAAACCAAGATACATGTGGGACAATGTAATCAGTTCATCTACAGCGATTCAAAAATTACTGATATATTTAAGAATCCGATCGTCTTGTTCTTGTTACACATAATCGGCACGACGATCATATAATCTCTAAAATTTGTCGTTCATCTGTTAACAGTAGTAGAAGACAAAAATTGAAGAAGCCTTACGTTCAAACGAATCGTCATCGCTTGAAACATGTCCTTTATTTAAAAGTAATTGCACAGCGTTTTTTAAAATATCCATCGCAATGCAATATCGCATGATGAGCACACAGCCTATAAACGCGCTTTGGTTCATCCATGTAACAATGTTCCTTTCTGCCTACCACCGGCCTACCTGCCTTCCTTTTCTCTGGTCAACTCCTCTCCCTCTTTAACCATCCAGTAGACTGTGTTCGTGCAAATATCGCATGATGAGCACACAGCCTATAAACGCGCTTTGGTTTATCCATTTAACAATGTTCCTTTTTGCCTACCACCGGCCTACCTGCCTTCCTTTTCGCTGGTCAACTCCTCTCCCTCTTTAACCACCCAGTAGACTGTGTCTTGTACTCGTTACGCAGTATTTGGCAAAACTGTCCTCATTCGTCTAACGTTTCCAGTTTTACAGTTATTTACATTACTGGCGAACCTCAAAGAGTTCAAAGTTTCGTTGTAACACTCGTTCAGCGGCGATATGTTCAATAACATCAGCGTTTTCGAATTACCGCCCAACGAAGGCATGAGCAAGTGCGTGAGCTTCGAATTTCTGTAGGGCACGTGTTCCTGCTTTTTTAATAGAGCCAAAATTACATTTCCAAGATTCGCGAGGGATTTGTTAATATTCTTTGTTTCTGTCGTGCGTGCAGCTTCTTCCGCCTTTAACCGTTCCGATCCAGCCAGATCAACTAAATTTAGGTTTCCGATCGATATTTCCCCGTTCAAACGAATCGTCATCGCTTGAAACATGTCCTTTATTTAAAAGTAATTGCACAGCGTTTTTTAAAATATCCATCGCAATGCAATATCGCATGATGAGCACACAGCCTATAAACGCGCCTTGGTTCATCCATGTAACAATGTTCCTTTCTGCCTACCACCGGCCTACCTGCCTTCCTTTTTTCTGGTCAAGTCCTCTCCCTCTTTAACCACCCAGTAGACTGTGTCTTGTACTCGTTACACAGTATTTGGCAAATATCGCATGATGAGCACACAGCCTATAAACGCGCTTTGGTTCATCCATGTAACAATGTTCCTTTCTGCCTACCACCGGCCTACGTGCCTTCCTTTTCTCTGGTCAACTCCTCTCCCTCTTTAACCATCCAGTAGACTGTGTCTTGTACTCGTTACGCAGTATTTGGCAAAACTGTCCTCATTCGTCTAACGTTTCCAGTTTTACAGTTATTTACATTACTAGCGAACCTCAAAGAGTTCAAAGTTTCGTTGTAACACTCGTTCAGCGGCGATATGTTCAATAACATCAGCGTTTTCGAATTACCGCCCAACGAACGCATGAGCAGGTGCGTGAGCTTCGAATTTCTGTAGGGCACGTGTTCCTGCTTTTTTAATAGAGCCAAAATTACATTTCCAAGATTCGCGAGGGATTTGTTAATATTCTTTGTTTCTGTCGTGCGTGCAGCTTCTTCCGCCTTTAACCGTTCCGATCCAGCCAGATCAACTAAATTTAGGTTTCCGATCGATATTTCCCCGTTCAAACGAATCGTCATCGCTTGAAACATGTCCTTTATTTAAAAGTAATTGCACAGCGTTTTTTAAAATATCCATCGCAATGCAATATCGCATGATGAGCACACAGCCTATAAACGCGCTTTGGTTCATCCATGTAACAATGTTCCTTTCTGCCTACCACCGGCCTACCTGCCTTCCTTTTCTCTGGTCAACTCCTCTCCCTCTTTAACCATCCAGTAGACTGTGTCTTGTACTCGTTACGCAGTATTTGGCAAAACTGTCCTCATTCGTCTAACGTTTCCAGTTTTACAGTTATTTACATTACTAGCGAACCTCAAAGAGTTCAAAGTTTCGTTGTAACACTCGTTCAGCGGCGATATGTTCAATAACATCAGCGTTTTCGAATTACCGCCCAACGAAGGCATGAGCAAGTGCGTGAGCTTCGAATTTCTGTAGGGCACGTGTTCCTGCTTTTTTAATAGAGCCAAAATTACATTTCCAAGATTCGCGAGGGATTTATTAATATTCTTTGTTTCTGTCGTGCGTGCAGCTTCTTCCGCCTTTAACCGTTCCGATCCAGCCAGATCAACTAAATTTAGGTTTCCGATCGATATTTCCCCGTTGGCCGTGTGTGTGCCGATCAAACGTATTCGGGCAACCGAATGAGACCGAGATGACCTGCAATTTGAAACGCCGGTAAACGTCGGATAACGATATCAAACCAACCAGTACAACATATATTTACCGTTCATTAGATTGGGTAGCAGCGACGGCTCTGTTCCTTTGCGCTGTTGATAAGCACCGACACAGGTCTTCTGAGCTGCAAATTTCTTCTACCTTCAGATTACTCACGTAAAGATCCTGTCCTCTCGAATCAGCCATTCGTATCTCATGTATTTTCACCTCAGAGTCAAGCAAGTCCACTATCCGCTCGTTGTAGATTTCTAGGAAACTTGCCTCTATTCTGTATTCCCAACCCCGCAATTGGAACTGCTTAATTTCATCGAAGATATGCCGTACCTATGGAGAAGTTTTCATAAAAATCGAATGAAGCAGAGTTCTGCTTTCACAGCTTTGTTATGTTTGCCTTTTCTTACCGTTCTTGGTATCATACCCTCAGTGTCTAGATCAGGTTCACCCAGCATTGTGTAAGTTTTACCAGACCCTGTCTGGCCATAGGCGAAAACGCAAACATTATATCCCTCGAGAGCTGACTGAACCAGCATCGACAATTCTTCAAAGACGTCTGCTTGGGATGCGTTGGGGGGGAATACTTTATCAAAGGTGAATTCTTGACGGGACCCTCTCAGCTTTCCGCTGCAGCTTATTGCATCCAATCCATCGGATCTCCCGACTTCGATGGTGCATTCATCAACGAAATTTATTGTTGCGAGGCTGCATTTGAATATGAAAAGAATGACATGCAAATATAGAAGACTTTAGTTACATTCTAATTTGTTGAAAACAAACTGATAATATTTACGTTTTAGATGCTTCTTTCTCTGTTCTTGGTCTAACTCTGCAGAATACCCTAACATTTCCCTTAAGACCCTGAATGACATTATGCAAGTATCTAATCTGCTTATCCATGTCTTGAACTAAACTTTGGAACTCCTTGTTTGACTCAGTCAACTCGACATTCGCTTTTGTTTCTCTCTCCAGTTCTGACTCTAAACATTGTATTTCACTTTCATACAAAGTACATTTTTCATCTAAGTCCTTTAAATTACTAGATAGTTCTTTCAAAGATATCTCTGATTCTTTGACAATAGTTGTCAAATTCTTCTCCGTTTCTACCAGTTCGGATACTTTAGTTCGTAGACTTTCGAGTTCGATGCTCATGGTACTATTTGAAGCTGCTAATTTTTCAGCTTTCGTCTTATGCAAACTCTCACTGGCCTCCAAACGTTCCACCCTGCTTTGGAGAGCAGTGTACTGTTCTGAAACATTTTTGTATTTCTCTCGTAAGGTGGTCAATTCAGCTTTGGCATTAGTTAAACGACCTTTGTAGTCCCAACTGTTCACTTTATTCTGCTTTTTAAGTGCCTCACTTTCCTTCACCTGATTACTGGCTGTGGTTGTAGCTTTCTTAGCCGTTCTATTGGTCTCAACATGTCGCGTTGGAAGCACCGCTAATCGTTTCTTTTCAATTTCATTCGTCACCTGCGGACCTAATCTTTTAGTGGCCCTGGTGGTTATTGTTGACATTGTCTTTGACCTAACAATTTTGTTAGGCGGACCTTTATTCTCATTTGTTCCTTTCGTATTGCGAAGCGTTGTGGTCTTAGCATGACTTGTTGCTTGAAGGTTGCTTGACCCAGCCTGAGGTATGTGATTCTGCTCTTCCCTTTTCCCACCGTTTACTTTCGCATTAATATCTACTGAACTAATTGCCTTCTTCAAGAACGTCCTTGGTTTCGGCAAACGAGATTCCATCTATGAAATTATTTTTGTCAACAAACGGTGATACAGAAATTATCGCATGAGGCAATTGTGCAAGGAATACAGTAAAACCTGTTTTTGTGCGGTCCTTTTTTATGCAATTGGTTTTGTGCGATTTTATTTTTGTGCAATTTTTTTTGTGCGATTTATTTTTATGTGGTATATGAATCTAAGCGTAATTATGTAATGAATCTAAGTGTAATTAATCGAAACGTTACCCAAAACGCGTCAACGTTATTATCTGAAATTAGTGCGCTCGCACATAACATCGGTGAAGAAGGCTTTGATTTTCTCGATGATAATGAGCTGGACACGATGATTGAGGACCAAACTGTCGATGATAGTGACATTATCAATAGTTTGATAGATTATGAAAATGGACAAGAAGAACCGGAATCTATTACGGCAGATAAAATATATGCAGGGATCCAAATCTCGAAAAAATTGGAAACGCATTTTCTTAAAATAGATACCGATGCGGAAAGACGCTTAAAATTCCAAAAAGAGCTGAGATCAGGCATGTCTCACTAAGCAATTGACCAGTCGACCGTCGTTACAAAAACTGATCACTGAGCTTATGGTACCAAAAAACAAATCAATTGAAATCCTATCTTCAAGCGACGAAAGCGATTTTCAACCAATTCATCACAAGAGGATGCGCGTTTTGGATTACGACGAGTAGCAGCAAACTATTTAACGTACAATTTGAAAACTTCTCCATGTATATGTACAATGAAGAATTAAATATTTTTACAATTTCTTTAGGTCTAATTTAATTATTTTATTTAATTGAAAGCATTCTCTCATCTATTTCATAAATCATTGATGTATTTTCTAAGTCCGACTTTTTTTATGCGGTCCCTATCCACCACATAAAAAAAATTTTAGGTACTATATCGCACAAAATTGTTTGTTATATGTACGAATTTATACAATTTTCGAATATTTTTTTGTACGATTTCTTTTATGCGGTCCCTATCCACCGCACAAAAACAGATTTTACTGTATCGGTGAATGAGATCTCAAAAGCGGATCTATTTTAATGTTTCGTTTGGCCTACACTACATTTTTAATGAACCTTGCGCAATGGCAATCAAGCGGGGACGAAATGTATTCATTGAATTTTGAGCACTTTATAGTAAAAGCCTGTTGAAGACTGCCGGTTTTTCCAGAAATGTGCGAAGATTTCTGACCGTTAGAGAGAAAGAATGCCAGAGAGGACAGTGTAGCGTACAATATGCTTGAACTTCATCAACTCGTGCAATTTAAACGCTAGCACACAATTGAGTACGAATGTTGCAGCTTTTAAAATATGTCTTATTGCAAGGCATTCTTATTGCTTCGTAGACCTTCAGCTTGTTGCGACAATTCCAATTGCTGCCTGAATGACAAGTTGCGTTTACAAGGCTTTGAATATTTGCAATTGCTTTGGTCATTTCAGGTACGCCCATTTTCAGGTATGAGACGCGAAATATGTTGAAGGTAGCTTTAGTTTTGCTGCTGAATAATACGGTTTCATCGGAATAAAGCGAATGGGTGATGTCATATGCTCGATTAAAATTAGCAGACTTTGACACTTTGACTGCCGTGATGGTCTATTTTAGGTCTAATTTAATTATTTAATTTAATTGAAAGCATTCTCTCATCTATTTCATAAATCGTTGATGTATTTTCTAAGTCCGACTTTTTTTATGCGGTCCCTATCCACCGCATAAAAAAAATTTTAGGTACTATATCGCACAAAATTGTTTGTTATATGTAAGAATATATACAATTTTCAAATATTTTTTTGTACGATTTCTTTTATGCAGTCCCTAGCCACCGCACAAAAACAGGTTTTACTGTACATTTTTAAGTATGAAGAAACTACACACAGATTCTCACAGGTAGTAAAGAGAAGACAAAATCAAAGAAAACGCCTGCTCTACATAGTATATAAAACTTAAATGCATAAATACACCTACCTTCTCTCGTCCGAAAGACCAAAGGCAATCCTTTCTGACGGAACACAGTAGAAATTGTAAGCCAACTATTGCCTATGACTTAACACTACAATTTTCCCATAACATTACAAAAGCTATTCAAAACAGCAGCATATGATTGTTCACTGAATACCATTATCACTGCTAAAGTAATCTGTTGGTCGAAAGATCAAGACTGACTAACAACAATAACAAAGCGTAACTTGTCTTGTCCTCCGTACCCGCTCACGACAGAAAAGCAGCTAGACATATTGCAACTGTCAGTTTGAATCTGATCTGCTGCGTGCTCGCCCGCCAATAACTGCACATAAAGAAAGTAACCACTTTGCTCGTCCAATGAGAAAGCAGATGTTACGTCTCGGGTCAGTTGAGCGATCTAAAAGGTATCGTTTGTCATATATTTTTTCTCGGAATCACAATGATTCAAATTATGTCATCGAAAATAATGCTTTTTTCGTAAAAAATTTTACATTAACGCATTTCGAAGTAAGAAGACACATATTTTGAATGTATTAAATTGATCGTTTGACTATGACTGGCCCGAATGTTTGCGGTAGTTGGGGACATTTTAGGAACGTTCACTGCCGCCAGAGAGAGCGATAGTCTAGTCAATAAATGCAACAGATGAAACGCCCGTATAAAAACAGTCTAGTGGGGAAATTAATCAGTACTGCTTGTAACGATAAATCTACAGCGCGGATAGAAAATCGTGAGGAATTCAAGGTAAAACAGCATTGGATTAACTTTACAATTCTGAAACCCACAGAAAAAGTATGCGGAATGTAAACTCTGCGAGAATTGGGAAATTAAAATGTTTCAAGGCGACTGAAAACGCAATCATGTAACAGATTTCTTAACAATTTTACGTTTACCGCAACATTTAACCGTGGAAAGCTTGAACTGACACTTTATGATTTTGGATAACAGCTAGGATGATTGGTGGGTTGTTGTTTTAACCCTTTGCACTCCGAATTTTATTTCAATTTCGTTACCAGCAGCTCCCAACGCTTTTAAGTGTTTTATTTGAAATTTACTTTAACTAAAAATATAAAGCAATTTAAATAAATAAAGGAAGAAACAAATTCACTTAAATACCAATTTTATTTACAGTATTGTCGTATATTGACATTTTCAAGGGTATGATATCTTTTGAAAGAACTTGCAAGATGTAACCCTGATTTTCTTTCGCACGTTTCACAAAAATAGGTGGTTTCTCTTTTTCCTCCAGATGTTTTTCTATTTGAGTAAACTGCACAGTCTTTGTGTTTTCCTTCGGGATGTAGGAAGATTAAATGAGGCTTTCCATCTAAGCGATCGTGTTTATCATATGTTCCAGGCCTCCCCAATTTCATATTTGGATGACGACAATCACGAATTAGCATTGACAAAATCTTTTGGCGAAATTTTTTGTGTGCTATAGGCTTTGTTCCTTGGTTTTTTGTTTTTTCTTTGTATAAAATATACGCATTTACTATGGAGATTTCTAATCTCCAAAAGAAATATTCCCTCCACCACTTGACTGCTCGACGTAAAAAACAGTAAGATGTCGCGTATTGGTTCGCCACATCGACACCATCTATATTTTTATTATAATCTGTAATCACATCCAGTTCTTTTATTTCTCTTCGATTACCTGAATGTCTAACCCTTCTAGTGACATTGCGAGAGCGTCGATAACGTGTGCACGATATCTATTTATTTAGACATGAAAAAATGTCGAGTGGACCTCGACAAAGGAGCTCCTGCCATAAAAACTGATGTCGAGTCACACTCGACATAGGAGTGCAAAGGGTTAACACTTGGCATGCGGGCATACTTCGCCGCCGAATTCCGCGTGCAGCGGGCGTTTCTTCTTGAATCGCGTGGAAGTTTGGTTATTCAAAAAAATCGCAGTAAATCGAAAACTACTTCGTTTTTAGAAACGAAACTTTTTTTATTTCACACTTAAATATATACTGTATGATTATTTAACAAAAAACAAACGATACTTTCACGAAATCATAAAAATAAGCGATTTTTAAAGTTTTCCACACTATCATACGAAAAGTCCGATAATTTGTCAGCGCATATTTCTTCATCATTATCTTTGTCACAACGGCTCTTGATGAATTTTGTAATCAATAATAAAAAATCAAGCTTCAAATTGATGAAACACGTTCTGGAGCTAAGAATTCGATTGAAGACGAAATAACTCAGCAAAAGATCGAGTAACTCAACAATCATAACTTATGGGAAAAAAAATGCAAAGCGTTGCCTAGGAACGCAAATAACACGCATTTAATGTCACACATTCATGTAATTATACGTATTTAGTAGATTTGTGGTGGATATCCACTAACAACACCAAATCAACTAAATACGTATTTTTACGTGACCCGCGCTCCAGTGACAGACTACAAAAAACGTCAAAATACGTTGCCCGCATGCCAAGTGTTAACACTTTAACCCTTTTAGTGCCGGGAGCCGATATATCGGCCCGCGCCTTGTAGCGCTTTACTATTTGCATTGCAGGAGAACTCTATCTCAAAATAAATTTATAATACGTTATAAATCGTCTAATTTCATTGTGAGAGAATTAAAAAAATAGTTTTTTGTTTTAATACTTGACATGCGGGCATACTTCGCCGCCGAATTTCGCGTGCAGCGGGCGTTTCTTCTTGAATCGCGTGGAAGTTTGGTTATTCAAAAAAATCGCAGTAAATCGAAAACTACTTCGTTTTTAGGAACGAAACTTTTTTTATTTCACACTTAAATATATACTGTATGATTATTTAACAAAAAACAAACGATATTTTCACGAAATCATAAAAATAAGCGATTTTTAAAGTTTTCCACGCTATCGTACGAAAAGTCCGATAATTTGTCAGCACATATTTCTTCATCACTATCTTTGTCACAACGGCTCATTTGATCAATTTTGTAATCAATAATAAAAAATCAAGCTTCAAATTGATAAAACACGTTCTGGAGCTAAGAATTCGATTGAAGACGAAATAACTCAGCAAAAGATCGAGTAACTCAACAATCATAACTTATGGGAAAAAAAAATGCAAAGCGTTGCCTAGCAACGCAAATAACACGCATATAATGTCACACATTCATGTAATTATACGTATTTAGTAGATTTGTGGTGGATATCCACTAACAACACCAAATCAACTAAATACAGGTACCTATAACACGGTATCTTATACCACGGTTTCGCTATAACACGATTTGTAAATTGCGGGAACACTCCTACAACACGGCATCCTATAACACGGTTGTTCCTCTTATCGGGGCCTGTGTCCCCCGTAGGACATTGGGGATATATCCTTGTCGCTGAAAGAAATAAAAACATCAACCTTAAATGCGTGTTGGAAGAAGATATGGCCCTCTTCGGTTGAAACAGAAAACATGCGTGAAACATCAGAAAATGAAATTGGTGTCATATTAGAAGTCGCTAAATCAATCGGAGGCGAAGGTTTCGTGGATATGGCTACCAAAGACATTCAAGATTTATTAGTGGAAGAAGAAGTTGACGAAGCGGATTTTATGGAAATGGCATCCCTAGATGCAAATCAAATCGATTTTGAGGACGCTAGCTCTGATGAAGATTGTGCAGTTAAGAATTTAACATTAAAAAAATACAAGAAGGCCTATGCTTAGTGGAAAATCTCGAGTCATTTTTCTTGAATACAGACCCTTTCACGGAAAGAAGTCGAAAATTCAAAAGGGTGCTGCAAAACTGTTTAGCTCCATACCGCGAAATTTACAATGACCTAGTTAGAACCAGCAAGCAAAGTTCGATTACAGATTTTTTTAAGAGGGGAAAACATACAAAAACTTTAAATAGAGAAAAAAGTTCTGAAAGCGAAGGCAATATCGTTCCACCGAAAAAACGTTCTCGGTTGATTATACTGAGCAGTGACGACCAATAAATTCATTAAATTATGGTGGCGTTAGATTAAATTTTTTTGTTTACTTTGTGTTGTACATACAATTATATTTTTAATAAAAATTAAGTTGTTTATGTCGAATTAAAAAAAATATTTGTTTTTAATAAGTTTCTGGAACGTAACCCCCCTTTTTGTACTAGCTCAGGGTCTCATGCAACACGGTTTCACACAACACGGCATTTTCTAGGAACCTAACTACCGTGTTATAGGAGGGTTACCTGTACGTATTTTTATGTGACCCGCGCTCCAGTGACAGACTACAAAAAACATAAAAATACGTTGCCCGCATGCCAAGTGTTAAGTAGCAGCCAATCAAATAGCGCCGTTACGCGCGGGTTACTTCAAATAATTTGCGAACAATTCTGTTTTACACTGTCATCTAAACAAAAGTCGTCGATCGTGCGTAGTCGCAGCGAAAATATGTCGTAGGCAACATTTATATTGTTATAAAAATGATGGTACCCTGCATTTCCAACAGATGGCAGATCATTATGGATGAATTATGGCGTCACATCAGTGGCGAAGTATCATTTTCAAGGACTTTTGTAGACTCCAATTTTTAACTCTCCAGTAAGTGTAATATTTCCTTTTTGGAGCGATGAACAATTGTATACATTAAGCGAAGGTCGCAAAAGCAGTCTATCGTACATAGACTGTAAGGCGATAACTTCACACGAGCAGTAAGTACAACAGGAGCGGTAGGGTAACCTAATTCGTCGAATCGATGACGCATACCATAATCATGCAAGTATTTCGCTTTATCCGCAGTGTTCTCGTAATTAATTTCGTCCGCAACCCCGTCATCTGACCATACATTCGTTTTTCTTCGCGAAAGTATGCGGTGCATATTTTAAAAACCAAGGATGACGTCTAAGGCTGGTAGTTTTATATGCAAGCCTGCAAGAGGATGGCTGCACCCTGACCATTTAGTCAGTAAGGAAGGAATAACATATACGGTTAAGGTATGTTCTCTGTTTAATTAACCCTTTTGGTGCCGGGCGAAAAAGACGAGCCTAGGCGAAGATAACCGGCCGAATTTCACGATTTTACTAGGGTTTGGAAAAAGGTTCATAAAAGCCAAAGAAGAAACAATATTTACATAATTTAACAAGCAGTATGTTAGGGACGAAATAGAGAATAAAACAATGACACTAATTTTTCTATATTCATTGAAAATTATATAAATAACAAAGGTATTAACCCATTGACTGCCATACAAATTTAGCGCATCTTGCTCTGGGTGCTACAGTTTAATTTTAAAGAAGACATGAAGTTTTACAAAATATAATATTATTAAGTTACTGATATACTATTGTAATTGTAAAATTTTATGGCATTTACAATATTTTTATCGAAAGAAAAACACTTTTGGTACAGACGCTTACTACGAGATATCTCGTAGTTGGCAGTCAATGGGTTAATGATCATAAAGAAAATAAAAATTGAGTTCTCTCTTACTAAACGTATTTGCACATACGAAAAGTAATCTTTTCATCATAACTTTATATAGACAATCTATTACAAAGTATATATTGGGTTGGAGGGAAAGTTCTGTCGTATTTTAAAGAAAATATTTGAATTAATTTATAAAAATATGTGTTTAATATTAATCATAATACATTTATGTGTTGTATGGTGAATGCCAAACTCTTCTGCAATTTCTCGACTTGCTAAATGTGGATTATTTTCCAACATGGATCGCAAAACGTCATTATCGACCTTGGATGGTCGTCCAGATCGATCACTTTCTTGGAGGCTCAGATCCCCGGAACGTAATTTGCTAAACCATCTTTGACAAGTACGAACATTGACAATATATTTTCCAAATAGACATAAATTTTTACATGCAAAGTAGTTGCTTCCTTTTTGGAATTCATACAAAATGCAGTGAATAAATGCACTTCATCTATTGACATGTTTTTATATTAAATATCACAAGTAATTATGATAAATAAAAAAGGTTTTATATACAGATCATAAAGAAAATAAAAACTTGATGTTCTCTCTTAGCCAGGTGTTTTTTTTTATTTACGAAAAAAATTTTCCTATTAACTTTAAATACGACAGAACTTTCCCTCCAACCCAATACTTTGCATTTTCACAATATTTTGTAACAAAATAAATAATATTGCATAAAAAAAATAAAGAATAACTCCAAGGTACATGGTAAGCACTTGACGGATTATCTCTTCCGAAACGAGTAATTGTTATAGGTAATATAAAGTTAAAATGAACAACTATTTTTTTTAAATTGTCTCCTACGAAATTAGATCATTTATAACGTATTATAAATTTATTTTGAGATAGAGTTCTCACGTAATGCAAGTAGTAAAGCACTACAAGGTGCCGGCCGATATATCGGCGTCCGGCACCAAAAGGGTTAAATATTTACTGTGGCTTTTTGTTCTTCTACCTGATTCGTTAGATCTTATACGTGTATTTTATGGGTGCAGTACATTGGATGCTTGGAAGTGTATACCTCCATGAAGAGCTTAGACTTTGAAACAAGGTCTTGCGTTGCCAAGTAAGTGGATGTATCCCCTCTGTCGAACGTGTTCAAGCCTCAGAATAATAAATGCACACGCTTTGCTTACAGAGAATGCATAAACAGGGTCTGCGAAGCAGCTGGGCTGAAATCTGCTGACAAAAAAAGAAGGGTAATGGCAAGGGGATATTAAACATGCCCATTTAGAGAAAGATCCGGAAGCAGCGAACGATGTGGATACTCTTTTTAATATAATTTTAATTAACAGATTGATAGAAAGGTAATGCGTGCGTTAGCAGAGAAGCCAAGGATGGAAAACACGGGTGCCAGCATTCATTTAACAATAAGCAGTTGTAGTTTAACGTTGACGAATATCGAGACAGGACAGATAATCGCAAAGCATGAAATGCCACGAATCTCATTTGCTTCCGGCGGCGACACGGTATGACACACAAGTTACGTTCGGTCTTCGAAGAATTCCGGAGGGATGAAAAACAATATGAATTTGATGTTCAGGAAATACTGGACTTTGTCGCGTATGTTGCGAAAAACATGCAAGAATGGCGTGCATGTTATGTATTGGAGTGCGGTGGTGGACTAGCACAGGACGTAATATCGACTGTCGGACAGGCGTTCGAATTAAGATTCAAGGAATTCCTAACAAAGCCAGCTTGCTTACAGTAAGTGGGTAACATGATTCAACTGGAAGGTATAAGATCGTTCACAGATACGTCTTCCAGTTTCCGCGAAAAGAGATTATCAATTTGCCCGTTATTTTAATAGATGAAATCGTTCAGAGGGTGTAATCAAGAATACACGGAAAAATTAAAAACTGGTTCTAAAACTGTGTTAACACATTGCGGACGGGTCACGAGATTTCTCGTTTTAACGTTTATCGGTACGTTGCTAAAGTAATGAAGCCTTGCAGCAATTTTTTATAGTATAATTATGAAGTAAATAAATGTTAAAATGTTGAAAAAGTGCGAACATAGCAGTCAGTATTAAAAAAAACCTTGTATGTATTGTACTCAACTTTTTAGGACGCTGAAAAATGTGCGAGGTCTGGATGAGCAAAAACGCCGTCCGCAATGTGTTAAGAATATGAAAATCATTCGTAAATAACTTATTCAAAGAAACTCGGAGCAATTCTACCATGGCTTGAAATTCAGAATAGTATAAACGGGATTAAGATTATATGAAGCGTATTGCAATTTACTTTTTTACAAACTAATGTGTAACAGAATCACTTTTAGTCGTTCTGTTATTTCATACTATTATCAGTGGATAAAGAATAATTTGTAATGAAAACAGACCGTTCTCTGTTCAGTATGACAGACACTATGTTAGCTGAAACATGTTTTTTTTCTGACACAGCTCTGCATTGAACGGAACGAGAGAACCCGACCGAGATTACTACAACGATCTCCCAGGGAAAGTGCCACCGGATATTGGACCGCCACCTGTGCCGCCTTTGCCAGTAACAGCCTCAACGTTGCCCAACCTAAAGCATCACCAGTCTGCCCAAAGTAGACACTTAACGAGAAACAACTTGCAAGCAGGTACTGCGTCGTCGGACATTAGTGGACAGGATGACAGACAACATGACCAATGGCCAGGTAATACACCACACACACGAGTTGAATGATTTCATGCAAGCACCGACACACGTAATACTGTCTTTTCTTTTTGCATCTCACGCATCTATGCACTGGACACAGCCCCCTCGACCATCGTATCATCTCATTCCTATATCGTGCCTATTGTTTCCTTACAGAATCTGGAAATTTAATTGATTTGAATTCAGATGGAACTCTGTCGGCACCGGCAACGAACTTCAACATCGCCGCTGAGCACAATTATGTAAACGATAGTGTGATAGCGGCCTCAGGCAGAGACAATCATCGTGAAAACCCCTCGCTAATGTTTGATGTCTTTGATATGCGTAAGTATAAGGACGTATAATGTTCAAGATAGCACCGACGACAATAACCGATTATGAATATTATAGAACCATTTTCCACGGCAATCTCAGACATGAACAAGCTAAGCCCCCGTACCCAGAAGCAACAGTTGAAACAAGAAGTATGGTTTCATGGTAGTGTCAGTCGTTCGGAAGCGGAATCTATGGTGACAAGAGTAAGTTCCTGTTAGAGTCAGAAATTGGTAAGATATTTAACCCTTTGCGATCGGTGTCCCCGTTGCGGGGACATTTCTCAATCGTCATAGAAGTCGGTGTCCCCGTAGCGGGGACATTTTTAAATCATTGTAGAAGTCGATATTCCGCAGCGGGAACCTTCGAAAATGCAATTTTTTGTTGGGGCGTGCAGATATGGGTCATCAACTCATACATACTGTATAAAATAATAAAACCACAGAGCAACGAAAAGCCACTGACACACTTTTGTGAAATGTTTAGTCGATGGGTTAGTAGGAAATTTCCGGCACCAAACACTATCTTAGTAAATCACTAAATAATTAATTTCATATAATTCGTTCAGGAATCAAGAAAGACTATGTAGTATGTTTCGACAGGAAAACTGCGGGACAAAGACGACAAATACACACGTACTGTGATACTTGTACACGAAAGCCAGGACTTCATAACGGTGATTGTTTCACGAAATAGCATACTTTAGAACATTACAGAGATTAAAAATCTGTATTCTTACGTATTCCAAGTAGTAATTCCAGTTTCAACATATTCTGCGTGTTTTAGTATCCATATATTAACTTTAAATTTTGTACGAAAAAGTAACTGCGAAATGCTAAATATCATCCGACCTGCTGGTACTCTTAAGATCGAAATCTGCCGACCGCAAAGGGTTAATGAATGTATATGCACTTACTATGGACACAATTTTGATGCACGTAGGACGGAGATTTTCTGGTACGGGAATCGCAAGGTTCGCCTGGCCAATACGTTCTTACTGGCATGAACAATGGAACACCGAAACATCTACTATTAATAGACCCAGAAGGCGTTGTAAGTATATCTACTGTAAAGAATTCTGCGGTTCGTTTTTAACTTTGTTAACTAATGCTGAAATATCTAAAGGTTCGTACAAAGGATAGAGTCTTCGATAGCGTTAGCCATTTAGTTAACCACCATTGCGATAACTTGCTGCCTATCATATCCGCTGATAGCGTTCTGGTTCTGCGACATCCTATTCCGAGACATACGAATTATTAAACTGACAATGACCAAGTGAAAGTATAAGGGATTCATAAGGAAGATAATGCTGCATAAATTGACAAGCACAAAGGTATACATTTAGCGGCCTATTGTCCGTTAAACTACACACGAACGGACGATGAACTATTAAGTACCCTTCCAGAAGCTTTATAAAGTATAAAAATCACACAATTATTACGTATTTTCGAAGTAAATGTATAAATAAATATATATTATATCTTATTGCTATTACCTCTAGTCTCATTAAGTTCATTATCATTATTAATTTCATTCGATGCTTCGACGATTATGTCTTTGCAAAGATACTAACGGATACCGATAAAAGTGCATATTCCTCAATGGAACTGCTATGTCCAATATTTCGCGAAACAGCCTAAGAGATACCTATATAATTGTTTTTACAAGTCTGCCATCGGAATCAACGCACTTTTGCACTTTTATACATCATTGTACATATATACTCATGCCATTATGCAAGGGTTGGTAATAAAGTGAATTATCGAGCAAATTTGTCTTACCTATTGACAGTAGCCACTTAAGTATTTAACTTTTCAGCTACCTGGAACACGTAGAATAGTTCTGATCCTTAAAGAATGCAACCGAATAAAAATACTTTATAATATATTACAGCCAAGAATACATACTTAATTATAATTCAAACAATTTGTCCTGTGATCTCTCTCTTTCACGCACACACTCATTCTCAGTCACACACACTCAAAATCCACCTCCGCCATTTGCGATCGTATCATCAATGAGCTTGCACATTATTCTATCAGCTGCACTGCAAGGATCTGTCGAGTTTCTTTCTAGTCCAAAGTGATCCCTCGATTCCGCTGCGTCAGTATTTATTGCAAGTTTTGAGTCCAGCTCACTGGTGTCCGGCAACATTTCAAGAGCGTGTTGCAAGATTTCTTGCACCTGCATACAAGTAGATATTCACATACAGTATTACCGCGCTATCATATTAACCCTTTCGTTACTACGGGCGACTATAGTCGCCCAACCACAGTCCATCTTGGCACATTTATCGTGGACCTCTTGTTCCGTATGTTGCGTTTTTTTATTAGAGAGCATATAGCATTGTTGCATGTCCTTACTCTCAATCAAATTGATAAAACACGTAGCTATCGTCAGAAATATTCTTTTCTTAAAAAATTCATAATTGAGACATTTTTAAG
This sequence comes from Cryptocheilus praepositus, assembly GCA_033815515.1. Taxonomy (NCBI): domain Eukaryota; kingdom Metazoa; phylum Arthropoda; class Insecta; order Hymenoptera; family Pompilidae; genus Cryptocheilus; species Cryptocheilus praepositus. The sequence goes on from JAWWQZ010000143.1 coordinate 1,734,563, forward strand.
CGTAAGGATAAGCCAAATCATGGACAAGACCGCCGTAGCGAAAGGGTTAATTTTCAATGCTGATGTGTCATATGTTAATATAATTACTTTTTCTAAATGTTTTTGAAACCGTAGGGCCGTCTCTATACGCTGTCTGCGTTGAAGTTCCATCATGACTCTTAGAGTTTCCCTCGCTTGATGCGGTCTAAACTCATTCAGCAAATGATGTATATGAATAAACAGTAAACTCAGATCTTCTACCTGAACAGAAAAGTTTGCAGCTTTTTTAACACACGTACATTAGAATGTCCACCCAAAGAGCGACTGTCTATATTTTTACCTTCTCAGCTCTCCTAGGACTATCAGGACATTGAACGAGCAAGTCGATCAAATCCAAGAAGTTTACCAGCAGCGAGTGATTAAGTTTCTTTAGCTCCCGTCTTCTATCAAAATGCTGAGGGTATAGTCTCTTTATACCTTGAGCTTCCAAAGGTCTAATTATCGTATCGTCAGCGTTAAAAACATTGCCAAACATAGAGTAAGTGTCATGAATTGGCGGTGGTGGTCTTGGTGCTCTTCCACGGCGAATATTTTCATCCGTATAAAGGTTTATGTACTGTACAGGCGGTAGGGGTAGGGAACTAACTTGTATAGCCTCTGGAGCCGCCATTTTTTCTTCTTTTTTCTGTGTAAATATAATTTATAACAACACTAGGCATGAAAAGTTGACATTGAGGTTATGCTTATGGTATACGTACCCCGATTGTCATTCACTGGCCTTGAACTGCTTCTCTTGTGTTAAACTTACGAAACTTTCCCTAGCCTTATAAAAGTGTATTTTTACAAATTCGGCATTTTAATATACCTAGAAATAGCGAATAATTGTGAACCTCAGGAGGCATGAAGTAACACCGTCCCGTTTTGATCGGCCATTACAGCTACCACTAGTCAGTACAACATCTGTAGTAGTCAAGTGATAGTTTTAATCGAATAATTTCTACAAACTTAGTAAACATAAAATAAATAAATACCAGCATATTTTTAAACATTAGGAAACAATTCGAAAGATAGTCAATACGCCCTAATTTGTTTGAGGAAAATAATTTAGTATTCCCTCTGCCTTTGATGGTATTTAATGGCGGATCTCAAATATCCGACGTCTCAGTTTTTGACAGTTCGTTGTCGGTTTATGAGTAATTATTATAATTATACACTGTGTGCGAGGAATTGTTTCATGTAAATAGATTATTTTTTTACCGCTTATAAGCAATTTTTGACGTAACCGTCATCGAAACCTACCGGGAATGTAAAGTGCATGGTGAGTAGATATTATTTTTATACATAAAACTGTATCTGTCGGGAGTTTAACCAAACATTTTCAATTCTTCACAGAGAGTGGTAAAGCCTCCACAAAATGAGACGTTTCAACTGGAAGAAGAAATTAGGAACTCGCGGTCGATGGTGAGTCGGTATTTACAACATTACTAAATTAGCAACTGATAATGATACTAAAATGTTTCTGCCATTTTGTTAATAAAAAAAACATTGAATTCTTCCAAATGGAAACATTATCTTTGCATGAGAAGAAACAAGATAAATTATTGCCCACAAATGTAGAACAATAAAGCTGCGGTTGATTTTACTCCCAACCAAAGCAACACAATACACTTGCGTTGTCTCAATTTGTTACTGAAAATTCGACTTCCTGAAGTTTTAGACTTTTGCCCGGCCCTAAGAAAGAATTTCTTTCTTTGCAGCACGAAAAGAGAAGGCTGTGTGGCTTCTTTCATCCTTTTTCTTCTGATTTCAGCTGGAAGCAACTATGACTCATAAAGGGTCAAGCATCTCCAGTTCTTGCATATACACTATATTATGTCATTCTTTTGCTGATCATTTATGGAGCGAACAAAGAATGTCATTTAGACATGGAGCAAGAGTCCCAAATGAAGTTTGTACATTTATGGACACAGAAAATCCTACAAAGCTTTTCCTCAAAACAAAAGAAACTCTCAGAGGAAGGAACATTTGCTCCATAAAGCTATTCACTCTCTAGCATTACAATATGATGCATCTGATGTTTGTCCAAGATTGTCAGTGCTACTATATTGTCTTTGTTTATGTCCTTTGTCCAGGGAGGGCCTGCAGCGGTAATGGCAACGAAAGAGGGGAAGGCGATCGTCGAGTCGTCAAAGGGTGCGGCGTTGACCCTAGACTTGATCGTTCGTCAGGGTTTCATGGTAAAGCGGTCGCAGAACAAAAAGCGATTCACGCCGGTTAATTATAAGCAGCGTTGGTTTGTCCTCACTAGGCGACATCTTGTCTACTACGACGGGGACAGCGAGGTGAGTTGGCCCCGGCAGCCATGTTGGACCTCATTGTGTCACGCGCGTCGAATTTTTTCCAACCTTTTTCGGATGCTTTTCTCTTTTTCCAGAGGCGCAAGGAGCGCGGACGAATTGCCGTTGAAAGCGTCCACGTGGTCGAGACCGCTAGCTTAGGGGGTGTCACAAGTTTGAGCGGGAGCGGCGGGGGTGCTGGAGGGGATGCGCCTTCGAACGAAACCGGAGGTGGTGGGGGCGGTGTACCAGCTGGACTGCCCTTTCAAGTGATAGTCGTTCTTTGCATTTTTTTTCTGTCCTTTGACCATTAAGCACAAGAGTAAAACGCCATTGACTTTGGTAGGTTGGATATCGGGAGGCAGGCCAGGAATACACCCTTTATCTTCTTGTGCCAAGGGAGCAAGAGCGGATCGAATGGATACGGGCTATTCGCGCTGGTCAGTAGCTGGAGTAGCAATTTTTTAAGTAACTTTGTAAGTTTCGATAGTGAGAAATGGTATTTATAGAATGCGGTGCGTTATAGTTTGCAGTGACAACCCCGGGCTAAGCGGACGCTATCATGCTGGACTCTGGAGTGGTAAACGATGGTCTTGCTGCCGACTGTCAGCGCGAACTGCAGAGGGTTGCGATGCATGCAGCTCGTGGGCAGCGAAGACAACCAACGAGCAATTGGATGCGAACGTCGTTAACAACACTGCCACAACGAATGTAGCGAACGTCGAAAGAGCTCGACCTGTAGAGGCGAACAACAATCCGATAATGAATTCGTCCAGATCGACGAGCGGTTCGTAACTCATTCCTCTTACTGGTGTCGTAAAACGGTATAAATAATTAGCAAGCCGAGTGCGATGAACGTCCTCCTCTTGATATTTGCGTGTACATGGACGTGTGTATGTATAGAGATATGTAGGAGGACTGTCCGAGGCTGCCCAGTAAGATATAGTCGATTGACAACGATGATCTTGGGACCCGCAGCCTTTGATTGGGCACCAAGGTCTTTAAGTTACTAATGTATTACGCGTATCCATATACGCCTATGTCCGGTCTATCGCGCGTAGCCCGACACTATGTTAGCGCAATATTAGCTGAACAGCTCCGCAGAGGTACATTTGGCGGTTTAATTACCGAGATAATTGACTCTAACCATTTGAGCCATTACACAAGTGGATCCGCTAAACGCGTCGGGGAATATATGGACTGTGTACGCATAGCCAATCAGACCGCGTCTGCTGCACACTGGCATACCTTCGGAGGCCTCTTAATCAAACGATAGCTTTTAATTAGTCCACCATTAGCCAAGCCATTCATTCGTTGATCGCCTACAAACTGTCCCTATTCGATCGCTGCAGCTGAGGGCTTACAAAGCATTTGAGACGTCAGCCTTTCTCGACTGTTGCTCTTTTGTTCTTCCCAATGCGCTTTGACGAGTGCACACGTGTCGGTAGCGTACACATTTTACCAGTTGCATCGAAACGCGTATAGAAGGTATCATTTTACCGTGTCAACCTGTGAGAATTGGCGACTTTCGGAGCACCCTGTAGTTCTTCTGCTTCCACCACTCTTTGTACAGTTCATTCCCCACCGCCCACACCTAGCACCTCTCGCACCTCCCGCTCACTTACCGACCGCTCCCAATTCGCCAGTCTTCGCTCGTCCTCCGCGACGGACGACCAGGGCGAGTCTTGACTTTCACCGCCCCGTGCGCGTGTGGCTGTAGCGATATACCTCAGGAAAAGGTGTGGGGTAACCTTTCGATGCGCGTTCCAATTATGGAATGCGAAGGAAACGGCTTTGAAATCCTCGATCGATACGCCACGGCTCCATAATTCGTCTCAATGGTCCGACACTTTCTTTCGCGTATGCGTTTTCTTCGCCCTCTCCTCCGTCTTCGCCTCCTGCCTGTCACGGAGCGTTTAGTGCGAGTGATCGAGTGACATTTCTTTTCGCGGGGTTGTGCAAACCGCGGTCGCACGCGCCAGTATACTTCCAACGTCAATTCATTGTCTAAGATCGGTCCTTAGCAGATTGCGCATCCACGGGCAGGGTGAAACTTCTGAAAAACTCCGGGACTCCTAAAGTGCACGTAGTCCGCAGAAAGGTCCCGTTGGCCGAGCGGTTTCAAAGCGGTGCTCGCACCTTTCTACGGATGTCGAGAGTTCCGCATAAGTTTTATGAAAAGCAGACGCACGAGCGCGTCGTCATTGTGATTCGTGTGTGAGATAAAAGTGCGCGCCAAGGATTATAGAAATTGGCCGAAGCCATGATGGTGATAAGCGCCTTGAAGCAGGTCGCTAACGCGGCATCGAACGCGGTTCATTCGGCTACTACCGGCAACGTCACTTCCGCTCACGGAGCCGGCACTTCCGGTAAGTCGATAGTTCATAATCATTGAAACATTTTATTAGGATGGACGTCAAGGTCGCACAGGATTCAAGGATTGTGCGCGCGTCGCGTTCTACAGAAGAACGCCCAGGCGCTTCCGGAATTCCCGGGTGTCAATCGAAGGATCGATCGAATTAAATCGTTGGACCTCATGTCATTGCTGCGGAGCCGAGATTTTAAATCGGGAATAAAGACCGTCTTTGCTACGGTCTACTTTGAAACGTGCTCGCCGAGCCGTGGATATACTTTCTAGTTCTACTATTTCATTTCAGGTCATCGACGCGCTGTATGTGCTTCCGTGTCGTATCGAGAGAATAACAGCCGTAACTTTTATTGGTCACGAACGGTGCAGAACTGCCACTACGTTAATCTCTTCTTTCGAATTTATGCTACGAAAGAATTGCTACAAAATAATTCTTTTCTACGTCATACTCTTTAGTCGGAATAAGAGCAATTTACAATATCGGGAAACTGTAAGGTACAGTTAATCGTACGCAGACGACTCACTAACCGTAGCTTCTGATCGCAATCCACTGGAGGGCTTAATTACGGTTACATTGTTACCACCCATGTAAATTACGTCGAGCTTAGTAAGTCCCGCAAAGACCCCGTCGCTAATCGTGGCAATTTGATTTTCCGAAAGTACAAGCGTTGTGAGTTGCGACAGTCCATCAAAAATGCCAGCGTCGAGACTTGTCAACTTGTTCTTGTTTAACTTTAGCGTATGCAACTGAGCCAAATCATGGAAGGCACCAGGGGCGATACTCTCGATCTCATTATGGTCCAAATGCAGTCTCTTCAGATCTGTCAAACCATGGAAGTCCATTCTCGATAGCGAGGTCAATCGATTCCTTTCCAGGAAGAGCGCCTCGAGTTTGCTCAGTCCTCGAAATGCTCCAGGTGTAATGGTGGCAAGTTGATTTTCTTTTAGACTGAGACGATTGAGCTCGCTCAAAGGTTCAAATGCTCCAGCGGCAATGGAGGATATTTTGTTGCGTTCGAGCCATATGTAGATCTCTTCTTCAGTGCGTAATCCCTGGAAGGAATCCTGTTCGATGGCGGTGATGTCGTTGTCGCTGAGATACAAGAACTTCAGCTTTGGCATTCCAGCGAAACTGTTCTTAGGCACGCCGGTAATCTTATTGTACATCAAGGACAATGCATACACATTCGGCAATTCGGCAAATAAATTTGGGGAGAGTGGGATGACATTGCTATCCAGGTCAAGGCGCTTCAATTTCGGCAGACCTAAAAGTCTCTTGGTTTAGTCACGCTCGAAGGAAAATCGCTGACATGAAAAACTTATAGAATCAAACCTCGAAACGATCCTCTCGAAACCACAGAAATCCGATTTCCTTGACTGAAGTCAAGGTGCGTTACCGAAAGACCCTTGAAGGCATCTTCCCGAATCGCGAGTAGATCGAGATCGTGTATTTCCAAGTGCGTCTCGTGTCTTGACTGGGTGACATCGCTGAGCGCAGTTTTCACATGACAGATGTTGAAAGCCTCAGATCTAATACAAGTCGGCTCTTTCTTTTCGGACGACACTACACTAAAGATCGCGAAGAGGATAATTGCTGAATATTTCAACATCGTTCGAATCGGTCTGTGCAACTTGTCGAATTCAAAGGCGAATCGATCACTGACGAGTATACACAATATCCATGATTTTATATGACTTTCGGCGAGATACCAAACGATCTCTGACCTCATTATCTCTATTGCCTTCCCAGAATCCTAATAAGCACTTTAAGCTCTTCTTGAGAGCGTTCCGCTTCGGATTCGTCAAACTTTCGAGTTGCCTAATGCACTAGAGCTTGGCATGAAATCCGTGGAAGCGTTGAAACTCCTGAAATTGGTACATTCGTGAAATTCTCAAATGTCACGGCAAGCGGAGAACGGTCGAGAGATAGCTGTGCGATAGAAGTACATACAGTGGGACGCACATGGCTTAAATTCGAGCGGTCTAAGCGCGGTAGTAGGAGAAGCACATTGGAGGGGGTGCGTGATGGGGGTAGGTTGAGGTCGCATCGATTTTGTCTAGACAGGGTGGAGACCTAGCCTTCCTCGCTTATATCGTCCCTCACACTTGCATGCTGCTAACGTTCCCGTTGGAGAACGCACGCGCTTCTTTTCAGCATCTTCTCCCTTCCCGTTTTCCCGATAAAAATTCTCAAACATTACCTTGGTCTTTTGCGGCATCGACTCGATTGCGCAGAACATTTTAGGAAAATCCCAAACGTCGATTTCGCATGAATTCAACCCTTACACACATTTCCGCCAGCGATGACATTCCAACTTCCATTCCAACGTCTTGCGCTTTCGCAGAATCATCTCTGTTGTCGATCAGCGAAATTATCTCCTTGCGCGACCGAGAAAAAATCAAATTGACGTAGCAAAGCGTTGTCGTTTCGCGGAAATAGAACAAATTAATTGTAAGTGAACAGAAAAATGTGGTGTGCGATTAGCGAAAAGTAACCAGTTGCGAAACGGAATTATATAAGATTAAAAAAAATGTCTTGTTTTCCATGGCTGAATTCCTTTGATTAAAACGTTAGCGTATGTTAGCGTGATTATAAAAATGAAGTCGAACGCAGCCGAAGTTTACCGTTCATATTAAACAATTTCGAATCAGTCGATTTCTCTGACACGCGGGACTGTTTTTCATTGGACCAGCCGTCCCCTTTGTTGCTCGCGTGCTTCTTGCATAACACTTGATAGTACTAAAAGAGCGTGTAATGCACATTTTATTCTCTTTGTTCCAGGAACTCCGTCGACCCCGATAATGCTGAGCGGCACACCTGGCACGCCATCCTCGAAAGTTAAGGTAAAATCGGCACTACCTGCAGAAATGTGCAGACATTGTGAAATATTAGCAACGAACTATGCCTCCAGACGAGCATAAATGTTTCAGGAGAAAATAATGATGAGGACGAAGGTCGTTGTTGCATTGTACCCATTTCGAGCGATCGAGGGCGGTGACCTGTCGCTTGAAAAGGTAAACGCTCTGTAGACCTATAGATAATCTGGCTCGTGCACTTGATTGATCGCTATCATCCGGTTGTTAATTCGTTATAGGGTGCGGAGTACGAAGTGTTAGACGATTCTCAAGAACATTGGTGGAAAGTCAAGGACGAGCACGGGTACGCATAACTAATATTGACAGTTTCGTCACTCAATCACGCACAGATAATAAATATAGCTATTCTGATAACTAGGTCGGTTGGTTACATTCCCAGCAACTACGTGAAGGAGAAGGAATTATTGGGTCTGCAAAAATACGAGTGAGTGTGACGACAATTTGCCACCGGTTTGCATTGGGAGTGGCCATGAAATAGTAGATTAAAAATTGCGACTTGGAAAGTCTGTTAGAACAGGTAATATCTATCTCCTTCTTTTCGCAGGTGGTACGTGGGTGATATGTCAAGACAGCGAGCCGAGTCATTGCTAAAACAAGAAGACAAAGAAGGTTGCTTTGTTGTGCGTAACTCCTCAACCAAAGGACTTTACACCCTTTCGCTTTACACGAAAGTGTTAGTAACATAATCTGGTATCATTATCACAGTTGACATTATTATATTCTTTGCAACAAATTTCGGTTCGTTTTACAGTCCGCACCCGCACGTGAAGCATTACCACATAAAACAGAATACGCGAGGCGAATTTTACCTCTCGGAGAAGCACTGTTGCGGCTCGATACCAGATCTGGTCAATTATCACAGACATAACAGCGGCGGCCTGGCAAGTCGGTTAAAAACTAGCCCCTGTGATCGACCAGTACCGCCCACGGCGGGTCTCAGTCACGGTAACTAACAAAAAATATTCGAACCAATGTTCTCTCTGCGCTTAAAGGTAGTGTCGCCAAACATTGTCCTTAATGCCGATCCATTAATTTCAGATAAATGGGAGATCGACCCCGCGGAGTTGCATTTATTGGAGGAGTTAGGCTCCGGTCAATTTGGGGTCGTGCGTCGCGGAAAGTGGCGCGGTTCTATTGATGTTGCTGTTAAGATGATGAAAGAAGGCACGATGTCGGAGGACGACTTCATTGAAGAAGCAAAAGTGATGACGTATGTTTTCACCATAATTGCTCATTTTCAATCTGTAGATCGCATTGAGTGAGTTTGTTCACCTTTTCGAATGTATCTGGATTATTTCAGGAAACTACAGCACCAGAACCTAGTCCAGCTATATGGTGTCTGCAGCAAAGATCGGCCCATATACATAGTCACGGAGTACATGCGACATGGTTCGCTGCTGAACTACCTCCGCCGTCATGAAGCCTCTCTTGGGGCGAATGTCGGTCTCCTACTGGATATGTGTATACAGGTTCGTACGCATCTATCTGGAACAAAAATTTTTCTCTAAAGTTTGCTAACATTCCTCCTACTTAATTATTTCGAACATTTATCATTTTAGGTTTGCAAAGGAATGGCGTATCTTGAGAGGCATAATTATATTCACAGAGATCTCGCAGCCCGAAACTGCCTCGTCGGATCTGAAAACGTAGTAAAAGTCGCCGACTTTGGACTAGCTAGGTAAATACCTCCTACATCTTATTATATCATAATGCAGATTGCAGATGTACAGTCATGCAGTTATCAATAACATGCGTAAGTTAAATTATCTTAAGCTTTTCTGAGATCGGAGAGCAAGCGTTCTTAAGCGAAAATTGTGCAACCAGGTACGTGCTCGACGATCAATACACGAGCAGCGGTGGTACTAAATTTCCAATCAAGTGGGCACCACCCGAAGTGCTAAACTACACCCGCTTCAGCTCAAAATCGGATGTATGGGCGTACGGAGTGCTAATGTGGGAGGTGTTTACTTGCGGTAAGATGCCGTACGGTCGGCTAAAAAATACGGAAGTTGTCGAGAGGGTGCAGCGCGGTATCGTTCTGGAGCGGCCCAAGGCCTGCTTCAAGGAAGTCTACGAGGTGCGCACAAAAACTGCAATTTTAACACGTTGAGGACGGCGCAGGTTTTGTTATGTCGCGCCCCCCGGACGGCAGTAAAAATCATATATGCTTTAACCCCTTAACGCCTGAATTTTTTTCTGATGAAAAAATAATTACATAGTATATATCCTGTATTATGCACATTTAAATCCGTCAATAATTTTTATTTGTGAATCTTGCTTGTGCACTATATATATTGAAACGTATGAATGTCAATACTATTCGCTACAACCGACACTTTTATTTGAAATTTTCAATTTTAACCCATATGCGATTTTATCGCATCAGTAATGTCGCGAATTATCCTCATTCGTCGTCAAAGTGTTAACTGGCAGTGCCTTGCACACAATGTTTAGCAAAACTTCAGATGCAAAAGTGCAGTTTCCTTTTACTATACATTTAGTACTGTACCAGATGAATTTCATTACCATTCGCCTGTGAGCCACCGAGCCGCCGTCCTCAACGTGCTAAAGACCACTTTCCTATTGAACCGTATCGTTGTACCGTGCACGAATTAACAGGTGATGCGAAAATGCTGGGCCCATTGTCCCGAGGTGAGGCCATCGTTCCGAATGCTAAAAGAGCAGTTGATCGGTGTCTCCCAGGGGTTGCTCAACGATTGACTCAGCCTCCTGCGTTGCATGCGATTGCTCGCCTCGCCCTCGACAAACCATCAACAACGACTCGCCGCTATCCGGCACTCGCCATCAATGGCCGTGGAATCGCACGAACGCTCATCGTCGTCCATTTTACCGTCGCGCTCCTCGAAATCAAACTCTCGCATTTCCGGAGAGACCCGCTCGACGGCCTCGTTTCCTTCTTCGCCCTCGTCGACGCGCGACCTAACGTTTATCTCGCTCGACAAGAGGGAGGAAGGAGGAGATAATGACGTCTGCGATGTTTGTAGTTCCTACGGGCATCCGTGGATGATGGAGATCTGTAAAGCTATTAGAGCTACCAAGGGCAAATGAGTGAGCGAATGTGAGAATGAAAGTGGAGAGAACAAAAGTGTGATGAATTATGTTGAGTATTTGCATTTACTCCAAATAGCGGAAGAAGGAACGATAGATGAGCTGAAACAGAATAGAGACCACGCATCAAAGTCCAAGCCGAGTTGCTCTCGGCCCGAGTGTAATCTTGTATGTAATCTTATAATTTTGATTGTTATCCGATTATAATCCTTACGGTAGAACGATAATAAAATGTGATTTTTAATTTCGCGTGACTTGTTACTTTCGTAAGCATTGTTTCCCTGTATTTTTACTATGCTAATAATGTATACGACTAATTGGCAGCTGTTTCATTTTCTCCCGATTTTATCATAGTAGAGATTATATATCTATGACCGAGATATGTAACTGTTTGGAATATAAGAGTCTTGAGGTAAACCATTTACCCATTAAGTTGTAAGCAGCAATGAACGAATGGTCGCCATCTTTCTTGCATGATATTACCATAGATGAGATAAAGATAGATATGACACCTTATGGGATTTTGTGTTACACCCAAAAAATTGCCGACTGAGATGAATTCAGGCGATTTCGAGCGCACCCTACGTCTAAGAACAAGGGAAGTTGAAACTATGAAGAAAATAATAAGTAAAACTTGCGGTGGTGCAGAATATAAGCAGTGAATCCATCAAAAGTGAACCTGATTGCGGATTTCGTAGATTAAACTGAACAAGTTTAGCCATACGATTACGGACTGCTCAGGAATGAAGTTGACCCATAATTGCGAAATGCTTATATACAAGCACGGCTATAGTTGGGCACCTATAGATGCTGGTCGCAGTGAAAAGGGTTAACGTATAAGTTTGCCAACATCTTTGGCAAAAACAATCGATTTTGAGTAATACCGACTTGCTTCTGTCATTGCATATTTGCATAAACATCCATTAGAATAAGTACGCAAAATATTTCAAGAATTACAACTTCTTTACAGAATCCGAAGACGATTGAAAAAATGAAGCTTCCGTCGGTACATTTTTTTAAACTTTTGTTTTGATAAATGGTTAAACGTCTGAGTTTTAAGCGTTTTAGGGATTTACAATAAATTCGATCAAGAATGTTATGAAGTAAACGAACGCATTTTCAACTGGAAACAAACGTTTGTTATAAAATAAAATTATAGATAACAGACTGCTTAAAGTACTGTATCCTTTACTCACGCAATCGTTCAAGTACATTGTATGTCAAAAATTAATAACTTTCCCTGAAATTTTAATTATAACTACTTCTAATAAGGAATGATTTGAAGTGTTTTGTTTTTATTAAAAGTAGGAGATACTTTCTTTTTACTTTCTTGCTACCTCCTCTTTCAATAAAACGATTACAAATTCCTTCATTTCCAGAATAGTGACTGAACATTACCCAAAGAGAATTAGTAAAAGAGAAATTAAAATATTCGATTGGTTTGACACTAGCGGAGAAAAGGTGTTGCGATATTTATATTAATTTTCCATAATCCTAATATAAATTAAAATCTGACCAATATTATGGATATTAATATCAGAATCAGAACCACCGACATTTATTCTTCTTCTTTCAAAAATGACAACATCACTATCATCGCTATCGTAATTCATTAATTTGCTGAAGGGCATAAAATAAAAATGAAATTATACCGTAGATTACATAAAAATGACTATTACTGCGCATATCTTTTATATATACAATACAATATGTAAATAATATTTTTATATAATTTAAACACACTGATATATATTTAACTTGCGTTCAAAAGTATTTCAGAATAATACTAAACTGAAAGAAGTAAAACTTATCGCATATAAACAGAAAACAACGCATTCGCACTCCTTAGCACTTTTAGACGCGGAATGAAACAAGCCATTTTTGGAGGCGAAATAAAAGAAACGCTATCGCGTCGTTTGGCAATTTTCGATTGGGACACAAGAAAGACCCATACTCCTCAAATGGTTAAAAACAATTTGCTATTAACACATTGACTGCCATGGTGGTCATCGGTGACCGATGCAAAAGGTCTCATAAAAAATTAAAAAAATACTCAATCGGTAGCATTTATAATTTTGTAAATGCAATTAATATGAAATAGTGATTCAATTCTTTGGTCTCCGATACCTTCGCATTATTTTCATTTTGCACAATTTAATCATATGCTGTAGTATTTTATCACGTTGCAGTTTTAATATAGTAAAATGGGGGATTTCGGTGATCGGTGCATAAGGTCTCACAAAAAATTAAAAGAATACCCAATCGGTGGCATTTATAATTTTGTAAATGCATTAATATTAAACAGTGATTCAATTCTTTGATTTCGGATACCTTTGCATTATTTTCATTTTGTATTATTCAATCATATTCCATTTTCATCACGTCGCGGTTTTAATATAGTGAAATGCACACGATGACCGGCGCAAAAGGTCTCACAAAAAATTAAAAAAATACCCAATCGGTAGCATTTATAATTTTGTAAATGCAATTAATATGAAATAGTGATTCAATTCTTTGGTCTCCGATACCTTCGCATTATTTTCATTTTGCACAATTTAATCATATGCTATAGTATTTTATCACGTTGACGGTTTTAATATAATAATATGGGGGATTTCGGTGATCGGTGCATAAGGTCTCACAAAAAATTAAAAGAATACCCAATCGGTGGCATTTATAATTTTGTAAATGCAATTAATATGAAATAGTGATTCAATTCTTTGATTTCGGATACCTTTGCATTATTTTCATTTTGTATTATTCAATCATATTCCATTTTCATCACGTCGCGGTTTTAATATAGTGAAATACACACGATGATCGGCGCAAAAGGTCTCACAAAAAATTAAAAAAATACCCAATCGGTAGCATTTATAATTTTGTAAATACAATTAATATTAAATAGTGATTCAATTCTTTGGTTTCCGATACCTTCGCATTATTTTCATTTTGCACAATTTAATCATATACTATAGTATTTTATCACGTTGCGGTTTTAAATAGCAAAATACGCACGGCAGTCAACGTGTTAACAAATTTAGTTCTGATTCTCAGCGAATGCAGCGTTGTGATCTTATACCACAACCAGTTGATAATATCGCATGCGACACGCAAATTGTAAGAGGGCTCTAGAGACCTGACACGTGGGACATAAATATACATTGCTTGTCATGTCTATTCCTACCTCGTCTGTGATATTGCCTGCGAAAACCGATGATAACGACCTTTATACCCTACATCGGAGGTTAAAACGTGCCACAGAACAGTGCTCCATTTTTATTTTCAAAAAATTAACCAGACGTTATAACAAAAGAAAACGAAAACAAAAGAACTTTGACGTACTACCGTGAGAATGTTTTCGACATCTATTAAAACTTTAAGATGCGGCAAACAGGTGAGCATCAAATATTCCGGTTACTAGCGGAACACATACTTGTATATATATGTATACACACGTACATGGTCATGTAAACTTTCAGTTTGGATCTCTTCTGTTTCGCAAAGAATCCACTTTGGTCATAGCAGAGCATAACAACAGCAAGGTCTCCCCAATTACGCTAAATGCTCTGACCGCTGCAAGCAATATTGGAGGCGACGTGACTGTGTTAGTAGCAGGAACAAACTGTCAAGCAGTTGCAGATGCTGTCAGGAAAGGAAAGGGTGTAACTAAAGTTTTGTTGGCAAATAGTGAAGCATTCAAAGGATTTCTCCCTGAGGCACTGACTCCGCTAGTGCTAAAAGCGCAGAAGGAGCAGAATTTCAGTCATATAGTAGCCGGTGCGAGTGCGTTTGGAAAAGCTTTGCTGCCAAGGGTACGTACAAACAGACAAGTACAAATAGACCAGCGCTATCAGGGCAAAAAATGATCTACTTGTTATCAACAGATAGCAGCGAAGCTAGATGTAGCGCCCGTAAGTGATGTAACCTCGATCGTTGATGCAGATGTATTTGTTCGCACAATATATGCTGGCAATGCCACACAGACGTTAAAGTCAAAGGATCAGATAAAGATTCTTACCGTACGAGGAACGTCATTTGCCGCTGCTTCTCTGGAAGATGGTTCAGCGGATGTTCAAAATATCGATGTAGGTGATATAGGTACCGCAAATGTGGAGTTTGTTAAGCAGGAATTAAGCAAATCAGATAGGCCGGAGCTTACTTCGGCGAAAGTTGTTATTTCGGGCGGACGTGGAATGAAGAGCGGTGAGAATTTCGAGCTGCTTTATAAACTGGCAGACAAGTTTGGAAACGCAGCTGTTGGTGCATCACGTGCAGCGGTGGATTCTGGTTTTGTGGCGAACGATCTGCAAGTCGGTCAGACTGGCAAGATAGTAGCACCGGTAAGGGCCCGGTTAACTAATATGTCAATTTTGTTAATGAAATTCTAACAAGTTTTCCTTCAGGATCTTTACATTGCCGTGGGCATTTCTGGAGCTATTCAGCATTTAGCCGGTATGAAGGACTCGAAGACCATCGTTGCCATTAATAAAGATTCTGAAGCGCCAATTTTCCAAGTTGCCGATTATGGATTAGTCGAGGATCTATTCAAAGCTGTTCCAGAAATGACCGAGAAGCTCTGAGCACTTTTTCATATTGTTAGTTCATATTTGTGAAATATACATTATATGTTTTTATACGACTTTACGACTTTTACTGTTAAATAAAACTTATTTTGAAATATATACTGTACCGACATAGCGTACTCTGAAGTCTGCACTACTGGAATCTGTTTATTTCCGGGATACAAATAAACGAGGCTGTATATAATAACGTTACCAATCCAATTTTTATTTTGTTTCGTTAATTAAAGCATTATTATTACACGATTAACTTTATTATCATTTTCCTTCGTTTCATTTTGCTTGAAGAGTTTTAATACTTTTTCTTTATCGGGCGGGAAAAGGATAACCACAATTTAAAAAATTTGTTTTGTGTTATTCGTCTTTACAAATACAAACTCTAATTACTACAGTAACGTTGTTAATAAGCAGCGTCTGAAAAAAACATCATATTGTTAGTTCACCGAAGTGTCGAAGGATTCTGCAAAAGTGAAAATTCTATAAGTATTGCCGAATGTGATCTTCCCATCAAGCAATTCTTAGAATTTTTCTGGCCCGGCATCTGTAAAATAATCTTTCGTCATTCTCCGCTTTTCCTTTTTATCGTATGACTGCGTGCTTGAGGATAAATTATGCACCCGCGAGGAAAAAAAGAAAAAATAATATTACACACCGAAATACCATACTATTTTAACATTTATGTATTTTTTTCAGAAGACATGGTTTATCGTAGTTTCGGTTTCAGCATTTATTCCATTAATAATTTAACATTCGAAGTAAACAGAAACGCGCACATGCTACGGACAACATTTCAATCGCGGAGTTAAATTTACACAAGTTATAAGATCCAATGAAAGTGCATTATCTCGTTGAGTCCGAATGGACACTGCTCTGCCACTGATCTGCATCTGTAAATGAAACGTTTTGTATTAAATATATAAACAGCGGAACCATGGACCCAGCGACCTGCAATAAAAAGCAAACTAATCATCAATAAATACTTTGATGATCAGAGAAACACGAAAGTTCCTTCGTTTTTTATTGAAGTGCGGAATTCATAGTGAAAACTTTATTCGTTCGTGTCACGTTACTGATTATCTAGTGTTTCTTTGATCTATCGTGAAATTAAAGCACTGTCGCGTTGAAATTTGTACGGAATTGGAAGGTCTGGCCATAAAGACAGCAATTCAGTCTCCACGCTTACCTGTTAACAAAGAAACATTACCTAAGGTACGGAGGATTATTCTGGATAATGGGGAAATGGATGTATTTACGTTATAGGACGTTTGAGGAAATTATTAGTTTTAAGGAAGACGATCACGTTTGAAGGATCAATGTCAATTGGCGTCCAGTGGCGTCAGTCAGTGTAAATTTGTATCGTTTTTCTTGTATGTCTTTTTTTTTAAGTATTCTGCATCGGACATGCAGCAGCAATCTGCTTATGAGCTTCGGTCTTCTGTTTGCCTGGAGTCTTTTCACACTTTCAATGTTTCTGATCATTATTCATGCATACATTGTTTTAGATTTTATTTTCGAAGTTGTGTTTTCCACTGCGCATAGAACATATGACGCATTTTCCTGAGATGTTCGGCTTTCAGTTATTTTTTGCAGGAGGTTATAATGGATATGAGCTCTTGCTATTTTCTTCCGACTGTCCATTGATACACAAGTACATACTTTCTTTCTGCAGCAATATATTCGGTATTCAACTTATTCGTTTGATCATTTTCTTCTTTTTTGAAGTAATATTCTTTCCATTATGTGTTTACGCTTCGTTAATTTTTTTTTTTTTAACTTTATATTCTCTCTCTGTTTTGGTTTATATATTGCAACGTTGAGTATTAAAAACATGATTTCTTACAATATTCTATGTCACAAGTTATGTGTGTTACTTTTACTGGGATTTCTTTGTCACTTTACCATTTTCTTCTTTTCTTTTACTTTCCATTGTCATTCTTTGGCCATCTCTTCGATAATGTAGTTTAGTTTACTGTCACGTAATTTACTGTTATATACTATCAAGCAGAAATTTACTATTTCCGCTGACTTCGAAATACGTACGTAGGTGTTTTATTCGTTCAAGTCTTGATCACCTTTGCTTGAAACCGTTTAACATATTGCATTCTTTCGATCGATTCACGAAAGCATTCAATGCATTCATATTAAACGCTCAAATAGAGCAAAGAAATGAATTTCTTCATGTCACTGTCCTTAAAAATCGAGTACTTTCATCACGTGCGGTACATTCCGTTACATTGTTCTATATGTACATTTCACAAGTAGAAAGTCACATTTCCGATCTTCTCTCAAATTTCCTTCCCGCTTCTCTTCGTTTCTCTTCATTTTTTCCGTTTGCCGTTTATTCTACCTCCTTTTATGCTTCGGTTCGCGTGGGATTCAGTGCAGTTAATAAAAATTCTTTCGCCATGTACCTCGTCCCCTTGCCCTGTAGCTGCCTCTTCCGCCAGACCTATTGCCACGAAATCTGCCGCGGTTACCTGAGCAACAAGATCATTCTGATAACGTACCAGTCTATTACAACATCAAGTCTATTGGGTTGTCTGGAAAGTTCGTTCCGATTTTGAAGGAAAATTGGAACGCAGTTCATTTAAATTATGGTATACATTTATAAAATTATATAGGTGCCATTCTGTTCCACAAGTTTTTTCCATCTTTCATGCAAATTGAGAATTCTGCCCTTCCAGACCCTCTCAGGTTTTTTCGGCCAATAAGTTTTCTAAAGGGATTTTTATCTCGATCAAAGAGTTGATATTTTTTCCATTAACACTTTGACTGCCACGGTGGTCGCCGGTGACCGGTGCAAAATGCAATTTGCAATCTTGTACTTGCAATTGATATTGGAATGGTGCTTCAATACTTTAGCTTCTAACTACTCTGCGTTACCTTCATTTTGCACGATTTAATCATACTCTCCAGTATTTCATCGCATCGCGGTTCTAACATAGCAAAATACGCTTGGCAGTCAAAGTGTTAAGGGAATTTTGTAATGACCGGAATAGGTGGAAATCTGAGGACGCGAGCAAACCACATCCGCACAGTTCTTTCGGCTACAGTACCTTCGCCATAAATGGCACATATCTTGTTTGCTTCACTTGTTTCATTCATTCATTGTTGCATTCACTTTGTTTGCTACCGCATTCTATGGCGTATAAAACTGACAAAAATTAACGTATCGTAACCAAACGTTTTTCCAAATATGCCTGAGGTACCGTCCTTTAGAATATGTATACATGTCATTTGTTTTCAAAAATGATGATTTATTCAGGTCCGCTCTCATGCTACCTACTGAAAATCGGCACGAACTTTCAATACAACCCGATACCTTGATTTTTTCAACTCACCGTAATTGGACGATATGTTTGAGCTATATTTTCCACTGGGTGGTGTGTAGATCTCTCGTTTGCCACTTTTGTTGTCATCCTTGCCACGTTTGCTTGAATTGGCCTCGCCGCTTCCGAACGTGATAGGTGTATGCCTCTTCTGTCCTGGGGACATTTTTTCGCTCTTCTTGTCGTTGGTCGGAGTCTTCCAGGATAGATGAACGACACTCTTGAAGCTCGGCGGCGAATGAAACAGATCTTTAATAAGTGTATTTATATTGTTTGTTGTCTTTAATGCAACAACTTTCAAGCGATTCTCGTCGGTCTTCAACTCGTCCTCCGACTTCCCCCCTATTGCCTCTCGAAGTTTTTTTATGTAACCCTGGATGCCACGTGCGAAGTACTGAAGCCGTAGACGGAATTCCTTGAGTTGTTCAGCGTCTCGCGTTAAGAATTCGGGTGTCTGTTTGCAAAGTCGATGAAATGCGTACATTAAGCATTCAACGTGACTGAATTCAAGCTTAGGTGGCTCGGGCGTTTCTGTTGCTGGTGGTAATGGCATGTAGGTCTGTAATAAAGATGAGGAACAAATTAGTGTCATTACATAGGCATGGTAATGTAGGATTCTAAGAAATGACGCGAGCGAACGAGAATAAGAGCGAGTGAGTGCGAGGGAGAGCGAGCGCGCGCGAACAGATAAAAGAATTCGGCAATCGTCAGAACGTGGACGACTCTCGACGGCGTAAGATGCATTTTGTTGACGGTGATTCTTCTTAGACGGTATAGACGAATATAGACGGAATTCGACGGTAGACGCGAGAGCTCGATGTTTGACGAGATCCGAGTTTCTCTTGATAAGACGACGTATTCGACGACATTATTAATCGACGTGAGTGTGTGTGTGTAAGCTGTAATTATTAACCCTTAGCGCTCCGTAGGCTCCGCTGCGGAGCCGAATGTTTTTAACATGATTGCGCTTAACACTTTGACTGCCAAACTTATTTTGCTATGTTAGAACCGCGATGCGATAATATACTGCAGATTATGATCAAATCGTGCAAAATAAAGGTGACGCAGAGTTGTTAGAAGCCAAAGTATTGAAGCACCGTCACTATGTCAATTGCTTTTACAAGATTGCAAATAGGCTTCATTGCGAATTTTTTGCATTTTTAGTAAAATCTTTTGCACCGGTCACGGGTGACCACCGTGGCAGTCAAAGTGTTAACGGCCACGGGTTCGCTAAACCGCACCCAACTATCGCGGCATAGATATTTGAGTACGTTCTGTTGAAAATGTATTGTTCCCAGCAAATCGAAATTGTGCGCACGTGATGGCGACGGTCAGTACCGAATGTTCAGCACTGATCTATTACAATTTTACGGATGCGTTCGTTGGTCATTGATTAAATTAACGCTTTTGCAAGCTCCGGTATGTATTATCGCACGCGGATTATCCGTGATATGGCGAAATCTGCGCGATGCCGACGGATCACCCCTCAGCGAAATCTCGTCTACGTGACAGCGGCCGTCAAAGTGTTAAAATGCTGCGGTATCGTCGGCGTTGGCAATTAATAACTGTAGTTAAAACGCGATCAGTCTCTGCGCTGTTACGATTAAACCATTTTTTGACCTTTTTTATAGCATGTGTAATTCTTCTCACTTAAAATAAAACTCCGTTTCATTCGTTCCGCTGCGAAAATGTGCCGGAGCGCTAAGGGTTAATCCGCAAACTTTTGTGTACTTTCAACATTCCTTTTATTTGTATTACCTAAATCAGTAATAAATTTGATTTCTCTAAACGAAATCCTACAGTAATGAAGATGTTCCTGCGAGGATACTTACGATGAGGGCGTTGTATAGTTGACGAACCTTCTCCTCGGGTCTTTCGATGGGTCCGCAGTAGGTTGTAAGTTCTGCAAGCAACTTCAGGAGTTCCAACTGAGAGTCGCGTCCGTCTGGTGCCGCGATCAGCGATAGATGCGGCAACACTTCAATGCATATGTATGATACAAACCGAGATGAATCTATCTGGGACTGAAATGGACAAATTAGATTTTTGAAGAACGCGTACGCCTATGGATTTTGTACACTTACGCTAAAAAATGGTAGTGCATGCTTTATGCACTGCACTAGCCTGTGCCACTGTTCTACGTTTGTGTGTTTGAATGGAACTGAGAGTTCCGCCTGTTCAACAGTTATATCCACTAATTCCTGCTGGCCTGTCACTGTGGAACCTAGTCTAGTCCATGCAAGAACTTCCATTATGCTGTGGAATTCATCTGCAGTTACGTCCTGAAAAGAGCGAAGCCATGTTTATATTGGATTCTTAGTAATTTGATATACCGTATCAGATGATACTTACCTGTAACACTTTCTTGCATTCGGCGATCAACAAATCTTCTGGCTCCTTAGTTATGACATCATGGCCAACAGCTTTGAGCTTTGTAGCAAGAAATTTGATACAACGTTCCCTTGTACCGTCATCTCCATTAATAATTTGGCTGAAGAATCCGTTGATTGTGCCTAATGAAGATAATAAGTAATTTTGCATTATTCAAATTTAGGTCCATGTAATTTTTTTTGTGCAAAAAGTAAACGTACCCTTTGGGTCACTTTTCATTAGGGACATAACGCTGTTGTGAACAACAGCAAGTTCCGATGTGTCCTGAGCTTGTAACAATTGCGCTAAAATGTCAGCTATTCTTGCTGTATGCTCTTTATTATCCTTACATAGCGCAGGCAAGTCCTTTATCGCTTGTTTCCTTATCTTTAATGATATTGTAGAGTTAATTATAGAAAAGGTATCGTATATTGTGTATAATGAAAAATATATTTTACAGCCATGTCTTCATCCTCGCACAGATCTAAATGAGCTTCAATTGCTTGGTCCGCTAACTTAGGAAAATGTTTGAAGAACCTTGCTATGAACTGTGAGGCCAGTCGCTTTTCTTTCGGTGAACCTTTCACTGCTGTTAATATTTCCAGATATTCTTTCTCATGCTGCGCACAGAAAAGTACAGAAAGTTTGAATGGCAGAATACCGTTAATACCAGGTTGTTCAATAAGTTTTCTCGGTCGATAAGAGAGGACGTTGCTACTAGTCCAAATTTGTTTTCGTTTTGTTGGTTCACTCTTCTTGACTGAGAGGGATTTAGTAGAGGCTCTACACATCTCATTAGGCAGTGTGAGTCATATTTTAAATGAAATTTTGAGTTTTAAAAAGCTGTGTGCACAACGGGTGCCGCATTCGCGACAATTGAACAAAAACACATTCGAATGCGACTTCCTCAACAACATTTGGAGCGTTTTAAAAAGGATAAAGTGGATTTTGTGCGTCGATTCATCACTATGGATGAGACTTGGGTCTATCACCACAATCCTAAATCAAAACAAGAGGCTAAAGAGTGATATGAACCTGGTTGTTTGGCTTCAAAACGAGTTCGTGTCCAGAAATCGGCCAAGAAGGTTCTGGCATCAGTTTTTTGGGATGCGAAAGGAATTTTATTTGTGGATTACTTGCAAACTGGTAAAACAATTAATTCTGAATATTATTGCAACCTTTTGGACCAGTTGAAGGAAAAAATTCGTGAAAAAAGACCCGGTTTGCTGAAGAAAAAAATCCTTTTTCATCAGGACAACGCACCGTGTCACAAGAGCATTTTGACAATGGCTAAAATCCATGAATTAAAGTTCGAATTGTTGGAGCATCCGCCGTATTCACCAGATTTGGCCCCCAGCAACTTCCATTTGTTTCCAGAACTCAAAAAATTTATGCGTGGCAAGCGTTTTTCGTCAAATGAAGAGGTCATAACGGCTGTTGAAGCGTATTTTGCAGACCTTCCGGAATCTCACTTCAGGGATGGGATCCACAGATTGGAGGATCGTTGGAGCAAGTGCAATAATGTTCAGGGAGATTATACCGATGAATAATAAAGTGTATTTTGAACCATAACATTGTGTTTTTCTTATCGAACGACAAAACTTATTGAGCAACCTAGTACATTCGGGATTACGAATATTCGTT
Organism: Cryptocheilus praepositus; assembly: GCA_033815515.1. Classification (NCBI taxonomy): domain Eukaryota; kingdom Metazoa; phylum Arthropoda; class Insecta; order Hymenoptera; family Pompilidae; genus Cryptocheilus; species Cryptocheilus praepositus. The sequence continues at coordinate 1,757,115 of JAWWQZ010000143.1, forward strand.
AGAAACGATCAGAATCGCATCATAGTCGTTTATAGTATGAAACGGAGAATTCAAACAACATTTGTTTCCAAAACTCAAAAAATTTATGCGTGGCAAGCGTATTTCGTCAAATGAAGAGGTCATAACGGCTGTTGAAGCGTATTTTGCAGACCTTCCGGAATCTCACTTCAGGGATGGGATCCACAGATTGCAGGATCGTTGGAGCAAGTGCATTAATGTTCAGGGAGATTATACTGATGAATAATAAAGTGTATTTTGAACCATAACATTGTGTGTTTCTTATCGAACGACAAAACTTATTGAGCAACCTAGTACATTCGGGATTACGAATATTCGTTAGGAACGATCAGAATCGCATCACAGTCATTTAAAGTATGAAACGGAGAATTTAAACAACATTTGTTTCCAGAACTCAAAAAATTTATGCGTGGCAAGCGTTTTTCGTCAAATGAAGAGGTCATAACGGCTGTTGAAGCGTATTTTGCAGGCCTTCCGGAATCTCACTTCAGGGATGGGATCCACAGATTGGAGGATCGTTGGAGCAAGTGCATTAATGTTCAGGGAGATTATACCGATGAATAATAAAGTGTATTTTGAACCATAACATTGTGTTTTTCTTATCGAACGACAAAGCTTATTGAGCAACCTAGTACATTCGGGATTACGAATATTCGTTAGGAACGATCAGAATCGCATCATAGTCGTTTAAAGTATGAAACGGAGAATTTGAACAACATTTGTTCCCAGAACTCAAAAAATTTATGCGTGCCAAGCGTTTTTCGTCAAATGAAGAGGTCATAACGGCTGTTGAAGCGTATTTTGCAGACCTTCGGGAATCTCACTTCAGGGATGGGATCCACAGATTGGAGGATCGTTGGAGCAAGTGCATTAATGTTCAGGGAGATTATACTGATGAATAATAAAGTGTATTTTGAACCATAACATTGTGTTTTTCTTATCGAGCGACAAAACTTATTGAGCAACCTAGTACATTCGGGATTTCGAATATTCGTTAGGAACGATCAGAATCGCATCATAGTCATTTAAAGTATGAAACGGAGAATTCAAACAACATACCTCGGCCAATTTATCCTTCGCGTCTGCGAGGATACCGAAGTTCTTGTACAACTTCTCAATACTGTCCGTACTCATGATTACCAATCAGAACGATTACCGCCGTGTCAAGGTAATTCGCCGCGTTTACGAACGACACACAACGACCAATATAGCGAATAAAAGTTAACTTAAGAGAAACTTTCGGATGAACAAGAAATTCTAACCCAACCGGTCGCGCACCACGCCAAAGTATCGAGAAAGATGGCGGTTAAGTTAGTCAGTATGGCCAATCAACACTGCTGCCAATATTCCTCTGCTCGTCGACTTTTTCCAGCACCGTCCTCCAAATTACTCGCTTACGTCAAGTTTTCGCCGTAAATAGATGCCAAACTATGAACATCCCCGGACATCGTCGCGTCGATATTTCAACCCTCGATGTTAGAATTCGTTAGCGCAACGCTGTTTTTTTTCCCAACGCACTGAGGTGCGAGCTACATCATAATAGTCGCAATTAAACTACCGAACGACGGTACCCCGTAGTTTGGAGTACCAATCCCAGACAGTGCACTTTCACGATGAAATTTTACGCAAGTTGTCACGATCCGACACCGACTCCCAGTAGTGCTTTTTGGCCGAGTCTCCCCTCGGCAGGTAATTCCGGTAAAATATGGTACGACGAGAAAGGTTTTTTAGTAAAGTTCGGGATCACTCCCCGTTCGAATATTTTTTTCGTGACGTGTCAAGTGCGCAAGCGCCCTGCTGCCTTACGTGGCATTCGACACGTCCAGACTCAGTAGAACGAGAGCCAGTGTCAGTGAATAAATATTTCGCCTTTCATTTCTTACGTTAGAGTATTTTTAAATAATTGAACAACTGTTATGATTCGCGAACGATTATCCACGTAACGTGAGTACCAGCACGATTGTCTCGTCCTCCGTTTTGACAATGCGTACAAAGTTCTCTTCGGGGACAGTTTTAAGTATGTGAAAGATGGCTTGCCCGATTTTTTCGTTTATTCGAGATTTTCGCATTGATACGCGATACGGTTCATTAACATGGAAGACCTTTCGATGTACGAGAGTATGACATTTATGACCATGCAAAAAGATTACTGTTAAACGTATGATCTGCACATTGTTTAAGGTTATGTTGCTGTCAGTCTTCAATATATTTTGCAACTTAGTCATTTTATTTTCCCACAACGCGTATCCATTGACGGTCGCATATTCTTTCGCCTTATGCTGAGAACCTTTGCTTTTAACGAACTGTTCAATTTTAATTGCAGTACATAAGTCATTTTCTGGTATATAAGTGGTTCTTAAGTATTACTTACAGTAAACAAATGAACTGTATGTATCTCCACTAAGAAATTGCTTTCTTCTCTCTGGGAGCGAACGCATACCTATCTGTATCTGTGTTTCATATGCATCGGTGCTTAAGAATATCATATATTATTTTCAATAAAAATTTATTTGCTTTGTTGTTTTGCGGCACTTTATATAACTTATTCATTTTATTTTCCCACAACGCGTATCCATTGACGGTCGCATATTCTTTCGCCTTATGCTGAGAACCTTTGCTTTTTAACGAACTGTTCAATTTTGATTACAGTAGATAAGTCATTTTCTGGTATATAAGTGGTTCTTAAGTATTACTTACAGTAAACAAATGAACTGTATGTATCTCCGCTAAGAAATTGCTTTCTTCTCTCTGGGAGCGAACGCATACCTATCTGTATCTGCGTTTCATATGCATCGGTGCTTAAGAATATCATATATTATTTTCAATAAAAATTTATTTGCTTTGTTGTTTTGCGGCACTTTATATAACTTATTCATTTTATTTTCCCACAACGCGTATCCGTTGACGGTCGCATATTCTTTCGCCTTATGCTGAGAACCTTTGCTTTTCAACGAACTGTTCAATTTTAATTACAGTACATAAGTCATTTTCTGGTATATAAGTGGTTCTTAAGTATTACTTACAGTAAACAAATGAACTGTATGTATCTCCGCTAAGAAATTGCTTTCTTCTCTCTGGGAGCGAACGCATACCTATCTGTATCTGTGTTTCATATGCATCGGTGCTTAAGAATATCATATATTATTTTCAATAAAAATTTATTTGCTTTGTTGTTTTGCGGCACTTTATATAACATATTCATTTTATTTTCCCACAACGCGTATCCATTGACGGTCGCATATTCTTTCGCCTTATGCTGAGAACCTTTGCTTTTTAACGAATTGTTCAATTTTAATTGCAGGACATAAGTCATTTTCTGGTATATAAGTGGTTCTTAAGTATTACTTACAGTAAACAAATGAACTGTATGTATCTCCACTAAGAAATTGCTTTCTTCTCTCTGGGAGCGAACACATACCTATCTGTATCTGTGTTTCATATGCATCGGCGCTTAAGAATATCATATATTATTTTCAATAAAAATTTATTTGCTTTGTTGTTTTGCGGCACTTTATATAACTTATTCATTTTGTTTTCCCACAACGCGTATCCATTGACGGTCGCATATTCTTTCTCCTTATGCTGAGAACCGTTACTTTTTAACGAACTGTTCAATTTTAATTACAGTACATAAGTCATTTTCTGGTATATAAGTGGTTCTTAAGTATTACTTACAGTAAACAAATGAACTATATGTATCTCCGCTAAGAAATTGCTTTCTTCTCTCTGGGAGCGAACGCATACCTATCTGTATCTGCGTTTCATATGCATCGGCGCTTAAGAATATCATATATTATTTTCAATAAAAATTTATTTGCTTTGTTGTGTTGCGGCACTTTATATAACTTATTCATTTTATTTTCCCACAACACGTATCCATTGACGGTCGCATATTCTTTCACCTTATGCTGAGAACCGTTGCTTTTTAACGAACTGTTCAATTTTCATTACAGTACATAAGTCATTTTCTGGTATATAAGTGGTTCTTAAGTATTACTTACAGTAAACAAATTAACTGTATGTATCCGCTAAGAAATTGCTTTCTTCTCTCTGGGAGCGAACGCATACCTATCTGTATCTGCGTTTCATATGCATCGGTGCTTAAGAATATCATATATTATCTTCAATAAAAATTTATTTGCTTTGTTGTTTTGCGGCACTTTATATAACTTATTCATTTTATTTTCCCACAACGCGTATCCATTGACGGTCGCATATTCTTTCACCTTATGCTGAGAACCTTTGCTTTTTAACGAACTGTTCAATTTTAATTACAGTACATAAGTCATTTTCTGGTATATAAGTGGTTCTTAAGTATTACTTACAGTAAACAAATGAACTGTATGTATCTCCGCTAAGAAATTGCTTTCTTCTCTCTGGGAGCGAACGCATACCTATCTGTATCTGTGTTTCATATGCATCGGTGCTTAAGAATATCATATATTATTTTCAATAAAAATTTATTTGCTTTGTTGTTTTGCGGCACTTTATGTAACTTAGTCATTTTATTTTCCCACGACGCATATCCGTTGACGGTCGCATATTCTTTTGCCTTATGCTGAGAACCTTTGCTTCTTAACGAACTGTTCAATTTTAATTACAGTACATAAGTCATTTTCTGGTATATAAGTGGTTCTTAAGTATTACTTACAGTAAACAAATGAACTGTATGTATCTCCACTAAGAAATTGCTTTCTTCTCTCTGGGAGCGAACGCATACCTATCTGTATCTGCGTTTCATATGCGTCGGTGCTTAAGAATATCATATATTATTTTCAATGAATATTTATTTGCTTTGTTGTTTTGCGGCACTTTATATATTGAACGTTGTTTACGTCATAATGTAAATTGATGTGTTCTCCTTTAGAATAAAAAATGAATCCGCAGTACATCCAACAAAATCAGCAGCAGCAGCAGCAGCAACCTGCTTATTATCAAGGATCTCAAACATCACCACCTTATGGTGAACTGAATTCAAACGTTCCTCCAAACATGCTGAAACAACCTCCTTTGGGCACACAAGGTCCCCCACCTGCTAACATGCATCAAATGCAACCCCTTTATTATGTCAATAACACCCAATGTAAGTATTAAATGTCATCCAGACTTATTGCACTTGAATTACTACATTTTTTTTTATTGTATAGCACATAGCCCAAGTACCATGCCTCAGACTGACCTAATCAACAGAATGTCTAATGTTTCTTTGGGTAATCAACAGAGACCACCACCTCCACCGACAACAACAGTAATTATTAAATAAATTACAAAGATTTTAGCATAATATTAAATTGAAGTAAGAAATTAAATTATTTTATCAATGATTTATAGCAAAGCTTCCCATTACTTCCACCAACACAGCAGGCTAAAAATAGCAGCCCAAATGTTATGCAGCCAATGAATGTCAATGGATTCAATAGCTCTTTAGATCCACCACATCCTGGTGCAGGTATACTAACATATTTCAACATTTTCCATATCCTGTTCTTTGTGCATATGCTTTACATGATATTCTACCAGAATTGTCTCCAGGACAACCTGACACTGGTCTAGGTCCAGGAATTAGGAATAATCAGCCGGATGCAAGACAAAACATGCCTGCATCCCTGGACAGTCAACGAAACATGCCACCAAGTATGGTAGAGAATCAGAGAAACTTGGTTCAAACTCTACCGGGACAGCCAAGTGCACCTGCACCTCTGGAAAATCAAAGAATCATGCCTCCTCTATTTGATAATCAAAGAAACGTACAGAACATGTCGACGCCGTTATTAACGGGGCCGCAGAATGTGCCTGCACCTCTGGAAAATCAGAGGAATCTACAAAACATGCCGATGCCAACGGATAGACAGAATATAACTGCACCGCCCATGGACAGCCAAAAGAATATTGGATCGTCTTTTCAAGCGCCAAACGTAAGCGGTCCGATGGATCGGCAAAATATGTCCGCACCGCCGTTAAAGATGGCCGCACCACTGGATAATCAGAAGAATCTACCCGCGCAGATGCAACCAAATTTAACATCTTCGCCCATGCCACAACAACAAAATTACGCTGGCAGCCCATTAGGGCAACAGCATATGCCGCAGCCGATGCAGCAAAGACATCAAAACTTCCCAGCTCCACCCACGTCTACTGCTATGGGTCCTCAACAGTATCCTCCTGGTATGTAAACTCAAATCATGTTAACCCTTTGCGGTCGGCGAGTTTTTCGGCCGGCGAGGTGGCAGGTCGACGCGATTTTTGCGAACGTGTCAAGCGCCTTATAGATAAAATAAAATAACCTCATACATAAATTATTCTACAGAAACACTTTATATATATCTTATAGATGTATTATTCTACAAAATCTAACATAAACACCGATTGTCGCCACTCAAGCGACATCCGACTTTGCGGCGCGAATCGCCGTGGCGCCTTCCGACCGCAAAAGGTTAAATTTGAAACTATCCGACGTATATATATATATATGATCGAGGAATTTGCAGGAGGTCAGAACATGGCTCCATCGATGCAAAGCCGAAATTTGGTCAGAGTACCACCAATGCCACCTACGCAACAACCCATGCCGCCGGGTGGTCAAATGGTACCTCCTCAAGGAGCGAGTCCTATTCAATCTCAGCCTGGACGAAATTATAGTCAGCTTCCGCCTCCTCCTCCTCCTGGACAACCTGTGATGAGTCCTACTGGATATCAGCATAGCGGTTACCAGCAGCCACAGCCAGCATATCCTAATCAGGTGAGCATCACTGTGATATGACATTTTTCTCGTTAGTGGAGTTTTATCCTATTTTCTTGTTGCTGCAGGACATGTATGGTGCTCAAAGAAATATGTACCAAGGTGGTGGACCAGGAGCAGGATCATTGGGCGGTTATCAACCACCAGGAGGTATGCAGTCGCAGCAGTCAAGACGACTGGATCCAGAGCAAATGCCTTCTTCTGTAAGTTGAAATTTTCTAGTAGTTGCTGTTTAACCGTTTGAGTCCCATGCAGCGCGATCGCGCTGTTCAGGTTTTATGTCGAAAAGACCCACTAGTTTTATCGCGATGCGCTATTGACGATACGCGAATAATTGTACTGATAATTATTCTTCGCATAGTTACTGTTTTGGTGGGAACCGTGTGAGCAAAACATTTTGTCCCCAATTTCCATTGCTTTAAGTTATAGTTATTTGATAAACACAACCGCTTCTGTAAGTTGAAATCTTCTAGTAGTTGCTGTTTAACCGTTTGAGTCCCATGCAGCGCGATCGCGCTGTTCAGGTTTTATGTCGAAAAGTCCCACTAGTTTTATCGCGATGCGCTATTGACGATACGCGAATAATTGTACTGATAATTATTCTTCGCATAGTTACTGTTTTGGTGTGAACCGTGTGAGCAAAACATTTTGTCTCCAATTTCCATTGCTTTAAGTTATAGTTATTTGATAAACACAACCGCTGTTGCCCCGTTTGACGTTTTCCGACATAGATTGAAGCAAGCGCTATCGCGCTGCTTGGTATTTCTCAACAGGATTTTCTGAATAACATCTGGGATCCAATCGGTTAACGGGTTGAATCAAATGTTCAATTTCGAGACATACCATTCGACCTTGGGATGTTAATATCACTTGTTATAAACTTTGCCTCTGTGCCGGGTAGACAAAATGAATTGAAAAGTTGTGGCGTGGAAATGTTTTAGATTCAAGTAATGCAGGACGATCAACGCGTTCGTGGAGGTGTTTTCATAACGAATCAACGCGGTCTGGTACCTCCGCTAGTTGCAACGAAATTCGTGACACAGGATCAAGGTAATTGTTCCCCGAGATACATCAGATCAACCATGTACACAGTTCCCACTACGGCGGATATCATGAAACAGGCAAGTTGAACGGCAAGAAAATATCTGCCAATCACTGCATGTTGATGATATTTCTCAACACATCGATTCCGTATCGCAGACTAACGTTCCATTTGGCCTTGTAATAAGTCCAATGGCTCGCATCGTGGAGGGTGAATTCGAACCTCCAATCGTTGACATGGGTGAAATTGGACCGGTTCGCTGCGTTCGCTGTAAGGCATATATGAGCCCGTTCATGCAGTTCGTGGATGCTGGAAGAAGGTTCCAATGCATGTTCTGTAAAGCGACCACTGAAGTACCTGCGGAGTACTTCGAACATTTGGACCATACCGGCCAAAGGATGGACCGTTACGAGAGATCAGAGTTGATGCTCGGCACTTATGAATATCTCGCCACTAAAGATTATTGCAGGGTACGCATGCCAACGTTATAATTCATAAAATCTCGTATCCGATTTACGTGTTTTCGCTGATTATCACTTGTTTCCACAGAACAATACGTTCCCCGAGCCACCAGCAATCGTGTTCGTCATTGACGTATCTTATAATACAGTTAAATCTGGTTTGGTTAACTTACTCTGTTCGCGCATGAAGTCGATCTTAAAAAATCTCCCGATTGACGCCGGTGCAACGAAGAGCAACATAAGAGTTGGATTTATTACGTACAGTAACACTGTCCATTTCTACAACATCAACCCGTGCCTAGCCCAACCACAGATGATGGTTGTAGGCGATGTTCAGGACGTTTTCATGCCTCTTCTTGACGGATTTTTGTGCGATGTTGAAAAAGGTGAAGCAATAATAGACAGTCTCATGGCTCAGATACCGGAGCTGTTTGCTGACACCCGTGAAACAGAAACAATCCTTGCACCTGCTATTCAAGCTGGTCTAGAGGCTCTGAAAGCATCGGGATGTGCCGGAAAACTTATGGTTTTCCACTCGTCTCTACCAATTGCAGACGCTCCAGGAAAATTAAAAAATAGAGATGATCGGAAGTTACTCGGTACTGACAAGGAGAAGACAGTGTTAGCACCCCAGAATAATGTGTATAACAATCTTGGACAAGACTGCGTTGCGGCGGGTTGCAGTGTGGATATGTTCATCTTTAACAATTCTTACGTTGATCTCGCAACTATCGGCCAAGTTTGTAGGCTCACAGGCGGAGAGGTGAACAAGTACACGTATTTCCAGGCGGATATTGATGGCGAACGAATGATAACAGACGTAATGAATAACATAAGTAGATCAATTGCATTTGACGCGGTAATGCGTGTTCGCACGTCAACAGGAGTTAGAGCAACCGATTTCCACGGTCACTTCTTTATGTCGAACACGACAGATATGGAATTAGCTAGTATAGATTGTAACAAGGTAAGAGACATAAATGGATATATGTATATATTTTATGTCTGGAACATGCGACGTTAAATGTTGTATTTGTTCTCTCAGGCTGTTGCGATTGAGATAAAACATGATGATAAATTAACTGACGATGAGGGCGTTTATATCCAAGCAGCACTATTATACACGTCCTGTGGCGGCGTAAGGAGGCTGAGGATTATGAACTTAAGTTTAAAGACATCGTCGCAAATGGCTGAGCTGTATCGTGCCTGCGATCTAGATGCCCTTATCAATTTCTTCCTTAAACAAAGTAAGTGTAACTTAGAGGCGGTAAATAGTAAGTATTCTTTACAGAAGCGTGTTCAACTTTCATTTCCCTTTCCAGGTGTATTCAAGCTAATAGAATCAACGCCCAAGAATGTAAAGGACTCTCTAATTTCTCGTTCCGCGAGTATCCTAGCTGCCTACAGGAAGCATTGTGCTTCCCCATCCAGTGCTGGACAATTAATCTTACCCGAGTGCATGAAATTGTTGCCATTGTACATTAATTGTCTATTGAAGAGTGATGCTATTTCCGGCGGTGCAGATATGCTAATAGATGACAGATCGTTCGCGATGTTTGCGGTTTCGACAATGCCAACATGGATATCGGTTGTCTACACGTATCCCAGACTTCTACCTTTGCACGATATTGATCCGCAGGAAACAGAGCTGCCTACGATGTTACGCTGCTCAATCGACAAGTTCGCCGACGATGGTGCATATTTACTTGGTAAGTTAATGTGGGCTCTACCGATGTACCTTTCCTACTACAAAATATTAATGTTATGAATTTTTCCATTTAGAAAACAGTATGTACATGTTCCTATGGGTGGGTCATGGTCTATCTCCGCATTGGGTACAGGCTGTTTTTGGTGTTCCATCCGTAATGCAAATAGACACGGATCGTACTACTCTCCCAGTGCTTGACAATCCACTGAACAAACGAGTATCCGACATTATTGAGCGCGTGAGGGTTGAAAGACAACGGTGCATGAGGGTGAGTTAAAATTGTAACTTTCATACTATTAAGTATAACGTGCGGAAGGATTTTGACTCACTGTCTCTACTTACAGTTAACAATAGTAAGGCAACGTGAGAAGATGGAAGCGGTTCTTCGACATTTCTTGGTGGAGGATCGTGGAAACGACGGTAGTCCAACATACGTTGACTTTCTATGCCACATGCACAAAGAAATCAGATCGCTCTTGAGCCAGTAAACGGAGAGATGCGATTCGTCAAGTATATGCGGTATGTTCCGTTATCGGTCTGTAACGAAGTCGAATTTCTTTCAAATTCAAAATAATCGGCGCAAATCTGCAGTTTGACTTGGTTACCGAATCTCGTATCGAAGCAGATCCCGCACGTAAAAACATTCTAACGCAGAATGTTCTAGAATGAAAGAAAATAAAAATGGCTAATCATTCCGCGGACGTTATACCGGAAGCAACTATAAGGATTATGTAAACTGACACACACGAAACACGTATACACAATCTACATGAACATAAAGACAACACGTACACGTACACGTTTATACACAAGTAATTGTAAACGTAAAGAAAAAGATATTGTATTATTATTAATCTTTATTTTAACCTAGGTCGTTAATTGTAATGATATTAATATGGTAAAATTGCGTAACGAAGTTTATTAAATCAATTATAAATTTATATATCAAAACTATGAAATTGTTACATGAATTTATCATGTCTGTATCCTCATCCCTTCCAATATTTTGTATATTTTAGGAGCTTGCGTGCATCAAGTAAGGTACTTGCATGCGCGTGGGTGTTCCGTGGGGGGCAACATCAACGGGAAAGGTATAAAAACAGAGGGAAATGTGCGATAAGTAAAACTTTAGCATCGTCAGTCGATATTTAGCGATTGGTCGACGGGACTGCGGTATAATCAGATCTCTATTATATTAGTGATTAGTATTATGGTTTTTGTAATTATCATTTTTTGTTTCTTAATATGGGCATAGCAAGTAGATAACAAAAATTTCGCAAGCGTCATTGTAGTAAGGTCATATTTGACAGCACATTATCGCAATACATCGATTTTTTCCGATTATTAATTAATCAAACATTAATTCTACGTGAGAATGACAACGCTTATCGGGCTGTATATTTGATTGATAAAAAAGCATAAGACCAATTATCGAAGTTTGTCAATATTCGTGATTTGACCGTTGATTTGTCGGGACTCAGTGTTGACGAGGAAATTCGCGGGTTTGTAGTTTATTCGATCAAAAAGTAACCGTATGTACGGTCTGGCTAAAAAAGTATTAATGACATTATTAAAAATTGAGTAGCTAAGTGCTTTACCACTTGAATCTAAAAACAAATAATTCCTTGTTTACATTGGCTACTTCTTCGTATTGACATACCTGAAATCGGCTCCCGATAACAAGTGTCCTACATACTTCTACTTTAATTTTTATCGCACACAATCGAATGGCACAATGATCTAAGTGCTTTCACCTTCGACAGTTTACGTTTACGCTACTCTGAAGATATTGCGATTAGTACAAGCTGTCAACTGGATTACGATGATTCAAGAGGCCTGCGAGTACGAAGATTTGATTTATGACGAGGCCTGTGTGCATCTTCGCAATTATGAAGAGAGTGCAGAGGATCCTTGGCTGTATTCTCTGTCATCGATATGTGAATCAGTGGGTGTCAAATGATCAATCATCATTATACAAGCAACCATTATTTCAAATGTATTTGCTCATAGTGCCCGTACACTAGAATCGCTCAATTTTCAAAAGATGCAGTGCAGAGTGTGAAAATCAATACGAATGACTATTCCACATGGAAGGTTTTGCGTAACGGAGGCTTGAACGAATTTCTACCCGCCGATAATTACACGTAGGCATCTGTCGCGCTTGATATCACTTTCTCTTTATGTGTCATTTTTAAATTATCTTCGCGACTTTCCTAGGGGCGCGATTTGTGAATTGTTCCCGAACGTGGGACAATACGGTGTATATGAATTGTCTGTTCGAAGTGGAGAATGTCAATTAATCACACTTATAGAACCGACGTCTGTGTATCCAGGTATGTGAATAGTATTTATGATTCTTCTTTATACAACTCGTTGCAATTACTAATGACTGAATTTTGAATGTATAGCCTTCTTCATTGTTTTTGGAATTTTAATTGCCGTATTACTAATATTATCACGTGGCACGGCGTACTGGAAAGCATATCGGAGGAAGAAATCTGATGAATGCGTGACGAACGGTACAAATGTAGCCGTACCAAAGAAACGCGTCAATTCACTCGACACATTCAGAGGGTAATAGCCGACTAATATTAATCATTTCTTCCGAATCATCGTCGTTCTTTAAATAACTTCCAGAATTAGCATTTTGATGATGATATTCGTGAACAATGAAGCTGGAGGCTACCGAGTTCTTGGTCATTCAACTTGGAACGGCTTATTACTCGGCGATCTCGTCTTTCCATGCTTTCTCTGGATAATGGGAGTTTGTATTCCAATCGCCATAAACTCTCAGTTATCACGAGGTGCCTCAAAGATGACACTGGTCATTTCTATAATTAGGGTAACCACTATGATAAACTTCTTTGCTTCTCAGTAGCAGAATTTTTCATCTCAACCATCGCTCAAACAGTCTTACATTTGTGGACAAGACATTACAATGAAATCTGTCTAATACTCATAATTAGCGGAGCGTCCTCATGTTCGTAATCGGGGTGTCGTTAAACAGCCTTGGAACTAATTCTCAATTGGAGAGATTACGTATACCAGGCGTCCTTCAACGCTTCAGTATCACATATCTGACGGTAGCACTCTGCTTTCTCTTGATGACGCCAGTGAAGGCGAGAAAAATTCAGGTTAGCAATTGCATTTGTCGGTGATTGCACGCTGTTTTCACTTTATCGTTGCATCTCCACAGAATGCGATATTGCGTCAAGTGCAGGACATTACGACCCTACTGCCGCAGTGGGGGATCATGCTGGTGTTGGTAGCCGTGCATACCGTCCTGACATTTTGCCTTCCAGTACCTGGATGTCCCACGTATGTCCGAAATTCAAATGTACCCTTATTCAGATTTCATGTCGAAAAGTTTCACCACGTTTAACACTTTGACTGCCATGGTGGTCACCGGTGACCGGCGCAAAAGATTTTACTAGAAATGCAAAAGGTTCGCAATGAAACCCATTTGCAATCTTGTAAAAGCAATTGATATTGAAACGATGCTTCAATACTTTGGCTTCTAACAACTCTGCATTATTTTTATTTTGCATGATTTAATCATACTCTGCAGTATTTTATCGCATCGCGGTTCTAACATAGCAAAATATGCTTGGCAGTCAAAGTGTTAATCGTCCAGTGCAGTTGACAATACGCGCTCTATTTTACTAATTTTCATTCCTCGCGTGGTTCCTTTTCTTCTCGTAAACTTCATGAACAATACATTTTGTTTTGGAATACCATAATTTGCAATTTCATTTTATAAATCAAAACAATAAATATGTATTAAACTGTAAATTAAAACAAACGCAATCGCCCCGTTTGTTGTTTGACGAGATTTTTTCAATGGCTGCTAGAGCTCAAAGAATTAAGATGCTTCACACGGCTTAGTGCATGAGTTTTTCAGTGGGTACTTAGGACCGGGAGGTATTCACGAAAATGGGAAGTACTTCAATTGCACAGGGGGTGCAACGGGATATGTGGACCGAGTGATACTTACGTCGAACCATATTTATCAAACGCCAACAATTGAACCGGTTTACAAATCCGGCCCATTTGACCCCGAGGGCATTCTAGGTGGGGCGGTCAGTTGGTATTCATTAACTGCACTATACAAATTCTATATAATAAATGTGGACGCGTATTTTGACTTGCAGGTTCCGTTACATCGATCTTCCAGGTATTCCTGGGTGTTCAAGCAGGGCAAACTTTGAAGAATTTTAAGGAGTGGAAGGAACGCGTATGCAGATGGCTGGCATGGGCATTCGTTTTGGGATGCGTGGGCTGCGCTCTTGATTTTACTAACGTTCTTCCGGTTAACAAGAACCTATGGTAACCTTCTGCCCACGTTACTCCCGAATTTACAACCCAGCCGTTGTCTATAGTAGTTCTACTTCTCTGCAGGTCATTGTCCTTTGTGTGCGTCACTACCTGCTTCGCCTTCGCTTTCTTAAGCGTATGCTATATTCTTGTGGATGTTCTTGGATACTGGGGTGGTGGACCATTTAGAATTCCTGGTAAGTGCCTGCTAAAAGGAAAGGAAGAGACATCGACGGCTGAAGGAACTGACAGAATAATGTCGTTTTCTTATGTTCGAAGGAATGAACGCACTAGTCATGTATATCGGTCATCAAATCGCTTATGAAATGCTTCCGTTCCATTGGCGAATAGGTAAAATGGCGACGCATGGTTGGGCCACGGTGGAAGCCTTGTGGAGTGTCGTTCTTTGGACGATTGTCGCTTACGTAATGCATCATAAGAGGACTTACGTCACTCTTTAAATGCGTACTCTTCGATGGAAATAAGTATGGAGAAACGACGCATCGTTTCTGATGCTCGTTTTAGAAATAATTTATTATACACAATTAACGTAAACAGCACAGCGCGCGTGAGGTAACAATAAATTTAGTACCAATAGTACCCTATTATGGCAACATCGCAACTATAATCCCTTCCTTCTCCTCGTCGTGTAGAAGGCTTCGGCTAACTATAAATAACGTTGTATACACATGTATATATTAAGCGTTGATTAATCATCAATTATAGTCGTTACAGATCGCACTTTCATCCCCTCGTAGGCAAAAAAAGAAGAAAGAATGTACATGCATGACGCTCAGACGTTAAGCGTAAATATAAAAATCGCATGACTAATAAATAAATAGGCGCGAATTTAATAAATAAATAGACAAGAGATGTGGCTAAGAGATAATAAAAATAAAATGAATAGGGGAACTGAGAAACGGACAATAAAAGACTGCAAAAATAAAAGTGGAAGTTACAGAGAACACGCTATGTTAAAACGGCAGACGCCATGTTTTTTTCCCTAAGGAGGTAGTCTTAGCTCAGTAATCAGTTGCATCGGGACCTGAAAAATCGGTAAAGAGCCAATTAATTGCGCGACCTGTCAGCCGCAACAAAACACATGACGATGTTACGAAAAGTGTTACAATGAAGTTAGTTTGTTAAAGCCATCGAAGAAAGTCCACGAATGAAAGTTGTTATGATGATGCGTACTCGTTATAACTGAAAGGATGAATGTACAACGAGAAGGCGAAGATTTCCTCTGCTTTCCTTTGTCCTCATACATATACGTATATATAGAAATGCACACACGCTACGTATCCCGTCACAATAATGCACACGTCTCATAAGCAATAAAAATAAAAGGGAACGATAAGTACCGATAGAAAAAAAAGGTAAAAAACCACGTTGCCTCCTCAATCTAGAGAGTGTTGCTCGATCGCTCGCGACCAATCAGGGACGACCGTGTCTCCTTGTCACAATTTGGCGCCGCGTGCCATCAGCTATGGTAGTAAGTTCTTTCATTTCCTTCTTTGTTACGTGGGGATTTAGGCAAAGGAATACGAAAGATGGATCGAGGATGTCGAAACACGATGTTCGAACTGCGACGAGTCGTCCAGTCGAAATTTATCTACGCAGCCCTGTAATTCTTTACCGCCAGCGGCACGTTCTTTGTGCTTTTTATCCTCGGACAGTGTACGTTCACTTTGAAAGACCAATTAGGCCTTTTCATGCCCGATGCTTGGCCGAATTCGTCCGTTATCGATGGCGACGGGGCTTCACACGGACTGGTTCTCCATGCTGAGAAATAAGACTCGTCCGATTTTCTAGGGTCCCGTTCTGTCATTACTCTAACTGATGCCGTATCGATACTGCCCTCAGATCCATCGTACGACGCTCTTGACGGCGTAAGGTGGTGCTGTGAGTTACCTAACGTAAATTCGTCAAAGTGAAAGCTAACTGGCCTTTCACCAGGAACATCCTTCATCGTCGTTTCACAGCATTCGTCCTCGTCGTTCAATAATCGAAAGAGTCGAGAGTGAGTTTGCGTCCTTTGGTATAAATTCTTTCCCTTCTTCTCTAGCTTCTCGATCTTCTCAGGTTTCGTAGCGTCTGTGGTCTCAATATTTCGCGTTTCGGCCGTATGCTCTTTCTCTTTTTTGATTACCGTATTGTTTCTGGAAGATGCCCGTTCCGAATCGGTGTCAGAAACTACCAATCGACCGATGTCGGACGTCACACCACTGTCTTCGTCGTCGTCCGTTTCTTCTTCTTTGTCCTCGTCACCGTTCTGCGGATCTTCAGCACGCTGTTCGCTGGCGTGATGCTCGATATTGTTATTATACCCGATGTTTACTTTGTTAACTTCAGCTTCAAGATGCGTCCTATCATCTTGCCTGAGAAAAGACTCATCGGA
Organism: Cryptocheilus praepositus; assembly: GCA_033815515.1. NCBI lineage: Eukaryota > Metazoa > Arthropoda > Insecta > Hymenoptera > Pompilidae > Cryptocheilus > Cryptocheilus praepositus. The sequence continues at coordinate 1,773,795 of JAWWQZ010000143.1, forward strand.
ATACGTATCGTTATTGTTATGGCTTTTAGATTTCTCGCGGCATCGTTGGTCAGATTGAACGTTATCGACACTGGTAGTTTTTTCGTGAACGGTAAAATTGACTTCAAGCCCAACCTGATGACCACCACAGTCACTCGTGTTCTCATCTTTTTGATCTTCTACTGCGGGACCGATCATTTCATTGACCTTAAGTCCTACCTTCCCATCGACTTTGACGTTAATTTTGAAGTCTACGTTATCCACAACTTTAACGTTAGCTTCCGAACTATCAGTATCTCCGTCACTTCTAATAGGATCGCCGACAAACACTGTGGTCACGTCCTCGTTGTTCTCTGAAACTGAGAACTTGAACCTTAGAGGAAGAGTGACGCTCACAGTCGGTATCTCTTCAACATCTTCGTCGTCGTCATTCAAAATCTGATCGTCAATTAATTCGGACGTTTCGGCCCCAGAACCGGTAGACTCAAGTTTCTCTTCGGCATCCTCATAAATAGCACTGAGCCTATGAGGAATTACGCTGTCACTTTTAGCTCGTATTATGTCACGCGTTGAACCTGGAAGTTCGAGTTTCTTTTGTTGGTCAAAGTCCTCTGACTTGTTTTCTAACTTATAGTTTTCTGGTCGTTTTGGATTCAAACCGGTCGAATAAGCAATATACGACTCAGAATCGGAATCAGAGGTGCTGTCGGACGAAGATTTATTCATGTCTGATTTGGAGGACTCGGGTCCCGAATGATTTGAAGATGTCGATTGCGTTTCTGCAGTCGTTTCCGCCATGGAACTGCTTGATTCACTGGTGCTAGTGTCTGAATCGTCGGTGTCCATGTACGTGTAGTTGGGTACCATGGATTTTAAACCGGACGAAACAAACTTCGATTTCTTCGATGAATTTTTTATCCTGCTATTTATTCTTCCTACATTCCTGTTACTGTTGGTTACATCAAATGATGCACTGACCGAATTGTCCACGTTTAGACTATCTGAGACATTGTCTTCCTTTTCGACATCTACTATGGGTGGTTCATTGTCGTCAGACTTGAGGTACGACACAAGTGGATCCTGTAAGTTGTTTTCCAGATCTTCTTTCGCTGTCAAACTTTTGTCTTCTGCAGTAATGTTCATGGCAGTCTTACAGTCGCTATTTCCTAAGTAGTTTGCAATATTAGGAACTATCATCGTTGGAACTGATTGCCGTTCCTTATTAAGCATATTAGTTCCTGTTTGCTGGACACTTGTAGGAGGCACGTTAGCCATTAATTTATCCACATTTCGATATTCACCATAAACAGGTGCTTGATAATAGTAAACAAAATTGTCGAATGGATGTTCAACTGATTCTCCACTGCCACTTTTACTGTAATTGTTATTATTGCAATTAATATTGTCACATTTACAATCGTTGTTGTTCTCGTTATTATTACAGCTAATATTATTGTTGTTGAGCGGCGTGTATTGAACGGGATAATAGTAATAGCAACCTAACCAGTCAGGATTTAGAAAAGGAGCAGCATGTGGTGGGGGTGGAGGATAATAATATAGACCATGCTGATAGCCGTAATCCGCTTGAAGTTTTTCTTGCTCGGCTACAACACAAATATTTATTGTTTTCGTCTTGTTTCTAACGGAACTGCAATTCAATCGGTCGAGAAAAAGAGGCGAGAGTGGAAGGAACGAGGTAGAATACTCCTCGTCAATTCTTGAAAAAAATATATTTTCACGGCAAAGTACGTGCAAAATACGTGGTCAAAGCAAGTAAAAGAGAAATAGCAGATGGGTAAGAATAAACAGTTTGAATTCCTGTGTTCAAAGGAAAGCATCGAGACTCTTCGCTCACGGTTCCTCAAGTATAATACTTATAGTAATAAGATAACTATAATAGCAGTGACACTATTTGTAGACATAGGTATATAGTATGTACACAAATATAATATCGGCAATAACTATAATAACAAAGCTAATAAAAAGATTATTTATGCCCCTTTAAGCGCATGCAACTCCACCATTATAGTAAACGCTAATTGTTAAACCCTATTTTAGTCGTAAACCCCATTAATCGTGACAATGATCGTTGCGACAAATTGCACGCAATGTGCAGTTATTAATATTAATAAATCATGCAAACGTTTCCACTGCATATATACATGTATATATATTTTGCCCAGTGGACTTTTGCTCTGGTATCTTTAAATACATATATATACACATACATATCACTTTGATCGTTCGATTTCCTGTGAACACAGGATTTAGGAATCGCGTTGTTTTGCACCACTATCATGATTATCCCTGATATGAAATTCGCAAATGATAGCATAAAAATATACCAATTGTAACGATGACAATTAGACTTAATTAATCGTTAGGGTGCGTGACGCTTTTGTCAGTGATAGTAAATTGAATATGAACTGATCCGCATGAGGATCCCATTAATTGACACTGTGCCCGATTATATTACTTATAAGGATAATCGTGTACGCTCATCTGAAACGATGAGAAAAATTTGATCGATATGTGCAGCTTTGATTGATCGATGCATGCTTATATACTCCTGACCAGCGTACACGATGATCACTTATGATAAGAGCAGAAAATTTAGAATCCTACACTCACCAATACTTTCTGAAGGAGCAGTCATCGCCTGAAGTATTCTGAATGACCTTGAAGGTATGGCACTACCCATGTATTTCCTCGGTTCTTGGGCTTGTTGTTCGCTTGGTGGCAAATTGGCACGTTGGGCTTCATCTGAAAATTCATACCCCCATTTCGCGTCAATTCGATGCAATCGTCTGATATTATACTTCCAAAACCAACACTTACCGAACGACTTGGAATTTCGGTTTTGCCTTCTATTCACTGGTTGATTTTGCTGACGTGGACCTGGAAATCCGAAAGTAAAGACCACGAAGTATGAAAACAGAATCATACACTTACCCGTAGCTGCGGACGGAATATCGCCAGATTCAGTTATGTTCTGCAGAAAGCGGAAGGCACGTGACGGTATCGCTGCACCACGATATCGAGGATCCTCTTCCTGATGAAGGAACGTGTCGGTGTCGACTTGCTCCTTAAATTTGTTCATCAGAACTCTATCGTCTTCGGATAGCTGTAGTTTACGCATTTGCTCAGTTTCTACGCCCGGTGTATCAGTGTCGGTGATCTTCTGCAGTACTCTGAAAGATCGAGATTGAACTGGTGTGGTAGGCTCTGGCTGTGGGTTTGTCACTGGACCACGTTGCGAAAGTCTTCTGCGCAGGATAAAGCGACCATTGTTTAAGTATCGTGTTTCGAAGACGAAGGTAACATATTAAAGCATTCTGTTTGCACGAACCTAGATTGATCCATCTGAGGCGATGCTGTAACTGGCCCGACATTGTTCTTGCCCTCCATCATGATTGGTATCACATACGAAGTACCAGATTGTTGTGCCTGTGGCTGTGGCTGTGCCTGAACAGGTTGTACATTAATTTGACTTACACCTGAAGACTGACTCGGCGTTTGAATTGGTGCAGGTGCAGGTTGACCCCATCTCTGTTGACGGTTGGGTGGCTGGATAAACTGGTGATGCTGACCAGCTTGTTCCGGTTTTACCGAGAACACCGATGGCCTATCCTCGATCTGAAACGCAACAAGTACTTAACGTCTATTCCTGTGATGCATAATGTCTATGATACTCACACGAATCGGTATCACTCGTTCTGATTTTTGTGCTGGGCTACTCTCTTGGGGCTGCTGTTGCATCACAGGAACGATAAATTGACGATTCTGTCCCTGAGAATAATTTGGTGCCATCGATTGGAAACTCTGTGGCTGTGGACTTTGCACCGCTTGCTGAAACTTCTGTGGTTGCGGGCTTTGTACGGGTTGCTGGAACTTCTGTGGCTGTTGTTGATTCTGCTGTATGAAAGAAGTCTGAAACGATGGTGTTTGCGGAGTCTGCGGAGTCTTCGGAGACTGATGATTGTTCTCCATCTGTGGAGGCCTTTCTTCTACTGATTGTGATGGTCGTATCACGGCAAACTGCGGTCTGGGGGAAGTTGGTGAGAACTCAGGCGATTCTCCGTCGACAGTACCAGCTCTCCTAGCCCATTCGGGCAGTTCTTCCTGCTGCTTGACGCGTTTGTTTCCTTGCATCCATGGCGTCGGAGCTTTCGTCAGTACTACCTGAGGCGATGGAGGAGTCTCTGGCGTGCTTGGTTGCGAAGATATTGCTGGAGGAGTTGGCGGTGGTTTTGCTTCTTGTTTCAGCACTATCTTTGGTTCTGATGATTTTTCTGAAAAATATATCGTAATATTAGTACCTTTTTACGACAAGACGGTTTTAGATGCGAAATTGTAAAGGTTTATTGTTAGAAGGTATTACCGGCTGCAGGTGGTAAGGGACTTGGTGGCACAACCCTGTTGATTGAAGGAGTGCTTTGCGTGGGTGGAAAAACAGGTACGGCTACTTGTGGTTGAACGAATATGCTTGGTTGTGAAGGTGCTCCTACAGGTTTAGCTTGTTCGAGGGCTGATTTTGGCGGTCCTTCGATGCCTTCATCGTTCGCATTTTTTGCCACACGGCGCGCCATTCGCGGGCTTCGAATTTGAGAAAGATCCAATTTGCCTCCCATACCTGTGAACCGTGCAATTAGGCGCAAAATGATAATTCAATCAAATTAGTGGGTCGCATACTTGTCTGCGGTGCAGTCAGTTACTCGTCACGAACAAATTTTCGATTTTCAACCGTTCCACTTACCTGGCGTGTACGTGAATGGTTTCTTGTCCTTTGTAAGCATGGCATTTTGAATTGCTGCGGGTGGTTCGTAAGCGTCGTTGGTGTTAATTCGCGGCATTCTTTTTGATGGCGCCGAAGCCTGAAAACACACAACGATAAGTAAATGCGATGTGCACACGTGTTGATTTAAGTGTTCGACAATTTGTTTTCATCACCTCGGCCGTGCTGATTCTTAGGGCAGGCATTTGACCTGGTGCAGGGGGAGGTGGTGGCGGTGGTGGAGGGAATCCTGAAATCATTTGCAAATCAGCAAATTTGCAACGGACCAATCAAATTCCGGTAACGTCACTCGGTGACATGCATTATTTCCACATACCTGGGACAGACGTCTCGGAATTCCTGAAAATTAAACATTTCGGTGAATATAATGAGCACATTACGTATTGCGGTAAAATGAAATGTTATGGCAAATTAACTGCCGAAAAATATTAAAGTGTTCGGCGTTTTAGGGTGCCCTAATAAATACGGCCCTGTCGAAAAGTGCCTTGAGACGCATTCCAGTTTCTTATCTGCTCGCCGCCACATTTGTCATTAAACTCGAAACCGAAAGTGACTCACCGGCTCTACCATTCATATATTATAATATATCTTCTCATTAGCTGTGATGGGACATAATGTCAGGTCAAGGAAGTGTGTATTAATGTGCATGCACTCCTCTTTTGCCTTGATCCTGACTTAGCGATTAGGTGCGATCTTGCAGAACTTCATTCTTAAAGTCTCTTCCGACCTGTAGAGCTAATGCGAGTAGTAACCTACATTTAAACATGAGTAACGCGGCAGGAGTTACCTAATATCCTTTTAAGGACATTTTCGTGCCGTTCATTCGCTCGTTCAAGGCTGTGCCTTTTTGAAGCGCGGTACCATTTTGTTCTGTGTCGAGCGATTTTCGTCTTGCTCCGAGTGTAGCGCAGAATTTCGAATTGAGTGGGGGGAGCAAGGTCGAAAATGTAAATCCGCACGTGCCAACAAGTTAAATTCGCGAAGAAAGTAATGTCTCTTCGGTAAACTCTTTAGCGAGAAGTTACCCGTAATATTTGTGGCGAGACTTCAAGGCGACCCAAAAAACGAATTTTTACGGCAAGAATCGCGAACAAATTTGCACGATTCCCTCACCACTTTGAACGGTAGCCGAGCCAAGAGCCACGGAAAATTTATTTTCAGACAGACGCGCGTTTAATTTTAGACCACCCGGTCCGGCAGACCTGCCAGGAGGCGAAATTCTCTTCCGATTATTTTATTTTTAGGATTTCGCCACGCACTCTTGTTTCTCGTGACTCTGTATTTTGTGATATTGTGATGTTGTATTTTGGCCAATGCTCACTTCCATAGTTCGGAACTTTCCGACGGTCCAATTTTGGTGATCCTTGACCAGAGGTATCGGCCCTATATCACTTCAATTCATTGACTCTTTATCGGTCATTCGCATCGGAATAAATACATATATACGCCTACATATGTATTTATTTATAGATCATTACACATCCGCGTACTTATAAAATATAGATAAAGTAATGCGCATACAAGTATGACTTACCCGACGAACGCGGAGGAACTCATGCCGAACGAAAAATCTTCGTCTATAACAATATGCCGATCCGTATATCGAAAACCGGTTTTAACCTTTTCTCCTTCGCGTCTTCCTTGTCTTCCTCCAATTCCTCGTCCTCTCCTCCTTTTTGATTATCCTAAATATCGCCTTTCCTTTATTCCTATTACCCGAGATTTTGCGATTCGCGCCTTTTCTTTGTCGTCCCTTTAGTTTTCTTTCGTTGTCGTTTGAAATTTTTTCTTCGCCACTGTTTTCGTCCTTTTTCCCGCCTCCTCGTGTCGCTTCTACTTTTACTTTGTTTTCTAGCTCTTTTTTTTCTCGTACTCGACCTATTTTTTTTACTTCTTTCTCTTACTTTCTCTCTCCACCTTAATCCACACTCGCGCCGAAAACCCTCTCCTCAACCCGGAAATAAACGAACTCACACACGAGCAGTTGGCAGGCGCTGGCGAGCAGCGATGCCGACCAACAAGCACCTAGTCGACTGCCTGAGACCAGAGATAAACAGTCTAAAGGCTGACTTCTCTTCCGTTATACGTGAACGTTCACTCTAGCGCTACCTGGCGAGAGTGCTATTGGCGTTAAAATCAATTTAGCGTCGACGTACCAGGTTGCTCAATAATTTTTGGCGTTCGATAAGAAAAACACAATGTTATGGTTCAAAATACACTTTATTATTCAGTAAAATCTCCCTGAACATTAATGCACTTGCTCCGACGATCCTCCAATCTGTGGATCCCATCCCTGAAGTGAGATTCCGGAAGGTCTGCAAAATACGCTTCAACAGCCGTTATGACCTCTTCATTTGACGAAAAACGCTTGCCACGCATACATTTTTTGAGTTCTGGAAACAAATGGAAGTCGCTGGGGGCCAAATCTGGTGAATACGGTGGATGCTCCAACAATTCGAACTTTAATTCATGGATTTTAGCCATTGTCAAAATGCTCTTGTGACAGGGTGCGTTGTCCTGATGAAAAAGGATTTTTTTCTTCTGCAAACCGGGTTTTTTTCACGATTTTTTTCCTTCAACTGGTCCAAAAGGTTGCAATAATATTCAGAATTAATTGTTTTACCAGTTTGCAAGTAATCCACAAATAAAATTCCTTTCGCATCTGAAAAAACTGATGCCAGAACCTTCTTGGCCGATTTCTGGACACGAACTCGTTTCGAAGCCGAACAACCAGGTTCACACCACTCTTTAGCCTCTTGTGACACGGTGCGTTGTCCTGGTGAAAAAGGATTTTTTTCTTCTGCAAACCGGGTCTTTTTTCACGAATTTTTTCCTTCAACTGGTCCAAAAGGTTGCAATAATATTCAGAATTAATTGTTTTACCAGTTTGCAAGTAATCCACAAATAAAATTCCTTTCGCATCCCAAAAAACTGATGCCAGAACCTTCTTGGCCGATTTCTGGACACGAACTCGTTTCGAAGCCGAACAACCAGGCTCACACCACTCTTTAGCCTCTTGTTTTGATTTAGGATCATGGTGATAGACCCAAGTCTCATCCATAGTGATGAATTGCCGCACAAAATCCACTTTATCCTTTTTAAAACGCTCCAAATGTTGTTGAGAAAGTCGCATTCGAATGTGTTTTCGTTCAATTGTTAGCGAATGCAGCACCCATTGTGCACACAGCTTTTTAAAACTCAAAATTTCATTTAAAATATGACTCACACTGCCTAATGAGATGTGTAGAGCCTCTACTAAATCCTTCTCAGTCAATCGACGATCTTCCAAAACCATATCCTGTACTTTGGCTACGATTTCTGGTGTTGATGCGGTTTATGGACGTCCTTCACATGGATCGTCTTCAAGGCTTGTACGACCACGTTTAAATTCAGCAACCCATCTTTCTACTGTTCTAATTGAAGGTGAACGTTCATTATACACTCTTAACATTCGTTCGTGAATTTCTTTTGGTGCTACACGTTCCAAAAATAAGAATTTTATCACTGCACGATATTCAATTTTTTCCATTGTCGAAAATACTGTGACACGGCGACACTAAATGGCTTGTAAACAAAGAATGAATTGACTGATTGAAATGAACCTTCACATACGTTGATAAGAAGAGTGAACCAACAAAACAAAAATAAATTTGGACTAGTAGCAATGCCCTCAACGAAACAAAACAAAACTTATTGAACAACCTGGTATGCCTTCAAAATAACCGTTTGTTTACAAACTATTAAATAGCAGATGAGGGGGCGGTAGAAAGTTATGTATATTTATTGAGAACTGTCAATTTCAATTGTACACTGTCATACATACAAAGATACATACACGAAACTATGAACAATCACATTCATACTTGTTCACGGAAGAACGGCGCTTCTCTCATCATGTTATGTTAAGAGTTACTGACTGGCGGCGAGGATTGGCTCTCGACTTGCGCATAAAATTGTTCGCCAAACCATTCTCTGTGCATCTCCAAGTAACTGCAAGAAATACCAAACAATCTCACCCGTTATGTTTTCTTGTCAGGTTAAATATAGCGTCGAAAGGCTTAGCGTCATACCTCAGAAACATATCCAAATACTTCAAAAGTACCTTCAACTTCTTACTCGGCACGTCTGTTGACTGCAGCAAGTCGGGCAACTTAACTGAGAAGAAGGCAAGGAGATTAGTTAAGCAAAAGAAAGGTCGTCACTGAATAAAATATGGGTACTCACCGAATAACCGGGTTAAGTGTATGGCACCGTAGTAGGTTGAGGGAGTTGGCGGACCGTCATACCTTGAAGATTCCGGCATCAGTCTCCATTTATTCGATTGCTGTAGCAATGCATTCACTTGCGCGGAGGTAACCACTGGCATTCTCAATGTTACGCCACGTGGACTGGAACAACGAGAACTTGTACTTGCCATACTGCTGAAATCCGCAATTCCGAGCATATTAACAGTTTAAACAGATCGATGGACGCTTTCCTTAGAAATGCGAGTAGTTTGATGATTACCTGGATAAATTTCCTGCCTCTTGCTTCATGTCATCATAAGACCGCAACTGCCTGGTGTCGTCGACAGAACTTACGCGGCAAGATCGCAATCGTCGTTTAGAATTCGTGAAAGACTTTGTACTGTTTTCGGTTTCCATGTCTTGCTCTTGAAATGGAGGTAAATGTGCATACTCGGTATCTTCAAATTCCTCTTTCACAGATACCTCGGAATTACTTAAAACAGAAGGCAGGCAATGAAAATAATAAGCTAAGATTCGTGGGATAAGGAGAGCAGTGGGTATACGATACGTACTCTACAGGCTCATCCTTTATAAGTGCCACATGTTCAGCATATAAAAATGAAGATTTTAAGGTACAGTATTGTTCTCTTTCCTGCCTGTACAAGAGGAGATCGTGTAACGTGAAATCAAAATATATACGTAAGCCGTCGGCAACTTCTCTGCATATATTTACTTCATTCACTGTTTTCTCCACTGTATTGTTCACTTTATTTCGTTGCGGTTTCTCAGGAATGTTCGTTAGTTGTGTCGTAGTATAATGTTGGACCCACGACTCCAATATATTTGCAACAGTTGGTTGTGCTGGCAGAACAGCAAGCTGGAATATGGTCAAAAGATTGTTACCTCATTACTAATAATCAGTGATAAAGATCGACGAAATATTAACCACCTTATTTTTATTGGTAATTAGATCGTAGTCCTGATCGAGTATTCGTTTTAGCGTGGTACCTATATCGAGATCAACGCCAGGTTTAATACTGGCACCTGATTGACTGCCACCACCGCTATCTTCGTCGTCGCTGGTTTCGCCAACATAATCCGAGCTACTTTCGGTGTCTTCCTCGGTAATAACTTCCTGAATTAATGGAACATGGGAATTTTTCCATTACAATTCAAAATTCTGCAAACCCATTTGTATTTTTTGTCGTTAAAGATAGTACTTTGTCTACCTCTGTGTCATAATCAGCGTGTTGTCCAGAACTGCCATCTTCCGATGATCCCGTTGTTGCAGACGTGGCACGACTACCTCCACTCCTGGCCCTCCTTCTTGGCTCCTGGTTCTCTGGTTCATTTAAACGTTCTGATAACTTATGACTCCTCTTCTTTCTTTCTCTTCTATACAGGTATGCCCCCCTGTCCAGAAAAACGAAATAATCAATTTTTTGTGTCAATATGAAAGTCTCTACAGTAAATGTTACTGAACATACAACTGCAACTGTGCTTTTTGTGCGAGATCCCTTTGTAATTGACGATTTTCCTCAGTATCTTTTAAAACATACTCCTCTGTCACGCAACGATCCCAGGATGAATTCCAACCCTAAGGCAGAATAAAGTTACCGAGGCAAGAATGAAATACATCTGTGCGCACAGACCCACGACTACTTACTTGGAAGTGTATAAGATATTCCACAGCCTTTCTTCCTCTTTGATCTTTGTTAACTATAACATCCAATACCTATAAGCGAGGTGTCGGTTGTATAAACGCAGTAGGGCATTTATAATATTATCGTCATTATAATTATTTAATCCTAAGGAACAAGATTCCGAGCGTGCTTTTATTTCGTAAAATATATAGGCATTGCAGGAGGCATGATAATTCCGAATATTCAAGCGTTCGACTAAATTGACAGTTAGCGTGGGGTTACTTGCCTTCGAATCGTAGAGCACCTTCGCTTTCGTCGGATCTGGTTCATAACATAGAACTTTCTCACCGTCGCAAAACTTGAATTTCGGTCCTCTCGTGGAAACCATCGCTCACGTTATGGTCACTTATCAAAGCTAATCGAATTAACATCGAAGGTGACAGAAGCTGTACAATTTGTGTACTGCCGACATAACCAAAGCGTCGTGGATCAGAGGCCGATTAACCGTTAATTACGTCTGTCAACATATCTACGGGAAGTCGGTTCGCAATCTTGTCTCTTCGCCTCGCTAACACAGGCACCTTCTAAAGATCAAACGTCTAATTAACAGCGATGAAAGGTCTGCGCTACCTAGAAATTCCCGGTCTAAAATTTGTCAGCGAGCCCAGTTGGGTATTGTGTACAAACTAACCTAGCATAAACTTAAACCTGACGCACAAACACGCGTACATCGTGACCACGCGACGCCTTTATACGTGTGCTGTCTATATCAAGCCATGCACTTTCGGCCGCATCAAAGTAACGGAGGATTTTCACGATATAAATAGCAACGTACCAAACTACCGTCCAATAGTCGCGCAGCGTTTAAAACCCACTGTGCGACACAGCGAATGCAAACTTCCCAAGACGACCGATACAACAGCACACAACCTATTATACCGACAAAATGTCTCACTTCAGCCATATAACCCCTATGCATTTTCATTTAACACGACCCACCGGTGGATCACGCTCGACTGTCCCATCGGACGTGAACATTTGTTTACACGCCGCTCACCATCAAAAATATAGTTCGTTTAGTAAGTGGACAAAATTGCCGTATAGTTGACAATTTAAATAATTGAATTTTAAATAATTGAAACAAGCAACAATCGTGCGCCACCAAATGAAGTGCTGCGTGAATTCGAGCGCCGCCTCACAGCGAAAAACATGAAAATTGGCCCCGGCGTGAACGTGTTAAGCGTAAATTCCTATATTTGCCATTACGTCTGTTAACATATCTGCGGGAAGTCGGTTCGCAATCTTGTCTCTTCGCCTCGCTAACACAGGCACCTTCTAAAGATCAAACGTCTAATTAACAGCGATGAAAGGTCTGCGCTACCTAGAAATTCCCGGTCTAAAATTTGTCAGCGAGCCCAGTTGGGTATTGTGTACAAACTAACCTAGCATAAACTTAAACCTGACGCACAAACACGCGTACATCGTGACCACGCGACGCCTTTATACATGTGCTGTCTATATCAAGCCATGCACTTTCGGCCGCATCAACGTAACGGAGGATTTTCACGATATAAATAGCAACGTACCAAACTACCGTCCAATAGTCGCGCAGCGTTTAAAACCCACTGTGCGACACAGCGAATGCAAACTTCCCAAGACGACCGATACAACAGCACACAACCTACTATACCGACAAAATGTCTCACTTCAGCCATATAAACCCCTATACATTTTCATTTAACACGACCCACCGGTGGATCACGCTCGACTGTCCCATCGGGCGTGAACATTTGTTTACACGCCGCTTACCATCAAAAATATAGTTCGTTTAGTAAGTGGACAAAATTGCCGTATAGTTGATAATTTAAATAATTGAATTTTAAATCATTGAAACAAGCAACAATCGTGCGCCACCAAATGAAGTGCTGCGTGAATTCGAGCGCCGCCTCACAGCGAAAAACATGAAAATTGGCCCCGGCGTGAACGTGTTAAGCGTAAATTCCTGTATTTGCCAGTTTCACAGCGCTCCAAGGATCTCTTCGCCTCGCTAACACGTCTAAAGATCAAACGTCTAATTAACAGCGATGAAAGGTCTGAAAAGTTCTTAACACTTTGCTGGACGGATGACGAGATATCTCGTCATTCCTATTTCGTCGTTCGGAGGATTTTCACGATATAAATGACGTACCATATATCGTCTTGCATATTCTGTCGTTCGGAATGACAGGTCCCAAGACGACCGATACAACAGCACACAACCTACTATACCGACAAAATGTCTCACTTCAGCCATATAAACCTCTATACATTTTCATTTAACACGACCCACCGGTGGATCACGTTCGACTGTCCCATCGGGCGTGAACATTTGTTTACACGCCGCTCACCATCAAAAATATATGGATAAGTGGACAAAACGTATTTGACAATTTAAATAATTGAATTTTAAATAATTGAAACAAGCAACGATCGTGCGCCACCAAATGAAGTGCTGCGTGAATTCGAGCGCCGCCTCACAGCGAAAAACATGAAAATTGGCCCCGGCCAACGTGTTAACACTTTGCGGACCGAGCATTCTATTGCTAATCGCACCCAGTGGCCGGGTATTTTTTTGCGTCAAATATTTTTAAATTAGTGATGATTTGTTAGTAGTTAACACGTTGATGATTGAATCAAAAGATTGTACTGCAAAATGCAAAAAATTGCACAGAATCCTATTTGCAATTTTGTAAAAGCAATTGATATTGGAACGGTGCTTCAATACTTTCGCTTCTAACAACTGTGCATTACTTTCATTTTGCACTCTGCAGTATTTTATCGCATCGCGGTTCCAACATAGCAAGAAACGCTTGGCAGTCAAAGTGTTAAACTGCAAATATTTCTGTAATATTGCTAATCGTTTTGTCGCTATCCATATTTCAGAGCTCAAATAATTAATTCTGTCAAAATAATAAAACTGTATGATATCTCGTCATCTGCCTCGAACGACAGAATATGCAAGACGATGTTAACTGGCCCAGAATGACGAAATCGATATATCTCGTCAATGGCCCCGAACGACGAAATAGCAATGACGAGATATCTCGTCATCCGTCCACAATGTGTTAAGCATAAATTCCTATATTTGCCAGTTTCACACTGGATACGATTCGTAGAATCCTCGCATACCGAAAAGTTGTTAACAAAATTCCCATTACCGACAGGGATAACGAATATACTTCAACCGCAACCCACTAGAGTGCCAACAGCCCAGCAAAATGGGACACATACGGCCAGCCATACGTCGTCAAAGTGTGCTGTGTGCGTCCCATACCCAACACACTGTTCCAGCCTCGGCTGGTTCGTGAGCAGTTTCAAAACACACTCGCCGTCCAACGGTATATCGACGACGCAGGGACTTTACTAAATTCAGCGTCGCCAATAAATAACTGACCCAGGAGTTCGGACGTGCGCGCTTCTCGTTTCGCGGGTGGGTCGGAGTATTGAACGCCGCGGTCGATGTAAATCGCGCGGCCGCTTGTTGTGTCAAGGCAACACACAGGTAGTTGCGAGTGACGCCTCTTTTCGTGCCCGCCTCTTTCCGGGCGCCACAAATCGCGACAAAATTTCGAGGCACGCGCACGGGGTCAGAAGTATCGGAGTCGTGTGCCGGGCGTTTCGTTTGGGGGCGAAAGGAAACGGTTGACGGTAGCAGGTGTTCGATTCTCGTCTGGGCCAGAGGTGAGTAAGCAACGTAAACGCGGAGTGCGGTGTTTGCGTACGTCGAAACTTTCGACCGGTGCCTTCGAGCGGACGGGGCTAGCAAAGTAAGAACGGGTCAGGATTATTTTCAGCCGTCTTCGAGCACGTGGAGAACGGATTCTTGAGAAGCGGGACTTCTCAAGAACCGTGGCTTTCTTCTTGGCGTATCGATCCATGACTGGCCGATATCTAGAGCTCGCTGACAGTGCACGCACGATATTTTTTGCTGACGCTTGAGGGGATCTGCGTAATTGCGTGAGAACGCGTGGTACGGCGGAAAACGCCTACATTGTGTTACTGCGATCGCGTAAGATGAATTAGGCAAATAAGTTTTAAGAGATCTGTATTTCAAATTAAATGGATTAAAGAACGCATCTGTATTCATCTCATACATTTATAATTGTCGCGAATGCGAAAACAGCGCTGTTTAATTCGTTGACGCGGAAGGCGGGGAGTTTATTTACGTTTGCGGGCGGATGCTGTAATGTTTCGGCGTGTAATGTCTCCCGTCAATTTCTTTTATCTTGCCACTCCTTCGCGCGACTTCGGTTTATCATCGCTACGCGACTATCTCGCGAAAGGCGGAGTTGGCTGTTGCTTGCGATCCGTCAACCGAATAACGTTTTTGTGAATCTTATGGAAAATTTTTACTCTCAGAGAAAGCCTTGGAACGTCGAGAAGTACTCTGATTAATGTTCCGACACAAATACATCGATTTGGAACAATTACATTTTGATGACACTCGTGATCTAGCGTTTGAAATAGAACACGAAAACTAAACGGCTTACGCTTAATACTGAATGACATGCGAGTGAATGAATTAACGTATCCATCTGTTCGTATGGCTTCAACGACGTATTTGTTTAGTAGTATTGTCATTTCGTGATTAACATTCCGACACAAATACATCGATTTGGAACAATTACGTTTTGATGACACTCGTGATCTAGCGTTTGAAATAGAACACGAAAACTAAACGGCTTACGCTTAATACTGAATGACATGCGAGTGAATGAATTAACGTATCCATCTGTTCGTATGGCTTCAACGACGTATTTGTTTAGTAGTATTGTCATTTCGTCTACAAAAGTACGAACTTAACGATGTTTTACTCTGGAAGGTTCACCGTGACGGTCCCTCTACATGAAAATCAGCGAGCTACGCCGCTTGTCTGGCAAACGGAGCACAATCGACCACCTACGTACGAAAATACGCGATAAGAGTGCACGTGCACATGCGCTCACGCACGTTCGCATATGCGTGATTTAGGCATGCAAACTAGGCTATATAGAATATTCTCCGCGAGCCGCGCATACCATTGTGCGCTAATCCAGCACACGCACGCGTAAAGTCAGCGCCTATTTTCAGTCGGGATTACTTCACACTACGACATTAAGTAATTCCCATAGCCACTCGCTTCGCCAGTGACATAATTTCAACGAAACGCCTCGTTAAGCCGCGTCGGCCGTTCGAACTTCGCTTCTCGCGCGTTAATTAGGCCCGCGGACGGAAGTACAAAAGGTAAACCACTCCACATCCCAACGTCGAGAAGCCTGCCCACGCGAAGGCGTGTTCGGCAGATAACGTCCGTGATCAATAAATATCCGCTGACCTTTTGACAAAAACTACTTGCCGATTCAGACGCTCCGACATTTTCGGCGGGACGGTCAGCGTAATCTGTTGCCGAATAGGCGGGTCGTGATTTTGCTAGTAGACTTATCAGTGATACAAACGTCTGCACGCCTGCACGATAGCCCGCAATCAATTCACTGTTTCGTCAGCTCTCGGTGCCGATCGCCTGCTGCACGCATTTGGTCTTGCGGTGGTCCGTGAGCAGAAAAGGCGCGGGAAAATTCTTTGGCTCGCCTCGGTATCTTTGAAACAGGATATCGGGGTGGACGTCCAATTGTCGGGATACGTGCGCGTGTTACGGCGAAGGGAGATCGATCTGAAGGATACGGTACCCTATACGCATGTGCTCGAACGGAGGAGACACGACGGAAAATTCTTCCAGCCCTGTTTGAATATTTATCGCGCGTACGTATGTTCGAAGAGTCGTGCGCGCGTGCCAGTTCTGAACTTCTTCCCAGGGTGACGGGGTTGTCGCGGATTTTCAAACAACGTACGTGTCATGATTGCAGGCTAAGCTGCTAACATGATGGATCAAGGCTTTCCCGGTCAGCACACGACGACGACGACGGTCACCACGACGACTACGACCATTCAGCCAAATGTGCGATTCGATCCGTCGTACATCAGGACGTTGCCCGGCATGCTCAAATGCGCGCAAGTGGTGAGTTTCCCAAGGAAAGTGTGCCCATTGGCGAGCAATCGATCCGACAGTTATTTAAGCCACCGAGTCGATATTTATGTCTAATAGAAGCGATGCCCCGCTAAATATCGAACGCTGGAACAATCGAGTCATGCAATGTAATTGGGTTCTGTCGAGATGGCAGATAAACAGGAGGACCTGACGCGCAGGTTTTATTGGGGTGTAGGAGAAATAAGCTGAATTATGCAAAAACACGTTATTAAAATTTGTCATTGAAGAAATTATCGTAAATATTTTGGAAGGGCATGGGGTAATGGATTAATGTCGTTGAGAATGTTTGCCAAGACCCGTAACCGTTGCTAATCTCTCGCATAATGCCTTGCTCTATAGCCAGAGGAATGCGAGCGTTTAAGCGGACCGCGAGCAATTGCGAACAGGAATAATCTTGCCCCGACTCTTTCAGGCCTTAAATCTGCTGGGATTCATATGCATCACGGTCTCAAACATGAGCAGCAACAGTCGCGGAAGCTGGTTCAATACGGTAGCCATGATCGGATTCTGGTGCACGGGAATACTTCTCCTTCTGTATCTCTTCCACATCGTCGAGAAGTTCTCCAAGATACCGTGGCTGAAAATTGTGAGTCGTCCCCTATACGCATTCACGAACGCGTTCCCTAAATTTGATTTTTATCTCTCATTGACATCGAGTGTTTATCTTGCATTACGCATTTGCTCAGCTCTTCTGTTGGAAGAAGTTGGGGGAGTGTTTGGATAAGTGCTAGCATTCGAGCTTCATGATATCAGTCCAATGCAATGGCGATGAGCTGCCGAAATGTTTCCATGACGTTAATTTCCGCTGGTTATTAGCACGGACTCATCGCCGTAACTGAACTGCATGAGAACTGTAAATGTGAAAGCTGCGTAGAAAGTTATAGTAGATCAGGCCGACTAGTTAACGTAATTTAAACTGCTGCGTGCAAACTCCTGTGGGCGTGGTGTGATTTGGCGGTGTAACAGATGCGAACGTCAGAAGTTAAGAAGTACCTGTTATCACGGCTAGTGGTCACTCTCTCATATTGGTCGGCTTAGCGATCGATTACGGACATCCGGTAACGAGGACACGCTCCTCAGGTCACGTCGCCACCCCCACGTAATCGGATTAACGCCTTACCGAGAATAAGTCCGAGCACGTCGTCGACAATCGCTTCAACTGTCATATCCTATTGTTTCTCTGCAGGAGTTTATATACTGTGCCATCTGGACCGCCTTCTACCTGTTGGCTGCCTCGCTCGCTGCAGATCATGCTTATCTTGACGGGGCATTTGGTGTGGCAGCGGTGAGTAGTATCGCCACGTTAGCTAATGATTACATTAGTTGCGCTGGCAATTTCTCCGATGTCGGCTGGTAACGATCCGTGTCTGACAGTGGGTGTATGCGCGCAGAAATTGTACCGACTCGTCCGTTTCTTACAGTTCTTTGGATTCAGCGCCATGGCAGCGTATGGCTACGATGCCTGGTTGAAGTATTTCGCAGTGAGGACCGGACAATTGGCACAGGGTCAACACACATCGAAGCAGGTGTCAACAGTGACCAGCCCGGCGTAGTAAGATTCTCGACGCGCAACGACGATCGTGCGATTGAACGGCTCTGTCGGTGAATCGTCCTGAATCGTCGTTATTCAAAGTTGCCATTCATTTCGGCCTTTTTCTTTGGCGCCGTAACTAATTTAATTAACTCATTTTGGGGCCACCCTACGTTTGCGCTCTGTGGAATTAGCCGCAGGAAAAATTGCCTAACTCCGACAATGAATTTTGCTTGGAACCTCTGGGCGTAGAGTCATATAAAAAGGTCGAAACGCGTGGTTGCCTTTAAGCGGGCGTTCCGCGTAGTTGCAGCGCGAAGGCGCCTTTTGTTGCGTCGACTACGAGCGGAACGAGCTGTCAGAGTGACGTGCCAATAGCGTCGTTTGACGCTCGCATTATGCAGTGTTCATTCTTGCACACACACACAAACATACACAAGCATACACAAATATACTCGCTTGACGGATATACAGTACGCACGCATACAAATTTTAGCGTTCGTTTCATTATTTTATACTCGGAGCAGTAATGTACGAACGGTACCTTACTAACGTGACGATCTAATTCTAACAATAAGCAAAGTGCCCATACGCTACGGACAACGTGGCGTATATGACACATGTATACAAAACACACGATGTTACATTCGTTTCATTACTTTGTACGCATATTTTTAGAGAGGAGGAGAAGTGTTAATGTGGAAAGATAAAGCAGGCAATAATATTTCGAGCGTTACCGCGACGTGCGTATCGTTCCAGCCAAATTTTAAGACAAGAACTCACGTGCGCACGTTCCATCGCGCCCACTTACTACGAGCAACGATATTGTTGAAACTTATTATATACGATGATGTTCGACGTTTGTTTGTTCATTTTTTGATCGACTATTTGCGATGTGGCTGACGCACACGCACCAAACACATTTGCACGCGCATATACGAAGAAGATATATCTGTAATTGTTGTAACATTCGTGTATTTAACTGATCGTTGTTAAGGTTAGATGTTGGGTTGGGTTCCGTGATATGTGATCCTATCTGTTGGTGATGCAGATATATAAAAGTGGATACTCATGACGAACCATGATCATTAGGTGGCGTAAGATTCATTTTTGTATAGCCACATCACCAGGGGCTCCTCGAGTCGACAATGCGGAATATTTGATTATTCGCGGGAACATTGTACGTTTTCGTTATTCCTGCTTCCATAGAGTACTGTCGGAATTTGTATTCTTGAAACTTCAATGCCACTTTAAGACGGTATTCGTCTTACCATTGTTAATCGCGATACAAGTTGCAATTTTCCGAGGTACTCGGTTTAAGCGGGAAACGTTGAAGACGTTAAAATTATCGACAGTCTGATGAAAATCATGTCGAAATATGACCATTCGTTCCGTAGCTACGTATGTCTATCGCTGTTAGAAATGTTAAAGATATGGAATACCCATACTTAACACCCGCATATATATAAATACACATATAAGTACATACGTGTATGTATATATGTATATATATGTATGTATTGATACTATAAAGCAAGTGCAGTCTATCGCTTTCTCACCACGGACGAGCACTTGGGGGATCAAAACGCAGCTCTGCGGTTGTACCAAAAACCGAGTAGAGGAAAAGCGAAATTACGCGGCAATGCCGAAACGAAATATCCGATGTCGCACAATCTGTGTAGAGACTAGATGATGATCGCTAGATAATCGGTGTCTTAGAGAGCAGTGTTCCTTGACAGAGCAGCTAATTGACTGAATCGCAGAGTATTACCGTAGTTGTGCGTCAATGAAATTTAGCAGTAGACATAACGGCGGTTGTTGTCTAGTTTGTACTGTTTCCGT
This sequence comes from Cryptocheilus praepositus, assembly GCA_033815515.1. NCBI lineage: Eukaryota > Metazoa > Arthropoda > Insecta > Hymenoptera > Pompilidae > Cryptocheilus > Cryptocheilus praepositus. Next base: position 1,793,875 of record JAWWQZ010000143.1, read on the forward strand.
GATGACGCAAATACTTTATGGCTGCAATATTTATACTTGTGGTGGAAGCGTTTGCATCGTGTTATGTCTGCTGGCCTCAGCGACATTCCGGCTCGGAATATACATATCTCAGTCTCGTTATTATCCTCTTGCCGGTGACAAGTTGTTTTCCAGCGTGTACAACAACACGTTATGTGTACAAGGCGAGCCCACCCTCGGGTGTGCTCGCGACATTTCAACAGTATGAGTAATAAGTATTATATATACATTGGTATTGTATACGCGTATATACATACAGATGTATATATACATATCAAATAGTTAAAGGGTATACTCGGTTACAGCGGCGCCGCGCGAGCATTGCGCACGCAAGATGTGTATTTACTATTTTTGTTATCTTTATTCGAATGAACTCGATAATGCAGGTACATACATATGTACAGCGATGTAGAGATATATACTAAATATATATGTACATATATATATATATCTAGTTGACAACAATTTCGAGCGACGTGGATAATATATATGCATGAATGACGATCGACGAAATAAAATTACAATCTGGTAGATACGTTTATCGAGGCCCTTCGTCTTCGTTCATCACATCTGTGACACACTCCGATCCTATCCGCCTACTTTTGCAGACTTCGCAAATGTTACATTTACTTGTATGCAGAGACCGACGCAGGAATCTGTTGATTTGACGCCAACTACGTTTCTTAGAGCCTAGTTAATCCAGCTGTTGGTGAGTCAGTAATATGACAGCAATGGTTGTATCAGTTTCACTGGCTTTAGGGACATGGATAAACCAGCCCATGGACTAAGTTGCGGCGGTCATTCTTACAAGAACTAAACTTAATTACAAACATTGCCGGTCTCAGTATGACGGTCGCGGACGGCGTGCTTGTTTCTTACCCATGCTTGACAGATCGATAGTTTTTCCATCAGGCAGTACGAGTTTATTCTCCTGATAATCTACGAATCCATTCTCCTCTTCTTCCTCTCTCTGTTGTTCATCACACTTGATGCCAGTCTCGTACGTATACTCTCGTCTCAGGCCATCAGGATCGACGTACCCATACTTACCCCGGGTTATGCAATCTACCCCGATGATTTCTTCCTTGTAAGAACCATCGTCGTTCTCAAAACCCCATGTAATCGAACCGTCGGGATTGTCGTTACGGTAGCGCCTGATGATCTACTCAAGGAAAGTAAACGTAACGTCAGTAAGAATCGCTCATAGAATCAAAGGCGCGTCACTTTCTCTCCCGACAGCATCGATCAATCAAAGTACAAAATATCGAGAAACTCTCACCTGCGCAACAGGCTTTTTGCCACGGGCGTCATAAGCATGTATTTGTTTTGTGGGCTTGATAATCGTCGCCTTCACAGTTTGCCTCACCGGTTCCTCTTGAATCGGTTTTCTAGGTTTAGCTGGTTTTGGTGCCGGTCTATACTGAACAGGTGCCGGTGACTGTGAAGACCCGCCTCCTCCCCTGCCCGTTGGAATTATAGACTGCGAGGGACGATACTGGACGGGTTGCGGGTGTGCCTGTATCGAAGTTTGCCCGAAGTTTCCTCTGGAACCTCCGCTTGAACCGACCGCACCGAGATTAGCAACGGCGCGGGCGACATTCTCGTCACTTTCGTCCTCGATCTCTTCTGTTTCACGCTCCTCGTCGCTCCTGTGGTCGTCACGGATTGATTCCCGTCCACGTTCTTCTTCCTCCACCTCTTCGTTCACGGGTTTCACCTGATGCGTGGAAGACAGAGCTGGTCCGGTGGCGATATTGGGACGGGGTGAACGTGCTGATGAGAAAGGACTACCAGCTCCTAGAGAATCCTCAACAGCAGAACCACCTCTTGGCCTGCAATGATTCATAGCAATTACAACTGTACGGCAATCGACGGCTGGGACGAAAATTAGATATGAGGGAATGATTATGAGAAAAGTAGGGTGTACCGGAATGTAATGTTGGGTCGACGCAGTCTCTGGTTGCTGTAGATGGTTTGCCCCGGTGCACTTGGCCTGCTAACCGGTAGTCTCTGATATCGTGTAGTTCTTATCGGAAGAGGCGATAGCCCACGTTGCGGTCCATCGGAATCTGGAAACTGCGCCGAAACGGCGTAGGCGGCGCATAATAGAAACTGGAAAAGAATAGAATGCGGATGTCAGGTACCGTTTTAGAGTTCATGTCTGACGGAAGCGAGAAGAATGGTGGAACAGTCGTAGCCAATAATTAACTGGAAGACCTGGACGTGTGAAAAGCGGAAGGTAATTAAGTTCTTTTACTCGGGGGAAATGTACCGGTAAGGCATTCGTAACTTGGCTACTTGTTCTATGCCACACGCAGCGATGTAAATCGGACATGCTACATCTACATGCCGTGCAGTCCGGCACACGAATGTGTCGTTCGTACGCAACTTTTTTCCGACGCGACCACGCGTCATTAACTCCCGCATGATTTGAGATGTTTGTTTATCCAGCGCATAACAATGCACGATCTAATTTAACGTGTTCCGCGATCGGATGGAAGACATTCCGCGGGGTATTATGAAATGACTCGACAGGCTTATTAACGACCTTCTACTCCAATTTTTCTCCATTCACGCTTCCCGTCTTGCGCAGCTCAAGATTTCCCTGCGCAGCTTATCCAGCTTAAATGTCAGCCGATTAAACGGTTACGCGTGTCTACTTATGCACGCGAACGTACGAGCAATACGTGCGGTTGCGAGTTACGTGCAAAAGACCCCCGCGAAACGGGAATAACTTTCTCTTTTCACTGTGATGCAGTTGGTTTTGCGTATGCAATGGGCGCAAGACCCACGTATGTGCCTTGCCAATTTTTCATACAGGTACATGCCTTCGAAAACCTGAATACCCGACTGGTAAGTAATTCGTTGTGGTCACGTAACTGGTGGGCCTTAACGCGTATCGATACCAAATTTAAACGACCGCTTATCAGGTGTTTGTAACGATAACTTCTGCTCGGTACGCATCCGCGACATCCGAATTGATTCACCCACGTTTCACCCTCCTAAACAAGAAATTTCACCTGCGGCAGAACATTTTCGTTTGCTCAACATTACGATTATCGCGTGTTATTGCCCTGTTACGGTCGTGATTGGTATTTTCATTGTTCCACGACATATTCGGATTATGCAAGGATCCTTTCAGCCGACAGTGGGCCTTAACGCGTAACGATACCAAATTTAAACGATCGCTTATCAGGTGTTTGTAACGATAACTTCTGCTCGGTACGCATCCGCGGCATCCGAATTAATTCACCCACGTTTCACCCTCCTAAACAAGAAATTTCACCTGCGGCAGAACATTTTCGTTTGCTCAACATTACGATTATCGCGTGTTATTGCCCTGTTACGGTCGTGATTGGTATTTTCATTGTTCCACGACATATTCGGATTATGCAAGGATCCTTTCAGCCGACAGTGCGTGCCCTGTGTGAAGATGGGAGTGCGTCGGACTCGCCTTCATTCCGAAGATGAAAGTCATTCAGCCGTAAAGCTCGCTATGACGGTTCTCTGCCGCGGCTTCACGTTAAGCATTAATTAGGCGCGCATGCGTTACCTGGTCGCGAACGTTGGCCACGCCAATTTTTTCACCCGGCAAAAATGTGTATTGTGTCGGGCGTCGTTGCACGGCGTAAGCGTAAGCTCGCTCGTTCTCCAGCATTCTATGAAAGGGAAAAGAAGCATCGCGGCAATCGAGTCGAGTCGAGTCGGGTCGAGTCGAGCCGGTACCGGCGGCAGCGATCGTTATATCCACGTCTATAGTTCCTGCGCTCCTCAGGAATGCACTCGTGGAGAAAGAGGGAGAGACGGACGGATCGAGGGAAAAAGCGAACGGAGAGGGGCACGAGTTAATCGAACGGACCTCGTTGTGGATTTGTTCTTACGCCTGTCGTTCCGTCTACAGTCGCGGCACGCGCGAGCGTTTATACGAGATACGACTAAAAATCCATCGGACCACTTTCTTATGGCGTGCACTTTCACTCACGTTCGGCGTAGTGCGAGCGAACGTCAACGGCTTTGAACAAATTTTCGTCCTTTGCCGCAGGTGACCTCGTACGTTTCGTGCTCGAGATCTTGTTTCGTCCTCTCTCTCCTTCGCTTGACCGTGCACGCTCACTCTCGATGCTTCGTTCCTTCTCGCTCGCGTACGTGGTAACAATCGAGAACGCAGAGCTTCGTGGCACGCACGAGGCGGACTATGCTCGCCTCGACATGAAAGTTCTGCACGGGTATTTCTCGAATATGGTCTTATACCGAGTGCCTTAATAAGAGCGATCGCGGGCTCATACATTTCGAAGTTTTGCTCGACTTCGGGAATGGACGGCATTCCGATGTAGCGTTAAAGAGATTATATTTCTCAATGCAGGGTGGATCAGGTGCGCTTCAGAGCGGTTTACAATCAGCCGGACAGGTGTAATGAAATATGTTTAATTCTGCGAGAGGAATCTGAGCCAGTGTTACGCGGAAGAAAATCGCGGGACGTTTAATCAAGGACAAACACGATCTCACGAAGGTCCTCTGCCCCACTACGGTCCATGAGACTGAAGTGATGTCTTTGATTCGCAGGTTCGCGGTGACAGGTGCGATGGAAAATGCTCCTGAGGCTCTAGCGAAAGGACGATGAAAGTTCTACACGAGCTATTTCTTCAATATGCCTCGGCCATGTTCGACGCTACGTTCGTCGAACGTAGGAAAGCGACTTTTATAAAGCGAAATTTCTAATCTGCTCATTTACTGATGGCACAATAATCATCTTTCCGCTGAAGCGTACGGGAAAAATGCTGATGGATTTCATGATAAATACAGTAATTTGACATGTATGGTTACATTTGTGGTCGATCGTTAAGAAGAGATTGCGCGGTTGTGTCAAAGGGCAACATCAACGGCTGCAGTAATGTTTCACGCGCGTGACTTGTTTACAAGGCCATTTACGCCGTGAATGAAAGTTACGACGGGTAATTTTTTGTCGAACACACTTTCCTACGCGCGATTTTGTGAAAATTTGTGAAAACGATGGTATATCTATTTTATTAGAGGGTTCTTGGAGCTGGAAGACACATACAAAATAACTCGCTTGTTTCTATAGCAAAATAATGGAAGTTGCGTTGAACTACGATAAACATAAACGAAACCAACGGTGCCAATAGTAGCTGGCCAACCATTGGTGCTTTCGTTTTGTCGGCTTTCGGGGGATAATTAGGCAACTTTGGTAATTGGAGAACGCAAGAAATTATGCTTTGGAAACATCGCTGAACCTATCGAGTGTGTACTGCATGCAATCATAATGCCTAATCGTAAAATTTGAATATTATGACTATCAACGAAGGTAAATTGGGTCAAATTGTGTAACCAAAGCTTTTTCTTCATTGGATTACGCACCCACACATAATAACGACGCATGTGTGCTTAGGTAGATCAGTACGTACTGCCAAAGGCAATTCTATTGCGAAGTGGCACCAGGAACCGTGCAGGAGAACTCAAGCAAATATCGACAACACGGCTTTTACACATCAATTGATCGTCACGTAACAGATTTATATAGTGTCCACGTTCACGGCACATTGAATAAATTAACGTCTTGATTATTATATAAAATTGCGTGTGTAAAATGCAGATAACGCAGGATGCATATCCAATTAGAGTCAGAAAAAATATGTTTAATAAGCATTCAACGAACCGGACGGGATTTACGACCATTGATGATTAATATATTCACGCGGAAGCATTTCCGCGTATCTAATATTATTTTCTAGCGTGGAAAGCGGAAGCGGATTTTTACCGGCGCTATAATGAAAGAGTTTCTTTATGACTATATATGAATAAGTATACCCTTGCATACACGAGTTAAATTTTACCTGACCACTTACTCTCGTTGCCGATTTCAATTTCACGACTCCTTATCCGTTTAATCGTATCAACGATCGTTTCTGATTCTAGCTAACGCACTAGGATATAAAGAACTAATGGGCAAATCTGAAATAAATTGACCGAATGCCATGAATGCGGAACACTTTTCCATCGAAAGTGTAGCGGTCGTTAAAAGTAATAGAAAGTGGCATTGGCGCAAAATTTTTTCGCCTTTACCGATATCCTCTACCCCAGCATAATGTTGCAATTTTCGTACCGACTGCCGTGCAAGGCTTATTGGCGCGAGCAAGCATGCCTGTTCCGGATGTTGGGGGAAATGAAAGGCACGGCTGTTTCTTTTTTCATCGACTTTATAATCGTGGATTGTGAGCATTAAGTAGACCATGAATTCATGAAAATTCGGCTATCAACCCAGGTGTCACTTCATTATTCGACAGGCAAAGCCCTAAGTGCGCTTTCTTGCTATTCAACCACCGCACCAGCAGCGCATTCGAACAGTGAACGTTTCCGGAATTGAACTATGCGAGAACGGAGGAAACGTTAGAAGTGCCCAACTCGAAAAGGTACACAAGCAGTAATTGGCATGAGAAGATCTTGCAAAGCCAGTGGCTCAAAGAACGGAACGAAGAAATCCCGCACAAAACACTTGGCCGCGGGAAAAATTGAAGATGCACGATCCAGCAATGAATTAAGCGTTTCTGTTGGAAGAGCTCCGGCGTGCAGGGCGGTGTTTAAGTTCGCAAGGGCTCGGGGCGGTGCGTGCAGTTGATAATAAACGACGAACACACATTAGAGAGTACTCACGATCGCCGCGACGCGCATGGTCGTGTCTCGTGTCGCAATTGTGGTTGTCACACTGGGTGTGGTGCTGTCGCGTTTGTGCCTCACACTAACCGAGCACGACTCCCCGTCTCCGCGTTCTTATACCTATATCCCCGTTTAAATTCCTATGCCGCGCCGCGTGGCGGGCCAACTTTCCATCGGGTAGCAGGAATATCGTTCTTCGTGTTCCGCACGCGCGTCTGCACACGGACCCTAGCACGCGGACCCAATACACGATCCCGCAGACTCGGCCGTCTGCTGCCCTTGTTTGAGATTCTTCACTCATTCTGCCCGAAACTCGTTGCGCAAGCAGTTTCCCTGTCGTATTTTGCGAAGTGTCATTGAATGTCTCCGAAATCGGGATCGTCCCGTCGATTGTATGTATGAAGGTAACGATGACTTTGTGGTCAGAGCACTGAAATTGTGAAATGCAGGTCCTGAGACTTCGGTTGTCTCTACGGAAAGCATTACTTTTTAATTGCGCAATCGTTAAGGTGGTAGTTAGTTTTCTAAGGAGCGCAGATAGTTATCGAAGAATGGGAGTTTTGTGAGCGCCGCGAGGCGATCAAAGTATCGGTTTCCTTTCTTGGATAGACGGCTCGTGAAATTATTTAGGTCGTGCGCTAAGGTGGTCCATAATATGATTAGTTCGGTGAAGTGGCTGTAAAACAGGGGCATACGTGTGTTCTGCTGGAGTTGAAGTTTGAACGGACGTAGGCACGCATCGATTGACTATAGGAATCCATACTCGATGTATATTGAGTCGAGGGGTTGACGCGTGATCGAAGAGTCGACGATCGGATGAGATATTATGACGCAAAATATGATTTCAACATCGATAAACTGCGTGATTTGATGATGAAAGTTATGATCTTCTCTATTTCACATAAATTGTTAGTACTTTTCTTGAGCAGTTGGAAGCATTTACTACGATACCGCAATATGTTCAAATATAGTTGTCACGCTTGGTCGAGCATTATGCAGTTGATGGGGCTGAAGGCATTTCGCAAGAATTTTTGCAACCTTCTTCGGTGGCGTGAAAGTACAGTTTTACGCGCGGTAAAATTGTCACGCTATTTCAAAAATATTCTGGCAATGAGAGCGGCGGCGGTACTCTGATATTGCAACAGGTAAAGCGGTAGCTGGAGCGACAGTAATGATGGTCTTCTCTGTCGGCCGTCTGTAACGCAGCATTTACGCGTAATCTCTGTGGAAACTCGATTCTCGTTCCTTCGGAATTTCTCCTGATAATCTTGCCCCATTCTGACTCGTCTCTCATAGGACAAAGGAAGTAGTATAATTTGCTTACGATCGCCGACCAGACTAAAAGAATCCCCGACGCAATTAATCGACGCAAATTTTTGAAAATAAATCATCTTTAATGCCCGCAAATGGCACTGCATACCATTTATGGACCTTCCACTGTGCATAAGGCTGCACACGATACAATACATTTATTGCCTTCCTGCGTGTGTCGCGATTAATTACGACCACAATCTGCCTTGCACAAGGCTCTCGTATTTTTTATACCGTCCCTATACTCTCTTCTAGCTGAATGTATGGCCGCCTTAAAATAACACACGGTACTTTTTAAACATGTATTCATATCTTCCAGCGAATACAATAGCCACCGCCTTTCCTCATGTAGCATAAGGCCTCTGTTGCTTCGGGTTTCTACTTCTCCGACATGAGAAACTCTGTTGCAGAAAAGTTTCGATGCGGAGGCCCCGCGATCAAGGCCTCGCGTATTTTTCAGGTCGAGTGAGGGGGTTGATCGGTTGCAAGCTCGTCCGACGAGCGATCAGACCACCGCATTCGAAGGAAATCGGATGGCTGGTACCACTGCGGTGACTCCGCATTGTCCCGTGGATGTGTCTCGAGAAACTCGTCTCCGGTGCTTTCTTTCATTGGAGGAGCTCGCGAAAAAAACGGCTCGACTGCTTTTAAATCGGCGCTCGCATTTGTAGCTCGCCAAGGCAGCACTGCTCGAGGCTCGAGTCTCGCGTCCAAGGTCAGTGCCGGGGCCGTATAGATTGTATAGACTCCCGTGTGCCAGACCTGGTAACACTCAATGCTAATGCACATAAGATGGTGACTTGATGCAGCAGCGCTACTGACGCGTTCGTAATGTAGAATGTTATTATATAGAAGTCAATCACAGCTTGAAGGGGTGTGAACAGTTTTTTTGGAGACAAAACGCTCGATTCAGTAGGTTCAAGATCGGACGGATATGTCTGTCAGAGGCAAAATGGATATCGTTGGTCGAATGTGATTGCCTCATAGTACTAGGTTATTTGCACTGCATGCAACGTTGATTGTTGTGATTTATTTCTGTCGAGCGATCGGTTTGCGTGTTTCCATACTCTCCTTGTGGCGAGGTGTCCGGAATTTCACGAATAATAATGGTAATAATGATTCAGGTGCGGCTCAATGGTGAGAGTCTATTTTTTGGATTGTAATCCACTGTTTTCGTCGCACTGCTTCTTTTGTCAAAAGTATTGTCTGCATAATAGTGGGAGTGTTCCTTGGATCGTAATCTACTGTTTTCGTCGCACTGCTTCTTCTGCCAAGAGTATTGTCTGCATAATATTGAAGCATTGCGCTCGGGCTATAAAATATTCTGCGCATTATTTCCGAAGGCAATCTCATTGACTAGCACGAAAACATGAGGGGAGCTATCACTTATTTCGTCGGGAGATATTATCGAAACGCAATGCCGCCCGTGCAAGTCAGTCCATGGCGTTACAAGGAACGTGTGCATGTTACCAGAACGTTCTCCGCATTTCGCAACCGACACAACCTGTCCGTCTGCATGCGCCCCGTACATTGGTACACCTGTCTGCGGCATACATCTCTTGACTCTAGTAGCTTCAAGGGAATAACTCTTCCCTCGCGATTGTACATTTTCGATACAAGTCCTACAAGCCGTGTACGAACGGTTGGAACTCATCGTACATTGAATTTAACGCACACCTAGTAAATTCTCAGAGCCGCGTGAAGAAATAGCAGTGAATATGTTTAGGTGACGGCAGGTTGCGAACTTTGTGCGTATCTAAATTCTGTTACAACCAGATCGTGCACTGCATTCTTTCAACTTGAAGAGATCTAATCTACCTCACATTCATGCGGCGACGAGGGCTCGTGATTGAGAGAGAGAGTTCAGAACATTAAGGTAACAACCGATCACGTGCCGCTCATTTCGGCGGTTGAGCGCCATCATGGTCGTCTGAGCAACAGAAGCGGGGAGGTTTTTTTCACTGGCCGTACCCTTCCCGAAGAAGTTGCGCCCTGAAGTCGGAAATTTCGCGAATCGTTGGTTATCCTTCTTGCCATAGGTAGACAGGTAGGTTGGTAGGTGACTACGGGAACGGGGGATGAGCAGGAGCAGGAGGTGAAGTACATGCCGGAGGAGAAGAAGAAGCACGGAGAAGAGGGGAAGGAGGCTGTCAGGTAGGTAGGTAGGTAGGTAGGTAGGTAGGTGGGTAAGTAGGTAGGGAAGTAGATAGGTAGGTGGGTAGGTAGGTAGATAGGTAGGTAGATAGGCAGATAGGTACGAAGGTAGGTACGTAGGTAGGTAGGTAGGTAAGTAGGTAGGTAGGCAGGCAGGCAGATAGGTAGGTTGCTTCCTTAGATCTCTAAACGGGTGGCGAAGAGTGACGCCCCCCTGCCCCTCTCCCATAATAATTCCTAACGGCGGGTCCGGGAGGGAGCCCAACGTCTTAAGGAGGTGATGGAGGAGGGGTTTTAGTGGGTGCAAGCCCCACACTACTCGACGTGGATGGTGCGTGGAGTGTCCGTTAGGGATTTCCCCTCCTTCCCCCCGAAAAAATGTAGGTAGGTGGTACACCAGAGTGGGCGTAGGGAAACGAGAGAGAGAGAGAGAGCGAGAGTATGAGAGTGTCTACTTTTTCGTACTGATTGTAGAGTATAGATAAATCTTGCTACTTCACTATAGCCTGCCTTCAATAATTTTATGTAACGCGCTACTACTTTTCTTGTGTAAATCTATCATACTACATTCGGAGAAATGAATCTATCAGTGAGTAGACGCACAGCATCCTTGTGACAGTGAACGCAGAGCAACAAAACATTAGGAATAAAGGCAAACCGGCATGGTAAATTCTGATTCGTGACAACCATTGCAGTTTGCATCGTTCTGGGAGGCAAGGCAAGCGCAGTCGAGCCGCTTCAACCAAAGCCAGACAGATCGTTGCGAGGAGCCGAGGCTGAAACCCTATGGAACCGGTTTTCCCGCGCGCACTTTTCTCTCGCCCCCTGATTCACCTCATCCCTTCTTTCTCTTTTTAACCCTCGTACGTGTCGCAGTCGACGTGTGGCTATCAGTCGCACTCGCTACAATCGATCTGCAATGCGCCGCTCTTTAATATCATCTTTAAATTCACTGACCATGAACAATAAATTCCGTACATTTAAATTTGTCGCCTTGCGCTGTCAATCTAAAATACGGTCATTCCGTAAACAGCAGTTCGCAACAGATCTTCATTTTTTTCTTGCATACGCATTCCGCTGATATTTTCAAACAACTTCTACACGCATGCACGTATACGCCCATGCAAGTCAGCATATCGTGTGTGAAGCCATGTATATTTCTTCAATAATCGTCCGCGATTTGTGGTGCAGTGAGAAGACATCGGAATCAAGTCGAAATCGCGTTGAAATTGCATTCGGATGTGCGTTGAAATCCACAGATGGCACCCTGATGGCGGTATAAGCTCCTCTCGTTGTCCGAGGTTCTTGAAGGCCTTGGTTGGGGCCACGGTTGTGCCTCTCGAGCTTGTCGGCTGCAGTCGGGTGCGGTAACAGCGCAGTCCTTCACCTGTTGTCATCGCGACGCCTGCCCGCCACCTCGTTTTGCCACGGTATCGTTACTCTCTCCTAATCGTGGCGCATACTCACCGATCAAAGTGATGCCGGCGATCGTGATGTTTCGCAATCAACGGCTGAGGGTGGGTTCATAAGCATACGGTCTCTTACCTGCGAATTCCGACAGAAGTTTTTTTTCCGCAATCGAAGTGATGTGTGGTATCGGTAATTTATAGTGGATTTAACTGCTCGGTACGGTCAGTTTTTCAAAACTGGCGCGTTAGAATAAAAGCCGTAGATCCTAGTCGGTTGAATAATGTAGAGTAAATTTTAAGCAGCGTAATGACGTGTACGGGAAATTTTGGTGCACCTGGCAACAAGCGCGCGATCTGTTTGTCTTTCGCTCCATTCGTTCCTATTCCTATTTCTAGGTCGTCCGCGTCGAATCTTGGAAACCTATCTTGGATCGTATAATAATGATTCGCCTAGACACATCTCAATGGCCCTGTGCAATTCTCGAATTGATTCAGTCTGCGCTAAAATGCACCAATCGTGAGAAAGGTTGCGCTGAGAACGATCTCTCTGTTTGTCGAGACAGTGGAGTGTGTATTCGGGAGTAACATTCCGTACTAATGGTATATTAATAGCGTATTGTCTGACTTCTCTTCTCCGGTGCAATCGATCAAATAATCCCTCGTTGTATTTATCGAAATCCGACCCACTTCGTTTCCAGGCACTTACATATACGGCAACCGATATTTCCCCTATCGCCGACATTCCTCTTCTTTCTGCAGGAAAGTGCATCGAAGCGGGTCGTAGCACCTCGTGCGAAAATACTTGCCAGAGCTCCGCTATTGTGCATTCTCTCGCGATCCGTATCGCGAACAACCAGTTCTTTTAGATCTAAATTTCTGCGTCTCGCTTAGACTTCCGAATGAAAGCGGTTTGACGAAATTGCATTAGTACGCCGAGTTGCAGTGAGCGAACAGTCAGAAGTTAGTCTCGGTGAGAACCTTCCTGAGCTTGGCCTCGCGGAGTAGCGCGCTAACCTTGGAGAACGAGCGTGGCCGTGAAAAGTGGGAAGATCGTCGGCCAGTGGGGTATCTGTCTGTAGTCTATACGGCATTCGGTCCATGGAGGGCCTTCGGTGGCCGCCGGTCCTGGCCTCTTCATGGCATCAGGAGAACGGGTCGAGCCGCCGTGATATCGTGCCGATTCGTCCTCCCATTGGTCGAGACAATCCTGTTCTCACTCTGTCCCTCGTCGTTCGACGTGCTCTCGCGCACTGTTGCTCGCTCGCCGAGTACTCTTTGTCTGTTTTTCGTACGTTTACGGGCGTGTGCGAGACTACACACTGCAGTCGGTGGTCCTTCGGTCGTCGCGCCGGGCGCAATTATTAAGCACGCCTTCGAATTCGCTCGTCCGTTTTGCTTGCTCACTCTTTTCTCTTCTTCCCCGGTACAGTGTGCCGGGATAAGCCGAATTTACGATCTCGCCGGCAGACCGACACGTTCGTTCCTCTGCGTACTTCAATATCGGAAGTGTGAACCGCACGGTGCGGAAAGCGGCGCATCCTTTGAAAAGAGCGCCGCGGGTGCGTAATCAGTTAGTTGATCGACGAGTGATGCAAAAATGCGCGAATCGGAAGCGGTTTACACGCTAAGTTGCTTGTCTGTTGATAAATGCGGTAAAAGCGCTGGTTGCTTCCCTGCATGTTGATCGCGTGTCCAGTTCGAGCCAAGTACGAGCGAATGGAACATGGTTGTCCGGTGGATGTGCACGGTGTGTATGTGCGTGTGTGTCTCAAACGAGAAGTTCCCAATTGTCGCATATTCTGGGCGCACCCGGTAGAGTAAAAGACTCTCACTAGTAAGACCGATATTTCGCGCGGAGCAATCACGGCATTTGACTGATGCCAGAAGTATTCCCGTCTGCGAGGTGCCAATGTCGTGAAATTAATACATGAAAATGCATTTTCTTCGAGAATGTTTCGTGGCAAATTTGTCCGTGATGTGCTTTATCCATGTTCGTTGGCAGAAACTTCGTGCTTAACAAATTAGAGCAGCCGTCACTGCATACTGGTACCTGAAAGTAGCAATCTACAGCTAAACCTTGTACACCGCGCATCGATTGACGCGAGAGCCGAAATTTTGAAATTTCACCCGGAGCCCCCGTGTATCGGTTTTGAGACCGTCTCATTCGTTGTGCGAATCGAAGGATTGTCAGCCGTACAGCGAGGAAAGTGAAGCGCCTTGAAGTGCTAGGCGTACATGCGTTCCACTCGTACTTGCATGCGGATACTTGCGCCTGTATGGAAACGTTCGCATGTACATTCACGTACACTATACATGCTTCACGCACGGACGCCGCTTCGGTCAAGGTCGCAGTCTACACGTTAACGTTCTTTTTTGCACGTTCTCTTTCCTCTCCTCTCTCTACCCGGTGTCCTGAACGTAAGACGATCGGCGCGTCGGATGGATTCCGATTTGCTTGAGGGTTCTCAAGTTCACCTGATACGCGCCGGGTTCTCCGCAACGATCGGGCGAACCCTTTAATCGTTCTAATTAAATCCCCTACGTGTCTCGTTAATCAGCATGAGCGGTTCAGGGTACCTCATGGTAAGAGTCAACGGGTCACACCTTACTAGAGAACTGTGTCGAGGCTTGGTAACTCCACCACCGTTGGCGTACTCCAACGGCCAATGGGGTAAGAGTTTCCTTCCCTCGGCGCGAAAAGCAGCTGTCGGAAATCATCAACCTGTGGCGCTAGAAGGTGATGTATCGGCTTGTATGCGAATTGTTACTGGCGCGTCAGTCTGGTGGATGCACATACGCACGTACCGTTCAAAATGCTGTCGGAAGGTTCTTTGAGGGAACGTAAGTATCGCGGAGAGTGCAGTCATCGGAAGACAGTAATTGCACGTGTATGTGGAATATTTAAGAGAAAGTAGCGTTTGGTGGGATGCCGAAGGGAGATAACTGCAAGAGACAAAGGGAAATGTAACGATTGAATGATATCCGGTTGTTGATTTATTGGGAAGTTGCCTGGTTGGTAGTATTTCCTGGATGTCTGGGTCAATATGGAGGTGCTACTTGTCGTTCGTTCGTTTTTAACTTCAGGCAGTAGATGACGGTAGATTTGCTGCGCCTATTATAATAAGATGATGGTGTAGTGTCATTGTGCTATGAATAACGAATGATGTATTTTCAGGTTTATGAAGATTTGTTGTTAGTTGCGTTACCGACTGAGAGATGACAATACTACAATATGCTGCCCTTGGGAGTCTGCGTCTTGAAGTATTTTAAACGGGTTTTGGAATGCATTATTCTTCAAGTGTCCACCATATGTATCGATGAAAACAATTTTGCTCAATAAAATCGTACCATTCTTGTGTCGTTTAGTACTTTAAAACGTAGCTTATAATTGAAGTAATTCAGCCATGTAAATTATACCCACTAAGTGCACGAAGTTAGATAGACTAGCATCGTACAGTTTTACAGGATATAGTTTGTCTTAGATGTTGTAACATTAATCTATGATTAAAGACAGATCGTCCGCGTCTGATAACTATCTTGTTTTTATCAAGTCTCTCTTAGCAGAACTGTTGGCGCTAAGCCTTAGTTGGCATAATATTTTTTTTAAGATATTTTGAAGCTCCTGCACACGTTATAAGTACCGATAACTTCAATTCATATGGCGAAGGTTTGGCACTTTTTCAATGACTTTAATTCAATTTAGACGTAACATCTATAATTATTTTTCCGGCAAATTGCACTTACACGAGCAAAAACTACAATAAGTAAAGTCTGCAAACTGTTTTACGTGGTGGCCAATGAGTTAAACAACAGTTCAAGCATTCACATTTCAAAAGGTCTATCTTAATTCTGTCATCCTACATATTCAACCCTTTAACGCAATTTCTCCGGTATTAAGCGATAGAAAGGAGACAATGTAGTACGAAAGAACTACCAAATAGTAAATTACGCAGTTTGCATTGTCCTTATATATCTGCCGACGTCTATTGCATGGACAAGGGAAACAACCAAAAGATGCGCGACTGTATGTTAATCGAGGCGTACTACCGCAAATTCCGATGAATAAATCCAGTATCAATTCTCAACACAAGGAACGTTAAGATCAAACACGACACCTGGTCGGTAACATTCAATGTGATACGAAAATTCCAAATGCGTAAAAGGAATAGCTGCAAAAATACTTTGTTTTGTAGGAACGTTTCTACACCAAAAATGCTGTCTTAAAATACTGTAATGTCCTTTTAGATAAGAACCTTTACCTTTAAATGTACCTTTAGATAAGAAGACGATATTACTACAGACGAGGGAGGTACAGACCTGTCAAGCAATGCATATTTTTGTTGCTCATTGTAAAATCCCGGTCATAGTCCTCACATTATCGTCTGTATACCGAAAGATGGCGCAGGCAAATATAAATTCTCATGTGCCATTAGAACATATTTCGTTCACTATATATATAAAATCAGCAGTCTGCAGCAGGATCTGTCTGTATTAATTCTACTGACGAATCTGTGGAAAAATCCGTGATAAAACGCCCCGCATCCCTACGTTTTTGTTATTCATTTTTACCATCCCTCATTGTCAACCCGGTCATTTTGTTGTTCTGTCAAGCGGCTTATGAAGCTTCAAAAGCTTTACTTACGGCAGAGATTAGAAGTGGAGGCGAGAGTGCGTCTGTAGAAACCTGAAATAAATGTAGGATTTAGATACATGAAACGAGAGAGTACAATATTTATAAACAATAACAACAGAATCGAGACACTTTAGTCTTATTTCGAAATCTTTTGTCGTTTCGTCGTTTCGCCTTTTCGTCTTTAAGTCTTATCGTGTTTACGTTTCGTCGTCAACTGACTACTACGCAACTAAATATTAGGTTGGAGGGAAAGTTCTGTCGTATTTTTAATAGGCAGGTCATTTTTCTTGTAAATAAAAAAACATCTGGCTAGTGAGTCATTCGGATTTTTGTTTTGTTTTTTATAGCTGCTGTATAATATAAAAGGAGTCCTTTTTTTACCGTTCATCATTTACTTGTGATATTTAAAGTGAAAAACATGTCAGTAGATAAAGTGCATTTACGACACTGCATTTTGTATGAATTCCAAAAAGGAAGCAACGCATCGGTTGCATGTAAAAATGTATGTGCTGCATTTGGGAAAGATATTGTAAATGTTCGTACTTGTCAAAGATGGTTTAAGAAATTTCGTTCCGGGGATCTGAGCCTCCAAGAAAGTGATCGATCTGGACGACCATCCAAGATCGATAATGATGTTTTACGATCCATGTTGGAAAATAATCCACATTTAACAAGTCGAAAAATTACAGAAGAGTTTCGCATTCATCATACAACACATTAAATGTATTATGATTAATATTAAACACATATTTTTATAAATTAATTCAAATAGTTTCTTTAAAATACGACAGAACTTTCCCTCCAACCCAATAACACAATTCACAAACTCGTCGCCTGTGATACCTCAATATAATAATTGAGGATCATAAGTGACCTTTGCTCGCCAATTAGAGGACCCTGTACTTGAGATCCTACATAAATATGTCGCATTCCTACTTCCCATCCAAAGGCATCGACGCTACTCTTTTACTGGGAACTGATATTAAAATAATTGATTGCAATTTTCTTGTAAATGTGAAGGATAACGTAGCGTCAGCTAACAACAGTCAAGCGAATCCCGTAATTTGAAACTGTTTCTAAATGCGAATCCTTTCCTGTACTCTTCCCGTTTCTTAATTACACACAAACTCAGCATCAATATGGAAATTATTTTATAAACATGGGAAAGTACAAGGTACCGAGTGTATACTGTATATAAATTATAGTCTGACAAAATTTTTTCTACGAAATGGCAGTTTGTTTCATAAATTTTCTATGAAATGAGGAAAAGATTATGTACAATTATAATTCCATTGTTTCATACCAACATTTTTCGAGAACCCTCGAATTGTAGCTAAACGCATTGGTCAGCACTAAATATTGAACACATTGTTGAAGATTTTTCTGAATAAAATTCGAATACATACGAATACGTTTAAACATAAATTAAACTTGATGAGACACGTTCCGCCATCTTTTTGCGAAATTCTTTTGTTTCTAAATGCGAATCCTTTCTTGTACTCTTCCCGTTTCTTAATTACACACAAACTCAGCATCAATATGGAAATTATTTTTTAAACATGGGAAAGTGCAAGGCTGCCTTGTATACTGTATATAAATTATAGTCTGACAAAATTTTTTCTACGAAATGGCAGTTTGTTTCATAAATTTTCTATGAAACGAGGAAAAGATTATGTACAATTATAATTCCATTGTCTCATACCAACATTTTTCGAGAAATGTGATTGTCTAAACGCATTGGTCAGGACTAAATATTGAACACATTGTTGAAGATTTTTCTGAATACCGTATACATACGAATACGTTTAAACATAAATTAAACTTGATGAGACACATTCCGCCATCTTTTTGCAAATTCGATTTTTTTAAATCGACGTCAAGTACTCTTCCCGTTTAATAAATTACACACAATATCAGCATCAAATGGAAACGTATTTTATAAACATGGGAAAGTTTAAGTAATTCATTATACTATATATAAATTATAGTCTGACAAAATTTTTTCGACAAAATGGCAGTTTGCCCCATTTTTATGAAAAGGTGTCGTATATATAAATCTTTGTTCATACCAACATTTTTCGAGCCCTGCGAATTGTGCTGATCTTGGTTAAATATTGAACACATTGTTGGATTTTGTTGAATGTTAATAATATTTTAAACATAAATTAAACATGATGAGACACGTTATTTCGTTGTTTTGAATTTTCCAAATATAGGTCCATAGGTCCATAGGATCCATAGGTCCAAAACAGTACCGTTTTGTTTAGACAAACAGAAGTAAATGCAGTTAGAATTTTCTATAAATCTTTTATAATTTATTTCATCATCTTTAAGCATACGTCAAACTTCCTAAATGTTAAACAACCCAATACGGAAAAAATATCTTTACCCTCTAAAAATTCTTGTTTTTTTCGACGTGATACTTTAACCAATGAAATTAGTTAAACGTAAAAATGATTCCAAAATTTTTCTATATTTGAATTTGTTGCATTGCATTTACAAACATTGAAAAGGTGTCGTATATATAAATCAAAGAAAAAAATGTTTTGGTATGTTAACACGTAATCTACGTTTTGAAACTACGAGTAGTTTCACGAATTTATCAATTAGCAGGAGTTGAAATGTTATCCCCTTGTAATGCTATTCCTCGAATTTATGGGTCGATTTATGTGGTTCACAACTGCCCAAACTACGTTTACCGTTGATACTTGATGCTGAAAAGCAGTTTCGAGTTTCCTGTTATTTTATCAACACCGAATTAATTCATTAATGTGCTATTAACCCTTATTTGCATGATTTTTTCTTTATTGGTGAAATAAATCAAGGTGATATAATTCATGTTCAAAATTAAAGGAAAAATGGTTAAAAAAAATCTTAGTATATATTTATAGTATAAATTTAGCAAAAAACAATATGATGGAAATTTCCATCATCATGCAAAGTTAGATCAAAGTGAACTTTCATATAATTTTTGGGCATTCAATGTTATGATGGAACTTTCCATCATCATGCAAAGAGGGGTTAAAATGTAGTTTCTTTTTGTTATAAATACTTGCATTGAATTCAGTATTGTGGAGTGCGATTCTGAGAATGATTGAGCGAATGTATGATGGAGAGAGAATGTTCGGTAGAGGATTTCCTGCGACCCTCAATTGTCGATCGTGTTACTATCTGAAGCCGAAAGTCTGTTTGGCAGTCGATCGTGTGAAGGTATGGGTGTGGTTGTGTAGTGCGATGCGAAGAGTGTAATTTGGTTGGAATGGCAATGTGATGTGAGAGGTACATTTGCTAATTGGCACGATGCCTGAAAGGTATAAAAGAGTTGAATGGAAAAACGTAACATTGTATCTGGCGAAGAATGAGTGGCACGGTAACCTGGGTACAAATCCGACACTGATTCTTTTTTCGCTTTCTTATACAGTAAAGCCTGTTTTTGGGCGGTGGATAGGGACCGCATAAAAAAAGGCGGACTTAGAAAATACATCAATGATTTATGAAATAGATGAGAGAATGCTTTCAATTAAATTAAATAATTAAATTAGACCTAAAGAAATTGTAAAAATATTTAATTCTTCATTGTACATATACATGGAGAAGTTTTCACATTATACATTAAATAGTTTGCTGCTACTCGTCGTAATCCAAAACGCGCATCTTCTTGTGATGGATTGGTTGAAAATCGCTTTCGTCGCTTGAAGATAGGATTTCAATTGATTTGTTTTTTGGTACCATAAACTCAGTGATCAGTTTTTGTGACGACGGTCGACTGGTCAGTTGCTTGTAAACGCAACGATAGTGAGACATGCATGATCTCAGTTCTTTTTGGAATTTTAAGCGTCTTTCCGCATGGGTATCTATTTTAAGAAAAAGCGTTTCCAATTTTTTCGAGATTTGGATCCCTGCATATATTTTATCTGCTGTAATAGATTCCGATTCTTCTTGTCCATTTTCATAATCTATCAAACTATTGATAATGTCACGATCATCGACAGTTTGGTCCTCAATCATCTCGTCCAGGTCATTATCGCCAAAAGAATCAAAGCCTTCTCCGCCGATGTAATGTGCGAGCGCACTAATATCAGATAATAACGTTGACGCGTTTTCGGTAACGTTTCGATTAATTACACATTCATATATTTCGTCCACAACATGTATATGTACATTGATAGGAAACATTAAACTGGTGCTAACGCCGCTTAGATTCATATACCGCATAAAAAAAAATCGCACAAAAAAGGACCGCACAAAAATAAAATCTTATGTAAAAAAATTTTATGTTTATGCGAATATTCTCTCTCCTTCATACATTTGCTCAACCTTTCTCGGAATCGCATTTCTTAATACTGAATTCAATGGACGTGTTTATGATAAAAAAAAATATTTGCAAGACACATTAACCCATTAAATCGACGCTGTTGATAATATAACAGGAAATTCAAAAAAGCTTTCCAGCGTCAAGTGTCAACTGTAAACATAAATTCCAGTAATAATATTACAAAAGGATAGTGTTTCTAATCTAAATACTAATTGAAAATATCGTAAAACCATTCATAGTTTTCAAACACAAACTATGTATTAACCTATCAAAACGTTTTTCACTTTTATTCGTAGGATGTCTATAAATGTAATGCAACACATATTACAGAAACTGTTTTCGAATAACTTCAAAAGTAATTTCATGGTTAAGTACAAATGATAGAAACAAGAATTGCTACAGGGGCTAAGGACATTTTTCCGCATTGGGTTGTTTAATATTTAGGAAGTTTGATGTATGCTTAAACATGACGAAATTCATTATACAATTTTTATAAAAGAATGTGAGAGCATTCACTTCTGTTAATCTAAAATAACGATATTGTTTCAGATTATGCCTTCCATTTATTCTGTATTTTTATCATAAATTACGGCGAAGAGTTTCGACAATTTTTCATCACAAACTCTTCCATTACGTCCTGGACCACGGATAATGAAATTAAAACAAGTTCGATATCTTTATTTCTAGGAAAATCGTTATTATATGCTTGGAACAAATAAACATGCTATCATCATGGACCTGCGTTTAATACACAAACTATTTATTACCAAGCATCCTTTAAAAGCTTCTGCCCTAATCGTTTCCTTATTCTAACATCAGTTGCACGCTCTATTTGTGTACTTTTAACCAAAGCATTAGTTATTTCACACCCCATTATCCTAAATGCATGTTTCCTTGTCAATTTATTGTATATAAAATGTAATTAGTCAACTTTAGTTCGATGAGTTCGTGGATCACGAAACCCCGTTTACAGCACAACAAAAGTGTATACAGAAATGTGCAGTAAAATTCAGAAACTATTTTATTATCCTATTCCTAATATGATTTATTATCCTATTATTAGTTATTATCCTAATCCAAAAGTCCGTTTGGCACTTGTAATCAAAAATTTCAGATGATTCTCACTTAGCTCAGTTTCTCTGTTACTTTCGCTTGCAGTAATATACTGCATGCAATATGTCAGGTGAGAGAATTAACGGAATGAGCCACGTGAAGGCGTGAAAGAAGATTTTTACCATTCCAAAGTACTTTGCTAATTTTAGCATCCGTGCCCTGCCATTCAAAACAAAACTAAAAGGAGCTCAATGCGACTCAAAATTTCAGAGATAAATATTTTTATGCGGGACACCTTTTTATAAAAATGGGGCAAACTTGCCAAGTTCGATATCTTTATTTCTAGGAAAATCGTTATTATATGCTTGGAACAAATAAACATGCTATCATCATAGACCTGCGTTTAATACACAAACTATTTATTATCAAGCATCCTTCAAAAGCTTCTGCCCTAATCGTTTCCTTAGTCTAACATCAGTTGCACGCTCTATTTGTGTACTTTTAACCAAAGCATTAGTTATTTCACACCCCATTATCCTAAATGCATGTTTCCTTGTCAATTTATTGTATATAAAATGTAATTAGTCAACTTTAGTTCGATGAGTTCGTGGATCGCGAAACCCCGTTTACAGCACAACAAAAGTGTATATAGAAATGTGCAGTAAAATTCCGAAACTATTTTATTATCCTATTCCTAATATGATTTATTATCCTATTATTAGTTATTATCCTAATCCAAAAGTCCGTTTGGCACTTGTGATCAAAAATTTCAGATGATTCTCACTTAGCTTAGTTTCTCTGTTACTTTCGCTTGCAGTAATATACTGCATGCGATATGTCAGGTGAGAGAATTAACGGAATGAGCCACGTGAAGGCGTGAAAGAAGATTTTTACCATTCCAAAGTACGTTGCTAATTTTAGCATCCGTGCCCTGCCATTCAAAACAAAACTAAAAGGAGCTCAATGCGACTCAAAATTTCAGAGATAAATATTTTTATGCGGGACACCTTTTTATAAAAACGGGGCAAACTTGCCAAACTCAAAGGTTTTCATAAAAATTAAAATAAAGATAAATGAATTACTGAAACTTTCCCTAACTTTACGCATCTATATTATACATAATTTATTAAAGAAAATTCTTGACGTCGATGTTGAAAGTGATCGATTTGCCAAATTCATGACCCAAGAATAACGTTTCGGTTAAAAATATGTTTGCCGCGCATATGCGCGTCCGATGTCCTTCGCTGCTATGGACCACATTTTGGAGCGTGTTTCTCATGGCGCAACTTGAACAAATCTTTCATTTTCTTGGGCGAAACGCATTAAAGTTTTTGCATATTTCTGTAATGGTTTCTCAGGAAAAGACGGCCCAAGGAGAAGAAAATGATTATCTTTCTTGTTCACATTAAGACCATAAGTTTTACAGAGTTCACGAGAATTTCGCAAAGTAGGTGGTGGAAGGCTTCTCATAAAGTTTAATTTATATTAAACATATTTGGAAAGTTACCGTATATTGTGAAAAAGTTTTGCTAAATTTCCTTGGCAATACTTTTCAATAATGTTTTCGATATTTAGAACTGACCGACTTTTTCAGGTATAATATGAATGTACTTAGAAAAATGTTAGTAATAAACGATGGAATTATTCATTCTCCTAATCTCTTTCTCGTGCAATAGGTAATTCACGCAACAAACTCCTATTTGATGCAAAATTTCGTCAGGCTACAATTTGCATGGTATTCCTACTTCGTACAGTACATATTTCGGCTTTTATAAAATTCTTTTCACATTTATGCTAAATTTGTGGGTAATTAAGAGACAGAAAAGGTAAGGGAAACAATTTTCACTAAGAAACAACTTGAAATTAGGGAATCAGTCTGGCCCTAATTAGCTGATGGTACACTATTCTTCATACTTATAAAAAAATTACAATCTATTATTTTAGTTTCAATTCCCACTAAAATTAGCGTTGTAGTCTAACATCTGAACCAGTTGATAATGTCGCATGCGGCACGGAAACGGTAAGAGACATTAACGATGCCCAAACTTGGGATCATATTATATTTGCTCAGCAGGTTTATATATACATCATCTGCACTATTGAATTTCACAGGACGCCAATGCCCTCGCCTTCATTTGTACTCCGATTAAAAAGAAACCGATAACCGGATTTGCTACATTAAAAAGGTTTATTGAGTACGTTTCCATCTCGAAACTGTTATCATATTCATCAGTAGATAGATAGTAATAAAGTAGCAGATAGATAGTAATAAATAGTAATAAAGCCTATTTGCAATCTTGTAAAAGCAATTGATATTGGGACGGTGCTTCAATATTTTGGCTTCTAACAACTCTGCGTTACCTTAATTTTGCACGATTTAACACTAAACATACCAAGCGCGGTCAAATGACCCGTTTCCAAAGTTGCTTTAAAATCGTATATTCATTGTTATTTCTTTCCCTCATTTGACTTTCGGTAAATTCTTGTATCACCTGATTATTCAATTTTTCGCTTTAGCAAATGAGGAATTTCTTTCTGAAAATCAACGTTTATTTCGTAAAGGGTCAAATGACCCTTCATGGTAAGAATAGGTAGGTGTAAAGTGCCGATGCGTTTAGTATTAATTATACTCTGCAGTATTTCATCGCATCGCGATTCTAATACAGCAAAACACGCTTGGCAGTCAACGTGTTAATACCCAATCGGTAGTATTTATAATTTTGTAAATACAATTAATATTAAATAGTGGTTCAATCGTTTGATCTCTGATACCTTTGCATTATTATCATTTTGCACAATTCAATCATACTCTGTAATACTGCATCACGTTGCGGTTTTAACATAGGAAAATACGTTTGGCAGTCAACGTGTTAACTCCCTTCATCTCTCAATGGACACTAATATCTGGTAGACTGCTATCGTGCTGGCAAATGATATATCCTTTTCGTATCGACTTACTCAGTGTTAACACGTTGACTGCCGTGGTAGTCATTGGTGACCGGCACAAAAGGTCTCACGAAAAATTAAAAAAATACCCAATCGGTAGCATTTATAATTTTGTAAATGCAATTAATATAATATTAAATAGTGATTCAATTCTTTGGTCTCCGATACCTTCGCATTATTTTCATTTTGCACAATTCAATCATATTCTGTAGTACTCCATCACGTTGCGGTTTTAACATAAAAGAATACGCACGGCAGTCAAAGTGTTAACTCCCTTCATCTCTCAACGTACACTCGTATCTGATAGATTACTACCGTGCTGGCACATGATATATCCTTTTCATATCGACTCAGTAATCCGCCTTGTACCTGGAGGTACCCACTTTAATCGCGTCCGCAGATGGCGCCTCCTTCGACCACAAGTTGACGAGCGTCACACGGAGGCTAGATTAGTGTTGTGCTGTGCGTTGCCATTGCACGATAGATATTCCAAGCCAGCCGTGCAATCCGTGCTTCGACTCATGGACGGTGTCACGCTGTCGTGGCTGTTATTCCTCTCCCTCGCGAGTTCTGGTTACACAGCGGAGCGAACAGTGAGTAGCTTATCACGCTTGAGAATTTTCCGAGAAACTCCAACATTTTCCACGCAGCAAGCCGTGTGGCGCGTTTCTTTGACACACGCGTGATCCGATTAGCGCGAGGGACATTCTTTGTCCAGTTGTTTAAGAAGAGACATCGCGTGCTCGTGATTCATCGTACTCTTTGCTCCTGCCCTATCTCGAACGCGGAAGCGTGTTCGTGCTCCGGTTGCCTGGATTTGTGTTGTTTCGATAATGCGCCTGCCTCGTCAGTAAGGCGGACAATGTTTTGAAAACCATAACCTCGTATCGCTAAGTCAGCTTAACACTTTGCGGACGGATGACGAGATATCTCGTCATTCCTATTTCGTCGTTCGGGGCCATTGACGAGATATATCGTCTTGCGTATTTCATAATTCTGGGCCACTGATGAGATATATCGTCTTGCATATTCTGTCGTTTGGGGCAGGTGACGAGATATCACACAGTTGCTACGTGATTGTCAGCCGCAGTTTTTCGTAATTTGTGTTGCGAATTAATTATTTGAAGCTCTGAAATATGGATAGCGACAAAACGATTAGCAATATTACAGAAATATTTGTGAACAGTTTAACACTTTGACTGCCAAGCGTTTCTTGCTATGTTTGAACCGCGATGCGATAAAATACTGCAGAGTATAATTAAATCGTGCAAAATGAAAATAATGCACAGTTGTTAGAAGCCAAAGTATTGAAGCACCGTTCCAATATCAATTGCTTTTACAAAATTGCAAATAGGATTCATTGTGAATTTTTTGGATTTTTAGTCAAATGTTTTGCACCGGTCACCGGTGACCACCGTGACAGTCAACGTGTTAACTACTAACAAATCATCACTAATTTAAAAATATTTGACGCAAAAAAATACCCGGCCACTGGATATCGCTAGCAGTAGAATGCCTGGTCCGCAAAGTGTTAAGGGTGTCGGCTCTAGGCGACAGAGTGTCCACTCAGACTAGGGCCGGACTTTGAGCGACGGAAGTGTTACGCGAGTAAATTGTGTCCTGTTTTTCTGAGGCTGTACACACGATGGGTTCGCGCGTTGGTCAACGACAATCGTGCCTTCGATCACGGTAGATAGGGATTACTGCAGGCCACGAGTTTATTTTCAGCGATCACGCGCATGTCCATTGTTACGAGAGCGGTGGTAGTACGGATAATGTTGTTGCAGTTGTTTTATTATTCACCCGTGGCTTTACACTGATCTATAAAGGTTCGGCTGTCCGCGGAAATTTCGTATTATTTGGTTAGGGTTTCGTCGGGCTGAGTACGTAATTGCGGCGGTTAGATGACATTGTAGTGTGATGTAACTTTTTGATACTGATCTATGATGATCTGGCGGTGCGCATAAACACGGTATTTTTGGTAAATATTGTATCGCGTCTAGTATGTCATTGCCACAAGTAGACGATATTGTAGCACGAGTGGCACAGGTTTCTTCTACTAATTCATCAGGCCGCATGCATTTTGTTGATTTTTAGCGAACTTTATTTTTGGAGAATTTAATTGCGCTCAATACGTAATTACTATGATTAAACCACGTACAGAGTTTTCTCTTACCGATTTATGATATTCTGGCAGTCCACCCGAACGCAGTATTTTTCGTTAAAATTTAATCGCGCCCAGTACGTAATTTTGAATTACGCGGTACTGAACCGCACCTTACAGAACTCTGTTAAATATCCCGTCCTGCCCGATAAAGAAAGATCCATTCCCGGCTCTGTCACTTTTATCATTATCAGGCATTGACGCAACAACAATTTCTGACGCTTGTCGCTGTTAACATCAGAGCAGTGCTCCAAATAGTATTATCCTCTGATTCATAATCCCAGCGCATAGCATCGCGACCGCCGGATTGTTCGCATATCGAACGTTCACATTTCATAAATGCGAGGTCGTAAAGAAAATTGTTTCTGCTTCCAGCTACGATCATGGCTCAATCCTGGTTGCAAGGAGGCTGCGTGCGATACCTTGACGACCGTTTATCTGCGGGCAAATGGCACAAACGACACATTGCACTATCTCTGGGATTTTGTCGGCACGCCGTCTGTTCTTTTGGCGATCACTCCTCCCGACGGTTGGCTTAAGATTTCATGGCCGGACTATATCGAGAGGAAAGACAAGTCTGTCATGTTCACGGAAAAGCCCTCGTACACTTTCGGCATTATAATTAAAGAGGTATGCACGTAAGACGAGTACATAGAGGTCTACGTTCGTTAAAGTGAATGTTGCTCAACCTTGGGGTGTAATGGGTAAGAAATGCCTTCGTGGTTGAGTGATCTATTGGGTGTCGGAAATTATTTTGTCATTCTGCATGTTTTGATATCGTGTGGTATCCTTATCAAGAATCTATGTAATAAAAAATTATATATATATATATAAATTTATCCTTAGGTAGGCTCTTGATAAGAAAACTACCGGAATTCTAAACCTGTGAACTGTGTAAATAAGTTTGGTGAAGCAATAGATCTTTGAACCACGAAGAAAGTTATCTGTTCTTATTCATATCTAGTATTTTTGTCTTCCAGCTAATCGAGTTCGATGACGTTAATGATACGGCGATGATGGACACTGCCAACTTTGCCAATGTGAATGACTTGCCGTTAGAGCACTTCCACTGGGTGCGCAAGACTCTCCTACAAAGCGCCGAAATCGTCGGCCTGGATATGGAGGGTAACTCTTATAACGATACAACTTTAAATATCACCAGAAACGGGAGTGTTAAACTTTCGGTAAAGTATTCTGCAACATTAGTCGAGTGCCCCGTCGTCAGCGTAACGCGGGGTGCCCGGGGATAATGTTCGCCAGGTGTATCGCGTTTGTAGATAATCATATTCGTTAATCGCCGATATAGAATCCATCAGTTACGATAAATCATGACTGCAGCATGTTTTCGTGTAAGCATTGCCATGTGGAGCGTTTTCAATATTTCAATATAATTCGACATTCGACGCATTGTCAGGATTTAGCACCGTTATTCGAAGATACCGGCGCACATTAGAAATGCGTGACGAAGTAACGAATCGAGTCGAAGCGCGTGGAACAGTAAGCCTTAATATGATCGATTCTCTGAGAGGGTGGCAAAGGGGATGGCGGAGGTTTCAGGAGGGGCGAATGTACGGGAGGTAAAGAAGAAAGCGGATGGGGTCGGGGGGAGGATGCTCGTTGTATTTTCAGCGCTCGAATGACGTCAAGGCGCCACTGGCTCGGGCATTTTTCACGGAGCACCCTGGCAAAGTCGACGATTTTAACCGGCGCCAATTTTCAACTTGCAGCTGAGAGGATTTTGCTCGCTCGATCATTCGAACCTGGTGCCTCATATGTTGCACACGGAGAACTCCACACAGATCGACATCGTCCTTGATCATTTACAGACGAACTCCTCGTTCGCGAATAGTCGATTTGCCGTCGAATTGTTGGCAGTCGGTGGCGGAAATCCCGATGTAGTCGTATCAGTCGATCCGAAAAAGAGCTTGGACGATGAGCATACGCCGGGTATATTTGAGGTAACCTATCTTTTGGACGTAAAAGTTTCCGAAGGGATTGTGGCGTGTCGTCGCTGTTGGTCGGAAGTTTAGATGGAAGTTGTTTTATTATGCACACAGATAGTAGAAGTGAAGATGCCGCCATATCGAAAAGCACGTGATGAAACGGGCGCTTACCTTCAATGGAGACCAGTTTCCTACACAAAATCGTCACGTGACGTATCAACGTCAACGGACACGGTTCAGTATCCGCCGACAAAAATTACTGATCATATACGAGCCGTTAGAAACACGGCCCTTTACTGTTACTATGGAGACCACGTGCGTGACTTACTCACGCAAAGGATCATAATCTCACTCGGTCAAAAGGGGGATGGTTTTTATAAGAAGTCGAACTATTCAACGTGGTGAGTTATGACGCAATTCAACGGAATTTATCATAGTGCGAAGAGTAGCTTTATTGATACCGTACTAAACTGTGTCAATTTGCAAGGTGATAACGTTAATTAAACACACAAATTCTCCTTTCCGCCTCATTGAATCACTTCAGGACGGTACTATCGCTAAATCAATTTTAATCTTAAAATACGATAATTCATCACTGGTATCATTAAACAAAAACATCAACATTTGCAATATGACAGAAGTTTCTTTTTTTCAGGACGTTTATAATCGGATATGGTACGCCGCCAAGTGAGCAGTTCTCTTATCTGGTGATTATGATAATAGCAATAGGCCTCGGCCTTCCATTGCTTATCGTACTAGGAGCTGGAATATATATCTGCATTCACCGAATTCCGAAGCGCCACAGCGATCATTGTCCGAACCGATGAGTTCAGCTAGACGCGAGGGTGTGATACTTGAAATTTGCTCACCTATAGTTGCATTCCACTCGCACCGGCTAAACAGATTTTCCTATATTTATATAAGGGGCACTTTTATGTATATGAATGTATTTTTTCTACGCGAGTGGTTGCCACGAATGCAACGGTATATCTGATGGGACCTACGAAGCAGAAACGGAATGGAAAATGGAAGAATTAATTTACTGAACGGAATTAACTGTTTCGTGTTGCACGACACATGTACGTTCTTCGCAATGGATACGCGCATTTAGATTCACTCGTTTTTATCATATGTAACACGTTGATTGCGACAAGAAGTACAGCGAATATCTTTTATACAAATAATCTTACGCTTTTCCTTATCCTAGACCTTTTGTAACTGATACCAAATACTCCCGCTAACTACCGACGAGTTTAGTTGAGTCCAGAAACGAGTGTAGTCCAGCTTAAAATCTAGGTTAAACATCATTCCATTGGGTCAACCGTTTCAACAAGGACTCCCTGGATGCGGGGACCTAATTTTACCCGCGGGACAGTCATCTGTTATTATAGACTGCGCACGACAATACGAGAAACAGCGAGTCAAACATTTGTCCCGATTAAACGGACAACTATCGTTTTGAGACACGGTTACCGCTTGAGAGAAGATCAAACAGCATATTAATGGCGTCGACTCGCTGTCGACTGGTAACAGAGTACCGAGAACGACAGGAACCGACGAAGGGCTTTTTCCAGAACAAATTAAATTTAAACAATCGTCCCGATACAAAGAAACGCCTCTCATTCCCGAAGTGTTATAATCCGCGAGGAACAAGACAAGCGAGAGGAGCGCAAGAAAAGGGAGAGGGGGAGAAGATGCCAAAGAGAATAACAAAGGATCGACCTTGTGAATGGAGGGTAGAAAGAAGAAGCGAGCGAAGACACAGGGAGATGGAGCTATTGCAGTCGCGCCGCGTCGGTGACGACGTTGGAGGGCTGGTGTGGTGGTGGTGCCTTTGCAGAGTGGCGGGGGGCGTTAGGGGTAGTTATAGCTCGACGAAGGAGAACAGGAGATAGCGTATAATGCGGGCGAGCTTACTATGGACGCGGCCGGGTATGGTCGGGCGCTTCGAAAAGGCGAATGTTTTTAGGTAACGATAGTAAGACTGGCGCGGTATGGTACACGATGTTCCTCGATGCTGCCACCTCCGTCTCTACCACCATCTCTGACGCCGCCTCCATACCCCCAGCAGAGGATGAGGTGCGTCCTGCGCGTGGAGGGGTGGGTTTTCATTGATCCGTCCATGCTACGGAAGCGCACGGACCGAGAACTTACTAAATCTGCGAATGTCCTACTTTCGCATCGTACTTTCCGATTGACCGGATGAAGAGGGATGCGTGTACAGGTGATGATTTCTTTGCATTACTACGATAGTGAATATGCGAGGTTCTAAGAATTGCGGAGGGTAAATAATCTACCGGGCAAGATGTATTGGTCTGATCTGTCTAATCTGAATCCCCTGATACTCTTTTGAATAGTGCACGGGCCTAGCTGCTTTGCAATCGATGTTATGCGAATGTCGGACGACGTTTTCCCGGACGGTCAAATCTTCCGGTGTACTCCGTCATCGTCATTCTTAGAAATCAGCCGGCATCTAGCGTCAGTACTTTGGAAATACCACCTCTTCTCGCACGGGGCAGTTTGCCGCGGTGGATAGCGAGTCTTGGGGTGGGTCGTCGGGTCGCGTCGGGGGTGAATCGGTGTAGAAGGGATTGTAGAAGGGGTCGTAAAAGGGGCAGTAGGGGGTGTAGGGGTAGTCGGAGGGTAAGGGGTAGCTCCTGGTTAGTTCTCACTGTGTCCGCTGCGCGAAACTGGCGCGCGACCGTTTGCAGTAACGTCCGCGTCAGTTTGTCTGATCGCGACAGTCCTCGAGAGAGAGAGCCTTTCGTGGGACGACGGGATAAAAAAGGGCAACGAAGGCTGGCTAGAAACTGGAACACGAGTGTAACGAGCTCGCGCGCGCGAGCGACAGAGCGAGCCAGCGGGGCAGAGAGACAGCGTGAGCGGGAGAGAGGGAGAGAGAGAGAGAGAGAGAGAGAAAGAGTGTGCGTATATGAGAGGGGGTGGCAGGGCAACGGAAAGAGACGTCAGGGTAATCCGCACTGGCTCAGGTAGACGTCGAGGATACTCAACCGCGCAGGCGACGGAGAGGAACGGATATTGTACAGGGTAGAGTGGTTGCCATAAGTGGGAGCGACAAGTGCGTGCAAAGATAGAGAAGTCGAAGTCGCGCGGACGACGAAGGCGCGTTTTCTCGCGGTCTAGCGGGAGCCGCGCTGAGTAGTCGACGGTTTGTCGGGAATACGCATAGAAAGGCGAAAAAAGGGGTGCCGAAAGAGGTTGACGCGGGATTGCGCGAGGGTGAGAGAGGGTGACGCGCGCTCGGCGTTGTCGGGGGCCTGTCCCACAGGAAGGGACCACAAGTCGCGCGCGCAACCAGATCAATTTTCGTTGCGGCGAGCGCGAGACGCGCCAGAGACTGAAACGGGGAAAGGGAGGCATACACGGATCGGGTGAAAGGGAAGAAACCGGATGCAATGACGACGGCTCGAAAGCGATAGCCGGCCGGATAATGCTGTCGCAGAGTAAGTTTTACGCTCTCTTCATCCACTATACGTTCGTGTAGCGCGACGCGGGGCGGGTCCTTGCCGCGGCGGTGAAGACTAACAGTGAACGCGGTGGTGGAACGGCAGAGAGTGGTGGTGTTAGTTCGCTGGCGTGGTGCTGGTGGTGGTGGTAACAGTGGTGGTGCTGGTAGAGAAGGAGAAATCAGTGGTGGTGGTGGTTGTGATATCCTTGGTGGTGGTGGCGGAGGTGGTCGTGGCGCTAGGAGGGTGGAAAGAGGAGATAGTCAAGAGACAAAGAGACACCACCTCGAGGAAGAACCGCGGTGCTCGTGGCGGTCGCGTTGGTCGTCGTCGTCGTCGTCGGGCTCGTCGATGAAGGAGGGAGAAGGAGGTGGTGGGATGCGAAGGTGGACACGCGTCGAGGATTCGTGTCGAAGAGTTGCCACGTCGTCGCGGTGCGCGAGTGCACAGTGCCCGTAGTACACCGTAGTTCGCGAGTTCTCTCTCTCTCTTTCTCTCTCTTTTCTCTTCGTTTATCGGTCCGTGCCAGTGCGCGCCGCGTTGCACTTTTCATGCCGAGGATCGAGAGGATCGACGAGCAGCCAGGCCCGCCAGCAAGCAGGCGTCCCGGAACCCGCCCCTGTTCGACGTCGCAGTGCCTCAGATTATCTGTCTAAATGCGTGCGTGCACATAGATGTACGTGCATATTATGTATGTATATGTATATATGTATATATATGTGTATGCATATGGACGCGTATCTCCTCCTTTCTAAGTGTCTACGTTCGGCGAGTCTGCGTGTGCGTACTCTACTACGCTTATATGTATGTTGGTGTAACTCTAATTTTCCTCTCGGGAACGTCGCTGCACGACGGATCGGCGCCTGGGGATGTTTTTCCGTCGAGCTGAGTACGTTTCGCGTCGGTTTATGGCAAGTAAATAGCGCGAGGGTGCCTGATGTCGCGCGATGGTGGACATTCGTGAATTAAGGTGCTGATGATAGTGGTACTACCCTCACGCAAGGTGTTGGAGTGGTAGTGGTGACTACAGTGATACACGTTCGCGGTGGTGAGTTTCTTTGCGAGACTAGTTTTGATTGGACCTGGTCTGGCTACGAGGAATATGGTCGTCATCAACGGCACCGTTCACGAGTTCCGCCGTCCGCGAATCGATGCTCGGGATAAATAGTGGCGCCGCGATTCGGTACCCAGCGACAGGCGTCCTCGGACTGTGCAAATTTCTCGTCACTCGCTTTTCTCGTTCGTCGCTGTGCTCGCAGCTGCTCCTATTGCGGAAAAAAAGAAGACCGCAATGGGGAGCCAAGAGGAAAGTCGTACGAACGACTTGGCTCGTGGACGTCGTTTCGACCGCAGTCCCCGCGACCGATCGATGGTGTGCGAGGAAAGACGACTCGTGAAATTTTTCGCATGAAATTCCAGTGCAAGTTGTAGCCACCAAGGTTGGCCGGGACTACTCGTTTAGATCGATTCTCTCGGCGCTCGCAACACACCGGAATTTCCCGTTAAAAATTTCCGAGTTTCCTTCGTGTCATTCGCTCGTCTCCGAAATATTCGACGATGTCCCTGTCACGCAAGGGTGTCACTGCGAAATCCTGCCCATTGTTGCTATCATTTAACAGTGTAAAAGCGCACGAACTCACGATCTCGTCGCACTACAATCACGGTTGATATTTCTTGAATGGGGAGACTAATTAGTCGTGAACGGTTAATCGTGTAATTTTCGTATGATTTTCGATCGTGTGATTTTCGCTTCTACGCTCTCTCGGTAAGAGATACAGCTGGAATAGGAGTGGGGAAAACGATTAGCCCGATCGACCCCGTTGGGTTGGGTTACGAATGGAAGCAGCGAGTCTCGTGACCACTTCCATTTGTTTCTGCAAATTGTGGATTGGTGTGTCTCGAACAGCGTCAAAAATACCAAGATTGTGGCCTCGCGTAAGTCCACTTAATTAATCAGCATTATAACAGTCACAGTTGAACCACCATCGCATTAATATAACTTTGATGTGTCGGCCTGGGAACTGTGGCATTCTCACGTCACGGTAGTAAAGAGAGCGGAGGTTCGGCGGCAGTAGAGTAAACCCCTGTCGTTGACTTATACTACTGCGTTCCGACGAAATTCAGGAACGTTGCAGTGAAGAATCGTTCTAGCCAATCTATAGCACGTGATAAGCAAATCAGACACCGCAAGTTGTAAGAATCATTGTCGACATTTACACTGATGTTCCTAATGAACGGCTTCACACGTATGGCAAGGTGTAAGCATTGTCGTCGATTAATATCACTGCTACCGGCGCCGTGTGTGATCATTCAATATGCAATGGCTGCTCAGCCACCGAAATGAACCACAGCTTCATCGGTCGGTCATAATACTCGCGCAGTTTCCTCTGCGATAAGCAATTTTCTGTGCGCACTTACACGTAACGAGTGACCGTTACGGTTATTAACATATTATGCCGACTGTTGTCATCAACTTAGTTCTTCTTGTCATAAAACAATTAACGACCAGACCTTGTTAGACTCTACGTCTCACCTTACGATCTCATGAATGTCGTCTGCCAGCACACCTCCCTTATCGTATTGTGAACAGTCAAATGCCTCATCACGTAATACCGGTCAGACTAAAACAATTGCCTAAATCGCTTTTCCACCCGTAACACGCTTCTGACTGTCCATGCTCGCAAACGTGATCGAGATCGACCCGCTGCATCCATTTTGCTCTTGCTCGTAACTCTTGGTAGGGACAGTTACAAGCGAAGGATCGTTCTTCGAGAGCTCCAATCGATGTCGCTCTATGACGTAGCGGCTACTCCCTCTGGAGATACGGTGTGACGACAGCAAGCGTAATTTGCTCCTTCAACTAGGAGCGTAAGACACGTCGATGTGGGCGGAACGCGAGTTTGAATTCCATTCGTGAGGTTTCGGATATAACAAGCCAGAATCAATAGACTGTGCGTAGGACCAATGGTAGATCGTACTACTGGCAGCATATTGGTTGTCATGAGCGTTGCTGTTACGTTTAGACGTAATTGCAATGATGTACTGGGAATGTTTAGCAAAGCACGGTGGTGAATTAAAAAGTCGAGTCTTGATGCGGTTGAGTCAACCGTTCTGCTACTTTCACTTTTACGGCCATTCTGTGCTATTGTAGAAGCCACGGTTGTTTAGGTGATACGAGCATTGTGTTGGCGGTAAGATAGATATGATGAGTGAGTTTGATGGCCTGCGGGAAGATTAAGACAATGAGTGGGTCGTTATTCACATGTGGATAGCCTGTTCTATCCGCAGAAAATCATGGTGGCAGAAAGTGGATGTCGGTCAAGCCGGTAGCCTTCACATGAAGCTACTGGTATATGTGTGGATTTTATCATTAAAAACCTCAACAGTTTTCTGCTTCGTTTGACCATATTTTCTGAACTAGTCGATGGCCACATGGAATACTGCGGTTTGGCGAACTTGAGATAATAAATTGTCAAGGGATTTTCATATTTTGGCTCGATACGCAATCTAAGGGCGTTCACGGCCGAACTATTGATTCTACACTATGAGTAGTATAAATCAACCAGGTCGACATTTCATTTGTCCGATGTTTTCCATATATTTTTGTGCTTTACCTACGTTCTCTGAAAATTTGTCATATATTGCAGTATTCTATCCACTGCGGACCTCCTCTTAAAATTTAATGTCCCACGGGTAGACCAAGCGCGACACTCTCGCGCGATCGAATCCAATTGCAATGCGGCACACGATGTGCATGCACAACAGTATACATCTTCGTGCAAAGTGATGGACGACGCACGTATTGTTCGTCACTTAAATCGATCCGCTCTTCTTGCGGTCAGGGACCAATGAGATAACGTTCAGAAATTGTCATCCAAATAAGACCTCCCATTCGCTCCATCATAATACACGTAAACTCTGTAATTTAACTTTTCATTTCATCGATCGTGGATCAACCAACGTCAAACATTTGTCTATAATCTCGCGAGTTGGAAACTTCCGCAAAACATGCAGCGCCCGGCATTCAACTGACGAGACAAATGTCAGCGGTAAACACTTGGGCAAAGTTCGGAGGAAGTACAAAGAAGTCAGCGTATAAGATGTCCAGTTACGGAACTGAGAGACATGTACACGAACAGGAGACCAGTGTCGTCTGTCGCATCGCAACCTACCCCTGCGCGAAAATTGTCGGTCAATACGACGTACACGATCCGTTCAAGAGGCAAGCGATATTATCGATCACTCGATATTCTGCGAGGTCGCCCTGGGAGAGTCTCCTTTCCCGTGAGAAATGCCGAGAAATCGGCGCTCGTGTTCATATGAGAGGCCTTAAGGCTTTGCCGAAGTTCGTCGGGTTCATTCGAAAGTTGTCTGTCGGAGTAGATACACGGCAACAAAGATGGACGGAGGTGGATGTGGCAGGAGGGAGGGTGGTGCGAGTTGAATGATGTGAGAGCCAGCGTATGAACGGCTGTACCCTTATCACTCACCTCAATGATCTCTTCCTTGCCGCATTTTCCCTCCAAACTTCCTTTGCACGGCACGTAAACGGGGTAAATATAATCCATGACCGAGAGCGATGTAAAATTAGATACGCGCAACAGACGGCGTACTGAGCGAAATTCGGGGATGATGCGTCAGGCACCATAAAATGCTTGAGGTGTATTCTTGCGTGAGGCGCGGTGTCGGCTAAAGTGGTACGACAGTTTAAAGATTAAAAGAATTCGCCTATGACGCGATGGGATCGAATTCCTCGAACAATCGCGGAACAGTTCCTTCATTCCCTGCGGTAAATAAATTAGCGATCGATAGCGCGAAATGTCAGAGGTCGTCCGGTCTTGCTATCGTCGTCTATCGATGCGCTAAAATAACTGCGTGAAGATCGAAATGCGGAGAGGGATGCCTGCATCAGCGGACATCTCCGGCGAACAGACGCCATTTTTCTCGCGAATCAATGAATCCGCGCTCGTGAGCGCACGGTCTCAAGTAGGATTAAACTTTTCCCGCTGCCGCGAATGCCGATGAGCCGGCGACATTTTGCGCAAAAGGGCGCGCATTCGTAAGAAAAGGGGCGCGGAGGGCCAATTTTCACGGTAAGCGACAGACGAACGACGTGAGCAACAGGTGTGCCACGTTTTCTTCGTGTCGCGCATCGTTCTCTCGAGTGCAAGTGCACCAAGACAGGTACGAGTGCAGCTTTGTCGAATTTAGGCCTATGTCGGGTTCGATCTCGGTAGAACGCTTGCTTGACACAGTCGACCGTCAGTCCCGTTGATCATTACTGATGCCACTTCGGTGCTCGTGTACTACTTTCAGCAGAAGCGTACGGCGACAGTTTCGTGTCTCAGTAGACGTGAGTAATACACCTGTCAACTCTAACTCTTGCGATATAGTAGTCGCATTCGTGGGGCAAATTAATTAGCATGAAACATATCGTAGTGACATCCGCGTGTTTTCGTAGAACATGCCAGTTCCCAGAAGGGGAAAGTATTCTACCATAATGCAATGCGCAGGAGCCCGTGGGTGGAACAAGTTTATTACCTTACATCGGAAAGGAATGAATTAACAGAGTGCAAACGAAATGGATGGCGAACGGCCAGATGCTTTCAGGGAAGGTTTTGCGAAAATGTTACTTTTCAGAAGCGGAAAATATTCCACCGTAGTCCGATGCGCAGGGTCCTCTGGGTGGAACAAGTTTATTACTTGGCGGCAGAAAGAAACAAATTAACAGAGTGCTGATGCAATAGACGGCTAACGAGCACGTACTTTCGGGAAAGGTTTTGTAAAAATACCAGATCCCACAAGGGGTAGTATTCTACCATAATGCAACGCGCAGTCCGGGAATGGAATAAGTTGATTACTTTATCGAAAAACCGGATTAGCATGCGAACGGCGATATATTTTCAGTAACAGATGTTGCAAAAGTATCAGGTCCCAGAAGGAAAAAGTATTCTGCGGTAGTATAACGTGCAGGACTGCACAGTGGAACATGTTGATTACTTGACATCGGAAAAAACGAATTAACACAGTCTGAATAGCCCTATACTTTTAGGGAAGATTTCGTGAAAACGCCGGAACCTATAAGGGAAAGTTTTCCGCCGTAGTGTAATGCGCAATCCGCAATGCGCAATGGGTAGAGAAGCTTGAAGTAATAACGTGACACCGGAATGGAACAAATTAATAGATTACGAACGGCAACGTACTTGTGGGAAAGATTTCACGAAAACATTGATTTCCAGAAAGGAAAGTGTTTTAGCCTAATGCAATGCGCAGACCACGGTGAAGCAAGTTTATTAGGTAACATTGGGGAGGAACGAGTTAACAGAATCCGAACGCAACGGCCAGCGAAGGGGCCACATACTTTCAGGAAAGGTGCGCGTCTCGGGATTAGAATCGATGGAAGCGCAATGCCGAAGTCGGAACGAGTTAAAAGGGGTCTGGCGGCGTCGAGCGTCGCGGCGGCGGGCGAACATGCGATCGATCGACCGACCGACCGACCGTTCGACCAACTTCTCGCACGAGCGCATGGCCCTGTTCTGTTCTCTGCGCTATACTTTGCGTCGAGATATGCTTTGTCTTTTGTGGGTCGCGCCTGTGCGGTTGATATCGTGACAGCAACAATTTCCACGAATGCATGTAACCCGCTTCCTTTTGCCGCTTGAGTGGCGAGTACACGCTGACCGAGTTCGTTCATTTTGTCGCTTAACTTTTTTCCAAGAAGGTGCCCTTGCGTTCGGAGGCCCGCGCGGCTTTTCGGCTCGTGGATGAATTTTAGTCGGCAGACTCGCGGCTTTGGGAACACGAAAAGGATCAAAGACCTCGTTTACGCTGGCGCTGTCTATATGACCTGAATAGGCCTTAGACGCTGGCACTCATTTTTGCGAGGCACCGGAGTAAGGTTTCAGAAGACGTTTTTTGACAGCAAGTCGATTGCGTACGGGAATTTCTGCTGTGCGTAGAAAATTTTTGACGTTGGCGCCTGTTTATCGCCGCTCCGTAGAAATTGCCTGACAAGTTCCGCAATAAATAGCTTTATTCAGCACGCCGCGACGTACGCAGAATGTTTAATCGGTAGCTGATTCGTGCTGATCTCTATCTAACAAGTTATTGGGTCAGTGGGGGCGACCTTCGCGATTACCGTGAATCGAAACAGTCGCATGTCGCTGCAATAATATTATCTTCAACGCCGGGGCTGAAAAATGAGGCGTGCGTATGCGGCAAAGACAACAAGCCTCGACAAGAGGAAGTCGTCGCTCTGACAACGTTCGTCCAAATAAATCGCCGGATAATATCCGACTACTCCGCATTCGCACGGTATAGCATGTTTTGCCCACGACTTTCCCCGCAATCAAGTAAACGACTGCCACGAGACTGGCGTTCCAGAATCTCAGATCTCCTTGTCCACAATATATTTAGCCCGAAGCGTTGACTGCTGGCACCGCACTATCGCAGTTAATTTCGTTACCAGCATTGCCGTACTACCGTGCCCGTCTCAATATCGTTTTATTCAGGAATCTTAGAAGCTCGAATATAGTTCACGCATATTGATTGGCCCTCATTAACATTCCGCCTAGTTACAAGCCGCCGACAAGTCTACTTTTCCTAAGGCTCCGCGGCCGTGATCCATGTGTACCCCTTGGCAACGAATAGACCTGCCGAGACGCGGTTCAGGAAATATTTCGAAAGCGTCAACAATAAATCTCGGCGTCGCCGATCGATGCGCCTCGTCGTCCTCTCACCAGCTGTCCAGCTCAAGCCGAACAGTTTTACTACGTTCCCTTCCTTCCGCTAATGCTCACCAACCCCTTTGTCCGGGTTCCTACAATAGCGCGATAAGTTCGACACTTTCATACGTCATGAGGCACTCTCATCTTCCACCTGAAGTCTAATCCTCTAAATTCACCGGTTCTTCATCGAGCAGGGAACGCGTCGTAGCTGGTCGATTTTCGCTGGAATTCGGTCGACGTAGAAATCGGTGGCTTTACGACGGTGTCCCGATGATAGCGACGCGGGGTGTAGCACGACGTGTAGAACGGGGTGGCAGTTGGGTGGAAGGTGGTGGTTGGGGGTGTCGGTGCGGCGACGATGGTAGCGTCAGCGGTCGTCGTCATGGCAACGTTTTTCCGCAACGTACCCGGCCTGGTTCGTGACGTCACGCGACGTCGGCGTCGGCGTGCCATGGCGAGGTAGCAGTAGGAGGTAGTGGAGGAAGAGAAGTGGAAGAGAAGAGGAAGAGAAGAGTTGCCAGATAAAGAAGAGAAGGAGAGCAAGGTTTTTCCTTCGAGCGGCTGGCTGACGCTGGCGCCACCGTGCACGCTGGCCGCCAGCAAGATGGCGGACACGAAAGTTACGGGGGTCGCGAGCTGGACGCGCAAGCCTGCGCAAGCCTGGCCTTTTCAAATTTGCGCTAAATGACGAAAGCGAGCAGGTAGTTCCGAGGGCAGCGGTGCGGAGTTGTGCGGCGAGGTTGATTATTGCCGCAAATGTGCATGATGGACAAGGGACAGCCGTCGAACGCGTACATATTTGGGCCATTGATGAGTTGGAAGTTGAGAGTTGGAGTGGCTGATGCGTTGAATGGCCGAGAAACGGCGGGGAATGAGATGCATAGAATGTTGTACGTGGCGAAAAGTAGCGGCGCTGTCAATTGTTGCCCTCCCACGATTAACCGCCGACGTGGCTTCATTTCCGCGTGCATGTCAGCATTCGAGATGCATCGTGCATGCGGATTTATGCAGCCGCGAGTGTATGCGTTGTGGCTATCTTATTGATCCGCCATTCCGGGCAAACGGTGTACCGTAAGTGCGTTGTAGGACGAGAAAATCAGCGGGTTACGCTTAAATTCGTTTCGTTGCCGACGATTATCCAGGCGCGAGACAATGCTAAGAGACAGATGTCTGTCTTCTATAACTTGTATAGCTAACATAAATTCTCGCTTGAATGCTTAAACTGTGGAGATAGTACGACACAGTGCATTCGCTGCCAGGCACCTTCATAAAGAAGCGTGAATAACGTTGCGCTAATTTTCCGCCCTTCAGTTTTCATCGTTCAAGTCCGATATGCGAAATACCGGAATTACGAGCGTCCGCAAATTTGAATAGGGACAAGCCGAGGAGAGAAAATAGTCGTCATAACGCGGAGTTGAGTTGGCACTTTATACGCATACACGGTCGCGTACGTGGAATAGGACAAGTCTCGTAAAGCGCGACTATTCTCCGAAGCCGCAACGAATCGGTACCGCTTAACGGGGAAACTTTTTTGCTGCCCCGTATGATTTTTCGATGAAGGTTAATCCGCGTCAAACATAGTCGACCTCGTTTCTTTCTACCCCGCAGCTTATAGTTGGCAGAGTGCCGCTTATGTGTCCCGTTCCTGTATCCGCAGAGAGACAGAAAAGAGAGGGAGGCAGTGAGAACGTGAGAATGAAAGAGAAAGAAAGAGCGAGAATGTATAACAGTCGATTAAATATATTATGCAACCGGATCTGTATATCCGCTTCGCGTGCATCTCGTTCTTTCCTTAATCACGTGTCACTCGCCGTTGATCAATCTACCGGATATAGATTGTTTAAAATGAACGTCCCGTGACGTGGCTAAATTTGTTTTCCATTTTCGGTAAACCATCGCCGACAATGCGTACCCTGCATACGTGTATATTCAGTTTGCCGCATGGCGCAAATCGTATGCGCCACACCGATCACTACGCGTTAATGCGTAAGTATGGACCTCCGTGTCTGGCATGCATCTAATGTCCTCATTTTTTCGTTCCTCATATTTCTTCTTTTTGCTCTTTGCCGTGGGCGCGTCGCGTCACGAAGGGTACAACTGGAAACGCCTTTGACCATCGCTAGGTACGGCTTTATTAAGCTCGTTGGCGTGGTCTACGATCTGTTAACGAAAGGGGGTTTGCGGAGACATTAAGAGAAGAACATGTAATTCCAGCGTGACGGGAAGCTCTTCCACAGAGTCCCTTAGCTGAAAAAATTCGTCATACCCATCCGTTGGTCGCGTTATTAGTTCGCGCAATTAGCGTGTAGCCCGTCGGCCCCGAATTAACAATTAAATTAAAACGCGCCCAGCCCTGCTCGACCGCAATTTCGCTATCTTCGGCCATCTCGGTCGTCCTCGTCGTTCGTCGGGCCCGCTCGACCGTCCGACGTCGCGTAGTCTCGTACTACTCACAATTTGGCCGCGCTTTCGCATTTTTCCTTGCTGACCTGCGTAAAACTCGCACGAACGCCGATACAACGCAAATATATTGTCTGTGTAATGCACAGAGACTAACGTTCAACAACACCATAACTAACCGACATTAAGTTTTTTCGTTAGACCTCTAAAGTCCCAGCACCTCGAAATATGCGGAGGTTTCAAATAAGAAAGACCGAAGTAAATAATCTCAGCCAAAACAAGGCATCTGAACTTCACTAACGTATTGTACAACGCCTTCAACAGTAAACGTCATTAATACATTTGTCGGAAACCAAATACGCAACGCAAAACATGTATTAACAATGCACTGTAGACCAGAAATGCAAGGTGCAGACGTTTGTAATAATTCGCTGGCAGTGTTTGTTGATTACGTATTTATTTGCGCGAATTTGCGGAGGGTCACAGGAAACGTGAGGAATCTCTTTCCAGCCTCGCAAACGTGCGTTGCCTGATCCGTGAATTTCGACGCCATTGCGCGAACACTCGCTCAATCCTTTCTCACTCTTACTTTTACTGCATCGCACGCTTGATAATGAGGCAAGTATGCGAACGGCGTTGGCGCCGCGACGACGACAAACGCGACGACGATCACGACGACGATGCATAAGCGTGTGACCGAGTTCCGGCGGAATATGATCGACCGCGCGAAACTCGGTCAAAGACCACCGACACCTTTCTTCGGCCCCTCTGGTTGTTACACCACGAAAGCTCGCGCGTGAAATTTGAGCCGAGCAGGGTTCGATCGTGCACGACTTCGAGAAAGAAGTGCGGAGGAGATTCGCTTTCGGGACTCCCGGGGCGACACGCGTTGCGTATGGTCGTACGC
Source organism: Cryptocheilus praepositus (assembly GCA_033815515.1). Lineage (NCBI taxonomy): Eukaryota > Metazoa > Arthropoda > Insecta > Hymenoptera > Pompilidae > Cryptocheilus > Cryptocheilus praepositus. Next base: position 1,836,994 of record JAWWQZ010000143.1, read on the forward strand.
GGTGGCGTTTAGAGTAGGTGGAGATACGAGTTGGTTCGGTAACTAAGACGTCTGCTGTCATTTGGCGCCCTTGTTTCTGTTGCAGATAAGAATCGACCGACTCGAAGACCAGACTATGTTATTTCGGATAACGGATTGATCGCACCCGTCGCTTCATTCACACGTGAGTATAAGTGCGCAGAGGGTGGGTCCGATCAAGCAGTGGCAAAGGGTGGTTCTGCGAAGAGAAAAGATAACAGTTGACAATATCGCGTGCAGAACCACCCAACGCCGGAGATGCGTTGAAAAAGCCATACAAAAATTTGTAGAAGTATGGCGGGAGAAACGTTTTTCAATGGCGCTGCTCATGTGCTCCAGAGCACAGGCTCCTAGAATGGGTGTAGAACTAACGTTGTCCGTTTCTAATGGAGGTACGGTGCAGCAAATCGAAGCACATCAGATATATCCACGGCATGCTAATAAAAGTACTTCACTGCGTTCGCGAGTCCCTCTTCTTAAAAACCCTAATATATATTCAGTGGTTAAATTGGTATTTGGAATTTGCAGAATAAACAGATGTCTCAGAATTAGCGGCGCTTTCGTATTGTTAGTAGTAACTGCAATAATTTAGGATGGCGGGGTTTTATTTAATACTCGTCATTCGAGAATTTTTTTTAATTGCAAAGCAAATAGCTGTCATAGAAATTCTACAAATGCCAAAGTAAGTCAAAACATTTATCTGCATTAGGTTTTTACTAAGAAGTACTTGCAAACACAACGGAGGACACTCATTAAGGTGACACGGATAAATGAGCCGTTCACAGGCAAAGCAAATAATCCCCTCGCCCTTTTTTTATTTCAGTGTCAAAGAACTTGATTGATGAAGAACTTTGTATATTTTAAATCAATTTTATTTATTTTGTTTTACGAAGTTAATCGATTTGCCAAATGTCGGCTAATATGTGCACTGCTTGCATTGTACCTCCATGCGAAACGTACAAGATTTTCATATTCATTTCAACGGCACCAAGTGGCCGTGCAAACTCATCCCTATATCAAGAGATGTGTTTCTCCTACAAAAATAAAAATTCTACGTTATACTAACCATCGTACCCTTAAATTCGTGTTCTACCCCAGCGTCACAAGCCTGAACATTTTCGACCGCACTGGAAAACCGTCCCCGCGCGCAAAGTATAACATTTCAAAGTTCCCGTTCTGTCCACAGGTCGGACATGAAAAATCTTGGTTCTCGTTGGACGGTCCCCGACATAGCACGCACTGCCGCAGCGCGTTCGTCATTTCTCGTCGCCATTTCGTCGGAACGAGATTCAGGTAGCCGCAGCGAGAGCAGCAGCAGCATCAGGATCAACGGTAGCAGCAGTAGCATTATCAAGGGCCGCCTGAGCAGCAGCGTTATTAGCAACGGCAGCAACGGCATCAGCGACGGAATTAGCCACGAAATTAGCCACGGAATTAGTAACGGCATTAGCGACGGCATCGCGGAGGGTATTAGACGTAGCTGTAGAGTGACGGCGGGATTGAACGAGAAACTCGGGAAACGAGTGAGCAGAAAGGCGAGGAAGTGTACGGAACGTTCTAGCGCGGTCGGCGTGCTGCTTGGAGGAGCGAACCAATCCGTCCGAGCGTGCGTAACGGCGTCGACGAATCGTACCGACGAGACGACGCTTACCGTCGTTGAATCGGCGCCGAGTTACCGGTGGCACCCGGCCGCTCCTGCCGGAAATCGGCCTCGTACCGGCTCGACAAAGCAACACCGACGTAGCAGCGAGGAGCACCAGCGACAGCCACTCGATTATTCCCCACCCGCGTACCCTCACACGCGCACACTACACTTTAGGAACTGTTAGCACCCGATCAAAGGTGAGCTCTCTATGTTACGTGCCGGCCCGGCTGCGATTTTTACCGGTTTTTGCGAGGGTAGGTGCGTGGCGCTGGAGGCGTACGCTTCTTTTTTTGCAGTAACGTGTGCGTTGCACGGCGGGGGTCTCCCGCACCATGTCCGGGTTGTATTATCGTTGCGGTCACGTGCAGAAAGAATCGTAGTAGGGGAAAAGTTGACGCCGTGTTTCGCGTGGTGATTTATCTTTTCTTGAAATTAGTCTGCGTACGTTATTATCTCAGCAGTTCGACGCGCTGCGCAGTTGTCTGCGAGCGGCGATCTATGCGCGACGTTTAAAAAATCGGTGTTGTTCAGTAAACGGCTTTTCTTGGCGGGTTGCTGGAAGTAGCGGATCTTTGGGGTGCTTTAGCTTTGCACACTAAGCCCCGTGCGTCGTGTACGGGGTGCCGTTTGTGGAAGTTCAGTGGCCGGCGGGCAATAACTGCGACACGTCATCTGTTCGCAGGAAGGTGGCTCAGCTGTGTGCAGTTTAGACCATGTCCGAAGATTCTGACTCTATATCAGAGGAAGAAAGAAGTTTGTTCCGTCCGTTCACGCGGGAGTCCCTGGCAGCGATCGAGGCTCGCATCGCCGAGGAACATGCCAAGCAGAAAGAGCTCGAGAAGAAGAGAGCGGAGAGCGAGGTACGAGAATATTTTACGATCGTTTCGAGCAATTGATTAAGTCGCGGAAGAACGTTGCGTCCCATTTACCCCATACCGTTTTGGCGACGAGTCGTTGCCAACACAGCATCCGTCGAGCCAAAAAGGGATCCGGGTTCCGAAGTCAGGAGTACGAAATAAAGTAAACCCGTGACCGATTTCTTTTCGTTCCAGCCTCAGCGACACGTGATAAATGGCCAGCTCGATCACTGACCGAGCTGAGCCGCGATTTTCGCAATGATAAACCGTACTTGGCGATGCTTAACACGTTGAACGCCCTGTCCCCTATATACATCGGTGACAGACAGGTTACCGCATATTTGGACGTGTGTTTAATAATAACGAATATGTTTAATAATAACAACGGTCATAACTATGCACGAGTATTTACGAGTAATTTATACCGGACAAATATATAATATTTAAATTGTTTATTATATTATTCGAAACTGATCTAGAATTTGTCTACTTCTCTTGCGACTAAGAATACACATTTGCCTAATTGTTTTCCCTTTAGACGTTTTGCTAACTATGAAATTGCGTGTTATGATCACATGATCATTTCGTAACTAAAAGTTCTCCAAATCTTGTGGTTTTTAGCTTCATTGTGTTGGAGAAACAGATAAATTGTTGTCAGTAGTTTATGTGCTGACGACATGGGCTCCGTAGAAAACATACTGAATTTCACGCTGGGCGATCAACGTGTTAACGTGTGCGAGTAAACGCATTTCCCAATAATTTATATTTTTTTTTAATGTGGCCTTTACTGTTACCTGGCTGACGGACACGAGATCGCGATTACTGGAACATGCAAAAATCGAACACTGCGACAAGAGTTGCTACGTGATTCGGCAATTCTAGAAAGTCTTCTTCTGCGAACTAGTGTAACGATACACGTTGACGTAAAACTATAGTGTGAACTCTGGAAAGGGTAACGATAAACTGCCGAATTCCGACTAAATGTGACGGCGTCAACGAGACTGATATCGTGGCCTTGACTTATCAGCTTCTGGATGTCAAACGGCTGAACTCTCGTGTGACGATGAGATATAGAAAGTAAACAAACTAACGTGAGAACGCACGGATCTCGGTATACAGTTTACGTACATGATACACAAAGGAAACTAGCATTATCATTCAATTAGCGAGAGAAAGATTACTGTTGCACTGAACTGCCTTCATGATGCATTTCGAAAAGGTTGTGTGACAGAGTGCAATTTTGTTCATACTCGAAACGTTCAGTCGTATGGCGGGGGAAAGTTCGAAGAAGAAGATTTCACAGAAGAATTTTCAGTAGGAAACTCGTAGAGCGGTAACCGTATGCTGTTCGAGAACTTCAGAGTCCATCCGCAATCCCACGCAAACTCCATGTCCTTTCGTTTTACATTCATCCACGTGAATCCACGTGCGCATCTTATGTCCCTTGCGATCATAGTCGTCTCTACAGAGGATCCTGGGAACAGGCGCACTATCACGTTCTGTGCTATAGACGACTGTCGTTTCGGATTGTGGTTAATAAACTGCGTGTTGCGATACGTACGAATCGATGCAAAATCACGACTGGAGTATGATCGAGGCCGCTTCATCGTCGCGGTAATTACGAGGCGTTCGTGCCAAAAACGTTCTCCGTTTATTCCATTTTTCGTCTCTGTTCTTTTGTCATACCCACCCATCATACGTGTATATACATACGTGGCGGTCCACTCGGCACAACATTCCGAGCAGTTTTCGCGCAGAGGCGCTTCGTGCATTTTTCGTTGTGGCTTTCTGCAAGACACGAGCTGAAAGGTAAGACGAATTCAGTGGCAGAAGTACTCGGAGATGTGCACGCCGGTGTTTCTCGAGGTCGCTGCGTTCGTCCGGATTTCCCTTCCGATACCAAGTGGGAATCGCACTTTGAGATAACCCCTTTCCCGACAATCCTCCGTCGGCTCGGTATCGCAATGGAAATCGAGGCCACCGTGTATATACATGTACATTTATATATGATACATACATTACAGTGATTGTTGGTTCTCGTCGATTGTATTGTTGGTGTTACCGAATATTACGTGTTCGCGCGTACGAGCTCGATGTCTGCAGTGTCCACTATCTGTGCCTCTTTCTATATACATATTGTATACATATACATAACAGTGTCGAACCTCCCTCTCTGTGTGGCTTTCTCTCTTTCATACTCTTTCGCTCTCTCCCTCTCTTTTTCTCTCTTACTCTGTCTGTCTCCCCACGCCCCATTTTTTCGCATGTCGGGTAAAAACGCTTTTACCGCCTCATTGTACGCTTGCTAATTCCGAAGGTGCAGCGTAACGGCGAAAGAGGATGATTTTGCCGATGAACTTTGGTACTGCGCGACGGAAAGCGGCAAGCGCAACTTCGGTCCCGCTACGAAAAGAGAGAAAGTCGAGATGCCGTCGAATCGATGGAGCTTCGATACAGCTGCCGATCCGCACTCTCCTGTCTCTTCCTTCTTGCTTTACTGATCCCGCTATCCTGCAGTGTCCTCCTCGCTTTTGACTTTGACCCGTATACCGTATCGTAGTTGTCTAGATAAAATATTATGTACACGCGGATGTATACGTGCATACGTATACAGTTGTATTTGGATATTTCTCGTTTCCTCTCCCCAGCACGATTCCCTGTCCCATTGGATTCCTTCATCGACGAGTAGTGATCCAGTCTGGGGGTCGTCGTGATCTTTCATCCCTGTTTTCCAAGCTCCCCTCACTCTGTTAAATGAGCCACGTCGCCGATTATCACAACCCTGTATCTCTTTTGTATCTCTGTGTGTAACGACTGTTTCTCCATTTCTCCAATTTCAGGGAGGTTTTGGACGGAAGAAAAAGAAAAAAGAAGTAAGACGTTACGTCACGCTAAGTAATACCTCTCTCTCTCTCTCACTCTCTCTCTCTTTCTTTCTCTCTCTGTCTCTCTCTCTTTCTCTTTCTCTCTCTCATATACACATACGACATCCATTACTTTCTTTCTCTTCTGACTCTCTCTCTCTTTCATTTTCTCTTTCTCTGTATCTCTTCCATCCACCATGTTCCACGTCACAGTTACATCACGTATGCCTACACACATCACATACACCCTTTCATGATCTCTTTCACCAGCAGCATTTGGCCGATCGATTGACTACCACGCGCTATATACATGTATAATATATGCCTCCCTTGTATGTAAATATGGTATATTACATGTATATGTAAACGCAATTTGCCACGATGTGTCGATATTGATCGTTTACCTTTTAAAACTGTACACATTCGAATGTCCGTGGCGCGCATAAAATAGCAGTCACGCCCTGTGGCATTGCGTAGCTTCTTTTTTTATTAAATATCGCGGCTGTCGATATACCTCAACCGTTTCATGCACCAATTTAACGGCGACACATCGTGGAGACGTTCACTTGTAAATTTGCATACAACATTTACACTCACACGCTGTAAATAAAAGAGACACGCGCTTGCTATTCTTTTCCAACTGGTTCGCTACAGAAATACAGTCGTACTTTGATGAGTGTCTTGACGTCTTACGAATTAAAAGCGTGCCCTGCCTGCGCTTCAATATGCTGGCTTCGATTCGAAATATCCTCGAGGGTGTTCGAGGATATTCGATACTTTATGATGGCAATGCGAGCTTGCAAATATCTCGAGCAACGCACGCAGACGCCTGGCGACGCTTTGAAAATGCTTATGTGTACATATGGCATATATATGTACATATGTCAGACATACGCCGTATCCGCAACGCTTCCGCTGAATTTCGTTACCTCACACGTCTTTCGTTCGCTCTTTTTTTCGTCGCCTTCGTTTATTCACCGGTCTTGACTAATTGCGCGCCGCAATAGCAGCATAAACGGGCATAGTGCGTGAGTTGTACACGATCGCAGTGGCGTAGTGCCCTTTGGGATCGTATTGATTCATCGCTAGTACGCCGCACTACGGTCCTTCTCGGTAGAAAATGCGTCCACTTCTGCATTGTATAATGCCCCCGGGTCGATTGACGAAGACCGCAGATTTTTGCGTCACTACGTCACTGCTCTCGCGCGATAACCAGCGACTGAAGTGTATTGACATGAGCCGATTGATGAAGACTTTGCCTAGCACGCACGACATAGCGCTCTGGCCGCCTGAACGTGAATGAGGTTCAGTCGAACAATCACCTGGCTTACGCAAACTAGACCTTAGATAGATCGTACGAAATACGGGCGTGGGCCGTTTAAAATGGCATATGGGAAGAACGAACGACGCAAGTCCCGGAATGCTCGTCCTGACAATGAAGGGAAGGACGTCGAACGGAAGTATGCCTTTTCGACTCGCTTCTTCTGTGCGTCTGAACATAGAACCGCTACTAGGAGTAGGACGTTTGTAGGCATAGGTTATACAACTAACAGTCGTTTATCTAGGACGAGAGCCCATCCGATCGAACGTTCCGCTCGTTCTCGAGTAATTCAGGTAATTGACTCGTCGAACGATGAGACGAGTGGCTTTTCAAGAATTTTTCTTCGGGTGAGAAATTGGAATTTTTTCTTCGTTTTCCCTGGGGTAATACCTGAGTGCACTCGCTCGACGTGCGAGCGCGCGCCGAAGGATCAGACGGGAAATGTATAATTTACTCTGGCGAGATATTCGTAGCCGACCGATAATGGGATTACTTATTCGTGTTCGATCGCAGTCGGTATTAATCAGAAGTTTTTTAAGCGCCCGCGAACGTATTGAAAGCTGGGCGAATGGGGACCAGAGAAGATCGCGTGGACCTTCTTCAGGTTCGTATGTTCACGACCCGCTTTTAGCACCGTTTTCACATTTTGTTCAAACATTCATCTCTGTACACATACAGAAACACGTTTTCACAGATATACATACGTATGCATACGAGTAGTACTTTACATATGCGACTAGTCGCTGTAGTTGCTTCTCAAACTAGACACGGATGGATGTTCCCTAAGCGAGGACAGAAAACAGCTAATACACGAACGAAACCTTTTGCCAAGGAACGCAGGAGAATCTGCTAATTCTACTTTTACTGGCATACAAGCTGACCGCCTGTTCGAGGCTCGGAACTTCCTTCTGCGATGTATTATAACTTAACAATAACATACGGCTCATAGAACAGCATATTTACACTATAGAGAGAGCTCATCTAGAAGCGGGTTATGAATGAACTGGTTCACCATCGCGTAAGCGAACGACGAATATTTCCGAAACAATCCCTCGTTCTCGAGCATCCTGCTCCCATAGGACTCGTCTCGACTGTTTGTCGACACGCACGCGCACGAGGATTGCTCGGCAGTACTCGTTCCGACTAGATAGCACGGACCAACTAATTTCCGCGGATAATGAGACAACGCCTGACGTACGGACAGAAATAATCAACACCCCCCCTATATCGCGCGATATACGGACGTCCAAATTTCCAAGAATACCATCAGCGTATGAAAACGCCAGGCTTCAGATCGCCAACCGCCGTGTTGCAATTCGACTTGACTGGACCCTAAAGCCGCAGCAGTCAAGTTCTTCTACGCGTAACGTACGTTTACTCGGTATACTCGTACCGAGTCGAGCCAGCATGAACTCGGGCCGTTCGAGTCGAGTCCCGATAGTCGAGGGCACCCTAATGCAAATGCACAGACTTACTATTTATACGTAATAGCATGACTTGGGCAGGTATCAAGTTCGACTCGCCTCGACGTAGACTCGTTGGCCCGGGTCTATCGAGTAACCGTACACCACGAACTGTCCGTAACGATCGAATAGCGATTGTGACCCGACTCGACGAGCGAAGATAATAAGCGGAAATCGCTGTTGCGGAGGACAATAACAGACCAGTCTCTCGTTCGCAGGTACGGTATGACGACGAGGACGAGGACGAGGGTCCTCAGCCGGATCCGATGCTCGAGCAAGGAGCACCGATCCCGGTCCGACTGCACAACGAATTCCCACCCGAGCTGGCATCCACACCTCTCGAGGATATCGATAGCTTCTACCACAATCAAAGGGTATCGCCGCTTCACTACAATAAAGTGGCCAGTTGTACGATTGGTCGACGCCGTTTGCCTACGACATAACTCCGACAATCCGGGCGTATTGCGAAATCTATGGGATTGTCGGAACTCTGCGGCTTTGGCTGTTACGGGTAGAACCTCTGAAAAGCGTTCGCGCGCACGCGGGAGTTTGAAAGTTGCAGCGCGAGCGATGGTTTTCGGGGGTTTTCTTGTCTTCGGCATTTTCAGCGTGCGAGGAGCTGGGAGAGGTGGCGAATGGCAGTGGCTCATTGTTATCCTCTCGGTTATAGACCTTCGTCGTCATCAGCAAGGGAAAGGACATATTCAGGTTCTCAGCGACGGACGCGATGTGGATCCTCGATCCGTTCAACCCGATACGACGCGTGGCTATCTACATATTGGTTCACCCACTCTTCTCCCTCTTCATTATTACTACGATATTGGTTAACTGCATACTCATGATCATGCCCACTACGCCCACCATCGAGTCCACCGAGTAAGTACAGCGCATTTTATTCTTTCCGTCCGTTTACGCTCTTGCGTTCTTCGTTCATTTGCGTTACCGTATTCTTGCGTTGGGTCTGTACATTTCTCTGGGTATATCTTTTGCGGCCGCGACGCACGTGGGCCGTTTTCTGTCGTTTGTTATACCCCGTCTACTTGGACTGTCCTTGAAACGCACGCTGCGTTGACTGGTGTTCTTCAAAACGATCTTGGAGAGCGCCCGACTGTCATGTCGTCGCGTGTCTAATATTCCTAACACTTTCCGGCATTTGCGCGCTTGAACGCTATGGGAAATGTTTGGAGAACACTGGAGGCATGCGGCTGTCCGAAGTTTAAGGTTGATCTCTGTACTAAATCATTCGCACGCAGCCGATTTTCAATGACAATGAGCCGTCTACTGAGCCGTGCTCGACCATAACGTCAGGTTCACGCTTATCATCTATGAGCGCCGTCACGAGAAGGCATATACGTTCGAAGTATGTTGCCCCAGTAGGATTGGAACGTGACACTAGATGACAGGTGCCATTTCGGTCATCGAGATAGCGATTGCCTCGCACATTCGACTATTGTCATCCATCTCCCGTTAATCTATTCAATAGAGCGATAATCATCTTCCCCTTTCTCCGAGACGCAATTTACTATTAAAGCGTTCCATAGCGACACGTCGCTGTCGTAGAAGATCTACTCAAGCTCCTCGAGCTCTTAAGTATCGCGTTCCCTCTGTCACCCTCTGACGGTGTAGACGAAAAAACCTGCGTCAAATAGGGTTACACGCTCAAAGTGGAAGATCTCTCATTATTCCCGCGTGCTGTCGATGTCACGCATATGTACAACTACGCTTGCCCTGTCCAGTGACTGCAAATCATCGTAGCTTAGCGTGCGGCTGGCTTACGTTGAGGATGCGTTTCCAAGTGACTGGAACCCCTTCTACGGAATCTCATTCCACCGCACTTGTCCCGTACAAATTGCAATTCATGAAAGAAACTCATCCGAAGCCTATGCCCAGTACACGTTGTAAGAGTATAGACATTTCAAGTATTGTTCTACGTGTTATAGCTTTAATTATATACATATATATACATATATATGAGTAGAGACTGTGATAAATTGTATTCCGTTGGTAAGTTTTGTCCTAGTCTGTCTATAGAGGTAGTACGTAGGCGTGGGCGACTCACGCGAGTGTCTCTGAAAGAACGGTAGCCCCAAATAGCCCTAATCCATTTGATCTCATTACCGCTGAATTTTTACGAAGATTTTGTCCGCTCGCCTGAGTCCAACCCGACACGACGGAGTCCGTAGTTGACATGTCCACATCGACCCGCCATCTTCCATTATTTAGTTGCCAATCCGAACGTCATCGCTGAATTTAGCGAGCGCGATGTGGCGTGCATGTAAAGAAACATGGCTGTTCTAAAAGTAGAATGAAAAGTTCCCGTGTTCGGCCGTTCTAGCACATGAGCCACATCGCGACTTGAACGTGACATCTAGAATGTTCAACGCGAGACACGACCATCATTGCCCTAGACAGTAGCCGGACTTATGATTTTTCTCCGCGGCTGGCGGCGACAAAATCGCATTTAAAGCTGAGTGGTGTGTTTGTTGTTTTCAGAGTGATATTTACGGGCATCTACACATTTGAGTCCGCCGTTAAGGTGATGGCGAGGGGTTTCATTCTGCAGCCTTTTACCTATCTTAGAGATGCATGGAATTGGCTCGACTTCGTAGTTATAGCTTTAGCGTGAGTAGTTAAAAACTTATTCTTTATAAAGAGAGAGAAAAGAAAAGATGCAAGGAGCTTACGGTCAGAGGATAAAGTGAATGGGGTTGGGGTGGGGTCTCGCGTGGGTGGCTTAGTCGGGAAAGGAATTCTATCGATTTCGGCTCGACGCCCGATGTGTTCCCCGTTTGAAAAATTCGCGTTTGTCGTAGTGTCAAGGTTTCCGTCTCTGTCCGAGTGTAGTCAGCAAAATGTGTCCGCATCGAGCCCTTTCGCGAATTATTAAAAGGGGAAACTGATTTGTGCGTTTTTCCTTGCCTTCCTGTAGTGGCCGCGACTAGATTTGTATCACGATGACTGTTTTAGAGATACGTCGACGTCTTGTTAATTTTAATGAAGTCGACGATTGCAAGCGTTCACTGAGCGTACGGAAGCGTTTCATCGACGGAACGCCGATTAGTATCGATCTAGATATTTCAGGTTGTGAGAACGTAGAACTCTTTGCTAGATACGTTAAGTAACGTTGTCAGACGTTGTGTAGAACCGATTATTACGTATATACGTATACCCACACGTGCCACCGTGCGTGTGTATACACTTTTATTTGATCTTATTCACCATGTCACACGTTTACACGTATTCCGATAATTATGGCAAATAACTACACAGACGTACACGTTTACATATACAGTGACACGTACAGTACACACTCGTATATATGCGTAATTGCGTACAGGTATATATGATATATTAGTTATTTTAGATAGGGATAGAACTATTTATTATCTCTAGTGGCCTCGGATAAAGAGTATTTTAATCTTATTATCATCGTAATATGTTCACTAGAATGGTGTATATTTTATATGCAGAGTAAGGGGCCTAAAACGTTTACCCGTAGACATTTTCTCGTTTGGAATTTCTGATGCATGACAGATTTTTATTCATTTTTGTTCGTTGACATCGTTACATGATTCTGTGAATACTGTGGCATTGATGTTCAAATATATTAAGACCGCATTCCAATTATATTCTTTTCTACAAATTAAATTGTATGAGAAATGGTAACCTTGATATAACAAACAATCATTTCTGTTGTTGTAAAATAAGAAATCTTTCCTATGAATACATTCATGAGAAATGACAAACTAGAATCTTAATAGAGGTAAGCGTATTAGCACATTGATCGCCATGTTTAGAGATTATTATTTTATGTGGCATTTAATGTGTTAAGTGCCTTACTTTGTACAGGCGCAGGCACTGTGTAGGTGTATACATACTATATGTACGAGTCGATTCGATAAATCACTTGATTATTGTCGTAGTTTAGACAGGTGAATGGAGAACAAGTGGGTGGAAAGTAAGTGTGCAATCTGAGAGCAGGCGATTTCGTAGAAACTGGAAGCTTTCCTCGTTTACGACGGAATCTTTCACTTTCCGATGGCAAACTTTGACCCACGGTCATCTTCTCCTTGCACTTGCGTAATTGTTGATAGATGGCCGACAAAAAGTGTACACGTTTTATTCGGCGCCTCGAGTACCCCGATACTTTCGTATCGCAAGTATCGTCGAACTCAACGCATAACACGAACACATGCTGATATACAGCTGCGCAGAGAAACTGCAATGATGAGCAAGTCGATGATTAGACAGCGACGAAGATTCCAATAAAGCGTGCGCACGCGATTCTATCATATTATTAATTACATCGTGCATGCAGTACTAATTAGCTATCTTAACGACATACATACACGTACACACACGCAGTTTCAGTCGCAGACTTTTTGGTAGGCCATTAGGAAACGTAGAGAGTAATTAAAGTTCCCCATCCCCTTTTCAGTAAATATACTGTTCCTCAGTAAGTAAGAAAGAAAAGAACAAGTAAAGAGGATAAAAAGAGAGAAAAAAGATTACCTCCTCCTTCTCTTAAACGTTTCGTTTTTTTGTTTGTATCACTGTAATGTGTGTGATGTTCGGGTGTATTGCAGTTATGTGACGATGGGCATAGATCTAGGCAACCTTGCCGCTCTCAGGACATTTCGAGTCCTCCGAGCCTTGAAGACTGTCGCTATTGTACCAGGTATGCTTAGAGAATAGAGAATTGGTTTGTAGTTGCAAATAGTTAAACTCTCCTAGAACACTTTGCCGCGATATCGCTGTACACTTTTTTGTCTCTCTTCAAGTTTAGTCAAAACGGTTTAGTTTTAATCACACCACTTTTCTCTTCACCCCTCCCGCCCCTCTCTCGCCCCAGTATTAATTCCCGTTTTCTTAATTTCCAGTCGACACGTTTACACTTCAGTCCCGTCACTCCACGTTTTTGCATCGACCGGCGTACGTCGCCCTCTTCTTCATCCACATTTTCTCAATCTTTTCGCCACACACACCGATACGCACATACACGAAACACAGACTTTCTCTCTCTTTCTCTCTCCCCGTTATCCGCATCTAGCACGATGAAGCGAACGTTATATTGACCGAAGTTGGTGCCGAAACTCTGCTGGCCTGTCTCCACTGAGCCCACTGTCCTTCTGTTCTCGTTGCGTAGGTCTGAAAACCATTGTCGGCGCTGTGATAGAGTCCGTGAAAAATCTGCGCGATGTGATAATCCTGACGATGTTCTCCCTTTCCGTCTTCGCGCTAATGGGCCTCCAGATTTACATGGGCGTGCTCACGCAAAAGTGTATAAAGAATTTTCCCAGGGATGGTTCCTGGGGCAATCTTACGGATGAAAACTGGGAGCGATTCGTTAGTAACAAAAGTGAGTATGTCCGCGGACTGCAGACTTAACTTGAACTAATGACGACCCTTTCGACGTGCAGCCAATTGGTACGTGGACGAGGCTGGTAATATGCCGTTGTGCGGGAATTCGTCGGGAGCCGGGTAAGATGTCAAGATACACTTCCGCTGTACGGTGTACGTGGGCAGTCCGATAAGTACTTAGCCTACAAAAGAAAAACGACAATTTTGGAAAATTGACTATTTATTTTTCAACATAGTCTCCTTTTAACTCGATACACTTGATCCAGCGATGCTCCAACTTCTTCAACCCGTCTGAAAAATACGTTTTCTGGAGATCTGCAAAGTAGGCCTCCGTGGCGGCGATAACTTCCTCATTCGACTCAAATTTCTGCCCAGCGAGTGACTTTTTCAAGTTTGGGAACAAAAAGAAGTGACACGGGGCCAAATCTGGAGAATACGGTGGATGGGGCAGCTGTTCGTAGCCTAATTCAACGAATTTCGCTGTAGCTTGGGCAGAGGTGTGAGCCGGTGCGTTATCGTGGTGAAAGAGCACTTTTTTCTTCGCCAAATGGGGCCGTTTTTTCCTTAATTCGGCGTCGAATCGGCTCAATAATTCGGCACAGTACAGCCCTGTGACTGTTTTGCCCTTCTCCAGGTAGTCTACGTAGATCACACCTTGTGAATCCCAGAAAACGGTGGCCATCACCTTTCCGGCCGATAGGACAGTCTTCGCCTTTTTCGGAGCACATTCGTCCGTGTGCGCAGTCGACACGGATTGCGTTTCGACTGTTCCTTGGTCTCTGGTGTGTATCAGTGGATCCACGTTTCGTCGACAGTCACTGTACGACGTAGAAACTCTTTCGGATTGCGCTTAAACAGTGTCAAACACTGCTCTGAAGTGGTCTCACGGATGCGCTTGCTATCCGGAGTGAGCAAACGCGGCACCCATCGAGCAGAAAGCTTTCTCATGCCCAATATTTCATGCAAGATATGCCCAGATTTCATCGTTGGATCAAGTGTATCGAGTCAAAAGGAGACTATGTTGAAAAATGAATCGTCAATTTTCCAAAATTTTCGTTTTTCTTTTGTAGGCTAAGTACTTATCGGACTGCCCACGTACTACGAGTGCATAGGAAACGTTGACATGCTTGCGTTTACCGATATGTGCTTTGCGAGTTAACGAGTGTGTCTTTGAGCGTAGGCAGTGCATCCCTGGCTACACGTGCCTCCAAGGATACGGCGACAATCCGAACTACGGTTACACGAGCTTCGACACATTCGGCTGGGCCCTCCTGTCAGCCTTTCGCCTCATGACGCAAGACTACTGGGAGAACCTTTATCAGCTGGTACTTAGATCGGCCGGCCCATGGCACATGCTGTTCTTCATCGTGATTATCTTCCTCGGCTCCTTCTATCTAGTGAACTTGATCCTCGCCATCGTCGCCATGTCGTATGACGAGTTGCAGAAGAAAGCCGAGGAGGAGGAGGCTGCGGAGGAAGAAGCTATACGAGTACGTAGCTTGTGAGGATAAGGATCAATTTCTTAGGTGGTAGTGCGAACTGAATAGAGCGGACCCGACGGCGGTAAAGTTAGTGTGTAAATTTCACGTTGATAGGTTAATGTATAGGCAACCGACGTAGGAGTGAATCTTGTAAAATGCTCTTTCTTTCATAGCTGCTTATTTATGCTGAACTCCTTAGCATAAGGGGAATAAGTAAATGGGGTGCAAGCGTTAGGCGTGAACAGAAGTTTTATGTTTGTGATTTCCAGTAGTGGTTTTTAGCTTTAGTACCCTTCTCTCGTTGGCTAGATCCAATCGGTTAACTGGAATCTCTTTAGTCTTCTTCCAACATTCGGTAGATTTATCCTTTCAGCAATTAATTTGTTTTTTGTTAATTGTTTTAATGTGTTTTGTTTTTTTAATCATTTAATCTAATTTATTTAAAAGGTACGGATCTAAACTTATCGCCCCTCCGTAGTCTCTTTTTCTTTTGCTGAAGCAAAAAACGCTTCTTGGATAAGACGAATATATGCCGGCTGAACCGTAGTGATGAAACGCGAATGCTTTCAAACATTTTGGAAACCGTGGTCTTCGCAAACTTATCAACCTCATGGCAACGCTTGTCTCCTCCGTACAGGAAATTACTTCCTGAGACAGTTTTTTGTATTGTCGTATTGATAGATTTATCCTTTCAGGAATTAATTTGTTTTTTGTTAATTGTTTTAATGTATTTTCTTTTTTTAATCATTTAATCTAATTTATTTAAAAGGTACGGATCTAAACTTATCGCCGCTCCGTAGTCTCTTTTTCTTTTGCTGAAGCAAAAAACGCTTCATGGATAAGACGAATATATGCCGGCTGAACCGTAGCGATGAAACGCGAATGCTTTCAAAAATTTTGGAAACCGTGGTCTTCGCAAACTTATCAACCTCATGGCAACGCTTGTCTCCTCCGTACAGGAAATTACTTCCTGAGACAGTTTTTTGTATTGTCGTATTGATAGATTTATCCTTTCAGCAATTAATTTGTTTTTTGTTAATTGTTTTAATGTGTTTTGTTTTTTTCATCATTTAATCTAATTTATTTAAAAGGTACGGATCTAAATTTATCGCCCCCCCGTAGTCTCTTTTTCTTTTGCTGAAGCAAAAAACGCTTCATGGATAAGACGAATATATGCCGGCTGAACCGTAGTGATGAAACGCGGATGCTTTCAAACATTTTGGAAACCGTGGTCTTCGCAAACTTATCAGCCTCATGGCAACGCTTGTCTCCTCCGTACAGGAAATTACTTCCTGAGACAGTTTTTTGTATTGTCGTGTTCCAACGCGTTCTATTTCTCGCGACTCGTTCTGTGTACACTGAATGTACAATGTGGTAGATGCAAGAAGTACTGAAGGGAAGCGTACACGTGTAACGGATACTGCAGTCCACCATATACCGTCATATATGTCACATTATGCGGTATGTACAACAAGCACTCAATTGTGGGGCTTTTGACAAACAAACGACATGCAATCGAGTCGTATACAATTGCACGCATGAAGTTCTGAAGGTGAAATTAGGAGTTTCACGGTGGAACAGGACACTACCACTTGCCATGGGGTTTTGTCAAAAATGATGGCTTGACGGTTTAGTCTTTTTGCTGCGTTGTTAGATATATCGCGCTTAATCTGGAAACAAATATCAAATGTCGTGTCACCGAAATTTGTTGTTTTTCTTCGTTAAAGCTATAGCACTAGTGACGCAAGTTTTAAGATAAACACCTTTCTTTGAGTCAAAAAATTATAAGTGTCCAAGCGGGCGATTTCAAAATTTGTATCTGAGGGTCAATAACTTAGTCTTACATAATTTGAAAATATAATTTAATTTGTTTAATAACTATGTGCAGACAATGTATACCTGAAAGTCGTGGAATAATTTTTTATCCATTTCTTTCACTAGCACTTGTGACATTTATTTAAGAAAATTTGAAAGAAAAAATTATTAGGAGTATAATATGATAAGGCAGCATTGGATACACTCACCCAGATTTAAATAGCAGAACCCTGCGGCCTTCAGTCATAGATGCTTGTCAATTGTACTCTGAGTTCAAATAATTCTAAAACCGCCGACTGCGAACTAAGCAAACCTATAGCCGGGTTCAGCCGATGGACGATCGTCTGTCACTTTCTTTAGCTATCCGCTAAAATCAACCATCGCAGAAGCAAATATACTCGTGTTTTAACACTTTGACTGCCGTGATGGTCACCGCTGACCGGCGCAAGAGATTTTACTGAAGATCCAAAATGTTCGCAAGAGCTAGCAATAACTATTTCATAAATACAGTTATTGTTAAAATATTGATGCGATCCTTTGGTCTCGAATACCTGCACATTATTTACATTTTGCACAATTCAGTCAAACACTGTAGTATTTCATAGCATCGCCGTTCTAATACAGCAAAATACGCACGGTAGTCAACGTGTTAACGTACAATTGCGTGAGCATCAAAACACTCGCGTAATTTGCCTATACACTAGCCACAAACGTACCCCTCTGATAAGGGCACCTATCTAGCGTCGAAACGTCAGGTTTTTCAACCCTTTGCACTCCGACCATTTCCCCATGCACCCCTCATATTATTTAATACAGTTTTGGAACCAAGTAACATATTATAATGATATTGGACTTAAATGAATTGGTTGACATCGAGAAATATGTATTTGCAAAAAGTCAATATTTTATTTTGTTATAATTTTGTACGGTGTGATAAATTTTAAAACACTCCCCAGTATGCATTGCAGGGTGATTTATGCACGTTTGACAATAATAAGTCGTTCGACGCCTGCCACCAGGTGTTTTTCTGTCATAACAAACAATGCAATCCCGTTTTCTTTGTCCCACATCGGTTTTATTGCCTACGGAGATTAAAATTTTCAAGGTCCGGTGGTTTCTGCGTCATAACAAAACTCGCTGATATGTTTTTTATATATCTTAGTAATTTTACTATACTTTGATTTAATTTCTTGTGCCATTTCAAGGGAAAGTTCTAATACAGCAAAATACGCACGGTAGTCAACGTGTTAACGTACAATTGCGTGAGCATCAAAACACTCGCGTAATTTGCCTATACACTAGCCATAAACGTACCCCTCTGATAAGGGCAGCTATCTAGCGTCGAAACGTCAGGTTTTTCAACCCTTTGCACTCCGAACCATTTCCCCATGCACCCCTCATATTATTTAATATAGTTTTGGAACCAAGTAACGTATTATAATGATATTGGACTTAAATGAATTGGTTGCCATCGAGAAATATGTATTTGCAAAAAGTCAATATTTTATTTTGTTATAATTTAGTACAGTGTAATAAATTTTAAAACACTCCCCAGTATGCATTGCAGGGTGGTTTATGCACGTTTGACAATAATAAGTCGTTCGACGCCTGCCACCAGGTGTTTTTCTATCATAACAAACAATGCAATCCCGTTTTCTTTGTCCCACGTCGGTTTTATTGCCTACGGAGATTAAAATTGTCAAGGTCCGGTGGTTTCTGCGTCATAACAAAACTCGCTGATATTTTTTTTATATATCTTAGTAATTTTACTATACTTTGATTTAATTTCTTGTGCCATTTCAAGGGAAAACTTCAAGCAAACGTGCACATGTCAAAAAGTTGCGCTGGAATAAGTTAATTCCCTGTAATCTCTAACAAACTTTAATGTCCCCTGAGAGGGGACAGCGGAGTGCAAAGGGTTAATAATAAATTTGAGTACATTCACTTATTGATCGGCACACGCTAAAGAAATCCCTAATGTCCGCGAGTGTGTGTCGCAAAGGACAAAATGCATATGTCTAGTGGAGTTTATTTTTGTAAATAAAGGTGTGAGTATGTGTGTGTTGCATACCCCGGGTGGTCTGTCGGAGATCCCTTCCGTTGGGAATGTGCGAGTTCGACTCGTGGCGCCGGATGGGTTTCGGTGAAATTCTTAGGAGAACCCGAAGCCCATTAGAAATCGGTGTAGGGAAGTGGCATCGGCGGGGTTTTAGTCGGTAAAAATCCGGCACTACCCCTGCACTTTCCCTTGGAAGTGCGGGGATGTCTTACAGAAGATTTCCCCTCTGTCACAAAAAAAAAAAAATGCATATGTCTACGTTGTAGGAAGCCGAGGAGGCGGCGTTGGCGAAGGAGAACAAACTCGCGGCGCAGGCAGCCGCGAGAGAAGCTGCTGCCGCGGCGGCACGAGAAGCAGCCAACGCCGATCAAATCGTCAAATCTCCGTCTGACTTCTCGTGTCACAGCTACGAGCTCTTCGTCGGCCAGGAGAAGGGCAACGACGACAACAACAAGGAGCGCATGAGTATCAGGTCGATCGAGTCGGTCAGCGAGCACAGGGTGAAGCAGATCAACAATAATCATACGACGACAGCGACGAAAGTGCGAAAAGTCAGCGCCGTAAGTATCGGCTGGCCGCCAACCATCGCGAACGACATGTCTTCGATTCTTTTGACGTAATGTATGTCGTGCGCTCGATCCCTCACCCACGGGAATGCAACTGATTATTCGAATAGATCAGAACCCCCGGCCTCCCCCCCCGACCCCCTATTTTGATACGCCGACCTCGCGATCTACGAGAGCACATTGCGAGAGGCGGTTTATACTAGAGTTGCGGATCCTAGCTCGACTCGTCGTGCAACGCATGGAGGAACACGACGTAGAGAATCGGCGGCGAGTCGAGACTCTTTCTGTGGCATGCTTGACGTATACGTAATATATATGGATTTCCCTTACTAATCTGTTAGAAATTTTTCCTTAGAGTCGCTTCTACGCATAGCCCCCTCTAAGTTTCCACCCTCTTTCTCTCTCTCTCTGTCTCTTTGTCATACATGAAGATCTGTCTGAATACAGCGTTTTCGCGGTCGGTTTGTGAGACGCGTGTACTTCTGCATGCAATTAGGTGTTCTGTCGTTAGAGTACGAAGGAGATACGAAGTTATTCTGTCGCTGAGTAATTGGCAGAGGAGCGAAATTTCTGCCGAATTTCGTCGATCTTCGTGTCTCCCACTTATTCTAGTGATCATCATCAGTCACGATCAGTTCCTTTGCACCGAAACGTATTGCTCGCGTTCTCTCTTTCTCTGTCTACTTTGCTTTACTTCTCTTCCGTTCTTTTCCTGTTTTCCGCTGTCTCTCTCTCTTACTCCACGTATTGTTTGTATGTGTGCTTCTGCAAGTGTTATATTAAAGAAAGTATTTATTATATCGAGTGCCTCCTTGGTGTACACTTTAGACAACGTTAAGAGCCGTTTGGTAGGAGATATCTTTTCTTGTTTTTTTCTTAAGGTCTCTCGCGCCGCTAATGGCCAGTTTACTTATACCTACCAGGAAAGTCTACGGAAGGTACGTGTGTCACGACGTGTTTCTATCAGCACCGACCGTACGTACTAAATAGATGTATCGCCGATCTTGAGCGTACAGTCATTACTCGCGTATAGTTGGAAACTGCCGCGATTTATCTCAATAAATACGAGCGTAGTCACTCGCGTCTTCAAACATTAGCTTCATTCAATCTCATAATGATCGTCAGAAACAAGATGTCACTGTGATTCAGTCGATCATTAAACACGGTAATCTCCTAGACGGGTCTGTAGTCAGACATTTATCGACCACACGCATTAATCCTCCTGCGTCTGAACCGTCACGAATCTTCACCACTTGGACCCCTGCTCCGCGGCTAAGCGCTATAGCGTTTGCACAGTTCGAGTCACGCGACCGTCGTGTCGCACACCCTGTCCCAAACGTGTCTCAACGTCGGAGGATTAAACCTTAACAATTTTCGTTAAACCGCGCGCGCGGGCCGTTAGAAGAGCGACTCCTGCTGGACACAGAATGAGAGTGTGTGAGAAAGGTGGAGTGGGAGAAAGATAAAGAAAGACACAGAAGCATAGCCAGATGTGGTGGAGGAAGAAGGATGAGAGAGAGAGAAGGAAAGAAAGGAGAGGAATGGTGAAGGGAAAGAGAGTGAGGAAGGAGCGAGAGCGAGAAAGAAAAGCGGTGGTCCGCCTTGTTGTAATTTCAGGCAAGCCTGAGCCTACCAGGTTCACCGTTCAATCTGCGGAGAAGCAGTCGTGGCAGTCATCAGTTCACGATGAGGAATGGTCGCGGTCGATTCGTGGGTCCACCTGGGGGTGACAGAAAGCCATTGGTATTGTCAACGTATCGCGATGCCGAAGAACACCTGCCGTACGCCGACGACTCGAACGCCGTCACACCGATGTCAGAAGAAAACGGGACGATCGTCGTGCCCGTGTACTACGCGAACCTGGGATCTAGGCACTCGTCTTACACGTCACATGCGTCGCGTTTGTCGTATACGTCGCATGGGGATCTGCTGGGAGGAATCGCAAGCGCCGGCAAGCCGATGACGAAGGAAAGTCGACTGAGGAGCAGGTCTACGAGGCCACCGTCAGTTAACGGACACGTTACGGACTCCAACCAGAAATATCATTACGTGAGTCAACGGTTGTTTTTGATGGTAACG
Organism: Cryptocheilus praepositus; assembly: GCA_033815515.1. NCBI lineage: Eukaryota > Metazoa > Arthropoda > Insecta > Hymenoptera > Pompilidae > Cryptocheilus > Cryptocheilus praepositus. The sequence continues at coordinate 1,858,523 of JAWWQZ010000143.1, forward strand.
AATTCGCGGTGCGATGTTATTAATCTAGAGAAACTTATTGAAACGTTCCTCGGCAGGAGGCGGACTTGGAAGATCCCATGGGCAAGGCGAAGCAACAAGACAATCCGTTTATTGAGCCGTCTCAGCAACACGCGGTGGTGGACATGAAGGGTAACGACGGAAGGTAAGGCTTCGGTGAAGTAGGTGGATTAATGGTTGGCATTTCATTTCGCAGACGTTATGGTGCTGAACGATATCATCGAGCAGGCGGCCGGTCGGCAGAGTCGTACACCAGAGCAAGGAGGTAATGTCGCGAGACGTGACCCACAGAAATTCGGACGATAAAAAACGACAAGACTCGCATTTTTCCAATCTCTCTTTTCACTCTTGTCGCAGATATGTGTATATCTTGTCTATCGTGTGATGCGCATCCCACCGTTCGATGTATACTACAAGTAATATATTTGTACTTTGTCCGTGCGACGGTATTGAGTACGTTGCACAGATTTGATAATGTGTCAACGTTTCCAAGCATTATCAAAGCTGGTCACTGTACTGTAACGCTGATCGTTTTTTGGTTGCGCGTCTTGTACATGGTACGGTGTATCGATTAGCGACTGAATACAGCACTTTGTGTCGTCTGGTACTCTTTCACGCACAAAGGAAAAAGTCACGTTCGCTTGCCAGTCGATTCATCGTTGTAGATCGATACGTTCCTTTGTTAATTCTTGAATCCCACGATCGAGGCCGGATGAGCGAGTGGTGAATGTTGAATAACGAACCCCGACGCGTGTCAACAAAGGGCATACCGCGAGTCGATAACGTTCCCTACCGTCATTCGCCGCAATTAACGAATTCTTTACGTCCAAGTCCTCCGTGAGCGTTTAAGACGGTCCGCAGTCGGCGATTTTTTTGGGGAAACAGAGTTTGTTTCCTGGGACAATGACACAGATTACTTATCCTCGTTGCAGCTGCACAAGCTTCGATCTACGTTCGTTCGTTCGGTTGGCTTTCGTTTTGACAACTTTTTCACGTGCCGCAACGAACCTTTCGTTTGCTGCGCACGAGGGCCTTTTTCTTTTCCTTATTCACTCGGCACCCGCTTCGTCGCGTTTCCAACGACACCGCCGTGTATGATGGCTGGGTTGCAATTGCACAGCATCGGTGCAGGACCTTAGAGCGACATTGACGAGGGTACACGCACCGTTTCACTCGTCGCGGCTTTTCTACCGATCATTTGTACGACTTTGCCAGGCAGCAGTTTGTTCGCCCTTAACGATACTTTGCGCGCTCGTAGTTTCGTTCGCACTAATGGACGATCTCTTTCAACTGCCACGGCCATAGTCTCTGACGGCATAACTCTCGCACGCGCAGCACCGTGTCGCACATCCGCTGCTTCGCGTTTTTCAACTCTTCTCTCTCCTGACCGCACACTCTTACGTTGAAAGAATCCTCGAGGCAAACCGTAATTGAGTCATTTACTTCGTGCACGCACACGTACGCTGCTCGACACGTTTCACGAGCGTTTGCGTACGTGTTTTAAAAGTGCGTGGCGTAGGGTGGATGATAATTATGAGCTTCGTTTGAATTTGACAATGTTCTTGTAATAATGGTAATTGCAAATGTTCGCAAGTTGCGCGAGTGTATTGCGCGAGTTGCAAGTAATTGCTGTTATGTGGTGATGAATTTTCGATGAGAGTGCTCCGGTTGTATTCGTGGATTCTATGTCGTTTTATTTTCGCTCGGTTTCGTAGCTGCTTTGCGGAGTGCATGATACGCGCAATAATAGATGCTTGTCTATTGTTTCTCTGTCTCTTCTCGGACCCACAGTTTCGGAAGGAACGATATATAATATTGCATACGTAAAAGTTGCCGGTTTAGTTTGGGTACGAGAGGAATGCTAGTTTCGCTGCTTTCCGTTAAAATGTGTTCGCGGGTGCATTTGCTTCATCGCACACACGAGGATTAAATCTGATGGAATGCTATCTTACTGAATATAGAGTGAAATGCACAGTCGCCTTTGTTTTGTGGATGCAAACTCAGAAGTGAGTAAGGCGATTCTAGATAGTCAGCTTCAAGTGGCTTTTGTTGTGCTAAATCGAATATCGTTGTAGGCGACCTCGGCAGCACATTTTCTCTTTTCTTCTCAGTTAATCTGTCTTTGCTTCTGCTTCTTTCGTTCCTGAGAACAGTACATATATAACACATGGAGTGTCACGTTACCCGAAGAGGATGACACCGACTTTTTATTGATTTTCACGTTACTCGGAAACGGACGTTAACCGTCACAAATTTTAATGGTTTTCACTGACACTTGGCCGGTTCAAAATTATTGTAGATTTTCTGGTGCTTTTTCATCTTTCTCAATTTCCTTCGAACATCTTCAATTTCCTGACAAGGCAAGCAAAACTTTCGTATTTCCACAAATCGTTAATCGTTGTAATCGTTAAAAAAATGTCACATTTGTGTTTAACAGTGAATGTTTCAAGTTAAGGTGTCTATCTTATTCGATGACTTGTTACGTATCTATAGATCTCTGTTTGTTACTGTCGAGTTGCATTTTCGAACGCCGCTTTCTTCTTTTCTCGCTTTTTGATCGCCTGTGTTCGCTGCTCGCGCATCTTTAGCAGCATAATCTGTGATCTGACAGAACGAGCTTGACGAACGAAATGAGAGAACAGAGCAAACGATGTACAGAGCAATACGAATACACAAAAAACCTCTTTCCCCAAAAAGAGTGGTGCCAGACAACATTACTAACGCGCGTTACAGTTTCGACCTATTACTTTCCGACAGACGACGATGAAGAAGGGCCAACGTTCAAAGACAAGTTATTGGCCGCTGTCGTGCGTTGCATCGACATCTTCTGCGTATGGGATTGTTGCTGGTTGTGGCTCGAGTTTCAAAAATATGTCAGCCTGCTGGTATTCGATCCTTTCGTAGAGCTCTTCATCACACTGTGTATCGTCGTTAACACACTCTTCATGGCTCTCGATCATCATGACATGGATAAGGATATGGAGAGAGTACTCAAGTCCGGCAACTACGTGAGTACTTCACTTTATACTTCGATATTAAATTCAAACATTGAGAATTAACGAGAAACAGTCCACACGCCTCGAAACGTGTCAAGATTACTGACATAATTAACGCGTTGACTGCCAAGCGTATTTTACCATATTAGAACGGCGATGCTATGAAATACTACAGCGTTCGACCGAATTATGCAAAATGTAAATAATGTGCAGGTATTGGAGACCAAAGGATCGCATCACTATTCTAATAACAACTGCATTTATAAAATAGTAATTGCTATTCATTGCGAATATTTTGGATCTTCAGTAAAATCTCTTGCAGCGGTCACCGGTGACCGTCATGGCAGTCAAAGTGTTAACCCTTAGCGCTTCGGCATATTTTCGCAGCGGAACGAGTGAAACGGAGTTTTATTTTAAATGAGAAGAATTACACGTGCTATAAAAAAAGGTCAAAAAATGGTTTAATCGTAACAGTGCAGAGACTGATCACGTTTTAACTATTAGGTGTACAACTTTGCTTCCGCCGTTTTGCAATAGATGGCTGTAGCGGTAAGTGGTAGTCGAAATAAATAGATCGTAGATGTCATACAATAAGCTTAGGCATTTGTAAACATAACGCCATCGAAATATTAGTCGATTTGTGTCTGCATCATAAAGTCATTCTCGATTAAACATGTCAGCTTACGAGCCAAATTCTCGTCATTTGCGGGAGGTTTTAATTTTCTGCTTTAATATGAAGAAATCTGCGGCTGAGGCTCATCGAATGCTCTCAAATACCTATGGTGAGGCCGCTATTAGTGAAAGAACGTGCCGAGAGTGGTTTCAACGCTTCAAGAACGGTGATTTTGACGTCGAAGACCGGCAAGGCGGTGGAAGAGAGAAGGTTTTCGAAGATGCAGAATTGGAGGCATTACTTGATCAAGACTCGTGTCAAACGCAACAAGAATTGGCAGTATCATTGGGAGTGACGCAACAAGCCATTTCAAAACGCCTGAAAATCATGGGAATGATTCAGAAACAAGGAAATTGGGTGCCGTACGAGTTGAAGCCGAGAGATGTTGAACGGCGTTTGTTTGCTTGTGAACAGCTGCTTGCAAGGCAAAGACGGAAAGGATTTCTGCATCGCATTGTGACTGGGGACGAAAAATGGGTTCATTACGATAATCCCAAGCGCAGAAAATCATGGGGATATCCCGGCCATGCTTCCACGTCGACGGCCAAACCGAATATTCACGGTTCCAAGGTCATGCTCTGTATTTGGTGGGACCATCTCGGCGTAGTGCGCCTGAGTTGTTAAAACCGACTGAAACAATCACAGGCGATCGTTATCGAACGCAATTAATGCGTTTGAGCCGAGCATTAAAAGACAAACGGCCGCAATACAACGAGAGACATGATAAAGTGATTTTACAGCACGACAATGCTCGACCCCATGTTGCGAAAGTGGTCAAGACATACTTGGAAACGTTGAAATGGGAAGTCCTACCCCACCCGCCGTATTCTCCAGACGTTGCTCCCTCGGACTATCACTTGTTTCGATCAATGGCACACGGCCTGGCTGACCAGCACTTCCGGTCTTATGAAGAAGTAAAAAATTGGATCGATTCGTGGATCGCTTCAAAAGATGACCAGTTTTTTCAACGCGGGATTCGTACGCTGCCCGAAAGATGGGAGAAAGTAGTGGCCAGCGATGGACAATACTTTGAATCATAAACGTATAACCAGTTTTTTACAATAAAGCCTCGAATTTAGGAAAAAAACGGCGGAAGCAAAGTTGTACACCTAATATAGTTATCAATTGCCAACGCCGACGATACTGCAGCATTTTAAGCGCAATCATGTTAAAAACATTCGGCTCCGCATCGGAGCCTACAGAGCGCTAAGGGTATAGCAATACGCTCAACTGAGAACCTGACTGTTTCTATTTAATACTACACCAATTTGATGCACAGTACCCCTTTACGTACGATTGTATAACAATAATCATTCTTACAGTTCTTCACGGCGACGTTTGGTATTGAAGCAACGTTGAAGCTGATTGCGATGAGTCCGAAATACTACTTTCAGGAGGGTTGGAACATCTTCGACTTCATTATCGTAGCTCTGTCACTTCTCGAGTTAGGCTTGGAAGGCGTGCAAGGCTTGTCAGTATTGCGATCGTTCAGATTGGTAAGCACCGCTAACTTTATACCTCAAAATTCGTAATCCATGGCTAATTCATATTCACCCTGGACTGAGCGTAAGGTACCTCAGCGGACTTTATCATCCGCGGCTAATCATAACTCGCCTCTTTCTAGCTTCGAGTGTTCAAGCTGGCGAAATCTTGGCCGACGTTGAATCTGCTCATTTCGATCATGGGTAGAACGGTAGGCGCCTTGGGTAACTTGACGTTCGTGTTGTGTATCATCATCTTCATCTTTGCCGTGATGGGCATGCAACTGTTCGGCAAAAACTATACCGACAAAGTCGACCTATTCCCGGACGGCGACCTACCAAGATGGAACTTCACGGACTTCATGCACTCGTTCATGATCGTGTTTCGCGTGCTGTGCGGTGAATGGATTGAGTCGATGTGGGACTGTATGTTGGTCGGCGATGTCTCGTGCATTCCATTCTTCTTGGCCACCGTCGTTATCGGTAACCTGGTTGTACGTATGCCATGGCAACGATTTTATTAACATTTCATCCTTTCTGGGGGGGTAGACAATCTCGACGGTGCGTGATCTGGACGGTGCCGTCACAAAAATACGCGGGTACATTTTAGATGGTTTTACCCATGCTGTCAATTACACTTGGAAACGTGTAGATCACGGCACATCGCTATTAACCCTTTCGCGACAGCAGATTTTGATAGATATCGCGCGTAGTATATGGTAGGAGTTCAACTGCTACCTACGCTGTGAACGGCGAAATTTTTCATTGCAATCATTGGCGATAAGATTTGTCAGGCATCTGTAGGCGCCTTCGATTCGCTTTGAGCAATGTGTAGCGTGCGCCTATAGGCGCCTGTCATGTCAGTAATTTAAATTAATTTAAGGGCCTATAGGCGCCAACAGTACATCTGAAGCAAATTTTAAAATACCTCCAGCCTTAATGCAGACGGACTGCTTTAGAATTGCATTACAAACGTAAAACGTATAGTACCAATCGTTGAAACAGACTTTTGTAATCCGGGTAAATACGATTATGTGTGTCTATATTAATTCATGGTCACTGGGCTGTCAATTACACTTGGAAACGTGTAGATCACGGCACATCGCTATTAACCCTTTCGCGACAGCAGATTTTCATAGATATCGCGCGTAGTATATGGTAGGAGTTCAACTGCTACCTACGCTGTGAACGGCGAAATTTTTCATTGCAATCATTGGCGATAAGATTTGTCAGGCATCTGTAGGCGCCTTCGATTCGCTTTGAGCAATGTGTAGCGTGCGCCTATAGGCGCCTGTCATGTCAGTAATTTAAATGAATTTAAGGGCCTATAGGCGCCAACAGTACATCTGAAGCAAATTTTAAAATACCTCCAGCCTTAATGCAGATGGACTGCTTTAGAATTGCATTACAAACGTAAAACGTATAGTACCAATCGTTGAAACAGACTTTGTAATCCGGGTAAATACGATTATGTGTGTCTATATTAATTCATGGTCACTGGGCTGTCATTACACTTGGAAACGTGTAGATCACGGCACATCGCTATTAACCCTTTCGCGACAGCAGATTTTCATAGATATCGCGCGTAGTATATGGTAGGAGTTCAACTGCTACCTACGCTGTGAACGGCGAAATTTTTCATTGCAATCATTGGCGATAAGATTTGTCAGGCATCTGTAGGCGCCTTCGATTCGCTTTGAGCAATGTGTAGCGTGCGCCTATAGGCGCCTGTCATGTCAGTAATTTAAATTAATTTAAGGGCCTATAGGCGCCAACAGTACATCTGAAGCAAATTTTAAAGTACCTCCAGCCTTAACGCAGACGGACTGCTTTAGAATTGCATTACAAACGTAAAACGTATAGTACCAATCGTTGAAACAGACTTTTGTAATCCGGGTAAATACGATTATGTGTGTCTATATTAATTCGTGGTCACTTGCACGCAACAACTGTTTTGTAGTTCTGACGTAATTCTAAAGTAGTCTATCTGAGTGAAACCTTAGGCGCCAACAATAGATCGGTACCAAACTTTTACAGCGCCTTTAGGCTCAACTCGGTCGAATCACATTAGAATAATATCATAGTCACGAATAATATTACGCAGTCGTCGGAATTGACTTCAGTTACTAGTCCGTATGAGTAAAATCATGCGTTTCCGTATTAATTTATGACCGCCCATAAGTAACCGCCATTTTGTCACTGTGTTGTGATTCTAAAGTGATCCGTCTACGCTTAGCTTTAGGCGCAAATGGTAATGAAAGGGTTAAGGTAACGTCACATCTTTCCCGACTGCGAACAAGCAAATTCGGCGTTGAAACGTGTGAACGTGGTTCCACGTGGTAGTTGAGCAGCTAACACTCGCACAAATCTCCGTTCCACCCTTTATCAACTAGGTGCTGAACCTGTTCTTGGCTCTGTTGCTGAGCAACTTCGGCTCGTCGAACCTCTCGGCGCCAACGGCGGACAACGACACAAACAAGATCGCAGAGGCGATCGATCGGATAGCACGTTTCATTAAGTGGATCAAGCGAAATGTCCTTTATCTTGCTAAGTTGATGCGAGCCAAATTCACCAATCAGATATCCGATCAGGCGCCAGGTGAGGGACCGTCCAACAGTTGGAAAGAAGGTTTATATCCAATCAGATCGCTTGCTGTGTGCGCTGTGTAGTTCGTGGCACTGTTATAATTTCGGCTTCAAACACCTATATCTCTTTCGTTTTGTTTCGTTGTATTTCTCAGTCCCACGTCTTCAACGATATCCGCTGCTAGTCAACGGTTAAAAGAAGTCTATCCTCTCTTTTCCTTTCATTTCGCGTTTATCATCGCTCGCGGATCTTTGCTGGATCCGCGGTGTTGCGTTTTATCTATCGCCCACGACGCAAGCGCATGCACGTTGTCGGATCGGTTGAACAAGAAAGTTGACTGGCAGGCAGAATTGTTCTGTCGAAAAAGTTCTTTTCCCATGTTACTCGGTTCGCTACTTTTATCCATATCGGTTCGCTGAGATTTAACAATATTTTGGGGTGGGTTAGCTTTGGTGGTGGACAACGATTACGTTAAGTTTTGCTTCGCTAATTAGCCGCCTTGCAGTTATACGTTGCTTCGCATATTATTTTGGGAGCGAGTTCTACGTACGGACGCGTGTGACAATTTATTCAATTATTTTTATGGAATGAGGGAGGCCTTTTGGCTGGAAGGAAACAATCTCTCCGAACGAGCGATTAAACAAACGATTCATATAACGTTAGTAGAGAAAGTAGATATTCGTACGCACAGGTCGCATGCGTTGCGATGCAAGGGTTGTACTGATTGTGCATAAATGTCTCCAACGTGTATAATGTGTAATTCGTGTTACCGCAATTTGTACATCCTCGCTCGTAATCGCAGATATGACCAACCGTACCGACCGGAATGGGTAATAATGTCTTTCCGCTTCTCAAAGCGCACAGACACCTACGTACACATCCCTACGCAACACGATTCGATAAAGATCAACCGAGAGTCGCAAGAGTCACGAACATCTCGACACGTATGCATGCGAATAACGAAGATATATCGCTGATTAGCGGACTAAGACTTCCCACCGAGTGGCGAGTCTTTCTCTGCTCATGCAAGATCGATTCAGACCGACCACTTGACATGGTTTTCAAAAATGCAAATAATATTTTCCACTGAACCGCTGCTTCACTAGATCTGAACCTACGTCTGAATTGATCTTCCGATACTCATACGCAATCAACCAGACATGAAGTATAATAGATGATGATCACTACCACGCCATTTGTTGTCATTAAAAGTTCTAAGTGATTTCAGTTGATGGTCCGATGAAACAATTTGTTTTATCATCGCGATGCTTTTGATAAGAACGGGTTAGAGGTTTCTGTGTGACTGTGCAGATGGAATTGATCGAGATGGGGACCTAGATCTTGCAGATGGCGAACTGGACGCCTATAGGGACAAGAAGAGCGCGAAGGAATTAAATCAGTTGGAAGTGGCGATTGGCGATGGAATGGAATTTACGATTCACGGTAAGAATGTTTGCTATGTGCTAGAAAGAGAACAGTTTAGGTACAGTAAGGTGAATAATAACACACAATCAATGGAATGATGATTTTTCCGGAAGGAGACCTAAAGAATAAGCTGAAGAAAGGCAAACTCTGCATGAATAACACCAAGGTGATAGCAAATTCGATAAACCATCGCGATTACAGACTGGACAATGATTATATAAATCAGAACGAGGACGACACCATCAGGTAAATTAAATAAGTACCAATGTTCTAAAAAGAACACCGTGAAAAATTAAAATTAAAATAAAATAGAAGTAAACATTGTTAACTTTGGAACATTGTCCTTTAGCAATAAGTCATACGGCAGCCATAAAAATCGAGCGTTCAAAGATGAAAGTCACAAGGGTAGCATGGATTCGTTAAACGGCGAAGAGAAGAAAGATGCAAGCAAGGAAGATCTTGAACAGGAAGATGGTAAGAAGTGTTGCAACTGATTTCTGATCGCGCCTTTATGAATTATCTGGATTTTATCGTCTCCGTTATCCTTTCACGTTCAGAGGAAGAAGGTGAAGAAGGTGCAGACGTGCTGGACGGAGTAGTAGTACTCGCTGACGAAGACCCAATCGAATCAGATTACCCAGCAGATTGTTGCCCCGAGAATTGCTACAAGAAATTCCCGTTCCTCGCCGGAGACGACGATGCGCCGTTCTGGCAGGGGTGGGCTAATCTTAGGCTGAAAACATTCCAACTGATCGAAAACAAGTACTTTGAAACTGCCGTCATCACGATGATCCTGCTCAGCAGTTTGGCCTTGGTAAGCTTTAATGCCATTTTCCATATCCAGTCGTCTGTTCGACGTGGGTCAACGTCTAATTGATATGTTCAGGCACTGGAAGACGTTCACCTCCAACAACGACCGATTCTCCAAGATATCCTCTACTACATGGATCGAATTTTTACCGTAATCTTCTTCCTCGAGATGTTGATCAAGTGGCTCGCTCTTGGTTTCAAGAAATACTTCACGAACGCGTGGTGCTGGCTCGATTTTATCATTGTCATGGTAAGTTCAGATTCACCGTCGTACAGACGGATCCTAATGATTTTTCGTCCGTCAGTTGCGCGTAGTATTATTACCCTACTATTTGAATCCGTAGAAATTCTTCAGCCACCCCTAAGTACGCGTGTCAATGATCTTTCACGAGTCAGTCTGACGCTGACACCCGAACTGTTATATCACTTGACTAGCTTGGAAATTCAGGCTGACTTACCTCTTCTTCAGAAAGTCACTTAGTCGAGTCTTCCAAGAACAGCCAGCATTCCTCGCAAACTTCACTACTCTTGAATCTCGTTTCTCTTTCAGTTCTCTCTCATTTCGTCTCTTTCCCACTCTCAAGCTCTCCTCGCTCATCACCCCGCCTATTTACTCTTAATCTTTCTCTCTGTCGTATTCCTGAATCGTTTAAAAAAGACTGTTCAGTGCGCTAGGAGCAGAGCGTGGAAACTTCCAGTGGATTTCTCTCATACAGATACTCTACGTATATACGATAATTATAAATGTTTGATGACGATAGCTATCACTGATCAACTTGGGCGCTATCTGGGCTGGCGCAGCCGACATCCCAGCCTTCCGTTCGATGAGAACACTGAGGGCCTTGAGGCCTTTACGAGCAGTCTCACGTTGGGAGGGCATGAGAGTAAGTCATCGGTCTACGAGGACATAAAGAAAAGATACTGCCTGAGCGACGATCTGTTGAACTGAGATGACACTCGATCGAAAGGGACTTGGCATCCAGTGCTTGCAATCCGACTTGACAGTAGTTTTCAACGAGTGTTAGCTAAGAACTGGACAAGCATGTTCCTTGAATACGTGTGGAACGAAAAGCAGAATGATCGCTTACCGATTCGATCGAGATGTATCTCGTTTGCATATCGTACGACGAGGGTACGAGAGAAGGCGAGAGAAAAGTGGGCAAAGTAAAGAATGCGTCTTAAAAGAGGGCGGACTAACCGAGGGGCAAAATGGCAAGAGAGCCTAAAAGACTCGGCGAGTCTGGCAAATAAACTAACTGCTACAGCGATTGTAGCGTGTACTGTGGTGTGCTTAAACCGATGTGCAGAGGTGCACTGGCGTCTTCTACTTGATGTCCGCACTGATACTGGAGTTCTTGTCGTACTAGCTATTCGCCTATGTACGCCTTTCTTACATATCAGAGTCTTTTGGTACAGTTATTGTTGTGCAAAATATCGTAATACTTATATATGTATATACATATACATTATATACATATGCTTTATGTGTAATGTAAAGACATCTCCTTGTACGTGTGTGTCGCGTGCGTGTAATTATGTGCGTCTCTCTGCAGCGTGTGTAACGATCTAACTTGACGATCGCCGGTGCTTTTTTAACTGGCTGGCGGCGTTGCGGTGCACGTCGCATTAACTAACGTCCAAAGCACTGTTCATAACTAACGTCGCATGCACGTGAACTTTTTCCAAACCTGATTAACGCCGTGCGCCGCGGCGGCAAGTATGACAAACCTTTCGTCTGTTTCAGGATGGAGCCGGTGTTGTGTTACTTGCTCGTGATATGTGATAATGACGATTCCAAATATCCCCTGGCACTAAACCATTCGCGTCGCTCTGTCTCTATTCTCTTGTTTCTTCCACGAGTGCGCGTGCGTGTGCGTGTGTGTTCTGTGTGCCTACATTGCGCACAAGCACGTGCATCGTTGTTATATACTATCTGACAAGCGTTATAACCGCTACGTGTGCCTCCCTATGTCGCCCAAAATACCCCAGGATCAGCCCTTGAACCTTAACAATTTACTGTATTTGTCGCAATGTATTTACAATGTGTATATGTATAGTTACGGATATCCAGGCTCTCTCGGATTGGCAAGGACAACTGTGTTTCGTGTTCTTTCCTCGTATACATGTATACATGTATATGTAACATATGTGTCACGTATATATATTCTGTGTACACATATATACATACTTGTGTACAACCGATCGACGGTGCAACGGCTATCGAGCAATCGAAGTTAATCGTCGGTTGGTCAGCTATTTTTATACACCCATTCTCCCGTCCCTCACACTTTTTTTACTTTCTATCTTTCTATCTTTTTACTATTATCTGTCTCGCTACCCCCACTCCGCAGAGTCTGGCTTCGGCCGCGCTCTTCAAGCGATCCGAGCGAATGCTCCTGTAAAATACTAGCCAGACTCTGCTGCGTCTCCTCGTATTCATTTGTTCGCAGCCGCAACGAACGAATAACAGAAACTCCTTGTCTCCCTGAGAAAGTACCCATCGATCACCCTCCTTGTGTAGACTCTACCTCTTGCTGTGATTCGCTCTCGTTTCTCGCTCGCAGGTGTCGCTCATTAACTTCGTAGCGTCGCTCTGTGGCGCTGGCGGGATCCAAGCCTTCAAAACAATGAGGACCCTAAGGGCCCTAAGGCCACTCAGGGCGATGTCTAGAATGCAGGGGATGCGGGTATGTAGCCCACCGTCTCAGCGGACCTTGTCAGTTGTTCTATTTATCCATTTCTACCCCCCCCCCCCCTGCCCCTGCCCCGCCCCTTACCCAAAAGCAAAAGGAAGAAATTCCCCCACTCCACTGCTCAGAAATTTTCTCCTGGATTGAATTTTCCCCCATGGTGCCGTCGACGTGAAACCCATTATGTTCGTCTGGTAATTGGCCACGTAACGATGACGGCAAAGACCACGTTCTTGTAGAACAGTAAGGTTTTCGACGCGTGCGGTATTGTTGAACTCGCAATATGGCGGCACCTGTCTATTTCTCTTTCTTTTTTCTCTTTCGTCGCGAGACTCGACGTAAAAGCCGAGATCGCGGAACGGCACGGCTCTCGGCTTTTTGTACGCCTCGACGACTCGACGAAAATGAATCTCTTCTTCTTGCACGTGAAATGCATAATAGAGATACGGCAGTCGCGAATGCACAGCTTACAGATGCGAATGCGTAAGCAACGCGTAGAGGTCCGTCCATAGTGGATGACACTTACGACTGACACGCACCCTAGAGAACACGCGCTTACCTAGTTGTACAGAAACGCATTCTGCGTTTCAACGATGCCATCACATTTTCTAGTTTAACATACCGAGGATACATCCTGCCAGACAATTTAGTGAAACTCTTAGGTTACCACTGCATATACATACAAACGCCACATAGACACGTGTGAACATGATCCATTTGTTACAGCTTCACGTAGACAAGAAGGGTCTCGTGTAGAACGGGCATCTCGTATACCCATTGATAACAGCTGATATAATTGATTGCGAAATATTTATATAGAGATATGAGAGATGTACAATGTACATCTCGCAACAACACAAGGTCGCTGAGACACTGGGTGTAGAGTTACTGTCATGCCCACGCCCTGACACTATTTTTTATCTACAACCTTTACAGTAGCTCGCTGCAAGTTGTTCATCAAAAGCAAGATAAGATCTTCGGAGTGCTCGAATTATTTTTCGATTGTCTGTGCCACTTCTAATTCCTTCAATTTATCTATTGTTTCGCACGAGTCCACTGGCAACGAACGGGTGTGCATGTTAATATCTGTAGTAACAAACTTCCCGATGCCTTGGCTACCAAATCCTGCACGGTTTGTATTTGGCTGTACTGTATCTTAGTGCTTGGCACGTCAGCGTACATATAGCATGCGTCTGTTTGCGAACCTGCTTCTTATGTGTCCTATTTTGGCTTTCTTGTCGGAAACGATGTTATGCGCGAAGTATGTTTAAGTTGCCACCCTCTCTCGCGTTAGTGTATATGCGTGTATATGAGCGGAACGAAACGTTTTACCTCGATGTATACACGTAACAATGGCGCCTAGGCGTAAGTCACGGTGAATACCAGTTGCAAAGAACGATAAAATAATATTTTACGGGAAATCTATTGTTCGTTAAGTAACAGAGTAAAGCTAATAGAGTTTGTACCCAGCTAAAATTCGCTGGTAAATAAGTACGGTTTAAATCAATTCACCGAGAACGCCATGTGCTGTCCCTCTTTTTATCATCGGCAGCTAACCGTTAATACATTGACTACCGTGTCAGCCGCATATGATTAACACTGTGATTACTTCGACACACTAGCATCGTGACAGGATGCTGTTTAATAATTATTTTTCCATTTTTTCTTGGCAGTATCCCCAAAATTACCGTAAATTTCACATCCAGTAGAATGCTGTTCGAAAAGAATATGGCATCAAACGCTTCAAAATTATTATTTGACGCGGCAGTCAATGTTTTAAGGATAACTAACACACTGGCAATAACGCTGTCCATTATATCACTTCGACTCAGTAAAGCAATTTCGATACCTCGCCATTTTTGCTGCATTGCGATTATAAGACAGTATAAAATGCACACTACACTCGCCTGTAGGTAACTCTAATTGAATTCGGAGTCAGCAACTCCATTATTTTACGATTTTCTATCTGCGGCTCAACGGCGTTATATTGAAACAACGCAAACCAAAATGACGGGCAATTAACGTGACTTCTAAAAATCGTTGAACCCGCATCACGTACGGGCTACCGGCTAAAAATTAATTTTGTAAACTTAACGAGACGTGTACTTGCCGAGGTGCGAACTCGTGCACATAATCGCCCTGGCATTTTGTACTTGCGCTAGATTTTTTTCATTTATTCCGTAGCGACTCACCGATCGAGCAAAGTCCGAAGCATCGCGTGCCGCATTTTAGTCGCGTAGGCGCGTATAGGCGCACATTAGACGCATTTAGAAGAAATAACGGCAATAGGCAAACTTACGTGATTATTAATCTGCTTGTATTTGTCTGTCCCGCTACCCTCGCCCGCTCACAGGTCGTCGTCAACGCCTTGGTACAAGCCATTCCATCCATCTTCAACGTCTTGCTGGTCTGCCTTATTTTCTGGCTGATTTTCGCCATTATGGGCGTTCAGCTGTTCGCCGGCAAATACTACAAGGTAAGGAAGTCATGAATAATTTAGTGTCATCTGATAATCGGCTGCCTACGAATGTAGAATTAATATGATTGTATTCTATTGCAGTGCGTCGATGCAAACAAAACGACACTTAGCTACGAGATAATACCGGACCGAAATGCCTGCCTCGCAGAGAACTACACATGGGAGAACTCGCCAATGAATTTCGATCACGTGGGTAAAGCTTATTTGTGCCTCTTTCAAGTGGCGACTTTCAAAGGGTGGATTCAGATAATGAACGACGCTATCGATTCGAGGGAGGTAAGTATTGGGCACTGTGGAGGCGGATCTTAACACTTAGCCGACCGATCGGGGAGATCTCCCACTTTAAGCTTAGCAACACGTTTCCTTTTTTCTGTTATTATCAGTTACCTTTATCTGGAGTTATTCGTAATTACTGATGATCTGTTTCTATAAAGCACAATATATAATAAAATCCACCAATTTAGTGGTGAAAATTATTTAAAAAGTTACACAATCAGTTTGGAGTAATAAAGTTAGAGGTGTGAAAAGTAAATATTAAGAAATGCACAATCCACTGGCATGCAGTGAACGATACCACTCTGCAGAAAAATATTAACCCTTTGCGCTCGACTGTCCCCTCTGAGGAGACACAAAGGTACTTCGTGTTATTACTGAGGAAAATTTATGTACAGAAAACATTTGTTCAAATATTTGTTCCCTTAAGATTTTTCCGGGAAGTTACAAGTTAAGGCAATGAGATAGAATTAATAATCTCTGTGCTATTTAATATTTAGTAAATTCGTGGTCAATAAATTGAGAGGAGAATTTCATCGACTGCAGGAACAACCTTCTATATATTCCTGCAATAGGCTGAATAATAACCTGCAAGTTATTGTATAAACGTTGCATATGCCCGGAAGAAAAAATGACACGTAAAAGACCATAAACAAGTTATCACTGCGATATACATATGTTTGAATAAACCCGCAATGCACATTGGCGAATGAACTATGACGCATTCGAAAAGAATAGGTCATAAAATTTCAATTTTGTTTCGACATAAATGTGTCAGGAAAGTTGTATGCAAAACATGATTTGAGCAAAGTATTTTTTTCAAAACTATACCATTTTAAACGAAATGTTGCGCTATTCGCTACTTCGTGAAGAAACATATCCGAGTGCAAAGGGTTAAAACGCATTACTATTTCTTCATTCCACGTTTGGGTCATGCTATTTATCTTTAGTCATCTTTAATGTTCTTAATCTTGAAGCTTTATTACCTATACTTTTTGAACAACCTACAAAAAATAATTGTTATATACTTTTAATTTCATGTTTTGTATAAACTATATTTGAAATCGTTAAACGAAATTGTTACCACAAGATATAATTGATCACTTAAATCATTTGTCAGACTTCTCCGATTTCAAATAGTGAATATCAGTCCGCGTTACTTGCGAAAAATGCGTGGTGGAAACCGTACAGTTCATTTGAGCTCCCGGGTATTAGTATGTAACATTGTAAGAATGTTTGTACGAGTGTGACGTTTATTTTTGTAAATAAAGGTGTGAGTATGTGTGTGTTGCATATTCCGGGTGGTCTGTCGGAGATCCCTTCTGGATCTCCGTTGGGAATGTGCGAGTTCGACTCGTGGCGCCGGATAGGTTTCGGTGAAATTCTTAGGAGAACCCGAAGCCCACCAGAAATCGGTGTAGGGAAGTGGCATCGGCGGGGTTTTAGTCGGTAAAAATCCGGCACTACCCCTGCACTTTCCCTTGGAAGTGCGGGGGTGTCTTACAGAATATTTCCCCTCCGTCACAAAAAAAAAAAAAAAGTTCGTTTGAGCTCGCGGTCGGCTAAGTATTAAATAGTTGTACCGTTTTCGAGATGCGTGTGATGTTTCGTTACAGGTGAACAAGCAACCGATTCGCGAGACGAATATCTACATGTATCTCTACTTCGTATTTTTCATTATATTCGGATCATTTTTTACCCTCAACCTGTTCATCGGTGTGATCATCGACAACTTTAATGAACAAAAGAAGAAGGCCGGTGGTTCGCTCGAGATGTTTATGACAGAAGATCAGAAGAAGTATTACAACGCCATGAAAAAAATGGGCAGCAAGAAGCCGTTGAAAGCCATTCCACGACCGAGAGTAAGAACACGCCAGATAACAGTTACTGCCCACCATTAGATTCGCTCGACTAAATCTAAAAACTTCGCTGTTGCAGTGGAGACCGCAGGCGATAGTGTTTGAAATAGTGACGGACAAAAAGTTCGATATGATAATTATGCTGTTTATCGGGCTGAACATGCTCACGATGACATTGGACCATTATCAACAGAGCGAAACATTCAGCAGCGTTCTGGACTATCTCAACATGATATTCATTGTGATATTCACCAGCGAGTGTCTCATGAAGATCTTCGCACTGCGCTACCACTATTTCAAGGAGCCCTGGAACCTCTTTGATTTTGTTGTTGTTATATTGTCAATATTAGGTAATGTAACGTAATGATTGCCTCAGTCGTATGACCCCCATGAAACGAACCGAATGTACTATGACAGAAAAACAGCCCTGTTAGCTTTACGTCCGAAGTCGTTCTAACACGCGTGTCACGGCACAATTTTTCTCTTCTATCATACTTCTACTTCATCTTCTTGCTCTTAGTCTTCATCTCGCGAGTCAACGTAGACTCACGCGTGACGCATGCAACGCTGCATTTTACGTACATATCTATCTGAACCTTACTGCACGCATAATCTTTATTACGAGTGAGAGAAAAGCGAACAGGCAATAACACGTTTCACTCGTGTCGAAACGACTGAGCGATGTCATTACGTTACGTAGCCTTACATTGATGTCAGTGATATTTCCACAACCCTGCCCTCCGCTAACCCCTTGTTCGGTTTCCTCAATGTGCGCTTGCCGACTTCTTGAGTACAACCTTATATTGCAGCGACGAAAATGAATCGAAAATATCGCAGTTACGAAACTGATAGTATAACTTCTCGATGAGCGTATTTTTAAAGATTTTTGTAAAAGAGTCGTTAGTTTGATTGCCGCGATGTAAAGGTATGTACAAAAGAATCGGCATGCGACGAGCGGTGTCAAAGGACGATTCTTGATCAAAGTATCGGTAAGATCGGGTCAGTATGTAAAACGTAGAGTCTTATTCATCTTCAAAACTAGCTTTGTTGATGACGATACAACTGCTGTTTCGGTCAAGCAAGGTTTTATCATATGTCTGCAATTTCTGAATGCACTCTACTAATTCTTAAGATGCTGTACCAACAATTTCGTATATCTCAATTCACAATCGGCCAACGATTTTTCACCTTCTGCTACGTATGGCACCGCATCAATTCTGTGAGACTAGAGATTAGCTGCAATCGAGCTTTCTGATTTTTTTTTTCTGACAAATGCATGCTTTGCGATCTTCAGAATGAAGTATCGGTACGCTAGGGACAAAAGCATCCGACGCCCATAGGACTAACGCATGACATAGACACTTAACAGAGCCTCTCGTCCAAGCACTTAAACCCTCTGACATGCACTCTACTCAATTATACTCTTCTCCTTCGTCGCTCGTGTAAAAGATAATTTTAACGAAGAGGGAAAACCTTTTATAACATAGTCCATGCACCTAACCCATTTTATTAATTGAGCAAATTTCTCGCATCCGTGAATAATGAAACTCTTAAAGACACGTCGCATGAACATCTAGGTGAAACGTCTTTAACCACCGGATTGCACGAAACGAACTAGTTTCTCAAATACCTAGGATAGACTTGCATCAAAGAACATACAATGCACGGTTTTGTCCCGTCCTCTTACCTGTAACTGATATAGCTTATTTTCATTGTAAGTGTAATTAAAATGACTATTGGACGATCCTGCAGGTCTGGTGCTCAGTGACATTATTGAGAAGTACTTTGTATCGCCGACTTTACTTCGAGTCGTGAGGGTGGCAAAGGTCGGCCGAGTCTTGCGTCTCGTCAAGGGTGCAAAGGGCATTCGAACTCTTCTATTCGCCCTGGCGATGTCGCTCCCAGCTCTGTTCAACATCTGTTTACTTCTTTTCCTGGTGATGTTCATCTTTGCGATCTTCGGCATGTCCTTCTTCATGCACGTCAAGGATAAAAGTGGCCTGGACGACGTGTACAACTTTAAAACGTTTGGACAGTCGATGATACTGCTCTTTCAGGTGAGGATGACGAATTTGTCGGAAGCAAAATCGGTCGGTGAATGATCTGACAGCGAATAATTTGTGCGATGCAGATGTCGACGTCAGCCGGATGGGACGGCGTCCTCGACGGCATAATAAACGAGGAGGACTGCCAGGAGCCGAACAACGAAATCGGCTACCCCGGTAACTGCGGTTCATCGACGATCGGCATCGCCTACCTGCTCTCGTACCTGGTGATCAGTTTCTTGATCGTGATAAACATGTACATTGCTGTTATTCTCGAGAACTATTCTCAGGCGACCGAGGATGTGCAAGAGGGTCTCACGGACGACGACTATGATATGTATTATGAGATTTGGCAGCAATTTGACCCAGACGGCACCCAGTATATCAGATATGACCAGCTCTCAGATTTCCTGGACGTATTGGAACCCCCGTTACAGATACATAAGCCGAACAAGTACAAGATCGTGTCGATGGATATCCCAATTTGTAAGGGTGACCTTATGTTTTGTGTCGATATCCTCGACGCCCTCACGAAAGACTTCTTCGCACGGAAGGGTAATCCAATTGAAGAGACGGCCGAGCTGGGTGAGGTCCAGGCTAGGCCAGGCGAAACGGGTTACGAACCGGTCTCCTCCACACTGTGGCGTCAGCGGGAGGAGTATTGCGCTCGACTCATACAAAACGCCTGGCGCAAGCACAAGCAGCAGCGACTTGGGGGACCTAGCGAGGAGAGCGACGACCCTGATACGGATCCTCGTGTCCGTCAGACGGCGGTTTTGGTGGAAAGCGACGGCTTCGTCACGAAGAACGGCCATCGCGTCGTCATACACAGCCGGTCGCCGAGTGTCACCTCGAGAACCGCGGACGTCTGATCGTCGTCGACATCACGGGAGCTACCTGATCACCATCAGCGGGGAGCATGTGAGAAAACACCGCCGCCATCGCCGCATTCGCCGCAATCGCCGCAATCGCCTCAATTGCCGCCGCCGCTGCCGTCGCCGAAACACTAACTACCACTCGAATCATCGCTGCCGTCATCGTCGTCGTTATCGTCGTTGCCGTCAACTTCGCCGTTGTTGTGTCACATCGACGCAATCGCCCGTCACCCGCTATTCCTGCGCAGCAACGTCCCAGTCGTCGGCGACAACGCTCACGGGCGTCGCTGTCGTCGTCGTCGTCGTCGTCGTCGTCGCAGTTCGAACACCTCTTCATGCGATGTACTAGTAATAACGGGTCTCGCACGCGCTCTCCATCAACAGCCTTATAGTTATATAAATATATTTCCTCCAACGAGTTGCCTTTTATCGACTAACCGCCATGATCGTTTGAAGAAGAGCAGGGAGAGAGGGGCAGAGAATGGAAGAGAGGAAAGGTTGGATGAAGCAGAAGAAGAAACGGGACGGAAGAAGAACGAGAGAAAGTCTTCGTCTCTCTAGCAACGCACCTAACACGTGAAACTATGCTTGCGGCGAAGAAGGGCGATGGTTGAAAGAATACGTTGACGGAATGTCTTGAAGATCCAGACGGCGCGAAGGAAGAAGAGTCACAGCGTCACGGGGAGGAACTTGAAGATCACGAGGTGCGAGCCCGAAACGTCCTCCGAATCGGCTTCCCCCCAAACCGAAGGTTCGGAAGACAGCTCGTCGACTCGTCTCCTGATTATCATACCCTTGGACGCGTTTGACTCGAACAAAAGGAACGTGTCTTTGGTCCACGACGATCATCCGTTTTATTTCTTCTACTCGCACGTCGACGATTCGCGCGGGCTACGTAAGACGCGCGCGTAACGAGCTTCGGGCGTTTTCCGGCCGATCGACGAGAACGACGAGCGAAACGAAGTGGTTCCGGAAGCGGCAAGTTCGCCAGTCGCTCAAGGATCGTCAATCGCAACAAAATAAATCCCGAGACGCGCGGCCGTGTACAGTCATAGCTCGATTCGCTATCGTTCTACTCTACGCGTCGTTTCGATTTTTTACACCGTTTTACAGCTCAGGTCGCCCGTTAAATCGCACGCTCGCTCGCGCTTGGAACGGCCAGGGGACGTCGACTGCATATTGTGCGGAATCGCGCGACTCGTCATTCTCGTCGAGCTGTCGTACGATCGCGGAAATGGCAGTACAGTGGAACTGAACAACGAGCGACGAACCGAAGAGAACACACACACACAGCAGGTTCGAGCGACGATCGGAAAGTGAACGAGGACGATGTCGTTGCCGTCGATGAGAATGGCGGACAACGACGGTCGCTAACAATAACAAGGACGATCGAAGACGATATATGCGGCGAACGGTTGAGAACGATGTTAAGCGCCGATGGTACCAGTAACCAGAACGATCTTATTCAACGATAACGGCAACGGGACGCGTTGGTTACGATAACGAATAATTATCGACGCTGTATAAGAGAATAACGAAATTTGACCATAGCTCGAGCAGCGACGAGCATTCGCGCGCCTATCGCTCCGCCAAAAGACAAGTTACATCGACGTGTCGCGAACCCGGAGGCACGCACGTACTTCCCCTCCCCGCTAAGAAAGTACGAAACGTGCGTGTTCCGGTCGACGTTTCGCCAGCAGAAGCAGGCGTGCGAACTCGCGCGCCCTCGGGCTCGTGGCCGACTTGTAATTGTAAGGGCAAGGGGCGCACTCGCGAAACGTACGCGTAGTTAATAAATATTCGCTCGGCTTGAAAGAATTTTTCGCGTCAGTATTGGGCCGCAAATGCCCGAATCGCGCAGCTTTCTCCCTCCACCCTGCCACTCTCCAATCGTTCTCCACTCCATCCCTTCACCCCCGTCCGAATCTTACCGCCCCCCTCCCCCCTCACCTTTTCCCCGTGAAGCGACACTCGCGAACTCCAAAGCATTCACACCATTGCTAGCGCTCCTCTAAAGGCAGTAGCCGACCGATCGAGTGTCTTCGTCGCGTTCTGGCTTTTTCTACGATCATGCGGCCGTTTGCATCGCTCATGTACTCCCGCCCAGACCCGCTCTATGTCCCTTTCTCATTCTCACTTTGTACTAACGTGAAACCGTTACGATAGATTACGACAATTGCAAGGCTCATCGTGCCCTCGTTTCCTTCTTCTTCTTCTTCTTCTTCTTCTCTTTCACGTTTCTCACTACTTAACTACATACACGCGTAACTATCTAATTAACCCGTCAAACTACCTATCCGTCTATGTAACTATCGTCATATTGCTCTTGACTCGTCCACATTCTGCAATTTCCTTCCTTCCCTCCCGCCGAAGGCTCTATTCATTCGCGAGATCCGCGTGCGGACGAACGACGAAGATTCGCGACACAGTTTCAGGTGGCCTTCCCCTGAGCGCGAACAATTCGGAGGGAGCAAGGGAGGGAAAGAGACGATCAGATAAATGTCGTCGTCATCGGCTAGTTAGTTGTACGCCTTTTGCAGTATGTACTCGCATTTGCGCATCCGTTTGCATACGTGACGCGTAGTGTCGCGCTTCAGAGATTAAACGAGTAAATACATTAAACGGACTAACGTTACACGTGTGAGAGCGAACGACGGCCACGCACGTGAACTCGATACACGACAGACGCGTCCATGTTTTATTCCCGTTCCGTACAGCACGTGCTCATTCGTTGATTGTTAATTTTAGATTGCGCTCAAGGCGAATTAGACGGAGGCCGTGTCGAGACGTTAAAAATCATATTTACGCGTTGGCGAAGATTCGCTCGCAGACGCCGATTTCCGAGAGTGCGCGACATGAGGGAACGTGACCGTAGACAACAAGGATCTATTTCGAAGGGTTCATCTACCGATAAAGGTCTCGTTTCTAGCGTAATCGCGTTTACGCGCCTATTTGTACATTCACATTATAGTACGACGCTCATTTTTGACGCTATCGGTCGAACACATATTTTACAGGTCTGTGTCAGTGTCAAACATACCCACGTCCACGCACACATACACACAAATACACACACACACGTGTTCTCCAATGATTTTCGCTGTAGGGCACACGCTTAATATGACGGAAGAATCTGACCATGTCACCTTCGCGTAGCGTATGTTACTTCTGTGTCTACGAGTTGATCATCGTGTCGAGGGATAAGGGTTGACGGAACTTTTGCAACGCGCAACGATGATGACGATGACCCGTTTTCGTCAGACTTCTTCTTATTGTCATCAGTGTTCGATTATCGCTATTATCATAACACGCTGCGGGTGTATTTGCGACGGTAGCGATGTATGATGTACGACGCGTTCATCACATGTCACATTTTTCCCGACGGTAAAGAGTTAAAACGTCGTCGAAAGGATGCTCTCGCCGAGCTTGTCGGCGGCGGCGAGATGTATAAAGTACGTATATTTAAAATAGACGTATATATGCGTGTGTGTACGGTGTTAATACGGATTGCGCGATCGTTATTTTTCTACGTCTACATCCGCGATCCGGTTGAGGCCCGAGACCAAGGAAAAGGCGGAGGAGGAGGAGGAGGAGGAGAAGAAACAGGAGAGGGTGGAAGTGAGACGGAAAAGATGAGAAAAAGCGCACCAGGTTGTTGTCTCGTAAGTCATTTGCTCGATTTTTTTTATCTTCGTATAGCGGCAGAGTGTGACGCAGCGTGTAAAAATATCTGTGGACTAGCAGTGTCGTTCTCGCTGGTCGAAAACGTGCACGACGAAAGCGCGATGCGTGGAAAGGCGTGAGCCAATGCCGTGTCGGAGGAATTACGGGGATGAACAGAAGACGGACGAGGACAATGAGATAACGAGGGGAACAGACAGCGACGATCGTTGAATCGAACGCGACCGGATGAAAGATCTGAGGTCAGAGGTGAAGGATCGGTGAACGGCGAGGATGTAGAAGGACGTGGAGAAGGCGTACGCGCGAGAGAACGGAAGAAAAAGCGTTTTGTCACTTTAGGCAACGGAGGCTCAAACGGGTGAGGGTCACTGTAAATTAATCGTACAAATTATTCACAACACTATCGATGTCGAGTCCGCTTTTTCAAAGTATTTTAAAGAAGCCTGCCCGATATACTTAAATGTTCTCGTACCTTTTCTACGTATACTATAATTGCATTTGACGATTCTCGCTGCGGGCCATTCGATGACGGTGATGACGTTTGTTGCGATAATTTGAACGATGCCGACGATGACGGTGACGAATAATGATCTGATCGCGAGGCGCGCACGCGCAGTTGCGCGTTCGCGACTCGTTCGTTCGCGCAAAGTCGTCGTTCTTCGTCGTTCCGAGGCAACAACCCTTTTCCCACGCAACTTCATCTCCTCCTTCTCTTTCGACCCTTAGTCTCATCAACCCGAGAGACGCGCGCTTTTTGTCCGAATCGAGATTCTCGATAACACTCGCGTTAACTATCATCGAGGACGCGGTTACACTTCAACGCGGATTATGATAGGTCGTTTAAAGAAGCGTCGTTCAATGCACGCAATACGCCTCTTTCCAGTCTCTTTGGCACCGAACAATGTTTAAATCGTCGTTTTTCAACGATACGTCGTCCCTCCGATATCGCTTATTATATATAAATATAAATATATTATATACGTACACATATGCGTACTGTATGGATGCGTGTATCTACGCGTGACAACGACAGCGTATGCATATATACACATATGGAGGTACGTAAAAACCACGCGCGCATATAATACACGTACAACACGCATTACACGGAAACACGATGGACGACGACGTGGAACGAATCGAGCCACGAGAGCGATCGACGATCGTCGAGTGAAGAAGGGTGTCGATCGTTCTTTATCGATAATTACGACGTACCCGATGGTCCGTCCGGCTCACTGGCTTATTACTCCGACACCCCCTTCCACCCCCGCAACAAACCGCCCCATCCCCATAAAAGCCACCCTCTACTACTTGTGTTTCGCTCCCCTCCCGTGCTGTAATATGTGCAAATAATTCGATAATAATCAAATGGTTTGTACGCATATAATAATATATTTTCGATACTACTTTGTCGAACGACAATGCTCGACCGCGAACCATAGAAGCAATAACGGAGACGTGCAGCAGCAGTTGGCAGACGCACACGTCGAGAACCTCGGACCCGTCATTCCAACAGGTCGCAGGACGGAAAGCGACGCGTCGCGCGTTCAGTCTCCCCAGAGCGCGCCTCTTTAAACGATAAACACGAACTCGTTAACCGCGCGCGTATTATTGTTCTTCCCCTGCAGAGGCACCTCCGAGACTGTTCGCTGCCATCCGACACGTCTCTCCGAGCACCGTCGGCTCTGACGCTCCGTTGTCGGCAGCTATTTCGAAAAGCGGAATCGTGGAAACGTCGAGGCGTGAGAACGTGGAGCGGCGCGTGTGCGTGTGGTGTATCGTTGTGACGGTTTATCGGGCGAAAGACGCGGCCTCGTCCCGCGCGACGTCCACCAGCTTCCCCCGCCCAAAAACAGAGTCAGACTCGATCGCGATCGAAATCGGAATCGATCGAAAATCGTCGCCGGGACGGGCAGCCGGCGCTCTCCTCCGCTAAATCGACGGACGTTGCGGACGGACGTGTGTTGCTTGATCGTTAGAAATCGCGGCACGGAGGGTTGCTTTGCTTTCGTTTCGCGGTACACACAAGTGTAAATACGTTGCGCGAGACATCTCTGCATGTCGACGGCCCTCCCCGATGGATGTGGGGAGCGGCGATTTATCGAGTAAAATGAGAGCGAGGGGGTGGGAGAGGGTGAAACGAGAATGTGTGGTGCGCTTCGTTGACTTTCGTTCGTTTTTCCGAAGAATATAATGAAACAAAAAAAAATAATAAGCGTGTATACATTATACCAGCTTTTACGCGACGACGGCTGTAAAATATAACATAGGGCTTTCCTTCGTTAAGCGAGGTAAGACGAGGTTTAACGTACTTTCTCCGTGGACGATACTGCCGTTACGCATTGTATAAAGAAAAGAATAAAAAAAGAGAATAACTAAGTTAACTAATCATAAAATGCACGAAAAATTTTCTTAACGGATAGCAAAACAAGGCTTTGTAGTGTCTCGAAACTCTCTCGAAAAATCATTAACCTACGTCGTGAGATAATAAATAATGATATAACGAAAAAAAATAAATACGAAACAAAAATCCTAGAGCTGGGCTATATTGTAAAGTGTCAAGCTACGGAGCCTGTCGGCCAGTATAATGAACAAGCAACTGCCATGGGTCAACAAGCTAGGTAGAATGTGCTAAGAAAACCAATTTTAACGAGCTAGCTGTCGAAACATTACGCGCGAAGGATCGTCCATTAAAAAAGCGTATGCGCCGCGCGTTTCGTCACGAAGCGCGTAAATTAATATCGAGTTATAATGTGGCGGCTCGCGCGTATCCACGTCGCGTATCATGGATACGCACGGGTAAATGCCGAGACACAAAAGAATATAAAAAGACACACACACACACACGTACACAAAACAGAGACAGAGAGATACACGTACACGGACACACAGACACACGCACACATTACACAAGAGAGAAACGTAGAAGAGCTCCTCCGTTGAATGACATTCATTACTATTAACAAAATAAAATATGGGTTATTTGCACAATATTATAAATAATTACTATGTTTACTACGATTATTAAATTAAAGAGCAAATAATAAAAAGGATAAAAACTGTTGTTAAATAATTAATACAAAAGAAGATAAGCGGAAGAAACACACACAATAAATGATATAGCTAATGTGGAAACAAAAACGCGAGAAGAGAGATCGATATCGGATCAAAAGTGACGAAGCAGAATGAAGGAGAAGGAGGAGGAAACGATTCGTTTGTTATTCGATTAGTTAACGATCCTTACATTACATTATTGTAATTATATAAAGTAAACGATTATTACCATAATAGTTACAATTAACAAGTTGTTACCGCTTTGTTATACATAATATAATTAATATACTAAGATTAAAAAAGTAAGCGAATGCATCGTTGATTCGTCCTTTACTTATGTAGATACTAAATACGATCGACTATATTGTTTTCAATGTCTTCACCGTATCTCTTCGTTCGCTACCCGATTTCATTTCGTTGTCGAAGATTCGGTTCTGTCGGCTTACCTCGCCCGGCCACAATATACACACGTTTTACAGAGATATTTTCAATAAACGAAAAAGCTTAACACTCAACACGATTGTTATCCTTGCGAATCACTTCACCCTCAGTACCGGAAGAAATTCTATTCGCTTCGCTGGAAGGTCGATCGAATCGTTCCTATCGATTATTTCCTATTTTTCAAATTTCTACTCTAACCTGCTCCTGGTCAAGGTAAGACTCGGAAAAGTGTTATACGATTACTTCATATTTTCTTATATTTACTCTAGGTAACCGAATTAACTAACACGACGAAGGGACACCTGTATCCTGTTGTCAGATTATGTGTATAAGTCGACGCACGAAGAATATCGACAAATATAGTAAAAAACACAGTATCTCCGTTTTTCTGGTTAACCGTTATTCAATTGGTAAGGAAGCGTCATTCAAAATCTTAAATGATTAAAAACATATCGTTGTATATTTGAGTATTCAGTATCCAACAACGTAATATAAAAGTGTTCAAGCAGCATATCTGCATCGTTGAGCACGTTTTGGAGAAAATTTGCATTAGAAGCATAATTTTGAACAATATTTCAACTCTTGTCGGTCGCGACTGTCCCATCGGGCGTGAACATTTGTTTACACGCCGCTCACCGTCAAAAATATAGTTCGTTTAGTAAGTTGACAAAATTGCCGTATAGTTGTTCAGAGATACAAAATTTATTATGTAGCTTGGTACAAAAAAGATTACCTGTATCAAAGCACTGAACTGGTGCAGAGATTTTCTGAGGATTCTTGTAAACAGTCATATACTCCAGACGGATGTTTCAAAAATGAAGTTAGACTATTAACACTTGGCATGGGTACCACTTCACTTTCGCCGATATCAATTTCTGCGGCAGCTATAGTGGCTTACGCGGATGGCGTTTTTTTTCTTATGAATCGCGCGGAAAATTTAATTTAATCATCAAAAAATCGCTGTAAATCGAAAACTACATTATCCGTTTTTAGTGAACGATTTAACGTAATTTTTTATTTCACACTTAAATATATACTGTATGATTATTTAACAAAAAACAAACGATATTTTCCGCGCAAATCATAAAAATAAGCGATTTTTAAAGTTTTCCACGCATATCATACGAAAAGTCCGATAATTTGTCAGCGCATATTTCTTCATCACTATCTTTGTCACAACGGCTCATTCGATCAATTTTGTAATCAATAATCCAAAAAATCAATGGCTTCAAATTGATAAAACACGTTCTGTTAGAGTGATGCGATTCTTTGGCCTCCAATACGATTGAAGACGAAATAACTCAGCAAAAGATCGAGTAACTCAACAATCATAACTTATGGGTAAAATAAATCGAAATATTAGCGATTTTGCCTAGCATCAAAACACTCATTATAATGTCACACATTCATGTAATTATTCGTATTTAGAAGATTTGTGGTGGATATCCACTAACAACACGTGCCGAAATCAACTTAAACACGTATTTTGACGTGACCCGCGCTGGAAGAGTGACAGACTACAAAAAATGTAAAAATACGTTGCCCGCATGCCAAGTGTTAAAGTACGCCACAGCGAGTACTTTTTAGCGCGTTGAGCAGGAAAGCTTCATAAATTAGGTTATCCGCGCAGCATCGCACTTAAAAATCAGGACCCTATCGTCCTACTTTGAAAACCATCTTCTTCAGAGGTCACATCAAACGCCATATTACACAAAAACGTACTTCACCACTTAATTCTACGGCTCTTTCACAGCAATAATTAATTTCGCGCACATCCTCCGCTCAGACCTGTAAATGTCACCCGAAAAATTGTCCACAACACAATTTAACACGTTGGCTGCCGTGGGGGTGACCGGCGCAAGAGATTTTCCTGAAGATCCAAAATATTCGCAATGGGTAGTAATAATTATTTTATAAATGCAGTTATTGTTAGAATACTGATGCGATTCTTTGGCCTCCAATACTTGCACATTATATACATTTTGCATAATTCAGTCAAACGCTGTAGTACACCTAATACATTTTGCATAATTCAGTCAAACGCTGTAGTATTTCATAGCATCGCCGTTCTAATACGGCAAAATACGCACGGCAGTCAACTAAGTAAAATACTGCAGAGTATAATTAAATCGTGCAAAATGAAAGTAATGCAGAGTTGTTAGAAGCCAAAGTATTGAAGCGCCGTTCCAATATCAATTGCTTTTACAAGGTTCCAAACAGGCTTGATTGCGAATTTTTCGCATTTTTAGTCAAATGTTTTGCACCGGTCACCGGTGACCACCGTGGCAGTCAACGTGTTAACTACTAACAAATCATCACTAATTTAAAAATATTTGACGCAAAAATATACCCGGCCACTGGGTACGATTAGCAATAGAATGCCCGATCCGCAGTGTTAAAATCTCGATCACGGGCTACCAATATTCGTACATAGACGGCAAAATCCTCGACCAGTTTGCTTCTGTAGTCCTCCGCTCATCCACTAGATGTCACCTCGGCCGTGTCTGGCAGCACGTCCCACGCATCCGCACGTGTGCACGCACACGCATGCATATATACAGTCACGCGTACTGTACTTGCCACACATATCTGTGCGTGGGTGCGAGCTCGCCCGCAACAGCAATGGGTGGGGTTTGATGATAAATCCCTACTCTGGCCGAGCCCGATTCCGAGACGGCAACACGCAAGTTAATCACGCAGTACCCTCACCGTTTACGAATCTGGCACGTTAACGCTCGTTCACGCGCACAGCTGTACGAGCCTCCGACACTAATGGTAATGGCTGCGTCAAACGCGGCCCAGCCGAGACAGAGAATAACGTCCCTTCGCCCCAGGAGGATGGACATTTCGAGGTCAGCTGGACCACCTACCGATCACTGACTTCGACCGTCGAACTCTCTGTCGTGCGAGGAAATTGGAGCGACGTGCGATGTGCCCGCGATATCGTGGAGACGCGCACTTCTAATTGCACGTCTCCCGACCTGTCAAAGTGGCGTGCCTTGGTCCGCAGGGGAATGCGAGGAAGGGAAGTGACGAGTAAAAAGAAGTCCCTGAAGGTGCGACCGTTATCATGTTTTTATCGGGGCGGCTGGTAGGAGAGGCGGTTACAGTGTTCCTTTCGACGTTTTCAGTGAATAGGATATCCAGTCAACGGCTACCAATGATCGTGTCCGGCCTTCGCGAGTCAGGCTGTTTCTTGGCACACGTTCAGAACTTTCGTGCCTCGCTTGGGAAGGAACCTTTTACGTGTCTGTTTGGCCAGCATTTCCGAAGAGGTTAGTGAACAGTGGTATTTTCTATTCGGGTGGAGCGTGTGTATATATTGACCCAATTTTGTGGTAATTCATGAGCCGTTGATGATGGTGACAGGCTGACTGTCCGTGTGATGTGTGGTTGTTTGACATGTCGCTGGAAAGTTGGAAGATTGTTGCAGTTGGTTTTAAGGTTGAAAATGTTGGGAAGAACGTGGGAAATGGAAAGCAGAAGAATTGTGTATTGCGGAGAAGAACAGCTGTCACGTTGTGTCAGTTATTTTTATGTACACGGTTCTTGGGTTTATGTACTTTTTACACCATGTTTTTCGTATATTCCTATACATTGCGACATAAATGTGAAAACTTCAATGGTTTAAGAAAAATTAAAGTTGCACAATGTCAGGTACCCTGTTGCGACTGACTTTCATTTCACTAATATATCAAACTATGCACGCTGGTTTCACCACTTGTTGATTAAGAGACGTTCAGGTATGGGTGAATTTCATTAACGTCGCAAAGTACAATACCATGAATTAACCATTTTCCCCATGAGGGAATCTTGTGCTTTTTATATTTCCCATGCCGCACACAATCTCAGGTGTCACTCAGTGTTAATACGGGTACCCTCCTGCATTTAAATGACCATTAGCACTTTACACAAATTTCCTGTGTACTCAATTCACACAGCTGTGAATCTCATTCCAGAAATTCCATTGTCAGAGAAAACACAAGATAATCCACTTCAATGGAGAAGAAACGGCTCACGGGTAGAGACATCATGCGGATGGACGGTCTTCTACCACCGACACGCCGCATTCCCGTACGCGACGCAGTACCGAAGAAAAAAGAAAAAAAATGGTCCATGAGTGAGCTGCTGAAACGAATATCATCGATGCTGGACGACGATAGTTCGTCGAGTGATGTTGACATGAGCTACTGCAAAAAAACGAAGAAGAAAACTGAAATCCATCGAAGTACAGATTCTGCGGACGGGACGGTCTCCACCTTGGGAAGAAGAATTCGTAAGAGCGACGTAAAAGCGCGCGTAGAGGCTAATAGAGAACGCTTATGCGCTGATAGTAGTTCCGATGAGGATTCCAGACGATCCAGTAACTCGTTGACGAGATCCCATAATGAGGAAAACAGCGCTCAGAATGGCCAAAAAAGCAATGCGTGCAGCAGGCGCACACGAGCTGCACGCACAGAACGTTATATAAAGCGTTTATCGAGGGACGAAGGGAATAGTGGAGGCAATGACGAAGCTAATATGCGAGGCAGCAGTTCCGAGTTTCGTGAACATGAAGACAGACCACATAGTGACGCGAATGGGTCGTTTCGGCCACCAGTACATCCACGCCGAAACGGTGGACGAGTACCCAGTAGAATTCTTCCCAGCCATACGTCTTCTGTGGAGTGTATAAGGGATCCCGATTTAGGTATCCCTGATCTATCGTCGCCGTCGATAGAAGATGTGTCTGGATACACTCCGTGTCCATATGGCACAGACTTAAATCAGAACGAAACGTGTATAAAGGACTCGCGGACCAACGTGAGCAAGAGCAGTCAGGACAGTTTGTATGGAAATGTGAACCACGAGGAGTTGAGTCCTGTACCTCCTCCCGCTCCGCCACCTAGAGACACTCGTCGTGCCATACGTTATGGGTGCCATTCATTTCCTTTTAGTACTAAACATCACTGGACCAATTTTGATAGTCCTCTTCACGACCAAATTGATGAGATGGCGCGTTTGGAGCGGCAGAACCCACGATTCTATAGTTCTAATAATGAAATTATTAACTGTAAGTCACAGAGTCATGATGAATCTCGAAGGCCAATATCCCTTAATTCTGGGTTAAGTCAGTTAACTCATACACGCGTTGATGTGGCGAACAATGAGCCTTGCCATCGGCATGGAGATGGAGAGTCTGCTTGGGGACGATGTATCGGAAAAGAAACTGAGGCTTGCACATGTGAGAAAGATATAGTAAATGACCGAATGACCTCAAGTACACCTCGTCGCGAGTTAACGCAAAGTCAATTAACGTTGGGTCGTGAAAATGTGGCTGCACGCGAAAGACAATCTTACTTTGTGTCGGACAGCTCTATAGACCAATACCGTTCGTTACCTAGACAATCCTCACGGCAGCGTCTGTCAAACCTACCAAACAAAGTGTCCCATATTCATAACAACGACCAAGCGGCAGAACAAATAAATGATGTTGACATGAGGATGAAAACCCCTGAGGAGGAAGCGTTAGAACGTAAGCGAAACTCGAAAAATCTTGAAGAGGCTTTATCAGAGTTAGAGGCTATCTATAATAGCTTAAGTTTAGGAGATGAAGACTTACTGGATCGTGCTGAGCGTCGGAGTATGGAAGAATTTACATTAAGGCGAAAAGGAAAAGAAGATCAGTATGTGACGGTACTTGACTCACCGGATAGGACAACAGATGATATGGCTTACAGAAGAATGCATCCGAAGGAGCGACCAGCGTCCTTATCTGAGATCATATCTCAGTCATCCTTACCAAATATCAGTTATCTTATAGCGTCACCTATTCTATCGCGTAAAGAAGGACTCGAGGAATATGCTCCAAACCCCACGCGTCCTGGCGAACCGGACGTTATGTTGGATGACATGGTCTTCCGGAGTATAAATCGAGCTAATAACACATTGAAGGTTCCTGACCCGCAACCACCCTTTGGAATTCCGATCGGTCCGGTTACTGCAGCTACAGAGAGCGACTACTTGCACACCACTCCTAAAAAACCGGAACAACCACGCTCGTCGTATATACCTCAACCAGAACCTGACATTGTGACGGACGATTTAGCGTACAGAACACTGCGCAAGGATCAAGGATCTAAGACCTTAGAGCATAAAAGCAATGTGGGTACCGCCGGCGCTGGAAAGAAACGTGCCGTACGCTCAATGTCCGCTAATTTATATGGCTTGATTAATCACTATAAGATTCACCTCCGCAAGGAACCAAATGAAATGGAAATGAAAGAGGATGAAGTTAATTGTATGAATAAAATTAACATGGAACATTCTTTCACGTCTATCAGTAAACCAGAGTATTTAAGACGAGTAGTTAGTGATGGAGAACTTTCCGACCATGAACCTCGCTGGAGTGGTGAGAGATTTAAGAAAACTGAGACTGATATTAACGGTAACCAACCTTTCCGTGCCATGTGTCAGCAGAAGTTACAGGTATATGTGCCTCCCGAAGCAACTGTACAAACTCGTAGGGCAAACGGTGAGACTAACGGAAGTACGACGGCCTCGAGAAATTCCGATGTAATGACAACATTCGAAGACGAGTTTTGGCACTCGCGTTCAGATATTTTCGGCCCCACAACGTCTAAGAAAGAACCGGTGCCGGACATCAACGAGTACAGCAAACTTTGCCAAGATCTGGTGGACCTGATGAGAATACCAGAAGATGAGATAAAAAAAGAAACGGAGTCTATGAAAAGTAGCGCGTCTGCCTCCCCCGAAAAATCTATTGAAGTTGAATTGGAGAGAAAATTATCTCCGCCAATTGAAACTGCAATCGACGCTGCTTCGGTAACTTCATCATCAGACTCGAAATTAGAACTGATAATCGAGAATGTTGAGAGCAAAGAGAATGACAAACTAGATTACTATTTGCGGTTAGCAGATGAGAACGTGAAACTGATCGCAGAGGCCTTCAGCAGTGTTGCGGATCATATTCGCGATAGTCAAGATTACACAAAGAAGAGGTGTTCACCGGCAAAAGTTCCCGCGGAAGTGGAGAGTGACGCCGGCGCCCAAGATACTACTTCCGGCAGCTCTACGATTTTCGACGAAGAGGATAGTAGCGAAGCATTGGAGAAAGTTCCTGGGGGAAATCGTTCGAGTCCTATTTTCGCAGATCAATCGGAGACTGTACTGAGTTCCAGAGACGACGACGAGAGTGGCATCGATGCGGACTTATCTAGGGCAGTGCGGGATCTAGAATTTGCTGCTGCTAGCTTACGAAACAACGTAATGAGAACCGAAGAGCTGAAATCGCGGCATTCAAAGTCTATTCCTGAAAAGGTCGTTGAAAAAGAGATGGATCTGGAATTGGAAGATGCAACGTTCCTCACACTAACAAAAGGTGAACCGGATTCAACGATAGAATTCGTTCAGTCTTCAATAGAGGGCATAGAACAGACGAATGAAAAGAGAAAAGAGACCGAGCATACGGAGAAAAAGGATTCTTTGCGAATAGAACCGAAAAGTGAACAGCAAATTTCCTCACAGCTCACTGAGGCAACAGAACGACTGGAGCAAGGTGAAGAGAAAACTACAGCCTCTGCAGAGGTAAATTCACCAGGTCCACAAATAGAAGCTTCATCGTCACCAACAAATGACAGCAACGACAATGTAGCCTGCGAAGGTGAGATCAAAGAGTGTGAGCTTGACTTTAAAATGTATGGTCTCGATTTCCTTCGTTCTGCGGATATGCGTATTCCTCATGTCACTAACTTCATGACTGTCACGATAACAACGTACTCAGTGGTTCTGCTTGCTTACCTTCTTGCATTGCTTATAGCCATCATAGTTGCATCGTGAGTGTTCGATAAAACTAACGAGAGAACGTTAACTGTGTGTGATTTTTAGAGGGTTGATAAGGAGTGCGACGCACGCAACACGGGACCGATCGCCGACGTTTCAAACCGTGTCGTACTAATATTGTAGGTATCCAGCTACTCGACGTGCGAGCGCGTTGTTACTCTAAAGCGATAAAACCTACCCACGTACGCACTCGACTTCGTTTAATCGGCGAACGTACCTTGTATAAAAGATAAAATTTCTACGGATTGTTTGCGGAGGACTTGTTGTTATTGCTGTTGTTACTGTTGTTGGTTTTAATAAAGTTTAAGTATAAATTACACTAGCAGTTCACTGCACGCATTTAGCACTCATGTTCCCGTTGGTCTCAGTTTATACACGTACGAATGGTGTTGGAGTTCTGTAAAAAAAAATGACTGATTCTAGGTCAATTCATGTCTAGTTTGCGCGGTTATTTTTGTACTCGGTCGGTAACTGACCACTCTTTACTTTCAAAGCGTCACTTCCTGTTTCAAGGGAGGGAAACTCAAATTCGGTTCTGTCGCAATGTATGGGTTCCAGATGTAGCTCGTGGTTATTGCAGAACGAGCACTGCGGGGTAAAAGTTTCATTCTGTACCGGCCGATAATACGCATATACGCGCGCACGGCGGTGTATTGAAACTCGTCATCGATCGCGGCGGTATCGTTTTAGGAAAAAGACCTCTCTAAACGTCGCGTGGCAAGTTATCGATTGTGGGCATGCGTGACGTCACCGAGGATCACGCCACATCCCCGCCCATTGAAATACGACACACGATTGGTCCACGCTCAGGCGGCAGCCTATATCTATAGAAACAGCCGTCTAGATTCTACGAGCTGCAATTTTGTGCTTTTCCATGCGGCACGTATATGTATAACATGAATCTACGACCGCATAGAACGTCCGCGTTGGCTTTCTAGATAACAGAATATACTGTCTGTACACGTCTTACGTCGTGCGTTAAAACAGAAGGTCCGTGCGTTTGACTGCACGCGAGGTACTGAACGTCGTTGCGTCGCAGTATTCACTGGCGCATCGTTGATTTTTAAATTCAAAACCTGTCCGCTGTCTTGGACCCACCGGCACGCATAAAGTGGTTAATTTATAGACCGTCATTTAACTGTCATCGACGCACGTTGCTTGTTTGTGTTGTAAATTAACGCCGCAGTGTTTGGCCAGCACGGAGCCAATTACCGGAAAACAAGCCAGACTCGTACCAGCGCATAATTGTCACGTAAGTGCATTAACAACATCTCATTAGATGACTTGGCCGGCGTCGTGCGACAAATTTTTCACAAAAACCATCCTGTGAATTCGCGCTTTTAAAGTGACCTTCGACTAGTTCGCGCGAACCAGCTTGTTGCGAGGAGTTTTCCGGCAGGCGGCGCCATCGTCGAACCCATCGATCCCAGTAGTTTCAGACCCACAAGCGGCAAGATGGCCGCAGCGAGATCGAGTATACACAGAGCGGTCGTCGGTGTGTCGCGCTGGCGTTAGTACGTTACATGCCACCAGACGTTCCGTGCTTCTTGTCAAGATAAATAAATAGATAGTACGCGCGGTCTCATGCGTGAACGTTGCAGAAGGTTACAGAGAGCGTGTAGCGAAACTTGAAGTAAAGATTTGCCGTCGAAGCCGTGCGACGTAGTTCCGTCGACCCACATCGTGTACGAGGACGTAGCCGAGGACAACGACGTCGTCGTCGACAGTTGAGAGCACGAGAGATGGGATTCCGCTGTCGGCCGCGTAGACGTTGATGCGTGGAATTCGTGCGTGCGCGTTGCCTGTGAGTTTTGCCAGTGCAGATCGTCCGCCCGTGCGTAACGGGTCGCCAAAAGCACGTGGTGCACGACACGGAGCACGAGCGTTAATCGCGAGGCCCAAACCGGAGCAGGGGTAGGAGGCAAGTTCGTTCCCGTTGCGGCAAACGTGGGGTCCTAGCGCGGAGCACCGTTCAGGACGATTCACGTAAGGAAACTTT
This sequence comes from Cryptocheilus praepositus, assembly GCA_033815515.1. Taxonomy (NCBI): domain Eukaryota; kingdom Metazoa; phylum Arthropoda; class Insecta; order Hymenoptera; family Pompilidae; genus Cryptocheilus; species Cryptocheilus praepositus. The sequence continues at coordinate 1,895,750 of JAWWQZ010000143.1, forward strand.
GCATTACACCGTCAGTCGCAGCGTGCGCGTTTTCGCGTGCGTGGAAATTAGGGCGCGACACGCCACCGGACCAAACACCCTGCGCGGATCGTTTTAATTCTCGACGTGGATCACGCGTACGCAGAGCTATTATTTTCCGTACCCCCTTGCAGATGTTGTAGCGGTTATATAATAGATCCGCCTATAGATAGGACGCGTGTGCGAGCGACGGCGGAGCGCGTGCATCGGTGCACCTGCATAGGGTGACCATAGGGTGTCTACAGGGTGTCCCAAGGTGTAGGCACCCCGAGGCGTAAGACACGTCGAGCGAAGAGGCCGACTGCCGCGCGCTGCATTATGCGACGCTAAGTAGCACGCGGTGTCTCGCCGACGCATTTGCGTCGGAGGCATCCGGCGACTGATTCTTAGAACAGCTGGTCGTTGCCGGCGCGCGTAACACTTATTGCCAACCTGTCCATGGTAATCGCGAGGCGCGCGCCGATCCACCGGAGAAATTCGGAGCCGCGCTGTGAATCAGGGATCAAAGATCAAAGATCATCAGAAAGCCGCAGCTCACGTAAGTGGCCGGTATCAGGCTGATACCAGCTCAGTCGTTGGCCGAGCCTTTTCGAGCGCACGTCACGTACCACTCTTCTGTGCCTCTTACTCGACGCATACTCACGGCGTGTCACAGGACGCACGACACGAAGTACCTCGAGACAGACACGTGTACGGTCCGTACGCGTGCACGCACCACAGGCATACGCACCGGAAAGAGTAAGAGTGGCAGGACCCAGGAAAAAGGAGGAAGGTGCGCAACGTGCGAGAAACTCATACCGCACTATTCTTGACCCTTGGAGGCACACAGTGATAACCGTTGCTCGCGCAGGGTGAAGTCGACCTGCGAGTTGGCTGAAATCGGACACTTCGGTGTCGGGAGGACGTCGCGCCAGGGGACGGAGAAAATCCGTGGATCAGGTAAGAGAGGAATGCAAGGGACGGAAGCTCGTTAACGCGCGGCACGAATGTGTAAAGAGGCTTATTCTCTTAGCGTCGTGTCCAGAAGTTCAATTGGGTGGCGTGGGCTTTCGCTCGCAGAGCCGCATTCTCGCAGACGGGACGTATGCGTTTACATACTATACTTCGTCTAGGCAGGCGGCATATGAGTCGCCATGCGGTCTTCTAGAGTATAACGCGTTGGCTGCTACGGCTGTAAGAAGCAGTTCTTAAAATTTCGTCGCGATATAGTGGTGATGCATGCGCGGAATTTCCATTCATGAGTGATAGAGAGCCAAAAATAGCGTAACCGAGACCAAGTCGACCGCTAAACTGAGTCAATCTGCAAAAGGTACGACATTAGCGGGATACGGCCAAAGTTAGGAGGAAAGATTTAATGTTTTCTGGTGCCGGATCTATGTCAGGGTAGAGAGTAAGATGCTCTGGAAATAGATCACTCTAGTATAGGTCTGTCGGTCGAAATCGCAACAGTTTCGGGGGAACGAGGATGTTTGTGGGTCGAGAGAAAATTGTTGAGATAGCGTATCACTATTTATTCAGTGTGAAAGGTCGTAAACACATCTTGAAGAACGGCCGAAACAACTTATAGTCTGGGATCAATAGTTGGATCACGAAAGGGCTGTGAAGGAATCAAGATTTTTTTAAGATATCGTCAGGTTTCGCTTGCCACTTTAATATTATAAGGGATCCAAAATAACTCGGAAAGCCGCAAATAGATGTGCAGAATTCGCGATAGTTTAAAAGATATGACCAAAGAAGCCGAAGAAGCGATGAAAAATAGTCCTGAAGTTTGGACCAAATTGAAAGTCCTCCGACTCAAGCTTGGTCTGTTGGGAAATGAAATGGTGCACAAGTAGACTTAGACAAACTGCAAACTCGCTGAGAATTTACAAAATTTTTCTACAATTGCCTTGAAACACTTGGAAAGGAGCCGAAGAGTGCACTGCTTTGTTGTAAAGCAATACAGTGGCTTGTTTAATGTGTTCGACCCGTTTGCCCTGAGATTTTCGCGTCACCCATATCTGACCGACGCAACATTGCATATATTGAAGACGCTAAAGAAAATTTCTTGTTGACCTCATTTCACTATTGCGATGTCCGATTCATCACAACTGCCGTTATATACCTATACTTCCGGGCATGATTTACGACCTGTAGTTGCACTCTTCGCGAGTCGGTATATCTTTAAAGATTTGAAGCCCTTGATACGATTAAAGTTTTATCTATCATTATGCATTAAAAGTGTTGCATGTTTCGAGACCCCTCGGTTCCCTCCTCAGGAGTCTATAAATACTTCATATCGTTACGACGTGTTATAATGTTCAAACGTTTCAAAGGTAGATCTTTCTTAAATGAATACATTAAGTTACAGAAAAGACAAGCACACGTTTAAGCATTATCACACGTCCCAACGACATAAAAGATTTGTAGAACCCGGAGAGGAGGACCCAGAAGTTTCGAAAGAGACTTTTTAATCCTGAATAATAAAAGACCTCAACCATAAGATGGTCTTAAAATCTTTAAAACTACGGAAGGTTGACACGAAGTAAACAAATTATAATCGAAATACTGACATTGGACTGATAACTACAGTTAGTACTAAACTACGTTTCTGCCCACTTTTCTACGTCGTCCACCCATTACAAATAGTTAATTTGCACCTGTCATGATGACACGATAATACTGTCACGAGCCACGATTAATGAAGTCAACGATTTGCCGTCATGACCATTTCGAACGCGATAATCCCACGACAATGCGGAACGACGTTGCGTCGTTATCGACACCCCGCAATGGGAAGAGTTCAATGACGCACGACGGAAGGAATCTGACGATATGGGATGGCCGCAGGAACAAAGCGAATTTGGGAGAAAACACGTTCTGCGAAATATAATGACGAGTGAATCGCGGAAAATGCGAATCGCCACGTAAAACGCTCCAAGATATCGTTAGCGATCATCTAAAGACGGATATGACGAGAGATTCGTCAACGCGTAAAAGAGGTCAACAAAATGCCACGTTTCTTTGATAATTGCACGGCTGGTCTATGGTAAAAACGACAAGTACCACGATGCTGCAAGTCACGACGCCGCTAAGTTACTGGGCTGCTCTTACCTTTAATTTGCCGGCCGGTGTTATAGATCCCGATCGATATTACTAATTCACGGTCAAAACGTGCGCGGATCATCGCACGATCGCGGTTGTCAATCGCATATTTATCAAATCGGAAGGAGTGCAACACGGCGCCGACGATATTCAGTCGGGGCGCTGAACGTTTTAATGCCCTACGAATCAGAACGGTCACCGTTAATTAGATATGCGATCGAATCGCGCGACGCGCTACTAATTGGGAATTCCAGCGAGCGACCAAGAAGGCGCCCAAACTCTGGACCCGGCGATATCATTGGAATGGGCAGACGTGCTTGAGGATAATCGATGCATACAAAGTGCACTGCTGAACCCGGGCAGAATTGTTCTGCATCGCGTGCTTTGTTAGATAATCCGCCAAGGTACTGCCAGTTCGAGTGACAGTAGAAAGCTTTCTAACTGTGGAAACAGGAAGCACCGATTGTTAGCGAGCGAAGACTGATCGTATAGCATTATGTTCACGGATGGGTTGACAGTTTCGTGTTCCCGATCAGTCGGTGCGAGTTGTCTCGTTACTGTAACGCAAGTCGATCCACCTGCATGTCATTTGACGTTCGGCACGTTCGGCGTCTGAATTGTGTATCGTTGCACTCTTGCGATCCCTCCTCCCTCGAAGCTGCCGAGGCGCACTTCTGCTTGACGATATTGATTAAATAAACGCTCGATGCAGAACAACCGCTTGAACCGTTATAGATTATGTAGAAGATGACCGTGTACGTGGCAATCGCCGGGCCTTAGTAAAAACTCGCGCAGTAAGCGACGAATTAGAGCACTCGTTTTCTTGATTCGACGCATTTCCACTGCGGACATTATTGAATCAGAGCAATTGACTCTTAACCGAACGGAACATTTCGCGAAACGGCAGTTTGTTATATTTAAGTATTTCTTATGAACTCTGTTGAGTGATCAGCGACGGCCGGAATGATTTGCGTGGAAGTACAATGTTCAATTGACCACGCAACCGTCGCGTGGAAGTTGTATGCCCAATTAACATTTGACCTGCAATGAATACCGCCTCGCGATTTCCTATCGTGCCCGATCACCGACGCCTTTGTCATCGTTTTTGCAAATTCGATTCATCGATCTGTGACATTTGGGCCAGCGCGTGGCAGAGCGTGCCATTGCTGTCCATTCATAATCGTCGCGTGGACGTATCCTCAATCCGCAACTGACCCGGGTCAACAATATTCATAATAATCCATTTGCGGCGTTAAACAACCGTACGGTGTTTTCACCGCAACCGACCATGCCGACCATTGATACGTGATCCTGTCTTGACGAAGCCTCATTAGGCGTCAAAACAAAATAAGCCGTGCGTCAACGACTGCAGTCCAGTGATTTACCGCGTCATTACTTAACTACCGTCTTCCTTCGTTCTCCCTGTTTTCACTCAATTTCGTCGGAAACTCACCCGATTCCCGCCGCATCCGTCCGCGGCGGCTAAAGCATTGCTCTGGTTGCCGCGCAAACTGACGCGCGTGGGATAATGGCGAAGAAAATGGTCGGCCGAGCATACAACGCCCAGCCTTGATGGTATCAGGCCAGCTACAAAAGATTGCTCTTGTCACGCGCTCAGTTACCTTTACACTCGCATGAATTATACATGCACGATCTATAGAATCCGGCGAGTCCTGTCGCGCGATATATACGTCACGCGTCATCGATCAAAGTGTGGCGCAAAGTACAGGCGGCCGATCGTGTGCCAATATTCGATGTCTCTGCGCATCGCACGATAGGCGCTTACAGTGTCCACGTGTATGTGCAATGGGAACGATGATCCGTACGAGTGCCACGCACTATCTAATCTGAGCAGCGTACAGGTTTGATCATTGCTCTCTCGTGTACCAGAGATTATTAATAATAGCGACGTCGGAACGAAATCCTTCCCCTCGTCATTCGAACTCGCTCGCTTACTCGCTCGTTCGCACTCTTCCGGTACGCCGCTCTTCCGCTCGCTGCCTATCTTGTCCAATCGGCTGATTTACGCTCGCTCGCGGAACGAAAGCCACGAAGCGTTGAGCGTGCAAGGTAAACTTGCGACTGAGGAGTCGCTCGTCAGGGCTCCCGTCGTTCGATCGGCGACGTTTAATTGCATTACGCTGTTGTGCCAAAATAAGCAACGCGAACGGGGCCGACAAATTGCTTATTACGGGTCAGGTACGGGGTTCGGTTTGACTTTGTTCGCGGACGCGACGGGAGAGAGCGGAAACTACAAAGTTGTTGGCCAAACAGCGGTAATATTCGTCGGAAAAGCAAAGCATGTGACGAGCCTGATTATTCTGGCACTAGCGCCACGGATTCATGTAGAGGCGCAGCGATGAAGTACGTAGATACTAATTTAGTGAGGTTGCGCCACGCTGGCTCTTATTGTTTTGTAATGATTTTTATTTTGGTGCAGAAGTTTATGCATCGGTGACGCGTGCTGGAACATTGCATTTCCGTTGCTTACGTAAAATTATATATGCAAAGGGAGTCTTGAAATTAAAATCGTAGTCGGGGGCCTTTTTAGATGTTCTGCGTTGAAAAGCGAAGGTAACATATAATATGTTATTTTATTATGTGTTCTAATGAGCGTGTGTATTTTTATAACGTATTGTACTAATGGAATTTTAATGCGTTTATGTAATTGCATGAATAATGAAACCTCGGGTTTGCCGATATTAGAGTAAGCGAGTATTATTCATGTTGGATTCTTTATCTACTGAACGACGTCGCTAAATACTCCGTTGTGAAAATTCATACAATGTCATTCCGGAATAAGCAACATCCTTCCTGTTTGAAATAAGCATTTCGCAATCTTCCTTTGTTGTTTTCAAGCCGTCCGCAGTGTGAAATTCGAGGACAAGTGAGCGGTTCATAAAAGCAAGAAACCATGAATCTTTACAGTCGAATGAGCAGACATCGCAGACTTGCGGACAGTTCGAGAACAAGGTCGATCCGTGTCGTATGTTTGATTCGCAATAAGCAACTGACCTGTCATATGTTGCTTTTTTCGTGTACCGTATCGGTACAGTCGCTTGCCAACCTTATTACCACAGCCAATCCTGTTTTTGCGCTATCTCTCACTTTTTGGTTGTTTTTCAGGACGCGTTAATACGCTGCGCAAACAAGCGACTTCCGTTAAAATTGACCATTAATATTAGAATTATGCTCGGGGCACGCGCTGTTCCTACGCTCACCTTGGCGCAAGTTAACGGCATAACGCGCGTTATGCAGGGTCCGATGTTCAATGTCGTGAGACTCGTAATCTTCCCGCGCATGTAGTTTGCCCGTAATGTCTCTTTTTTTCCTCGTCCCTCCCGTTCCCCGCCCTCGTCCCGGGCTCTTCGTCTCGCGCCGGTTTATTATGGACTTCGACACTGCGCACTCTCACAAATTTGAAGCGCCGTGCCGCGCGTGTTTACCATCGGCGGATCTCGAGTTGGCAATGGGGAAGATCGGCCGCTCGAATTCCCACTCTGACGTAGAGAACGTAAGTGCTTCGTGATGTGCACCTTTTTATCTCACCGCTGAACGATTAGATTTCGTCGCGAGGACGGCCTTTAAACACACGGTAATAAGCGACGCCGTGCAATCGGGTTTCATCGGACTCGGTGCAGGGCGCCTGGCATTTTGTGGACAGATTTTTCAAACGCGCAGTTTGGATTGTTATGTAAGAGCTACTATCGCGTGCGACTTATCGTGAAGACGGCAGCGTGTTTATCGTTACGCGTTCCCGTGATAATTGCGCCGGTTGATCTTTGAGTTGGGCCGGTTAGTCTTTTTCTATTTCGGAACGCCGGTGAATTTGTGTGCGTCCGGACGCCACACTATCGTCACGGCATTGTATAGTCCAGGCGATGTGAGCGTGCGACGCGTTTCAGTTCAAGCAATTTGAGAGGTGTGAACATTGTGACGGAACCCGAGAGATTACGCTGACAGCACATTGAACGCCACAGAAAGTTTGTTAACACGTTGACTGCCAAGCGTATTTTACTATATTAGAACGGCGATGCTATGAAATACTACTGCATTTGACTGAATTATGCAAAATGTAAATAACGTGCAGGTATTAGAAACCAAAGGATCACATCACTATTCTAACAACAACTGCCTTTATAAAATAATAATTGCTACTCATTGCGGATATTTTGGATTTTCAGTAAAATCTCTTGTGTCGGTCACGAGTGACCATCATGGCAGTCAAAGTGTTAATAACATTTGCATCTAAATTGTTAGATTGCACTTAAAATTCGTTCTTTTATCAATCGTATCATTATTTGATTTTTATCTAAAATGAAATGGTAGCAGGTATTGCAGACCAACGGATCGAATCACTATTTTAATAACAACTGCATTTATAAAATAATAATTCAGTCAAATTTCTTGCGTCGGTCACTGGTGATCATCATGGCAGTCAAAGTGTTAACGGTTTACCCCGCGTTATTGGAACTCCTACGAGTTAATGCGTAGTCTTTTTTCCCATGTGGCGCGTTGTCTTTGGTCAAAAATATGTGAAACGAGTCATAGTCAAGGTTACAGCCAACAAACCACCATGGCCCCCATGGTAACGATTTCATCATTTGATGACGGTACTAATATTTCCGGCTGACATAACCACTTTATAGTAAAATGAGCCCATGGTTTAGGGTGATGCGGCGTTGAACATGATAGCAGCGCAGATCGTACATCCGATGAGCGCATGTTCTGGTAGTTTATGTGCCTTGTCAGCAGAGAAAGAAATCTCGGACCTGCAGCTCCGGTTCATTGTTCTATCTCACCAATTTGAGATCTCAAATATGTAGACCGCGGTACAGGTAACCTCCGCGAGAGTGGACTCTGCCGCCGCCATTTTTAATCTACAACTATGGAAAGTAGTCACATCCTTCTCGCCACTTGAACTTTTTGAGTGCTGACGTAGAAACTGAACTGTATCGTGCTCTCGGGGAAAAGATCGTAATTGGGCAAAGGGACATTGTCGATCTCACCCACGAGATATCCTGTGATACATGAGACGGTGTGCGATGGATTGCAGTATCCGTTGCAGCTCTATGGCTCCCTTAATACTCCTTACTTTTTCGATGGATGTCGAGTATATACAATGGGGGTTGCTAGAAAGCGAAGACGTAACGAGACACCAAAAGATATCATAGTAAGCATTATTTGTGTCGAGGAGGAAAATATTTTTGCGACGCAATAGTCTGGGGATCGATATTTTGGGGGTCTCGAAATCGTTGATGTTTACTTAGGTCAGCACCTTGGGAAATACATGCCGTTTGCGCATTGGGGTTTACTTCAAGATTTTCTTTTTTATTATTATTAACAAGTTAGAACTTACAATTTATTTATATAAATATTCGACTATTTCGTTTGATGTACTAGAAGTAACAGCATGTAGGTATTTTTCTAGTGGGTCATACCATCGCGATTACAATCGCGCAATTTCAAACCACTTATCATCATTAGTTAGATAATTTGTTTTTTTTGTGCAATCTTAGTATAGGTCTACTGCCTAACGCAAATGCTAATTTATTTGGGTGGTTCTTTAATCTTCAGTTGTATTTGTTGGCGCAGCGTATGATTGTATCTTTGAAGGATTCAATATAGAAGTCTGTTTAATGTCATCGTTTCTGATAACCGACGACATTGACCACCGTTCGAATAACAATTAATTAAAGTGTTTCTATTTTTCAAATGACTGATAATCGGTGTTGCCCAGAGAACATAGACGAAAAATAGAGAATACGCAAACTGTGGGGTGAGCGACAGTTTCACGTAGATCAGTATGTCATTATGTACTCCGCCAAAGGTTTACTCGAGCAGAAATGATTTATAAAACGATGCGCGTTAACAGGAAGATGTGAAAGAACGATTGCACGACCTTCGTAAAGATATTCGGCGTTATATAAGCAAGAAGTATCAATCTGACGATGCTATATCGGGGCTGCTTGATTCATATATGCGGGACTTTGTTTTCGTATTATCCACGGCCCGTCGCCGCGGTCATATTGACTCCTTTTTCTGTCTTTACTTGGGTCAAGCGTGACGAAGATTACGCGTAACTTCTGATCCCCACGGCTGGGAGTACTTATGACCATTGACTGTGCCGATTTTACGGCCTTGTAACGTTCATCGCGTTATCGATTAGACGGTATTTTTAACATTGTTATCCCTTTTCAACTGTTGCACGATCCACGAAACTGGAAGATTCGGAAGTGATTTCGCAACTCGTAAATTATTCGCAATTATGACGCAAGCCTAATCTCTGCAAGTTAAAAGAAAGCTGCTATCAGGGTCCTTATGCGCAGGCATGAGGAAGTGATCATTAAAATTCAGCGCCTATCAGTCTGAACAGACAGTGATTTGCGAGTTATTGGAACCGTTAACTAACACGCTGCAGAGGTCACTGCTTAAGTAGTGCGCGAACGCTACGTTAGGACGCAATTAACGCCTTCCAACGGTGAACTTTAGTCGAGCATTGTTGCTCCGGAAAATCATTCCTCATCCCGGGATCGATTGATCTGGCATCGGGCCGACGTTAAGGACGGACATAAAGGCAAAGTCATCCTTTCCGACGGAAGGTTTTCACGAACTCTTCTGCGAGCTTGTTATCTATCTTGGGTGAGTTCGAAGTTCTGATTTTCAAGCGTAGCTGCGCGCATCGGGGTTCAACGATGAAATCGTGAATATGAGAAGCAACGGAATAAAATATGAATTGGTTGCGCTCCAAAGACCCCGATAAGATAAACGCAATCTCCTAGAAGTTTTTTCGCTAGTAACATATATCATAGCTGCGCAGGTAACAGTACAATGTGTCAAGTAGCTTTGAAAATAATTATGGACATTCCGCGAAGACACTTCGAAATGACTGACGAGCCGCTAAACTCCGCTTTTGCCGATGCCTTCGTCGATAACCCCCTTCTATCAAGTGCGCTGATAACAGGTACAACAAGTACTTTAAACCTCGACGCTATCGTTTTCTCAGAGTGAAAAGCGATGATCGATCTCAGAAATTTCTGGCACAAGGTCATCGGCTTGTTCCACGCCGAATTGTTCCCAGGTTCCTACGTGTTCGACGCAGACCTAGCGTTCACTGACCTCATTGTCTTTACAACGTATGCCGGCATTTTGCCTGAGACTCGATCATCTCCAGATGCGACTTCCCCCAAATGATCGATCCCATAGTGGGCGATGATCGGTGCAGTTCACGTGAACATGGCGACAAGTAATGCGATAATGCGTGTGGCGCGACGTGATTCGTCGTGAATGGAGGTTGTTCAGAATACGGGCACTGACGTAACGGTTGGAATCGTGCCAGTCGACAGACCTTTATCGGTCGCACGACATCTATTCGGCGCGAGCACGCGGCGCGGATATTCTCGCGCCTATTGAACTTCGGACTCCTTCGAGATAGCGCCTCTGTATTCGAAATGCAGACGGAAAGGTTGACGGAAGGGCCAACCTGCGCCTCGTCTCGCCATATACCGTTCGCGCCTCGTCATGCGACGGATACTTCGACATTTTCCGCGATATCGGGACACGTCACTAAGAAAAACGGCGACGTGCTGCACTCTCGATAAGATTACCGTAAGCGAATGACAGCTGCGACATTAACGACAGTGCGGGTTAACGCGCGCGATAAAAGTCGCGAAGAAATGAATGCCGGCAGACTTCGCGTAAGAGCGATTAAAGAATTGCGATCACGCGAGCCTCGCCTGATTTCCATTAGAATTATCGGACTTTGTCGCAACGCGCCTCGCCCCGACGCCTGCCCGCAACGAGGGCGGAAACACTCATTACTGCGGTATTCACTTGCAGGATCGATAACAGAATTAAAATGGGCTTAACCCTTGCGATACCGTTGATGACTATAATCAGCTAACAGAATACACGTTGTTTTCAGGAGAACCGATGTGTTTCTTTTTGCAACTCATATGAACGATATGAGAATTCGCAGCAGAATCGGTGGTGAGGTACAAAATGTTAGGGTTGTCACGGATAAGTGTAGGGCTGCCACTTAATACATTGCGTACGGGTCACGAGATATCTCGTTTTAACACGTTGGCTGCCGTGGGGGTTACCGGTGACCGGCGCAAGAGTTTTGACTGAACATTGAAAATATTCGCAATGGGTAGTAATAATTATTTTATAAATGCAGTTATTAGAATAGTGATGCGATTCTTTGCTCTCCAATACTTGCACATTATTTACATTTTGCATAATTCAGTCAAACACTGTAGTATTTCATAGCATCGCCGTTCTAATACGGCAAAATACGCACGGCAGTCAACGTGTTAATGTTGATCGGTACGTTGCTAAAGTAATCAAGCCTTGCGGCAACTTTTGAGAGTATAATTGCCAAATAAATGAATGTCGAACAATTGTAAACGCATCAGTCAGTATTCAAAAATGCTTGTATGTATTGTACTCAACTTTTTAGGACGTTTAAAAATGTGCGAGGTCTGGGTGAGCAAGAACGTATATAATGTGTTAACTACTCTATGTAGTAGTAGCGTATGGGCTTAACCCTTGCGATACCATTGATGACTATAATCAGCTAACAGAATACACGTTGTTTTCAGGAGAACCGATAATTTTTGCAACTCATATGAACGATATGAGAATTTTGGAATCGGTGGTGAGGTACAAAATGTTGGTTGTCACGGATAAGTGAGGGCTGCGACATCATGGTACGGGTCACGAGATATCTCGTTTTAACACGTTGGCTGCCGCGGGGGTTACCGGTGACCGGCGCAAGAGTTTTGACTGAACATTGAAAATATTCGCAATGGGTAGTAATAATTATTTTATAAATGCAGTTATTGTTAGAATAGTGATGCGATTCTTTGCTCTCGAATACTTGCACATTATTTACATTTTGCATAATTCAGTCAAACACTGTAGTTTTTGCATTGCCGTTCTAATACGGCAAAATACGCACGGCAGTCAACGTGGTTAATGTTGATCGGTACGTTGCTAAAGTAATCAAGCCTTGCGGCAACTTTTGATAGTATAATTGCGAAATAAATGAACATTAGAATGTCGAACAATTGTAAACGCATCAGTCAGTACTAAAAAAAGCTTGTATGCTTGTATTGTACTCAACTTTTTAGGATGTTTAAAAATGTCGAGATTCTAACAAGAACGCCACTCAATGTGTTAAAATATGTAGTAGTTATTGCTTAACCCATTGCGATACCGTTGATGACTATAATCAGCTAACAGAATACACGTTGTTTTCAGGAGAACCGATGTGTTTCTTTTTGCAACTCATATGAACAATATGAGAATTCGCAGCAGAATCGGTGGTGAGGTACAAAATGTTAGGGTTGTCACGGATAAGTGTAGGGCTGCGACTTAATACATTGCGTACGGGTCACGAGATATCTCGTTTTAACACGTTGGCTGCCGCGGGGGTTACCGATGACCGGCGCAAGAGATTTGACTGAACATTGAAAATATTCGCAATGGGTAGTAATAATTATTTTATAAATGCAGTTATTGTTAGAATAGTGATGCGATTCTTTGCTTTCCAATACTTGCACATTATTTACATTTTGCATAATTCAGTCAAACACTGTAGTATTTCATAGCACCGCCGTTCTAATACGGCAAAATACGCACGGCAGTCAACGTGTTAATGTTGATCGGTACGTTGCTAAAGTAATCAAGCCTTGCGGCAACTTTTACTAGTATAGTTGCGAAGTAAATGAATATTAGAATGTCGAACAATTGTAAACGCATCAGTCAGTATTCAAAAATGCTTGTATGTATTGTACTCAACTTTTTAGGACGTTTAAAAATGTGCGAGGTCTGGGTGAGCAAGAACGCCATACTCAATATATTAACTACTCTATGTAGTAGTAGCGTATGGGCTTAACCCTTGCGATACCGTTGATGACTATAATCAGCTAACAGAATACACGTTGTTTTCAGGAGAACCGATGTGTTTCTTTTTGCAACTCATATGAACGATATGAGAATTCGCAGCAGAATCGGTGGTGAGGTACAAAATGTTAATTATCACGGATAAGTGTAGGGCTGCGACTTATATATATACGGGTCACGAGATATCTCGTTTTAACACGTTGGCTGCCGGAGAATGTCGTAGATTTCACTGAACATTGAAAATATTCGCAATGGGTAGTAATAATTATTTTATAAATGCAGTTATTGTTAGAATAGTGATGCGATTCTTTGCTCTCCAATACTTGCACATTGTTTACATTTTGCATAATTCACTCAAACACTGTAGTATTTCATAGCATCGCCGTTCTAATACGGCAAAATACGCACGGCAGTCAACGTGTTAATGTTGATCGGTACGTTGCTAAAGTAATCAAGCCTTGCGGCAACTTTTGAGAGTATAATTGCCAAATAAATTAATATTAGAATGTCGAACAAGTGTAACCGTATCAGTCAGTATTAAAAAAAGGATTTTAGGATGTGCAAAAATGTGGGAGGTCTGGGTAAGGAAGAACGCCGTACGCAATGTGTTAACACGTTGACTGCCAAGCGTATTTTACTATATTAGAACGGCGATGCTATGAAATACTACTGCATTTGACTGAATCATGCAAAATGTATATAATATACAGGTATTGGAGACCAAAGTATCGCATCACTATTCTAATAACAACTGCATTTACAAAATAATAATTGCGACCCATTGCGAATATTTTGGATCTTCAGTCAAATTTCCTGCGTTGGCCACCGGTGACCATCATGGCAGTCAAAGTGTTAACTACTCTATGTAGTAGTAGCGTATATGTGATAAAGTACGCCGTATCGAAAGGGTTAACACTTTGACTGCCAAGCGTATTTTGCTATGTTAGAACCGCGACGCGATGAAATACTGCAGCGTTTGACTGAATTATGCAAAGTGTAAATAATGTGCAGGTATTGGAAACCAAAGGATCGCATCGCCATTCTAACAATAACTGCATTTATAAAATAATTATTGCTACCCATTGCAAATACTTTAGATCTTCAGTAAAATCTCTTGCGTCGGTCACCGGTGACCACCGTGGCAGTCAAAGTGTTAATAAGTCAGCGTTCTCACCTTTCTCTCAATAGCAATCTTGAAGTCTTCGCGAACTTGCAGTCGCTTGTTTGCGCGCGGCCGTGCACGTTGCTTTAACGGGGCACAGATATGGACCGGAGGAAATCGATGAAACGCCCATGAAAGCGAGAGCGCGTTTGCTCACGTCGAGGCAACCTGTAGTTCGCCACGTTATGTAGCTGTAGCTTGCCTCAGCGAGTGTGGACCAGGGCCATTTTAGGGGTAGTGATGAAGGAGATCCTATGAGAACCTTCAGTATTTGCGTATTCTTACGTTTTCGCTTCTGGGGAATTAAAAAATGCGCGTGGCACACTCTGTATATATGTTACAGTGAAACACCGAAATCTGGAGAATGTCGTATTTTCACCGGTGAATGTCAACATTCACATAGTCGTTTGGTATATATCCGAAATATTTGCTAAATATCCCAACAGAGTGTAGTGCGAGTAACATTATAACCATTACTTTTGTGATTAAAACTGTTTAATATATCATTCCAATCTAAATCCAACATATATATATGTTACAGTGAAATACCGGAATCTGGAGAATGTCGTATTTTCACCGGTGAATGTCAACATACACATAGTCGTTTGGTATACATCCGAAATATTTGCTAAATACCCTTATTTCTGACTTACACCGATAAATGTTGACATTCACCATGCACTAATGGTCGACACACGCCGGAGAGGGTCCGAATGTACAACAATGTAATGAAATATTCGATCTTTCACCGACGTATTTGGTATCTGTTGACATTCACCGGTGAAAGTCGACATTCTCCAATTTCGGTCATTCACGGTAAAATATATACCAATTGAACAAATCGAAACATTCCACTTTTACCACGGGCATAAGACGAACTGTGAGGTACATTATCATTTCGTCCTAATTTTAATTAAATATTTGATCGGAACTAGTACGTCGGAACTTATACAAATATTTACGTTCGCCGCATAAGTAAGTTTTTTTTGAGACGCTCTTCTGCATTTTCTCTCTCTGTACCTCCTTCCACATACGCGAACACTGCAATCGACATGCACCGTCGCATATGTTGCCTTTGTGCGACTATAGTCCCATTGGCAATTTCGACGGTGAGTCGCTAACCAATTGTAGTACCCTCCAGCAAAGAAAAGATATGCGGTTGTGCTATACATAGTACCTTCTCACACTCGTCTTATGGTAGGTGGTTGATGGGTAGCTGGTATGACTTGCCCCAACAAACTTGGACTCTGCACCTGCAATTTTCCGACTACGGTATACCTAACATTTTTATGTAATATTTTCATCTTCTCTTTGAACCTTCGCGCGTGCTGTTCTTTGCTGGGAGTCCTGTAATTGGTTGGGAGATTGCTGTCGAAATCGCCAATGGGACTATAGTGTCAGTTTTTCATTTTTTAAATCGAGAACAAAGTAAAGACAATTAATATACCTGACCCGTAATAAGCAGTCAACCGGTCCCAAGCCGGTTGCTTATTTCGGAACAAAACAACATAGCTGCTGACTAAGAGCGAAAACACGATGCCCCAGAAACACCTACAGCTCACGTTTGCTGAAATTAGCTACACAGTTGTCTTCGAATGACACTGATCTCGCATATCTCGCATTACTGCGATTCGGCCGCAGTATCATAAATTTCATGAATTCTCAGACCAATCGACACGCGAAGCATCGGAAATATCGCTGAGTGCAGTAATAAACGTCGCACTGTTCCATGTGTCATCGGTAAACGGTTGTAGGGCTATAATTTTCACGATGCAACAGCTTGCGCGAAGTGTGCGCATCGTCAGAGAAGAAAGCTTAGCCCGCTAAACCGGTTTTTCCCCTTTAATAAGATGCTTGCGACGGCATCCATGATGATACGTTGACCAAGAGACGCATATCATCGGCACTGTGCGAATGATTTACGGTTGAGCGAAGTCACGCGTTCCTCGTGCGTATCGACGAGGTTATCGACGCCGCGTCTGTTCTCTTTGTTTTGGAGTCATCGGTAATTGAAAGCGCGGATTGAGGATCGGACGACGGTGCTTGCAAGCAGCGCGTCGGATGAGAAAAAACGAACGATTTGATATTGGCCAGTGCACGCGATACGTTGATAGGCCACCGCACGAGGCCGTTATTCTCGTACATTTGCGTCGCCAATTGCTTCGTTATTCATGCCGCGTACATACTCGTTCACTACTACACTTATGAAGTACTACAGAGTATGACTGAATTGTGCAAAATATAAATAATGCGAAGGTATCGGAGACCAAGGAATTTTATCACTATTTAATATTAATTGCATGTACAAAATTATAAATGCTATCGATTGGATATTTTTTTAATTTTTCGTGAGACCTTTTGCTGCCGTGCGTATTTTACTATATTAAAACTGCAACGGGATGAAGTACTACAGAATACGGTTGAATTGTGCAAAATGAAAATAATGCGAAGGTATCGGAAATGAAAAAATTGAATCACTATTTAACACATTGACTGCCGTGCGTATTTTACTATATTAAAACCGCAATGGGATGAAGTACTACAGAACATGATTGATTTGTGCAAAATGTAAATAATGCGAAGGTATCGGAGACCAAAGAATTCAATCACTATATTTTAACACGTTGAATGCCATGCGTATTTTACTATATTAAAACCGCAACGTGATGAAGTACTACGGAATATGACTGAATCGTACAAAATGAAAATAATGCGAAGGTATCGGAGACCAAAGAATTGAATCACTATTTAACACGTTGAATGCTGTGCGTATTTTACTATATTAAAACTGCAACGTGAACGTTCGGACGTACGCACGTTGGCGTATTTGCGTAATGTGACTTTCCGAATGCGCAGACAATTTTCGTATCGGAGTACTATTAGTTTCCCGATAGTATCGGCAATAATTGTTATCGGGCGAGACAGCGCCGAAGACTGAATTTCCTTCTGAAAATTTATTCACTTGGCTCGAAAATTAGAGCGTATAGTGCGACGCGCATTTTTCGATGTACGCTGCAGAAGTGCTTATATTTTTGTAACGCTTGCGTATGTCACGCCTTGTAGATCATTGGATCCATTATGTAATGTATCGAATACTCGTTCACTACGGTTCGGACGTACGCACGTTGGCGTATTTGCGTAATGTGACTTTCCGAATGCGCAGACAATTTTCGTATCGGAGTACTTTTAGTTTGCCGATAGTATCGGCAATAATTGTTATCGGGCGAGACAGCGCCGAACACTGAATTTGCTTCTGAAAATTTATTCACTTGGCTCGAAAATTAGAGCGTATAGTGCGACGCGCATTTTTCGATGTACGCTGCAGAAGTGCTTATATTTTTGTAACGCTTGCGTATGTCACGCCTTGTAGATCATTGGATCCATTATGTAATGTATCGAATACTCGTTCACTACGGTTCGGACGTACGCACGTTGGCGTATTTGCGTAATGCGACTTTCCGAATGCGCAGACAATTTTCGTATCGGAGTATTTTTAGTTTGCCGATAGTATCGGCAATAATTGTTATCGGGCGAGACAGCGCCGAACACTGAATTCGCTTCTGAAAATTTATTCACTTGGCTCGAAAATTAGAGCGTATAGTGCGACGCGCAATTTTCGATGTACGCTGCAGAAATGCTTATATTTTTGTAACGCTTGCGTATGTCACGCCTTGTAGATCATTGGATCCATTATGTAATGTATCGAATACTCGTTCACTACGGTTCGGACGTACGCACGTTGGCGTATTTGCGTAATGTGACTTTCCGAATGCGCAGACAATTTTCGTATCGGAGTACTTTTAGTTTGCCGATAGTATCGGCAATAATTGTTATCGGGCGAGACAGCGCCGAACACTGAATTCGCTTCTGAAAATTTATTCACTTGGCTCGAAAATTAGAGCGTATAGTGCGACGCGCATTTTTCGATGTACGCTGCAGAAGTGCTTATATTTTTGTAACGCTTGCGTATGTCACGCCTTGTAGATCATTGGATCCATTGTGTAATGTATCGAATACTCGTTCACTACGGTTCGGACGTACGCACGTTGGCGTATTTGCGTAATGTGACTTTCCGAATGCGCAGACGATTTTCGTATCGGAGTACTTTTAGTTTGCCGATAGTATCGGCAATAATTGTTATCGGGCGAGACAGCGCCGAACGCTGAATTTGCTTCTGAGAATTTATTCACTTGGCTCGAAAATTAGAGCGTATAGTGCGACGCGCATTTTTCGATGTACGCTGCAGAAGTGCTTATATTTTTGTAACGCTTGTGTATGTCACGCCGTGTAGATCATTGGATCCATTATGTAATGTATCGAATACTCGTTCACTACGGTTCGGACGTACGCACGTTGGCGTATTTGCGTAATGTGACTTTCCGAATGCGCAGACAATTTTCGTATCGGAGTACTTTTAGTTTGCCGATAGTATCGGCAATAATTGTTATCGGGCGAGACGCGCCGAACACTAAATTTGCTTCTGAAAATTTATTCACTTGGCTCGAAAATTAGAGCGTATAGTGCGACGCGCATTTTTTGATGTACGCTGCAGAAGTGCTTATATTTTTGTAACGCTTGCGTATGTCACGCCTTGTAGATCATTGGATCCATTATGTAATGTATCGAATACTCGTTCACTACGGTTCGGACGTACGCACGTTGGCGTATTTGCGTAATGCGACTTTCCGAATGCGCAGACAATTTTCGTATCGGAGTACTTTCAGTTTGCCGATAGTATCGGCAATAATTGTTATCGGGCGAGACAGCGCCGAACACTGAATTTTCTTCTGAAAATTTATTCACTTGGCTCGGAAATTAGAGCGTATAGTGCGACGCGCATTTTTCGATGTACGCTGCAGAAGTGCTTATATTTTTGTAACGCTTGCGTATGTCACGCGTTGTAGATCATTGGATCCATTATGTAATGTATCGAATACTCGTTCACTACGGTTCGGACGTACGCACGTTCGCGTATTTGCGTAATGCAACTTTCCGAATGCGCAGACAATTTTCGTATTGGAGTACTTTTAGTTTGCCGATAGTATCGGCAGTAATTGTTATCGGGCGAGACAGCGCCGAACACTGAATTCGCTTCTGAAACTTTATTCACTCGGCTCGAAAATTAGAGCGTATAGCGCGACGCGCATTTTTCGATGTACGCTGCAGAAGTGCTTATATTTTTGTAACGCTTGCGTATGTCACGCCTTGTAGATCATTGGATCCATTATGTAATGTATCGAATACTCGTTCACTACGGTTCGGACGTACGCACGTTGGCGTATTTGCGTAATGTGACTTTCCGAATGCGCAGACAATTTTCGTATCGGAGTACTTTTAGTTTGCCGATAGTATCGGCAATAATTGTTATCGGGCGAGACAACGCCGAACACTGAATTTGCTTCTGAAAATTTATTCACTTGGCTTGAAAATTAGAGCGTATAGTGCGACGCGCATTTTTCGATGTACGCTGCAGAAGTGCTTATATTTTTGTAACGCTTGTGTATGTCACGCCCTATGGATCATTGGATCCATTATGTAATGTATCGAATATACAGCGTTGTGTGCATTGTATAATGTCGAGGCCTGATTAATCCCGCCATGGTGTGATGACAATCTACTTCTTACGTAACAGCGCTGATCATGGAATTCCCTGAATACCGAACAATTTATTAGCGGCGTCGATGATAAGTAATTTTGTTCTGTGGGTTGTTCTTGCAGACTTTACCGGCCGCACGTGAGGCTAATATCGTATACAATGTATTGGGTTGGTAAGAAAGTTCGTTCGGTTTGTATGACGATAGTGTAGAGTTATATTTTATTTTCATCAATATCTTCATTGACCGAGTGTTCAATATTTTGTCGTTTACCTTCTGCCAACTGCTAGACTTCGTCATAATTCCATTTTATCGAAAGTCTGCATCCTTCCGAGTAAAGAATAACTTGGCCAACCGAATGAAGTCAATAAGTTGCCAATCCAATATATATATTATTGCACATTTAACAGTACCTTATAGTTTGTTACAATAATGGCCTCGACACGATCCGTTAGAAAGTATTGCAGAGTCTGATACGAGCTCAAAGAATCCACGTCGAGAATCACATGAAAAATTCAGTAGCGCGTGCGATTTAATGGCGTATAACGTTACCCTATAAAGAGCGACGCATCAGTTCGGCCTGAAGCACCAGGTTTTACGGTACGGACCGAATCAGAGAGTGCTCGGGTCTGTTTTCTTGTTGGTGACTAACTTCTGCCGAATTTCTGGGAATGGTTTTTCTTGCAGTGTCATTAACCGCCTCAAAAACCTTCTCCAAGAACCGGGTAATAACCGGACTAATCGAAATTGGAAGTAAGGCCGTCTGGATAAAGAACCACCATCATGATCGTGGAAGACAAACAGTGAGTCCTGGCGTTAATCGTTGGAGGAAACAGACAGTAGTGTTTTCAAGCAATAGCAAGTAGTGATTAACGTCCGTCCGTGAGCCTAGATGCCACGCTGTTGTACTTATATTTGTGGGCCACGTGGAACGATTACGCATGTATCTGCCCGCCAATGCATGGTGGTCCACGTGGTTATATGCACGGCACGTTAGTATAGAACAGTCGTATACAACTCTAGCAATTTGACGGCTTCTCTGTCGAACGTAGAATTTATGTCTTGCCACAAACTTTCGCTTCCTCTATCGCCCACGCTGGACTCTTCTATTCTTCTTACCCTTCAGTGTTTTTGCACATTCGCAGTAGTCCTAACGGAGAAAAGCAATCGTACGCTGAATTACCTGCATGAAAAACATCCATTAGCGCGATATAAAAAGATGTATTATACGATCTATGCGGTTATGCAAATACCATATTGTTGTGATGCGGTGCTGTCCGAAGTCCATGATGTGTCTTCGCACAGCATAGATGAACAGCGGCCGGGCTTACCGGAATTGGGAATGGTCAGTGACTGGTCGATATCAATGTTGAATGACTGAGTGATACCACGCGCGACCTTCTATGCGCGACACGTGTCTAGCATGAAACTTGTTCCTTCATCGTCGAGCGTAATGACTGGATTGGCAGCGACGAGTTAAGTGTCACCGGTACATGTGACACACTGAACTTTTCGCACCGCTGTCCGTTTCTGATCTTTTCACCTTATTGCGTCACCTCTACACTTCCTTGCATAATTTCATATGATTCTTTCAGTATGTATGTCGCATAATGGAGGGACACTTTCCGCCTTCCATCTTTTCCGTTTCTTCAGCCAGCCTGCATGCTTTCAGCATCACAGCAAACTCGTTGAAGCACGTAGCGCACTTCTTAACACTTTGCGGACCGGGCATTCTATTGCTAATCGTACCCAGTGGCCGGGTATTTTTTTGCGTCAAATATTTTTAAATTAGTGATGATTTGTTAGTAGTTAACACGTTGACTGCCATGGTGGTCACCGGTGACCGGTGTAAAACATGTGACTAAAAATGCAAAAAATTCGCAATGAAGCCTATTTGCAATCTTGTAAAAGCAATTGATACTGAAACGGTGTTTCAATACTTTGGCTTCTAACAACTCTGCATTACTTTCATTTTGCACGATTTAATCATACTCTGCAATATTTTATCGCATCGCGGTTCCAACATAGCAAGAAACGCTTGGCAGTCAAAGTGTTAAACTGTCCACAAATATTTCTGTAATATTGCTAATCGTTTTGTCACTATCCATATTTCAGAGCTTCAAATAATTAATTCGCAACACAAATTACGAAAAACTGCGGCTGACAATCACGTAGCAACTGTGTGATATCTCGTCATCTGCCTCGAACGACAGAATATGCAAGACGATATATCTCAGTGGCCCAGAATGACGAAATACGCAAGACGATATATCTCGTCAATGGCCCCGAACGACGAAATAGCAATGACGAGATATCTCGTCATCCGTCCGCAATGTGTTAACAATTGTGCAAAATGAAAGTAATGCAGAGTTGTTAGAAGCCAAAGTATTGAAGCACCGTTCCAATATCAATTGCTTTTACAAGATTCCAAACAGGCTTCATTGCGAATTTTTTGCATTTTTAGTCAAATGTTTTGCACCGGTCACCGGTGACCACCGTGGCAGTCAACGTGTTAACTACTAACAAATCATCACTAATTTAAAGATATTTGACGCGAAAAAATACCCGGCCACTGGGTACGATTAGCAATAGAATGCCCGGTCCGCAAAGTGTTAACTGTAGACGGGGCCACTTCCCCTACTTCGAAAGGATAACCCGATCGGGGTGCGGCTTGCGATGATAATTGCGCCGTTATCGATCACCGGGTTACGAAATCGCGTGATCGCGAATCGTCCAGACTATTTTCTGCACGATGCATGGCCGACACGGCCGATAACCTCCGTCCTTATTCACGTTCCGCCGTGCCGTATACCTCATCGGCGGTTGATAACGCTCGGTGAACATGCGATCGAACTGCATACGGAGAGAGCGAAAATGTGTGAATGTCGAAAATTAGATAAACGGACCTGGCATGAAAGAGTATGCGCGATAACGCAGAGCGGTGTTTCGGCAAAAACTTTCAATAGTCGAAAACAATTTTTAATTCTCTCCGTGCGAGTTTAGCCGTTTGAGGGCCACACGTTTTTGCTGTTTCCTGTCCAAACTTGCCAAGGAGCGCTTTTCCGCTTGTCTTATTCCCCGTTCAAAAATGCCAAACGGCGCGATAGCGGTTGTTTTATTCTTCGATTAACACGTTGACTGCCAAGCGTATTTTACTATATTAGAACGGCGATGCTATGACATACTACTGCATTTGACTGAATTATGCAAAATGTAAATAATGTGCAGGTATTAGAAACCAAAGGATCACATCACTATTCTAACAACAACTGCCTTTATAAAATAATAATTGCTACTCATTGCGGATATTTTGGATTTTCAGTAAAATCTGTTGTGTCGTTAATAACATTTGCATCCAAATTGTTAGATTGCACTTAAAATTCGTTCTTTTATCAATCGTATCATTATTTGATTTTTATCTAAAATGAAATGGTAGCCGTAAAATCCGCATCGACAGAAACTGAGCGTGTGCCGGTTGTCGGCTTCGCATCCTAGAGCGCTGGCATTTTTCGAGCGGAACAAAAGAAGCGCAAATTCGCCCGTTGGTACTCAAACCGTTAGTATTCTGAAACGCACATGCGTCTTTAGCGTTTGTTCGCCGCTCTGCGTCTATCCGAAGGTAGTAGTACGTTGTCTCATGCTGCCCTCATAGTAGGCGCATAGAATGAATGCACTGCACAAGCATGTGCTAATGTCGTATCCTCTTCTCATTTCGATTGCACACCACAATAGGGAGATGGAGGGCTTCTGGATCAGCGGCGCGATCAATGCGATCAAGGCGCTTTCGTATGTGTACGACCTGCTGACGTTTCCGGTCTACCTCATTCTGCAACGGCCATGGGAGAAGCGTAAGGCCTCCAGGAGGATCAAGGCGCGTCCGGTGGCGAGGGACGATCATTCCATTACCTACAGGAGCGTTGACTCCCCGGGGTCGATGCACCTTATGCTCGAGCGCGAGAAAGTCGAGACGCTCGAAAGAATGCTTCTCTGGGTCGCCAAGATACACGGTGAAAAGAAGTGCCTTGGTACCAGACAAATTTTGGCCGAGGAGGATGAGGTGCAGCCTAATGGAAGAATTTTCAAAAAGGTGCGTATTGGCGATGACTTGAAGATTATTTCGGCCGGCGCGCGAGTGTGGAAGGATGTTTCGCCCTTTTGAGTGGATGCGACCGCATACTTTGCCAAGCTCGCGCGCTCGGCCATGAAAACTTTTGTATTGTCGGGAATAACACTCGCAGAGGTGGGAAGTGGAGTTTGTATAGGTACTGTGCGGTTATAGTCTATTTCGCCATTGCCGTCCGCAAGTTTTCAAGGTGAACTATAAGACCTTACAGCGGTCACAATTGGCGTGTTACGGACTAACTTTATTGTTACGATGGAAGTGAGAATGAAAAATAGAGAGTGTTATGGGCCATGCATTATTGAGAGCTTGTCCAACAAAGCTGGTATAATGGAAACTTCTTGCGTCCACAGTACAAAATGGGAGAGTACAAATGGAAGTCATACCTGGAGGTCGAGAGGTTAGCAGCGTCGTTTGGTCGTGGACTGCTGGAGAACGGTTTAACGGCGCGCAAGAGTATCGTTATCTTTGCGGAGACTAGAGCGGAGTGGATGATCGCGGCACACGCCTGCTTCAAGCAAAACTTGACTGTGGTGACGATATATGCAACGCTGGGGGATGAAGCTATCGCTCATGGAATCAACGAGACCGAAGTGGACACTGTCATCACCAGTCACGACTTGTTACCGAAGTTCAAGAGGCTTCTCGAAATGAGTCCGGAAGTTAAGACAGTCATATACATGGAGGACCAACTCAAGCCAACAGAAACCACTGGTTACAAAGTATATTGAATGCATCAATATTTTAGTGTGACACTACATAACAATTTATTAATTTCCACGCGTAAGTGTGCTAATAAAAATTCGTCATGTATTCGTTTACAGGAAGGGGTACGACTGATACCGTTTTCGGACGTGATAAAGACTGGCAATTTATCGAATGCTTCGTCGGTACCCCCCAAGGGAGACGACACGGCGATTATTATGTACACATCTGGCTCAACTGGAGTGCCAAAAGGAGTCCTGCTGTCCCACCGTAATATCATTGCAACGTTGAAGGCCTTCAGCGACGCCGTTGAAATAAAGTCTGACGACGTTTT
Organism: Cryptocheilus praepositus; assembly: GCA_033815515.1. Lineage (NCBI taxonomy): Eukaryota > Metazoa > Arthropoda > Insecta > Hymenoptera > Pompilidae > Cryptocheilus > Cryptocheilus praepositus. Next base: position 1,920,676 of record JAWWQZ010000143.1, read on the forward strand.
CCTCGGTTTTCTACCGTTGGCTCATGTCTTCGAACTCCTAGCGGAAAGCGTATGTCTTCTGACAGGTGTACCGATCGGCTATAGCTCCCCACTCACCATGATTGACTCGAGCAGCAAGATCCAAAGAGGCTCACAGGGCGACGCGTCCGTTCTTCACCCGACATGCCTAACTGCAGTGCCTGTAAGTCCCATTCATTCTTATAATACGATGGCTTCCGCAATTTCTGTGGCTTCGGTGACTTCAGGTCATCCGAGACCAGACTACTATACGACTGCACGACACTCTACTTGACCATCTAACGACATTGTACGACAGTATTTATAAAACCCTTCCACTTCCGTTGTGCATCTAATGCATTCAGACATTGTTCCCTGGAATTTTCAGCTGATCCTCGACCGCATTTCTAAAGGAATCAACGAGAAAGTGAAGAAATCTGGGCCATTCAGACAAGCGATCTTCAACTTCGCGTACGAATATAAGCTGAAGTGGGCGAAGCGCGGTTACGACACCCCGTTCTTCGATAAATTTATTTTTGGAGCTGCCCGTCAGCTACTCGGTGGCCGCGTCAGGTTAATACTTTCCGGTGGTGCGCCACTGAGTCCCGACACCCATACCCAAGTCAAGATCTGCCTCTGCGTCACTGTTACTCAAGGATACGGCCTTACGGAAACGAGCTCGTGCGCGACTGTCATGGACAGTAAGTTTCTATATATCAACCATGTAGTTACTTCCTAATCAATCTTCTGTTTGGGGTGAAACTTGAGGATTGCTTGCTTTGTCCATATAGCGTATGATAGGAGCACAGGAAGAGTCGGGGCACCGACGACTCTTTGCGACATTAGGTTGGAGAACTGGGAAGAAGCAGGCTACAGAGTTACGGACACGCCACATCCGAGGGGAGAAATTCTTATCGGAGGTGAAAATGTATCAGCCGGTTACTACAAGCTGCCGGATAAGACGAAGGACGACTTCTTCCAAGAGGACGGCAGGCAGTGGTTCCGTACGGGGGATATCGCAGAAATTCATCCTGACGGTTGCATAAAGATTATCGGTATGCACCTTGTTAAAATAAGCCAGTAGTCTCAAACATACAATTGAATATTCTGATGCATTGTGTTTGTGTAGATCGGAAGAAGGATTTAGTGAAGCTCCAACTTGGCGAGTACGTTTCCTTGGGTAAAGTAGAAGCCGAACTCAAGACTTGTCCGGTGGTTGAGAATATTTGCGTGTACGGCGATGCAAACAAGTCTTATACGGTCGCATTAGTGGTGCCTAATCAACATGGATTGGAAGAGATCGCAGAAAATCTTGGCATTACTGGAAAGTCCCTTGAGGAACTTTGCAATAATCAACGGGTCGAAAAGGCGATATTACAGGAACTCGTCGAGCAGGCTAAGAAATGTACGTTCAGACAACAGACTGCCGAAAGTTGCATGTTATGCCATCCTAAACGTAAAAATTTTGTGGACTTTGTCAGCGTGACGCGACCTTATGTTTTATGCGGGCTTCTTTTCGCAGGTAAGCTCCAAAGGTTTGAAGTACCCGGTGCTGTAAAATTGTGCGCGGAGCAATGGTCACCAGACATGGGTCTCGTCACAGCCGCCTTTAAGCTGAAACGTAAGGCTGTCCAGGAGCGCTATCAGCACGAAATCAACAGAATGTACGCCTCGTGATGTCGCGCAAAGGCCTGCGCGAAGTGTACCGCGTAAAGCGACGAACGAAGGAAAGAGAAAAAAGATCGCGCGAGACCTCTCTGAGAAATATCACTCCTACCCCTTTGTCTTATATTTAAAAAACGGTACCCCGGTAACAAAGAAAGAAGGAAAGGAAGAACAAGGTCGAAAACAAACGGGAACCAGAAGCTCTTAAACGTTCCTTCGAACTTGAAAAGACTCTATCATTGCTGTGTCGCGTTTGGACTCGCTGACTTGGGGCTGTATATGTGGCCACGAGTGATGAAGTGCGTCACATCGAGGCACCGTCTAGTCTGACGAATAGGGAGTGTTTAAGTCCTTCCGTCTTCCGGTGACGTTTTCCTCCCCGTTTCCATGTGACAACTGAACTTCCAAGTGGCCAACGACCCAGTAAGTCCCTTGCTTCGTTCGCACTCCTTCTTTTCGTTCGACCTATACTTCCCTTGCCACGTACCCCAAGTTTGTCGATACGCGAATTTGTAACGACAGCCGGGCATGTGGCGTGTAAATAAACGTCGTGCATGTGCACGCACGTAATTCATCGTTTATGCGGTACTTCCAATTGGAGCTAGGAATCGGAGCTAGAATGGACCACCACCTATAGCACTAGCGTTTCTTAGGTTCATTTCGGAAATTACTGCATTTGAAACGTTAATTAATTAATTAGTCGTGAGGTGGCCGACGAAACACATGGTGCCAGACGTTCAATGCTCTTTTTTTTAAGCAAAGCAGTGTCTTATTCCTTTGCCCCTGTGTCCTTGCTTTCGATTATATAGTTACATATATATACTGGTCGCGGCATGTGGAGGGACATCGCGCGTTTGTTAACGAGGTTGCTCATTCATTTCCGTGACAATGAAAACGTACCCCCCAATCGTGTTGCGCTCTGTGTATGTGTATATGTATATGTATATGCATATGCATATGATGAATCGTGTTTCATGAACGGTCACGTTCCGGAGTTAGCGTCAAAGGCCAGTCATCGCAGTTTTCCTTATCGAACGAGCGCTAACCGCTCCACGTCAAAGTCCACGACTCTCCCGTACGATTGTACTTACATCAAGTATTATTCGAAGTCGTCGTGTGTTCGACGATCGCGAAAGAGACGCGGATCCTTCCGCCTATGATCCGTTCGTCTGCATTTCGGATCGGAGCATGATGTATATAGAAGGAATCTACCAGCGAGACTGTTTTTCATTCATGCGTCCTCACGCGTGCACCGAGTTTCGATGAATCAGAGTTCGGTGGGAAACCATCCCCGTGTCCACCCCTAGTATTCCCAGAGACATCACAAACTTCGTCCCATCTATCTACCTTAATTACCCCCCGTTATCGAACTTGAAGTATCACAGAACTTTTTCTCTTTCTGTCTATCCGTCTCTATCCGTCTCTTACTCCTTCCGTCGCGGAAGTGTATTTTCTTTCTTCTTGTGTATGTGACTGTATGTATGGGTGCGTGATGTGCGTGCGTGATTGGTTGTGTCTCTAATGTTTGTTGTATGCTTGAACATATGTCCATAATAATTACAATAATAATGCGTCGAGTTGAGAATGACGTACGTGAGCATGTCCGTGAGAGCGATAAAACGAAAATACGAATGTGGCGTTCTTTAGAATTGAGGGTGATGAAAGAATTTGGCCGTCGTTTAATTTTAGTCTTCCCGCGTGCGCATCCGTCTCGGATCGTATCTCTTGTGATAAAGGCGATACGATGCATGGCTGTCGACGTTTATGAAGGGAAGAAAAACTGTCCTACCAGAAGGGATAAAGCGCAATGTTAGGGAAAAAATTTGTACTATACGGATCGCGTCTGTTGTGTATATTGCTACGAGCTAGATAATAGGAAGTTTGTTTGATATTTGCTGATTCATGTGTCGCCCTTCTCCCGCACACTCTGTACACTTTTGTACACATTGTCGCACGTATACGCGCTGCGAAAAATACATTGTCCGGTCGAGAATGAGTACAGTGCTTTCTCTTCGCGGTCGAACGATCGTTTTGTCATCCGGCAGCTCGTCTTTTTTTTTAATTTGAAGCAAGAGTTCCTGCTGTAGCTAATGGGTTGGGTGGGACATAGACTAATTCAAAATACGTGTATTTGAACTTGTGGGTCCGGCGACCCATAATTCTTTACTATGTGCAGGCTGATACGCCGATGTCACACTAAGCATATGATCGGTACTAATAATTCTATTAATTAAGCGCTGTACATTGGAACGAACACGAGACGTCAATTGTCACTCGCGTGTTATTACAGTATCAATTAAATAATATTATTATTATTAATATTAATATTATTATTATTCTGAAACAATGGTTTAAGAAAATAAATGTACAAACCTGTATTGTGTCGATCAATTCGTCCGTCTCTTAGGTAGTACGTAGATGGTTGAGCTTCTAATTTCTTCATTAGACTTTATTCATATATTTTTATTCCATATCCCCAGATACACACTATTCTATCGTAATACATCGCACCGTCGTGCAGTTGATGGTAAGTAAGACGGCTTTTACCGCAGCATCACGTCCAATAAAAATGTGCCGGAGTGCGTACGTGGAATTATCGTAAAACGTGATACGACTCTATCGAGTTGGTCATTGCTGTGGATCTGCGCTGACATACAAAACGAGGCTTCGCGAGTCTATCCCTGTTAGTTTTGTCCATTGACACGCTTGACCCGTGTCAAACTTCCTTCAATCCAAAATTTAAAAAATCGTCAATCCGTACCTCGTCGCTCCTGATTTTGTATATCAGACAGTTCTCTCGGAGTAAAGACTATTTTCTACCCTGTTACGTACCGCCGGCTGACATTTTTCGACAATAAAAACAGGATGTGTCCGGTGTGAGCAATCTGGACTCATACGTTCGAATCGCCGGTAACAATATATTAGATTCTCAGAGTAGACTTGCTGGCTGGACGTCCATAGACTACAATCTGAACGGTACGTCCAATGAACGGAAAGATGCACCGACGCGTCTTTTATGTGGGGTAAGCACCCAAGCGCTTTACTTTTGTAGAATTTAGCGCTAAGATTGCAGAATAAATGTCGAAACACCTTGGAACCGCGCTGCCCCAGATTTTAGTCTACTGAGCCTCCGGGGAAATCCGCGCCGCAGTTAACTTTATAAATAATCCATTCTATAATCAGTTCCTCCCGTTTCTTTCGCTGTTCTAAAGGCCGTAATTATTCCCAGGCTCAGTACTAAGTTCACAAATATATAAGCCGTACGTACTAGAGATTGGTCAAAATCCTTACAGTAGTCGTTAAACGTAGCCTTCAGATTTGATACATTCATTGTCACGTCAGCCGTGTATGGAGGACAATACGAGTTGCCAGTTGCAAAACTGAGCCATCGGAGCACGTGCGTAAATAAAACACAATATATTTAACGTTTAGCAAATTTACCTGTTTATCTATACTATTAATCATGTTCAAATATTTTCGTTCTCTCGACGGTTTTACTTGAGTTCTAATTTTCAGTCCGTTACTAGTTCTAATCGTAGGCTATTCTAGGCATTGCGACATGTGAAAACACTGGCTAGTAAAGACTTTAAAAATGTTGCTGCATTGTAATCTGCACAAGCATCAGTAGTCTGACGTGACAATCAATGTATTGACATTGTATTGAGTTATATTTAAACTTATCAGCTAGTAAATTGATACCGTAGATACGGATCAGTTTCCTTAACACAATTAAAGTTCGCTAATGAGAATTCTACCGAATGTCGTTCGGTGGCGCGTTCTCATGTCTTTCTGAAAGAATATTGGGGAACGATCGGTGAGGAGTCGACGTCGCGTTTTGCGTCGACGACGACGACGACGACGAAGTTCGGGAGTAAAAATCGTGATGTACCGCCGGCTCGCAATCGAAATTTCGCCACCGGAAAATTCAGCGCGCGGCTTCGGACTCGGCCGGACGTCATGCCGATTAAAAAGTTTACAAATTTACAAAGACAGATACACAGAGAGATAGAAGAAGAGAGCGAGGGTGAGAGCAGGAAAGAGGAAAACTGTGACGAAAGGCTGGTTGTCATGCTACCAAACGAGCATAAAGTTGCCGGTGAAGACAGAATGGATAGGCGATTCACTCTTTCGTGAATTCCTCGCCCTCTCTGCGTACGGTGGACGCCATCATCTACGTCAGAACACTTTGTTGAGAGACTTTCATGTTTCCCCGAAGATGTCGAATTCAACGGTGTCGTTTCATTCGCAACCTCGATTTGTTTCTTATCGGCCACGAGAAGAGTACGTCGGTGGATAAAAGATGCTACACACAAACGCGGCGACGTATACGATGTATGGGCGTGAACGTGAACCCCTTCGGAGTCGGGGTATATTGAAAATCATCACAACGTGTCACTAGCGCAAGGAAGTTTCCTCGAGGCCGCTTTTTACGACTATATACAATGGAGTCTCTATTTACATACTACTTATGTTTCAGCTCACCCGCACGCCTGCACTCTCTGCTCTCACGATGGAAGGCTCGTGAGAACCGTCCGGGCCTTTATCGGCCTGGCAAAGTCAAACTTTCTCTGACATTCATAAAAGATTCGTTTTCGACGTGGCGAAGTCACGAGTATCACATGTGCTTTAATAAGAATGCTGCGAGATGGCGCACGCAAGCGTACGGGCGTAGTCTTACAATTTACCCGTCATTTTTATAGCTCCTTCTAATAGCAGAGCGTCACATTAATACCGTAGATCGTTCGCGACTACTTTCGTTAGAGACGATTCCTGCGAACGCGACAGGACTGCCGCAAACGAGGAAAATAAATGACGTGTTTCGCAAGCCAACACATCCGTCCGCGTGCCTTGCGTCCGCATACGTTGCACCCGGTCAATGTCGTTCCCCAGAGGGCTACCTTGAAAAATTGCACGCAAGGCAAACAAGTTTCCGGATATAGTTCAAAAGCAAGGGTGGAAGTCGAGATGACACCCTCTATTTATTGCGCGCGCGTCATCCCTCGAGAAACGTAACGTGCACCTCTGTCTGGCTGCGGTCCAAGGGAAGCGTCTGGCTGTCCGGGAATTCAAACTCTCAATTGGAACCACTTTTCCGCGGCGCACGGCGTGCCTGTAATGTAATTTTCAGCGCCGCGCTCGTGACTGGTTGCTAGGAAAGCCTTTGAATCCCGCCACGTCGGCTTGGCTGAAGGCGGTGCCTCTGATATTTAGCAGAGCGCATGCGTTAATGGAAATCTGACAAGATTTCCCGGGAATGCAATGACTTTCTCGTGGAAACTCGATAAAAGACGGATAGAGAATTTTCTATACGCGCACGTGGCGGGATCGAGCCGTTACAGTGGCCTGTGGAAATAAGCCTCTTAAGAAGGGCGCGGAATTTCACGCTGGATATCATTTTCCCATTTCACGGAGATTGACGGAATCACCGTACCGAACACGAAGGATAGAAGGTGCCAGCGATAATTGCTCTCGTGGAATACAGAGGCGTTGCCGTAATGCGGATTGGACCCCGTGTTTTTCGAAGTTTTATCACTTTGGCGCTCACCCGCTGATCGCGCCCGACCCTGACCCAAGCCTGGCCGAGATTACAGTCCAAGTACTAAATTTCTCCGTTTCCTGGCTGTCCTTGTTGCCTCCTGACGCATCCCGCGACCGGTCGCCTTGAAATTTTGGTGGCGCGCCCGAAAAGTCCGCGACGCGATTAACATCTTAACAAGCACGGCTCCGTTCTTGTTGTCCCAGGGAGTCGGTGGGAGGACTTACAAATCGGGCAACTTCCAGAAACCCAACAGCTCCGCTCTTGGCATAACTCTCGTCTCCTTTGAGCGGTAGCACGGAATCTTTGATTGGACGTTTCTCTTGCCTTAATAACCTGTTTCGCCAGCAACGGTCCAGCGCATCATTCCTTTTGACCGCGTGCTCTTGTCTCTCCACCTTCATTGTGTGCCCCGCCACGCTTCGACCGGCCGTCTCCTTTCCATTATCCGTTCGCTATTCTCCCTCCGACCCAAATACTCCTTCGCTTTGACTGCCCCATCTCTCTCCTTCCCTCCTGCACGCTTTGACAGCCGCCACTTTCGCCCGTGCAGCAGTCGTTTCCCTCATCTCCAGATCTTTTCACGCTTCATCCGTCAGACTTTGTGTCAGTGTCGATCGGCGATAGAGCTGGCGGCTGTCGAGACTCGCCTGGTACGAGCGATCGATGTGTTAAACAGTGATGTAGTAGGCGCGAGGCTTGCCCCTCGACGTGGTGGGACTGAAGAGTATGCCAGGTGTCGTGGGCGTGAACGACCAGGTCGCCCATGAGGGCGGTGGAAGTGTTCGTCAGGACGAGTAGTAGCCCTCTTGCCGCTTGCGACACTTCTCGCGCGCGATGTAGCACAATGCTATCGTGATCAAAACAGCTATCGTCACACCCATCCCGATGCTTATCCAGATGATCTCTTCGTTAATACCACTGTAGCCTTTCCCTGGAAAAGGTCTGGGTTTAACTAATTGCGGAATTTACAGTGCTCCTTGACAGTCTGTGGACCCGCCCGGGGTGTCGTAAGTCGAGAGGCAGTTAATATACCGGTGGATTAGATACAGGGGTTCAAATGACGAGCGCGTCAATGGAGAATATTTACGCCCATGGGTTGATCGACTATGGGCTGTCGCACTGTCAACATTCATGAAAGGGAGTTGGAAATACGGGCGCCGAATTACGAAGCTCCGACTGCGGGGTGACGTATTCGGCGCATATCAAGGAGTGACAGGCGACAACCCGGGATGCATAAAAGGGGTGCGTGACATGTTATTACCATTGTAGTGGGAACTATAGATCCCAACTTTTCCTGCGACGCGTCCGCCGACCGGCATCTTTTCGCTGCGTCCTTTGCTTCTTCTCGGTTTGTCACCTGGAAAAGAAGGTGGACCTGCGAAAAATACGCTGTTGCGATGCAAGGAAGCAGTGTGGACACGCGCGTACGTGCACCTACACGCGAGGGGATTGAAATGAGGTATGCTGGTGGCAAATGAATGTTAACAAGGTTCTTGCACGATAGACTGCATAATGAATTAACTCGGCGTATTATAAAGTCTGGCTGACGCGGCGTCTCTGACATAAACGCTATGCGCTTAGGTTTTACGCGTAGTCTACTTCCTGGTAGGGTCTGAATTGCCTCTTTTTACACGTGCATTCATATTCGACATGGGCTTGAACTTCGTTAATTGCACATGTTCAAAAGTTTAACCTTTGTCAACGTACCTTCGGGGATTTTCTAGACGGTGGCTCAGGTGCATTTCTTCGGTTACGGCGATTTGAACATCTCTCCCTTGATTGCTCGCCACTGATCAGACTGCAAGGCAACGGAATTTCTTCTACTACGTTAGCTGAGGAGAATGGAAGCATTGGGGCACGGAGGGGGCGGAGAGAAAAGTGCTCGGCGGAACTAACGTTTCGGGCCATTTGCGTCTAACTCAATGAGGATCCGGCGAGAATCGGTCCCGCCGATTTCGCTCGACGAATTTTACGACGTAGATTAAGAGCGAGCGACCGCGAACCCACAGGTGAACGTTGCTCCTTGATAGAGCGGGCTGATGCGGTGCGATATCGGTTAGCCGAAAGATTCTCAACAGCGATATAGTCCCTATTCCCAGTTGGACGCGACCGCGAAAAATTACGCGTTCACATGGCGGACCTACAAAATGAATTCTCTACAAAATATAGTTCACCCTCTCATTCCCCCATGGCCTCAGTTCCCTGCGCGTCTGATCTCGAAGAGAAACAAACGACTTGTCAAAACAGCGAAACCGCGAGCTAAGAAGAGCGAAACAAAAATTCGCTACCCTTGCGAACTTCAATCTCGTACGCCATTCCCACGTTTTCTTATAGAAAAGTTCCTTGCGTGCCAAGAGTCGGCCGCCAGGCGGCTAAGAATCTGTGCCTCGGGTAAAGCTATACATTTAATTCCTCGATAAATCCAACATCACATTTCGACGCATTAGAAAGAAGCTGTCTCTCGGCTTCGCCGGTTCCACCCCTTCTTCAATCTTGGACTAGATCTATTTGCCGTTCGCCGGGTACGCAAGAGAGAGAGAGAGAGAGAGAGAGACACTGACTTTGCCGTAATATACACTTCCACTGGTGAGGCTGTCTTTGGGCAAGTGGACGCAACAAGTTAGCTTCGTTTCATCCACGTAGGTGCACCTAAGAGAGGAACCGGGTGCCCACGTGTGACCGCATTGCCCAGTTTCACTTACAGATGCCGTAATACGCGCCCCAGTGACTTTTCCCCGCAAAGCGCACTATAGTTGTCGGTTATAGCTTGTCTCAGCAAACGTGGGCACTGACCGTTTTAGGGGCACTGAGGAAAGAGCTTCTATGCAGAGCGATCAGTGCCCCATAGAGGCGCATCCTGACATTTTCGCTCTTCGGAAGATAAAGTACGTGCATGAGAAGCCGACTATGTGTCGGGTAAACAAATCGAAAGGTTTCAGACTTTTACTTCAGCGACCAGACAACGATGGGGTTTTGGTGTGAACGGCGCGTAAAGGTCAGAAGTGCGGATTGAAACGAATATATATCGTAAAGGGCAGCAGTAAAATTGGCAAATGGCAAGAGTTTAAGTAGCAGAATTTATGGCGTTATTTCCCTTTAAGAGAACGTGGGTCTCTTGTCGGAATGTTGGAAATCTTATCGTTTTTCCTTCGTTTGTGAGTATGTATTTAACTGTAAGCAGTATGTGAGACCTCATATTTGGCGTATCAGCATACGTGAATTGTTTGTTGTGATATTTGTTTATGTTTCTTCACCCTGTGTATTACTGACTATACAATTTTAAAGCCGCGAGAAAGATTTAAGAAGTTCTTGCATATTCATCAATAGTACACTACTATTATTGCTAGATATTTTTCGGAACCATAAGTTTCTTATTCAAGAATCCATACAAGAAGAGATACACTAAAAAGAGTACAACATTTTTTAACTTTCTTAGTGCTGGGTCCATCTACACAGTCACGGGAAGACTGTTCTTGACAGTTTTAAGATAGGTTCCAACGGGCCAAACATAATATTAAGCTACATAAGTTCTGAATAATATGTATTAAAACAATTCAGTTGTTGTCTTTTACTTATTCTTTCAATTCACATTGTTCAACATTTATACATCTCATCATGTCTAAAGAATATCGTGCTGTCTTTCATTTATCGCTTATTGTACAAACTTCTACGACAAAACCCCATTGTTCCGCAACGTACCGACAGTGCACAATTTAGTTTGCTAAGTAATAAAATAAACGTCAACCAAGAATAAGCGAAATTATTTACACCAACATAATGACCAACGTTGAGCAATCGTCGTTGTCAACCATACGTGTAGGATCTCAAATACAGGGTCCTCTAATTGACGAGCAAAGGTCACCTATGATCCCCAATTATTATACTGACGTATCATAGCTGATGAGTTTGCTGAATTATGTTGTTTGGTTGCATAGTAATCAGTTGACAACGAAACGTAAACAGGATAAGATGTAAAAACGAAACGACGTAAAGACGAAAAGGCGAAACGACGAGACGACAAAAGATTACGAAATAAGCCAGAAGTGTCTTGATTGTGTTGTTACTGTTTATAAATGTTATACTCTCTAGTTTCACGTATCTAAATCCTACATACGTAACAGCACATGAGCAAAGGTCACCTATGATCCCCAATTATTATACTGACGTATCATAGCTCATGAGTTTGCTGAATTATGTTGTTTGGTTCCATAGTAATCAGTTGACAACGAAACGTAAACAGGATAAGATGTAAAAACGAAACGACGTAAAGACGAAAAGGCGAAACGACGAGACGACAAAAGATTACCAAATAAGCCAGACGTGTCTTGATCGTGTTATTACTGTTTATAAATGTTATACTCTCTAGTTTCACGTATCTAAATCCTACATAGGTAACAGCACACGAGCAAAGGTCACCTATGATCCCCAATTATTATACCGACGTATCATAGCTGATGAGTTTGCTGAATTATGTTGTTTGGTTGCATAGTAATCAGTTGACAACGAAACGTAAACAGGATAAGATGTAAAAACGAAACGACGTAAAGACGAAAAGGCGAAACGACGAGACGACGAAAGATTACGAAAGAAGCCAGAAGTGTCTTGATTGTGTTGTTACTGTTTATAAATGTTATACTCTCTAGTTTCACGTATCTAAATCCTACATACGTAACAGCACACGAGCAAAGGTCACCTATGATCCCCAATTATTATACTGACGTATCATAGCTGATGAGTTTGCTGAATTATGTTGTTTGGTTGCATAGTAATCAGTTGACAACGAAACGTAAACAGGATAAGATGTAAAAACGAAACGACGTAAAGACGAAAAGGCGAAAAGACGAGACGACAAAAGATTACGAAATAAGCCAGAAGTGCCTTGATTGTGTTGTTACTGTTTATAAATGTTATACTCTCTAGTCTCACGTATCTATTATTATCCTACATACGTATGTTGTTTGATTGCATAGTAATCAGTTGACACGAAACGTAAACAGGATAAGAGCGAAACGACGTTAAGACGAACAGGCGAAACGACGAGAACACAAGAAAATTGTTTATAAATGGAGATCTAACAGCACGCGAGCAGCGAGAAAGGGGGAACACAAGAAAATTGGGAGATCTCGAATGAAAGGGGGTGGGACTTGGCGTGAGAAGTAAATGGCGCGTCCAGACTCCACGTTTGTTGAGATTAGTCATACAATTACGTACGCGTCCCGTTGTAGCCCGCTCAGCAAACCGTCCGCGAGCCGGACGGGACGTCTTTGTTCGGTCGCGTGTGTTGTCCCGTCAACGAGCACAATGATCCGCCTGCCCAACCCACCGCCATCCGTGTTCGCGCCGTCTCGTTGTCTATTCGTTGTACCTGGACGCACATCGAGATGCACTCGAGATTATTCCCGCAATGTCCGGCTTGCGCCGCTGTCCTCATCCGACACCGTCCCGTACTACAAGCGAACGTGTATTAAGTTCTCCGGCCGGAAACGTCTGAAATCTATTGTGCGCCCTTTGTGGCGCCCCGTGTATAGACCGTGCCGCGAGTCATGTGCAGTTTGTGCGGCGCACGCGTGTGCATTGTGCTGCGAGGATGCCGAACAAATGATAAAGGTCCTTTTACCTGGCATTTTTCTGCCGGACGTTGCGGAATACGGCTTTATTACGGATGTTTTGGCTGTACGCGCGATGTAGCGATAGATTTACGGGTCTTTGTCGACAGGTGCTTTTTAATTCAAATGTGTCCTACGTCGATGGGCGTAGCTTTGTCGGGATAATGCATGGGAAGTAGCGCTATTGTAGGCGATGCCAATGAAAACAGAAGCCGAGGGGTTTGTAAGTTGAGTACGGTGGATAGGTTTGATAGATATGCGGATTCACACGCTGGATTGTGGATAGCAGGCGACGTTTAGCAAATAGCGGCGATATGCGCGCGGCAGTAAATATTACAGGCGCTCTTTCGGCGGAGTTTATTCGGAATTCGAGTTGGCCCGGTATTAAGGACCATCGATAATCGGTAATCGACGTGTCACATAAATATTACACTCCGACCTGCTCCCAGGGTGCGAATTTCGATGTTGGGCACGTGCGTTTTGTGCCCCAATTACGATTGTCATCAAAGCGGTCGGGTCGCTTTTAACTTTCGCGAGTCTCCTGACGATGCGCGTTAATTATTGATTAACCCACGGCCCCTCCCGTTATGCAAAGCTTTCGAGCGCTGATTCGAGTTGTTCGTTTACTGGGATCGAGCAACAATTACAGCCGATTGTATTTGGTGGCAATGAGGTTGACAAGTAAGTTTCTTGCGAATGTGTGTGAGGTGAGTTCAATAGGTCACGCGCCCTAACCTCAATTTCGCGTGTATCTTAACCTCTGTAATATGATCGTCGACTTTCGTCGACAGTCACTGTTTGCTGTAGACGCATATGAGAGACTAGCGCACGCTGTAAGTGGCAGCGCCCACTTCTATGAAGAATAGAAGTATTATTCTGTATGTAGGCGTATATATGAAAACCACAGATATGTACAGTAGGCAAACCTATATCTTGAGTAGCAGTGTACAGTTTATCTGAAGGACAGAAGTAGTACGCTGGATATTTCAGACTTTTTCATTTGATCATGGAGTAGAGATAAGTACGGATAGACGAAAATTATGGATGTATATATATATAATACGAAATACCACAAACATATGTAAAAGTCTGGGCTATGTTGTAAGAGGCAGTGTTCGATGAAATTAAGGGCGGAAGTAGTAGTTCCGGTACTTCTGAATTTTCATTTGATCGCGCAGTGGGTATTGGTAGGTATGTAAAGACAGATGAAATTCAAAAGCAAAGAATTTGCTTCGACGATAAAAGTGCGTCCTTTCATGCACGTTTGTTCTGCTCATTCAGTTTTATCTGTACTTCTCCCAATTGTGCGACCAGACGAAAAAGACATAACCACCCAGAATACTATTTTTGTTCTTCAGATGAGTGAACACGTCTACACCAAATATATGCATACGATAAACTGCTCGAACGCTGTTTAGCCGTTCTGACCACTTCATTGGAAGCTAATATACAAGAATCCTGTTAAACGCCCGCGCAATAATCCATTACTCGCAAATGCTTTATTCTATTTTTGAAGCCAAACACATCGATCATAGTTTATTGAAAGACACGTGCCACGCGAACGTATCTTTGCACCAACTTGCCGAGCGTTTAGCTGCCCGTTTTTCATATCGGAGAGAATAACTGTCTTCGATTCGACATTGAACCTATAATCAGCAATTATTTTTGCAGTATTGCGCTCGACGCCAGAATGGACGTGATATTCTGCGTACACTTACGTGATCCCCCGCGTTCTACATAGCCGCGTATGTACCAATTAAAAGTTTTTCCAATACTGTGTGTAGTGCCTGCCTAACCCGGTGCACAGAATATCCTGTATATTTACAGTAGAATAATTCAACGCACGAAGGGACGTTCTGGGGAAAAAAATGATGAGAGCGGGACCATCCCTCGCAAATTGTACCAATTGCCGAGTGCCGCCATCCAGGACAGAAAAAGTGGAAACGTTCGCTTGCTGTGAGGACGCTGCGAGAACATCGACAATTGGGGAATATTTTTGAAATGCCAGACGCGACCAGTGCCACGCCCACTCCTCGTTTAACATTTCCTCGCCCACCGAACTCTCCCGGGCATCGAAATTGACTTAAATCGAATTACCGTCGTTTACAGGCAAAGTTATGCACAGCAAGGTTAATATTTTCGCGAGAGGTCGGCGCATTTAATCGCGCCTCTCAGGGGTTGACCTCGCAAGAGGGATTATTTTCGTTCGGCGTCAGGCCGAAGTGTCTCTCAGTCCACCCATACATGCACCAACGTCGGTATATATCACGGCATTTACTTTGCTCCCGGATTCGACCCCCGGGAGCGATTAACTCGAGAAAAATAGAATAAAGATAGCGTCGGAAAGTGCGAGAGTCGACCGGCGCGCAGGAGTTAGACAAGAAAGTTACGCACGTAAGTTACGCAACACCCACGTTAACGGCGTGACTACGGCGCATATTACACGAATTCGCAGAATCCCGAGAAATTTCATGACGCGGCTCGCGAATGGCCGTAACGAGGGACTCGAAGGCACGGGTTGTCAAACAGTCGAAGGACAATCAATGTAAATTTAGAAAGCAGGCGTTGTCTCCTGGCTCCAGACGGACCGACGACGGCGAGTCGGCGGTCCAATTTCCAGTCGGCTCTCTCCGCGCGCACATGCCTGGAAACGTGTGTACACGTATGTACGTACGTGTAGTCGCCGGCATATATATTTCGCTAACTTGGAGCCGCCTGCCGCGCCCACCGTCGACATATACAGACCTTCGTCCGGTTCGAATTCGCAGGAAACACGACTAACCGTCCTCACCCGTCAATCGTTCGGCGCTCGCGGTCGCGTCGATTATGTCAGACCCAGGCAGCGAGTGGATAAATTAGCGGTTACATTACAGTCTTGATCTGAAACAAGCGACTGATTTTCGGCTCAGAAATAGTAGGGCATTGTTCACCCGGTTTTCAGGGAACGAGTGTACAAATTACGATCGAATTACAGTGTCGAAAACACGATATCTCCACATCTGTCGGTAACCGAGTAGAAAAATTATTGATCAAATTACAGACTTTATTCGAAATGAGCAACTGTTTTCTTTTTAGGAAAGAGCAACTCACTGTCCGTCCATTCATAATTTAAAGTCGCGCGCAAAGTGAGAGATCCGAAAAATAGAGATACGTGGCACAGAGAAGCTACATATCTTTACGGTCGCACGAACAATCTTTGTTGCTGATGTCGTCCCATTTCAGAATAAAGTCAAGCCGAAGATGATTCGAAATAAGTGACTTGCCGCCCTCGAGCATGTAGCTTATTCCAGAACAAAGCTGTATTCAGCGGAGCCGTCTCTGAAAATGTCAAGTCCACTGGCGTCGCTGATACCGGCTGAAAGAGAATCGCGTCTAATCAACGTAATCGTCATGTGCGAGGCGAAGTTCCGGGAGTTTTATACCGTCGCGCGTTCGAGGGCTCTCGTCGTCAGGCAGAGACGCTTGACAAGAACGTGTGCTACTGGCGTCGGATTTTCGGGAGCTCGTATTCTGACGGGACTTCGCGAATGGACTCGAGACGCGAATTTGAGACGGAGGTTAGTTTCTCGTCTCAAGGGGGCGCTTTGGGGTTCCCTGATTTGAAAGAAGAAATCTTGGAATGAATTGTTTTCGGGGCGCGTGCTCGCGATGTTTGTGAATCCTTTATGACTTCGTGACTGCCCTGTTAAGCGGTGGTAGGCGGCGAAGTTGCTCGTCGCGGTGGGAGTATTGTCAAAAGTTTCGCTGGACGTTGACCTGGAGGATACAAGATGAAGTGCGATGATTGGCGTGCCCATTTGTTATATAAGAGTAACCAGCGACGGGGACGTTATGTGCATTGTCTGAGTGTTTCTTTTTCAGGTCTGGGAGGAGAAAAGTGCGAGTGCACTCTTATTTAAACTCCACTCTCATTCTGCAGTGTCGCGGCTGGCCGCTTTCTTGACTTCTTCATTAAAGCTTTCGTTCATAGTTAAACAATGACCGTCGTCGTCGACAGGACAGCGCAACTGTTGCAAGTAGACTAAAATGCTCTCCTCGATAAAAGCGAAATCGATAAACTTCGAAGCTCTTTGAAACTTTCAACAGCCCGAAGATGTATAAGAGAGATGCAAGGCGCGAAAGGTTGAAGTGGTCAGTAGTGCGAGTCGCCGTGTGGCCAGACAAAAGGCGCGGGCCAAGCGGCAATATCTATGTGTAATAGAACGTACAGCAGTCGTACGTGACGTGCCTGCTACTCCGAAGTGCAGATACTAGAATTTCGTTTAGCGTTTCGACAGGCACAAAATAGTACGATTCACTGTGTTCTCAGAGGACGAGGACGGCAGCCAAGTGGTTACATTCCCCAGACCGCGAAACATGCAGAAGTCGAACGTGCTGTGCCTCGCATTCGAGTGTTCGGACGCTTGAAAGCTCTACATATTCGGCGCCCACAAACTACCACGACTCGCTGTTTCGCTAGACAAAGGACCCTTCGCCACATCGTTACGTTTCATGAACCGTGAAACGCGGAAGGTCATGCCCAACGAGCCCGTCAGTGAATGGCTCAGCGCTTAAAGAAGCGAAAAATATATAGAGCACAACTCACGCGACTGCATACCGTGGAACAAAGGGCGCGAGACGATCAGCCGCGTTCTCCCAAGCACACTAGATATGCTCGCCACCCGGGAAACACATTTTCGTTTCGAAGCAAACGCCTCTCACAATAACGTCACGTCTACAGGCGCTCGATGCCAAATCCACAGAAATTGGAATTTACGCAGTGTCGCTACACAAAGGGCGCGGGCAAGCGTAACTACGTGCCGCATTCGGCAGCAGCTACTACTGACACGGACAGCCGGGTCGCGACGCCCGGATTTTCGTCAGCTCAGGTGCCTCGACTACCCTTCGCGCAAAGGCTCCTAGGCAAAAGCAAGCAGGTCAACGCTTGTTCGTGAAAGTACTGCCGCGTGCAGGTACTGCCCTACAACATGAGGCAACGTAATAACTGCCCATAATAACTACACATGCCAACAAACGGCCCAGCTTCCAGCCGCGCGCAGGTTCCCGGTCAAAAACAGGCAGGTCAATGTCTATCAGCGACGCACACCGTGTATGCCCGATGTGACATGATGCTGTAACAGCCTGTCAACGTGACGCCGCCTCGTCACAACTGACCAATGACTAAACCTCGTTGCCTTTGACTAAAATTTGTTGACCTGCCAACGAAGACCGACTACAGCCGAGCGCGCAGGTTCCCGGCCAAAACTCGCCGGTCACTTGCCTAGGACACTGCAAGAACCTGGCAAACCTGACGTTTCGTCACAGTCGGCCAATGACTAAACCTGCCGAAAAAGGCTGATTACCTTTAGCATGCAGCAATGAACACTGTGTATGCCCCGATCTAACGAAACACTGCAACGACCTGCCAAACCTGACGTCGTGTCACGAGTGACCAGTGATTAAACCTGCTAACAAAGGCCGACTACCGCCGAGCGCGCAGGTTCGCGGCCAAAAACTAGCAGGTCAATGGTTGCTGGCTAAATACCTTTCCAATGCCGATCAAACGTGGCAGCAGGCGATGACTAAACAACGCGAGTCGTGCGCACGATGAGGCGAGGCCAGATTCGAACAAGGACGACGCGCTCTTCTCGCGGATGCTTCGCGGTGCCGACTGATCGTTCCCCGCCGCCACGCTACGTTCGTGCGACGAGGCTGGTCAGAACGAGCCACGCAGGGAGGGTAGCTCACGGACGACTAGCATCCCGCGCGAGGGAGAGACGAGAGAGACGGAAGGCGAAGAAGAGAGACGAAGTTGGACGAGTTGGTGGGGCGTGGGGTGGGATGAAGGGAGAACGCCAGAAGGAGTGAAGAGAGATCGACAGAAGGGATGAAGAGAACGGTGAAAGAGGAGAGAGAACGACGGAGAAGAAGCGAACGGCAGAGAAGAGGTTCGAGAGGTTTCAGGGAGTGGAAAAGGACACGGGTAGCCGAGGTATAGTACGGTCACTTTAGGTTGCCACACGGTGCGTACCCCGCCGTGGGTCCACAACGACCCGTTGTCCCTGTCACGCCATAGTTCTACTACAGTTGCGCTGCGCACAGAGTAATCAATGCTGCACACACAGAGGACACAAAGTGACTGTGTGAAACGTCATCGGGGCGACCGCGTGTGCACGGAAAGAAATATGGGCACAAGTACTGTACGAAAGCGTGGGGAGAAGTTCAGAGGGTCTGGTAATAGAGAGGGCAGCTTCGGTGGCAACTTAGAGTGCCCGGACTGTAGTGAGAAGAGAGCAGATTGTGGAGAATAGACTTGGGATGCCGAAGAGCAGAGGGCGAGTGAGATGGAGAATTGGATGGAGAATGTGAGCACGCGGGTGAACGTGCGTGAGGTGAAGAATTTGGTGAGAGGGGAAAGATGCGAAGAGAGAAAACGGTTGGTGGGAGTCTGGTGGTTGGAGAAGGTAAGGACGGCGCCTGTTAAAAGAGGACGGCCGCAGGAGGGGTGACCACAGAGGGCGGAAGTGTAGAGAAACGGGAGATCAACAGTAGGAGCGCGAAGGATGGAGAGCGCGCGCGCGGGCATGGAAATGGAGAGAGAAGGAACTAGAGATGGATGGAAATGGTGTGTTCGCCGAATGTGTGCATACACGTGACGGACGAAGGCAGTGGCACAAAGATGGAAAGAGAATTGCAAACGAAGGTACAGGACGGAGGAGCATGAGGAAGAGAGAAGTGTGGGATGGCGGCGTGCGTGGAACAAAGGCGTGGTGCGATGTGGGAATGTGGTGGAAGGGAAACCGAAGGGAAAGAAGGAAGTTACAGGGAACGTTTGTCGGAGTGAGACCGATGTATCGAGCGGGCATTGTCACAGGCAAACAGGGAAGGGAGTGTTCGAAGGGGGGAACCCAGCTTCTCCCTCTACTAGTTCCGTCTCCGTTACCTCCTGAACGCGCGGTGGGGATTACGGAGGGGTAAACAGGATCTGCGAAGGAATACGAACGAGCGTAATCCGGAGAAAAAGGAGCCATGCGAGAATGAATCAATACGAGTCGTAGATCGGACCGAACGGCGTGCAGATTTTTATGCGAGTCATGAATCGGCGGGGTAGTGGGAGCGGAATGATCGATGGGTCACCTTTTCGTGGGTTCAGCCATGAAGATGATACACGCCCCTGTTCGTGAGACGATTCGTACGATCTGTCCGTATCTGCGGTCGATTCTCTGTAATTTTGTCCAACGATCCCGCCGCAACCGCATGAGGATTATCGATCGCTCGAATCAAAGTGCGCATGAGGCTCTTTGAGACCCTCCTGACGGATGGTTTATGTCTTCTCTTTGGGTAGCCGACTTCTGTGCCTTAGCCACGTGGGTCGAGTGCCGTTAGACTATTTTTATCGGTGACGCCAATACTAAAAGATCGACGTCAGCAGGATACGTAACATGCTCATCCGATATATTTGCATAAATGAGGGTGATACAGTGCATTAGAAAGCAATTTGCCTCTGAATAGCACGACGCGCTGTGCGCTTATGGCGTTTTTATGAAGATCCTTATCGCGCCGATTTGCGCGGTGCACGCTGCGCACATGAATTTTCTGAGGCGGTTGTAGTAAAGCGCTTAAATCTTGGAGTATTCTGGGATAAAAAGTGTCCCGCCTTCCTGGTACTTATATACGCTTATATAACTTATAGACCTTCCCCAACCCACTTTGCGATATACAGGCAACTCGAATCACAGCGGTTTACAATATACTTGCCCTTGTTTTTTGCAAGACTTTTACACAGATTCCTGGGTCTTGAAATCGTACGTCTCCAAGTGTTTAAGCTTCGACAACGGCATACAATGGTATGATACTTTGTACTAGATAAGTCTATTACCCACAGTGTTTCCTTATATATTTAATAATTAAATAATCTTGAAAATCCTCGTTGCCGTGTTCCGTAATCCGCGATATCTAGTTAACGGTAACTCATAAGCTATATCGGCGTCTACTTCAACCCCTAACCGACGCGTTTGTAGTAAATCGCTTAAATCTTGGAACATCCGAGGATAAAAAGTGTTCTGTCTTCTTAGTACTTATACCTAATGACATAATATATCAACCTTTTCCATCCCACCTTAAAATATTATACTACCTCGTATTCTATCAGTTTACAATATATAAACTACATTTTTTCAGTAACATTTCTATGCAACCGAATTCTTTCAGTCTTACAATTCCATGCCCTAAGCATTATGCCTTCATCAATACTGCGCACGGGACATTTTCTACTCGATAGCACTCCCACCCATGCCGGTTCCTTACATAAATGATTCGTCGAAATTATCGACGCCGTGTCCCGTAATCCGCAATATTTAGTTAACGGAAACTCATGAACTATACCGGCGTCTACTTCAACCCCTAACCGACGCGTTTGTAGTAAATCGCTTAAATCTTGGACCATCCGACGATAAAAAGTGTTCTACCTTCTTAGTACTTACACCTAATGACATAATATATAAACCTTTTCCACCCCAACTTAAAATATTATACTACCTCGTATTCTATCAGTTTACAATATATAAACTACATTTTTTCAGTAACATTTCTATGCAACCGAATTCTTTCAGTCTTACAAGCCCATGCCCTAAGCATTATGCCTTCATCAATACTGCGCACGGGACATTTTCTACTCGATAGCACTCCCACCCACGCCGGCTCCTTACATAAATGAATCGTCGAAATTATCGACGCCGTGTCCCGTAATCCGCGATATTTAGTTAACGGAAACTCATGAACTATACCGGCGTCTCCTTCAACCCCTAACCGACGCGTTTGTAGTAAATCGCTTAAATCTTGGAACATCCCAGGATAAAAAGTGTTCTGCCTTCTTAGTAATTATACATAATTACATTACTTATAAACCTTTTCCATCCCACCTTAAAATATTATTCTATCTCGTATCCCAGCGGTTTACAATATATTAATTCTATTTTTTCAGTAACATTTCTATGCAACCGAATCCTTTCAGTCTTACAATTCCATGCCCTAAGCATTATGCCTTCATCAATACTGCGCACGGGACATTTTCTACTCGATAGCACTCCCACCCACGCTGGTTTCTTACATAAATGCATCGTCGAAATCATCGACGCCGTGTCCCGTAATCCGCGATATTTAGTTAACGCTAACTTGTATATTATCATGGCGTCTGCTTCAATCCCTAACCGACGCGTTTGTAGTAAATCGCTTAAATCTTGGAACATCCGACGATAAAAAGTGTTCTACCTTCTTAGTACTTATACATAATTACATAATTAATAAGTCTTTTCCACCCCACCTTAAAATACCACGCTAACTCGTATCCCAGCGGTTTACAATATATTAATTCTATTTTTTCAGTAACATTTCTATGCAACCGAGTCCTTTCAGTCTTACAATCCCATGCCCCAAGCATTATGCCTTCACCAATACTGCGCACGGGTCATTTTCTACTCGATAGCACTCCCACCCACGCCGGCTCCTTACATAAATGAATCGTCGAAATCATCGACGCCGTGCCTCGTAATCCGCGATATTTAGTTAACGCTAACTTGTATATTATCATGGCGTTTGCTTCAATCCCTAACCGACGCGTTTGTAGTAAATCGCTTAAATCTTGGAACATCCGAGGATAAAAAGTGTTCTGCCTTTTTAGTACTTATACATAATTACATAATTTATAAACCTTTTCCACCCCACCTTGAAATATTATATTACCTCGTATCTCAGCGGTTTACAATATATTAATTATATTTTTTCAGTAACATTTCTATACAACCGAATGCTTTCAGTCTTACAATCCCATGCCCTAAGCATTATGTCTTCACCAATACTGCGCACGGGACATTTTCTACTCGATAGCACTCCCACCCATGCCGGCTCCTTACATAAATGAATCGTCGAAATCATCGACGCCGTGCCTCGTAATCCGCGATATTTAGTTAACGCTAACTTGTATATTATCATGGCGTCTGCTTCAATCCCTGCCCCACGTGTATAGATCCGCACACGTAGGTCAACGTGTACGTGCACGCACGGCCCTCAGGTTGGCAGAACATACACAAGGGACAGAAGGTTGCGGGGTGTGTTGGGCGTGGAGGCGAACGTAAGAGCAGCGGAAATGTATTATTCAGCGGCTATATCGGCTCACGAACGGATCCTGAGACCGGAGTAAATATGGTCGGCGAGATGTCGATGCTCCGTCGCTATCGATGGCAAGTTCCGCCGATCGGTGCGTTGAATCGAGCGAACTGCAGTCGAGGGATGCGTAGAATTCCACAATGTCGCCGATCATTACGCTTCTGCAGCGCGACGTCCCGCGGGACTGGCAACAAAGTGTTTACGCCGTGGGAACGGGAAGAGGGACTGGCTTTTTGCGGAATAAAAATCGTACGGTGTAACGACGCGATTTAACGACGGGTCGTAGGGTAAAATCTCTCACGTTGTCCCCCCGGGTGGAAACGAATTAGGACAGTTTCAGAACCAGAACACTGCTTCTTCCGGCTGCGGCCCGCAGGAGACGGACTAGGATACTGGGAAAAAGATAACGGTGAATAAAAGTCGAGGCAACCGCGATACTTAAAAACTAGCGCAACAATGCTGCGATGAATACGATCCTTAGCTCTTGACGCGCCGGTTATTTTTTCAATGTCGACAATGGAAGCTCATGTTAAAAAAGAAACAGTGGAAATGCTTATGAATTCTTCTGCTTTTTTATTGATCTTAAGAATGTACTTTATGTTGGTGTAAATAAGACTTACATTTTACATTTTGTAGGTCAGCTTGTTTTGATACTTTTTGAAACTTTTTCTTCTGTCTTCTTGGTTTGTTTGGAAAAGTATTGCTATATACGATTATTAGATGACGCCCACGATATGTGAAAGATATAATGAAATCACTTCCGCGATTTTTTTTCTCACTACGTGAAGCTTTCCACATAAATTATCTTTGAACACTTCGGAATGAAATGCTCGCCGTAACATTCTTCTTTGACATGTTTTGATCGATAAAAAAGTTAAAAAGTAATTGAGCCTCAAAATTACAGAAGTTCGTTTTAAGTAAAGAAACACACATGTTCGGATTACGTAGTCACGTAAATTATACGATACCACGAACCAAATGTTAGGTATCTACAATGTAGCGAATCGGGCTAAGGGTTTAACAATCGTATTTTTAACTTTTCCACATGAAATTATTTATAATGTATCGATGTTACCGTTGTAGTCTACATGAGCTAAACGTGATATAATTCGATCCACATTTGCTTCTATCTACTTATTCAGTAACTTATTTCGCAATACATATTAAACCACTAAATGTGGTCCAAGTTGTATTGTGTTTGATGTCATTTTCAGACAAAAAAAATGTGATTAGAAAAGAAATATTATCGTGCTACTGTTAGGAATTTTACCGACACGCATATTACCTATACATTTATATGAACGAATAACATTTCACCACTTTTGCATTTGCATGCGCATAAGGCGAAAGTAAGCAGAAAGTATAAGGAACAACGAGGGAAAAATGTTGCTAAAGAAATAACGCACACTTTCTAAAGTTTTACGTTCACAAACATGTTTTGATCGATAAAAAAGTTAAAAAGTAATTGAGCCTCAAAATTACAGAAGTTCGTTTTAAGTAAAAAAACAAACATGTTCGGATTACGTAGTCACGTAAATTATACGATACCACGAACCAAATGTTAGGTATCTACAATGCAGCGAATCGGGCTAAGGGTTTAACAATCGTATTTTGAACTTTTCCACATGAAATTATTTATAACGTATCGATGTTACCGTTGTAGTCTACATGAGCTAAACGTGATACAATTCGATCCACATTTGCTTCTATCTACTTATTCAGTAACTTATTTCGCAATACATATTAAACCACTAAATGTGGTCCAAGTTGTATAGTGTTTGATGTCATTTTCAGACAAAAAAGAATGTGATTAGAAAAGAAATATTACCGTGTTACTGTTAGGAATTTTACCGACACGCATATTACCTATACATTTATTTGAACGAATAACATTTCACCACTTTTGCATTTGCATGCGCATAAGGCGAAAGTAAGCAGAAAGTATAAGGAACGACAAGGGAAAAATGTTGCTAAAGAAATAACGCACACTTTCTAAAGTTTTACGTTCACAAACATGTTTTGATCGATAAAAAAGTTAAAAAGTAATTGAGCCTCAAAATTACAGAAGTTCGTTTTAAGTAAAAAAACAAACATGTTCGGATTACGTAGCCATGTAAATTATACGATACCACGAACCAAATGTTAGGTATCTACAATGCAGCGAATCGGGCTAAGGGTTTAACAATCGTATTTTGAACTTTTCCATATGAAATTATTTATAATGTATCGATGTTACCGTTGTAGTCTACATGAGCCAAACGTGATATAATTTCATCCACATTTGCTTCTATCTACTTATTCAGTAACTTATTTCGCAATACATATTAACCCCTTAACGCCTGAATTTTTTTCTGATGAAAAAATAATTACATAGTATATATCCTGTTATTATGCACATTTAAATCCGTCAACAATTTTTATTTGTGTACTGTGCTTGTGCACTAGTATATATTGGTAGTAGGGATGTATTCGCTACAACCGACACTTTTATGAAATTCTCAATTTTAAACCCATATGCGACATGCGAAGCAGTATGTCGCGAATTATCCTCATTCGTCGTTAAGGGGTTAAACCACTAAATGTGGTCCAAGTTGTATTGTGTTTGATGTCATTTTCAGACAAAAAAAAAAATGTGATTAGAAAAGAAATATTATCGTGTTACTGTTAGGAATTTTACCGACACGCATATTACCTATACATTTATTTGAACGAATAACACTTCACCACTTTTGCATTTGCATGCGCATAAGGCGCAAGTAAGCAGAAAGTATAAGGAACAACGAGGGAAAAACGTTGCTAAAGAAATAACGCACACTTTCTAAAGTTTTACGTTCACAAACATGAAACATAAAACATTATAAAGTTACACTTTCTTGCTACAAACATGCGACGCTCGTGTACTGTATAAAACCGCGCCATTCTACAAGTCGTGAATTCTTGTCAAAGGAATCGCGCCGCGTCTTCGGTTATATTCACTCGCTGCTTGATTGACTCTACTCAAGACAACATAGGCGCAGAATGTTCGAAGGAACGACCAGTAGAGACTTTACCGTATTACGAGTTTGCTGCCGACTTTTAAGCTCGCGGCGTACGACGCGCAAATATTGGGCATGAAATCTGCAGAACGGGAGAGTGGAAAAATTTTTCCCGAAGGACGAGTCGGATCGGCTGAAAAGCGATTACGCGAAAGTCACGGGCGGATTTTAAACTAGGATTAAGGCTGCGAGACCGAGCGGAAGAGCGAAGGGCTTAACGAATATCGGCAATCAAGTTCGCCGATCGCCGCCTATTCTATCACCGGCGATGGAACGAGGCCAAGGGGGTTGTCCGTGAGCTTTGATCTTCGTGCCGACGTAATTCAATCACGCACACCTGCCTATAGGAGATCAATCAATTCTAACAGTTTTAAAAGCTTCTTCCCCCGATGATTAAAAATGCTCGTCGGTAATGTAAGACAATCGACAGCCTGACGACGCTCGGTTTTCGGTGCCGTTGCTATGCCGAACAAAAAGATGATGATCGGAAGCTGGCGTAGCAGCAGGCGGCCGAAACAACAGTTAGCAATGGAAAGTAAACGGCAAATGTAGAGATGTAGCTCATTATAAACAGATACAATACTTTAAGAAAGTAAGAAAGCGATTGCCCTCTCCAGTGTCCTTCGGAATTAATACTGTGAAAAACAGTCTGTCAGGATTCGGGTACTTGTCCATCATAATGACAAAGCAATAGTTAGCATATTAACTTGAGAATGGCCGTTTTTTTATACGTACAACAAAATACTCTAATTTGGAATTTTAGGTTTAGATAAAAGTTAATAAAGGAAATTAAATTTCGGTCCTACGTTTCAACGAGGTTACATAGACGTGCTGAAAAAATGAATAAAGTTTTGTTGATTAAAACATATGCGTTTAGCATTTAAAGTCGGCAATGACTGTTGCATGATAAAATACTTTGGTGTAATTCTTTATGATCAGAGAAAATTGATGAACTAAGTTAAATGTCAGCGTTATGACTCGAGAAGTGGAAGTGAAGGTGTCGAAAAATGGAATGAAGTTTTATTGATTAAGACATTGACTGTCGCGTTACCAGTATTCAGGTGACAGTAAAAATCTTGATCGACACTCACATTTGGGTGACGCGCGTTTGAATACTCGTGAGGTAAGTTAGTAAGTATTTGGAAAGACATTTCACAGAATATACTAATATGTACTATTAAATTGTTATAAAAGTAACTTTAACCATGCGTCACTGGAAAAAACATGTGAAAAAGAAGAAATAATTTTCAAAGCACGCATGCTTTCTTAGATACTTCGTTCTTGAGGAAAGATTTTCAACTGATGCATGTTCCGAAACGTGTCGGTGTAAATCTGTTTATCTTCTGCTACTATAAGAAACAATAGGTCCAGTACGATTTTCCAATACAGATTTTCAACTCGATGGAAATCTCCAGGCATTTCGTTCAAAATGTAATAATCTTCTACTACGATAAGAAACAATTCGCGCATGGTATAACTTCGCGCTTGGCCTCACGGAGATTTTCTTATAAGCTTGCGTGGCAGTTAACGTATTAAAAAATATTTGTTGGTAACGGTTCTCACGCACGAAAAGCTACAGATTTAACAAAGTGTACAAACGGAAATGACCGTTTCTTGATATTTATAACGAAATATTCTGCCGTACTGTTTATGGTTAGAAAAAATGAGCAAAACAAATTAAATGTTGACCTTATGCTTCATGAAGGACGTGTAAATGTGTCGAAAAAATGTATAATACAAATAAATTTTCGACGCTACGTTTTAGGGGTTCGTAGAAGGCCCGAAAACATGAATAAAACACTACGTCGGGGTGTGTTTCGTTGTACGTATGCATTTATCGCATTGATGCCGGGTGGTAGAACATAATTGAATGCGTGACGATGGAAAATTAGATGTTCTCCGGAACTGACAACCGCAGACCCGCGATCGCTTTCGACCGAGAGTTTGAACAAGTCGCGTTATTGCTTTGCAATCAGACCGCGGCGCCGAGTTTACGGGATTTATAAATTCACGCTTCTGCGGACTTGAACCGGCTCGGGAGCACTCCGGGACCCGCAAATCAGCAGTCTGTCGAAGTACGTATACCGTGCTTCAGTTAAATGCAACGACGTTTCCGGCGCAATAATCCAGACGGCAGCACCCGAGTTTCTGCGGAGTCGGCGGAGAGATTAAGTGCCGCGACAAAGTGTTATGCTTGCCGAAAGAAGTCGTTGAAACTCTCGAGTAAACTTGTCCCTCAACGGTTCGTTTGAATATCGGAAACAATTTAATACGAGCAAGCGCTCCGCTTGGCGCGTGTTCGGGAGCCGCGTAAGAGAGAGATGTTAATTTCACTATCCGGCCGAAGGACTTGGCGCGCGAATTGGCTGCTCCCGGTGTTTTTAAGCGTTTACCAGTTATTAATTACAAAAAAAGGTTCAGTGTGGCCGGTCACGGTGTGTTGGTGCACTGGATGTGTCGCGTATTCGCTTTTAGTACAAAAAAGGTCCAGTGTGGCCGACGCTGGCGGTCACTGGATGTCCTATGAGTTCGAACTTGTTACAAAGAGATCCAGTGTGGCCGGTCACTGATGGCCAAGGTGCACGGGATGTATCGCTGGTTGATTTCGAACTTGGTTACAAAAAGGCATCGGGCAATCCAAGAATTAACAGATGGTTCTTTGGGAAGCACCGTGTCTAACGCGATTCAAGGTATCGATCACCCCCCCCCCCCCCCTGTTGCTGCGCCTCCCAAATTGGGTCCTCCCATATGAGCCCCCCATAGTGGGTTGGGGGTGTGCCACGTCAGCAAATGTGGACTTGCATGGGCGATTTTACCCCGGGGTCGCCACACGGAAAGGTTTATGTGGAATATGCCAGACGACGACAGTGTGTCGTCGGACACTTTCCAGAGACACCCCTTTTGTTAGTTGCGATGCAACGGAATGTTCCTGTTTCGACGCAATGATATATTTTGCTCTTCCCGACCGAAGTGGTCGTTGGAACCGTGAAGATGAACAGCGCGCGAATAAATGCAAGTGACTGGATTCAATGCCTATGAGACTTCGCTCATTATGCGCCGCGTAATTCAATTCCGCATCGGGCAATCTAAGAATTAACAGCATTAAAGGGGCACCGTGTCGGCGCGATCAAGGTATCGATCTCGCACCCTGTTGCTGCGAGTGTATAGCTTGTCTCAGCAAATGTGGACCATGGGCGTTTTAGGGGTCGCAAAAGGGGTCCAATATGAAGCGATCAGGACCCCTGTACACGCGTGTTTCGACGCTTTTGTTCGGCAGATAAAGAAGCTGCGTGAGCAAATTGACTATAAACCCCGGGCGAACAAATCGAAAGATGTTTGAGATGACTTCAGCAATAAGACGTCGATTGGGTCTGGCGTGAATGGCGTGTAACGGCCAGGGATGTGAATTGAAGCGAAGGTGCCTTTTAGAAAACGGCAGTCAAATTGTCAAAATGTGCTAGTTTAAGCAGTAAAATTTATTCCAAGTAATTTTTCTTTAAAGCAATGCACGTGTGCTGTTGAAACATTGAATAACTTATAATTTTGTCTTAATTTTCTTATTTTAGGTTTTATTGCAACTAGTAAGCCGGGCCTCACGAAAACATTTTGCTTTTAGTATAAATAATTTTATCTCGAGAAATTTTCCCGTGTATTTTCTCTCTGAATTTACTGACTGATGTGAATTGAAGCGAAGGTGCCTTTTAGAAAACGGCAGTCAAATTGTCAAAATGTGCTAGTTTAAGCAGTAAAATTTATTCCAAGTAATTTCTCTTTAAAGCAATGCACGTGTGCTGTTGAAACATTGAATAATTTATCATTTTGTCTTAATTTTCTTATTTTAGGTTTTATTGCAACTAGTAAGCCGGACCTCACGAAAACATTTTGCTTTTAGCATAAATAATTTTATCTCGAGAAATTTTCCCGTGTATTTTCTCTCTGAAATTACTGACCGTAGAATATTGAATGTGTGAGAAATAAATAAAAGGCTTTTACACATTCGCAAACATCGTGATTGTGATACATCTTTGTATATAGTGACCGTGTGTGCAGTCATTTGCAATTACGACAGTGAGCCGCCGCCAATCAATTATGGGAGTCCCAATAATAAAAAAATTGCGGTTCCACTACACATTATTTAGAAAGAAGAATTGCTCAAACTTGGTTAATCTGTTGGAGGAAATTCTTTATCCTTTTTCTTATTCGATGTTTGTTTAATAGTTTGTCAAACTAAATTCTGTGCCCCGTATATGTTTCGGAGTCTATGGAATAAGTGGTAAAACAAATAAATACAACAGTTTTAAACATAAAGTTCCAGTCACACAAACGAACAATAAATAATTGTTTATTTTTAACAACGTTTAAATTATTCTAAATCTACATAATTTATTATTGTCTTGAAAGATGCCATATTTGCGTGTTTTCCCACGTATATACAGACTTCTGAGAAGGAAACTGGTTCTGAAACGAGGGTGGACTGCGAAATCTAGTTTGGTAAGCAATTAAATAAACCTCAACGAAGAAGTACGGCAAACTGTTTATAGCAACATACTAAACATAACAACACACGAGAAGCGAAAAAGAGGAAAATACGAGAAATTTGGAGATATCCGTGATAAGATTGAAGCGTAGTCGGAAAATAGCGCGACCGAAATGCACATTCCCTGAGACGAGCTGTACAGTGCAAGTGCCCCGACGATTCCAGGGCAAGGAACCCAGGAAGGCTAGTCAAAATGGGCGTTGAAGGGAGGCCAAATGGACGGAGACGCGTCGGGTATCGATGTCCGATCGATTTTCCACTTCATCGTTAGTGCCAGCGCTCGACACAGCTCCTAGGAGGATAGATTAAAAATAGCCCGACACTTCGCCCATCGTCGGCTGAAATATCAACGCTATCGAATGCGGCCGTAACCTTTGCCGTTTAATTTTACACCCAGCCTTCCAAGAATTACGTACGACCGTACTTCGGTCTAAGAAAAGCCCGGTTGCACGAGGGGCTCGCGACGGTAACGTATTGCTAATGACGCACGCGCCAGGGTAAATTTCGCGGGATGCGTCGTACCAGGTTGTCCAATAAGTTTTGTCGTTCGATAAGAAAAACACAATGTTATGGTTCAAAATACACTTTATTATTCAGTATAATCTCCCTGAACATTAATGCATTTGCTCCAACGATCCTCCAATCTGTGGATCCCATCCCTGAAGTGAGATTCCGGAAGGTCTGCAAAATACGCTTCAACAGCCGTTATGACCTCTTCATTTGACGAAAAACGCTTGCCACGCATAAATTTTTTGAGTTCTGGAAATAAATGGAAGTCGCTGGGGCCAAATCTGGTGAATACGGCGGATGCTCCAACAATTCGAACTTTAATTCATGGATTTTAGCCATTGTCAAAATGCTCTTGTGACACGGTGCGTTGTCCTGATGAAAAAGAATGTTTTTCTTCTGCAAACCGGGTCTTTTTTCACGAATTTTTTCCTTCAACTGGACCAAAAGGTTGCAATAATATTCAGAATTAATTGTTTTACCAGTTTGCAAGTAATCCAAACGTGGAATGAGATTCCAAGAATATGTGAATTAATGTACCAGGTTCCTCAATAAGTTTTGTCGTTCGATAAGAAAAACACAATGTTATGGTTCAAAATACACTTTATTATTCAGTATAATCACCCTGAACATTAATGCACTTGCTCCAACGATCCTTCAATCTGTGGATCCCATTCCTGAAGTGAGATTCCGGAAGATCTGCAAAATACGCTTCAACAGCCGTTGTGACCTCTTCATTTGACGAAAAACGCTTGCCACGCATAAATTTTTTGAGTTCTGGAAACAAATGGAAGTCGCTGGGGGCCAAATCTGGTGAATACGGCGGATGCTCCAACAATTCAAACTTTAATTCATGGATTTTAGCCATTGTCAAAATGCTCTTGTGACACGGTGCGTTGTCCTGATGAAAAAGGATTTTTTTCTTCTGCAAACCGGGTCTTTTTTCACGAATTTTTTCCTTCAACTGGTCCAAAAGGTTGCAATAATATTCAGAATTAATTGTTTTACCAGTTTGCAAGTAATCCAAAAATAAAATTCCTTTCGCATCCCAAAAAACTGATGCCAGAATCTTCTTGGCCGATTTCTGGACACGAACTCGTTTCGAAGCCGAACAACCAGGTTCACACCACTCTTTAGCCTCTTGTTTTGATTTAGGATCATGGTGATAGACCCAAGTCTCATCCATAGTGATGAATCAACGCACAAAATCCACTTTATCCTTTTTAAAACGCTCCAAATGTTGTTGAGAAAGTCGCATTCGAATGTGTTTTCGTTCAATTGTTAGCGAATGGCGGCACCCATTGTGCACACAGCTTTTTAAAACTCAAAATTTCATTTAAAATATGACTCACACTGCCTAATGAGATGTGTAGAGCCTCTACTAAATCCCTCTCAGTCAATCGACGATGTTCCAAAACCATATCCTGTACTTTGGCTACGATTTCTGGTGTTGATGCGGTTTTTGGACGTCCTTCACGTGGATCGTCTTCAAGGCTTGTACGACCACGTTTAAATTCAGCAACCCATCTTTCTACTGTTCTAATTGAAGGTGAACGTTCATTATACACTCTTAACATTCGTTCGTGAATTTCTTTTGGTGCTACACCTTCCAAAATAAGAATTTTATCACTGCACGATATTCAATTTTTTCCATTGTCGAAAATACTGTGACACGGCGACACTAAATGGCTTGTAAACAAAGAATGAATTGACTGATTGAAATGAACCTTCACATACGTTGATAAGAAGAGTGAACCAACAAAACAAAAACAAATTTGGACTAGTAGCAACGCCCTCAACAAAACAAAACAAAACTTATTGAACAACCTGGTATTTCACACTCGTTACGCATCGACGTCGAACGCACCGTGAAAAACTCTTGGTGTCGCGACGGCTGTTTCGCGCACACCATAAATCTCCCGGAATAAGCGCGAGTGCAGGGCAGCCTTGATGAATCTGGGAAAGGCCGGATAAACCTATTGACGTGTGGGGGATCGGTTCGAGGGTTTGCGCGGTGACAAAATGAGAATGTGCCGCCAAAAAGGGCGCGCGGTTATTTTATGGCCTTCCGCGTCCGGAAATAAAAGCGAGTGGCCGACGTGGCGGCTCGGAACGTATACCGCGGTCGCCAGCGGTGTCGTGTTAACAAAGGGACAAAAGACCGGCAAAGGGTTAGGCATTTGGGACAGGAGCGAACGGGCAAGTGCGAGGGAAAGGGCCATGCAGATATGCAGAGTATTCTGGCAAGATTCCACGGATAATGCCATGTTCGTGGGTACAGGTGAAATAGTGGTTTAAGCGTGAAGGATCAGAATGTGGGGTATGTCGAAGGAAGGTATGAATAAAAATTGCGTTGCCACAGTGGTTTCTTAAATTGAGGTGTAAATGCAGGATGTTATGCAGGGTTATGATGGAGATGAAATATAATGTAGTCGATATTGCTGTTATTGTGGATGGGCTGCAAGTAGTAAGGCCAAGACGGTGGCTTAAGGTAAACACGAGATAGGTTGATCATTTCTTGAAAAAAAACTGTGATACGGTCAGGGTGAGGTTTATGCAGGAACAGATGTGTTTACTTGATGATTCCTTCAGATGAAGTTCGGTGCACTTTCTATGAGCTTTTGTTAGGAAATTATTTTGATTTATTAGCGCAACACTCATGTCTGACTACTTTTTCATAATTTTTGAAGTTTTCTTCAAAAATCTGACTTTGACTTCTTGAGCGCGACATCAATGATGAGCCTTTCGAGTTTCCGTTTTCTTTGCTAATGCTCTTAGAGGAGAAACTTGAAGATGCTTCTTATGGCCTCTTACGAGGAAGCTTAACTACTTAGCCAAAAACCCACTTTTTCACACACGCGCCATAGTGTCTTTTATTGCTGACGATTTCTGAGAAACTGGAAAAGGTTTCCTACCGTCTCGAATGAGGAACAGGTTTTGACTTCTCGCTGCAACATTCATTACCGATCTCCCACGATTCTGCATGTGAGTTTCAAAGTGCATCCTTTGAACCGTCTATAGGGAATCCTTCGTATATTGGTCATTCAGGCGTGCGATGTAGCTACATATGTTCTGACAGCCACATCGCTAATTCAGGATATCGCGCAGTTGAATGTGTTAAACGTATTAAAAACGGTCCGCGGAACACAGACACTCAGCGATAAATATCGATTTTTCGACAATCTTGCATGAGCAGAAAACGCGAATAGTCGCAAGAGCCTTCGACGCGTCAGACGAGAATCTCGTATTCACGAGGAAATCTGTATCCATGGGGGATACGAGATCATTTTTGCGCTAGATACTAGCGTCGCGGAATACCTGCGTACGGCGAGTACCGCGATATTGAAAAAAGATGATACGAGATTTGAGGATGGGAAATGTGTATATTGGATATTGGCCCCGGGATCGTCATTTCGCATTTCTCTGCACGCGGCAATATTTACATGTGCCCGCTCGCGTGCGAGTACAGATATTCGGGCGATATAGTAAAATCGCTGATATTGTCCCTACTGACCCTTCGTTTGTAATGTTATTTTCGATGTTACTGTGAACAATTAAGGATTATTCCTGCGGTTATATAATCTCAATATTTAGCCAACCGAAAGGCGAGATCCTTCCGCGTTGAAGGAAGTTGCTATATAATCGAATGAGAGATGTTCAAATTTTTCCTTAGCAACGCGTTGCCTTTCATTGTGTTATTTATTGGGTTGGAGGGAAAGTTCTGTCGTATCTTTAATAGGCAGGTAATTTTTCTTGTAAATAAAGAAAACATCTGGCTAGTGAGTCATTCGGATTTTTTTTTTATTTTTATAGCTGCTGTATAATATAATAGGAGTCCTTTTTTAGCATTCATCATTTACTTGTGATATTTAAAGTGAAAAACATGTCAGTAGATAAAGTGCATTTACGACACTGCACTTTGTATGAATTCCAAAAAGGAAGCAACGCATCGATTACATGTAAAAATGTATGTGCTGTATTTGGGAGAGATATTGTAAATGTTCGTACTTGTCAAAGATGGTTTAGCAAATTTCGTTTCGGGGATCTGAGCCTCCAAGAAAGTGATCGATTTGGACGACCATCCAAGATCGATAATGATGTTTTACGATCCATGTTGGAAAATAATCCACATTTAACAAGTCGAGAAATTGCAGAAGAGTTTGGCATTCATCATACAATACATTAAATGTATTATGATTAATATTAAACACATATTTTTATAAATTAATTCAAATAGTTTCTTTAAAATACGACAGAACTTTCCCTCCAACCCAATATTTCAAACATCCTTCGTTTAATTTTCGATTGGAACAATTAAGGATTATTCCTGCGGTTATATTTCTTTTAAAATGTTTTATACTGAGAACATTTTTTTAACGCGTTGCCTTTCAAAATGTATGCAGGTAATTTTTCTTGTACATAAAGAAAACAAAAAGATTTTTTTTTATTTTTATGTTTGAAAATGGACTAATTTCGTGATATTTAAAGTGAAAAAATGAAAATAATTTCAACCTGCTTAAAAGACGCATCGAAGAAATATATGCAGCATTTGGGAGAGATAGAATCGAAAACAGAGTTATTTGAAGATGAAGACCATCCAAGTCGATAATGATGTTTTAAACACCATGTTGGAAAATACATTACAAGTCTATATTTTTGTAATGATTCTTTCCATATTTTTATAAAAATGCAAAATTACACTTGTCATATTGGAGCGCGATTGTTTTATTCAGCACATTTGTTGTATAAGAACAAGATTATTCCTGCGGTTATATAACGTCTAACAGAAACTACACATATATAACGAATGAGAGATGCATATTTTTCTTAGCAACGCTTCCGTTCATTGGGACGGAAAGTTCTGTCGTATCTTTAATAGGCAGGTAATTTTTCTTGTAAATAAAGAAAACATCTGGCTAGTAAACATTCGATCTTTTCTTTAACGCTTCATCACAAGAACTTTTTTAATTCAACTTGTGATATTTTGAAAAACATGCTCATCGATAAAGTGCATTTACGACACTGCACTTTGTATAATCCCAGCAGGTCGTTATGCAGATGCATTTGGGAGAGATAATGTTCGACTTGTCAAAGATGGACGTTAACTGCTTCAAGAAAGTGATCGCTGGGACCATCCAAGATCGATTTTGAACCGATGTTGGAAAATAATCCACATTTAACAAGTCAAAATTGCATTTCATTTTGACGAATGATTAATATTACATTAATTCAAATATTTTCTTTAAAATCGACAGAATCCAACACAAACGCCTGCGGCGACAGATATTCGGCGATATAGTAAAATCGCTGATATTGTCCCTACTGACCCTTCGTTTGTAATGTTATTTTCGATGTGACTGTGAACAATTAAGGATACAGGTTATATAATTAAATGGACGGTCTGTTCTACCATATATAATCGAATGAGAGATGTTCAAATTTTTCCAGCAACAAGTTGCCTTTCATTGTGTTATTTAATTCTTGAAATTGAGTCGTTAATTTGCCGAATGAAAAACGGATGTCAATGGAAATTTACATTTCTACGCGGCAAACATTTTTAATTTAACGAGATTATTTAATTTGTCTTCAATTTTCCCTGTTGCGTTGCAACGCTTAATTAAGTAATTTATAAAGCGATCATGGACTTTATTAGCATCAAACGTAGATTTATTCATTAAAATAATTTGAAGAGTGTCCTGAAGGAGACGTAGTAACATGTGTAAACGGAAGACGCGTGGCATGTATAAGTGAATTGAAGGGTTGCGTACGTAGTGCGTGTGGAATTACTCATTTTATTCTCTGTGCTGTATAATATATATGGAATACTTTTTTGCGTATATACATGAAAAACATGTCAGTAGATAAAGTGGAAGAATAAACAAAACGTTCATGCGTATATACGTCGTAAAAAATAACAAAAATATTCTTGCGTATATATGTCGTCCATGTTGGAAAAAATACATTTAACAAAGTCGAGAAATTGCAGAATTCATCATACAACGTAAAAAATAAATGATTAATATTAAACACATTTTTATGCGTATATAGTTTCTTTAAAATACGAAAATAATATTTAACATCCTAACGAACTTTTAAAATGTTTTTACTGGAACATAAGCCCTTTCAAAATGTATGCACGTAAAAAATAAAAGAAAAAACGTACGTGCGCATGTACGAAATATATCGTAAAAAAATCGAAAAAAAACGTCTGTGTAAACACCTACATATATTTTTGTAAAAAAAAAAAAATTACACTTGTGTGTGTGAGCGCGATTGTTTTATTCAGCACAAAATCGAAAACGTTAAAGAAACTACACAAACTGTGTCATATAGATCGATGAATTTATCCTTTAACGCTTCATCACAAGAACAATGCAAGAAATTCTACTGCTTATCGAATACGCGGGGCTAATCCCAGCAGGTCGTTATGCAGATCCTTGATAAGCGATAGTGGACGTTAACTGCTCCGCTGGGAAACTTTTGAACCGGTGGCCAAAATTCATTTCATTTTGACGAAACTATTACATTTCGTTGTTAAAAATTCTTCTAACTCAGAATACACGAAAATTAAATGTACTGTTAAATATACAGTTATTATTTATGAGGATAAATTAATAATATACAATAACGATGTCTGTCTTTAAATAAAGTGCGTGTGGAATTACTCATTTTATTCTCTGTGCATATGGAATACTGCGTATATACATCCTAAAAGATAAACAAAACGTTCATGCGTATATACGTCGTAAAAAATAACAAAAATATTCTTGCGTATATATGTCGTAAAAAATAAAACAAAGTTCGTGCGTACATACGTCGTAAAAAATAAAAGAAAAACGTACGTGCGTATATACGTCGTAAAAAATAAAAGAAAAACGTACGTGCGCATGTACGTCGTAAAAAATAAAAAAAACGTCTGTGTACATATACGTCGTAAAAAATAAAAAATTGTTGTGTGTGTGGGCAGTCCAAAATCGATTAAAGCAATGTCATATAGATCGATGAATTTATTTCTGTTTCTTACTTTACCGGAATTCAGGGAATTCTGGTTTTGTTTACACGTTTCGGTTGTTGTTAAAAATTCTTCACTCCACGAAACTTCATGTACTAAATATACGGTTATTATTATGAGGATAAATTAATAATATACAATAACGATGTCTGTCTTTAAATAAAGGCGTTCGCTGTACGGGAATTTTACTCTCTAGTGATACACATCAACGATTGGTCTGACCAGAGGTATGCTAGTAAATTCTTCCATTCGCTTTCCGTGTCACGGTACAATTTAAATTTGATATTCTGTGCCTTACAGTGAGAAATCGTTGACTTGTCACGATAAATTAAATTGCTTAAATTTGTAATTTCTATGAGGCGCTAGTAGTAGAATGTGGCGTTTTAAGTGATGCAGATCAACGGTTGGTTCAGCAATCCTCGTCCGAC
Source organism: Cryptocheilus praepositus (assembly GCA_033815515.1). Taxonomy (NCBI): domain Eukaryota; kingdom Metazoa; phylum Arthropoda; class Insecta; order Hymenoptera; family Pompilidae; genus Cryptocheilus; species Cryptocheilus praepositus. The sequence goes on from JAWWQZ010000143.1 coordinate 1,959,145, forward strand.
AATATTTTTACATAAAATGTCAGTGGCACGTTATGCTGTAACAGACGCTTTTATGCGACAATATATCCTCTTGAAATTTGAAGTTCAAAGCAGTCCACTGAAAAATTGCTGATTTCCCATGCTAAATGGAAACAAACGAATCAATGATACTTTTCAGCGTTACAGATACAATGTTACTTTTCAAGTGATATATATCAACGAAGAGTCAGCCCATAAACCTGCTATTTAACACTTGAGTTTAGATTTAATGTTACTTTATACTCAAAGCGACACTTTTATCTGACATTATTTCCCCTTGAAATTTAAAATTCGTATCGATCCATTATAAGATTGCTGTGTCTTGGTGCTAATGAAAATTAAGTGTGATTTGTTTCAGTCATTAATCTTACAAACAACTGGCCAATCCATCTGCACCGTATTATATATCTACACACACTATTAATGTTACTATATACCTTTTGCGACGTTCTTACCTGACAACAGTTTCTGGTGAAATTTTAAATTCATATTCATTCGTTAAAAACTTGCTAGTTCTCCTTGCTAATTAAAAATGAAAGAATCCGTAATTTTTTAAGCCATTACATGCTACAAACATGGGGTCTCGGTCCATCTATATCAGATTATACATATACTTATATGCATTTTCAACGTTACTTTACATTCTAAGTGCCGCTTTTACATGACAAAAACGCCATTTAAAATTTAAAATTCGTAACGGTCCATATAAAACCGTCGACTCCCCGGGTTAAAGAAAATTAATGAATCGGTGAATACTTTTGCGAGTATATGCGTGAGTATATATGTGAGTATACAATGATCGGTCAGTCAGTATCCGACTACATTCGTACATATGTACACTTCGACATTACAATCTAAGCGCTGCTTTTATCTCGAAATCGTCCCCCTTGAAACTTTGACTTCGTAACACCCGCATATAATCGTTATAAGCAATAAGCATGCAAGCAATAATAATCTAAACAAATACCTCTTTTACCTCAGAACACTCCCCTTGAAATTCGTATCATTCCGTATAAAATCGTTGACTTCCCGCGTTAAAGAAAATTAAAGAATTGGTGAATCCCTTCGTGAGTAATGAATGATACAAATTATTGGTCGGCCAGTCAATATCCGACTATATTCTTACATGCGCTTCAATATTACAATCTAAGCGCCGCTTTTATCTGGAAATCGCGCCCCTTGAAACTTAAAATATCGTTAATTCGCCATACTACAGACGCATGAAAGGAACGATAATTTGTTCGAGCCAATAATAGTCCAAACAATTAATCGGCCGAACTTTATCAGACTACGTCTCTAACTACACTCTAAACGTTATTTTACGTTCCAAATACCTCTTCTACCTCAGAACACTTCCCCTTGAAATTCGTATCCGTCCATATAAAATCGCTAACTCACCAGGCCGTGGCAAAACCTAAGAACTCGTGATTCGCCTGATTTGTCGGGGAGCGATAAATCGAACAGCGATTGGCAAATATCTCCAGGTCCCCCGTTCGAAAGTGACACTCGTTATCATCGAAGCCAACTCGTCGTTTCCCAGCGGGTTCGGCTAAGTTTGCGAATCGGCTCTTCTTGTCTCCGTCACGCAACCGCCCGCCATTCTCTCATTACGTAATCGCGTCTATTTTTCAAGCGTCACGTCCACCTGCGCCTCGTCGGTTTGACGGCGGAAATGAGCTTCCGTGTTCTGGGCAATGCATTATTCCCGCCATCGCGCCGGGAATATCTTCGGCCAACAAACCGATGGATCGACAGGTCCTCGACGTTAAAGGACGAGAAGAACATGCATTTCATGCAGTCGCGAGCCGCGTTCAGTACGTCTCGATACGTCCATTCGGTGTCGAGTATCTGTTCCGTTTTGAAGACACGCGCGCTGTTGTGCGCGAAGCATCACGCGAATGTTGAAACATTAACGCGCTCATTTCCCAGTGAAGACTCACCTATTGGCTGTGTAGTGTACGTTTAAAAAAGCGTACGCATGTTGCGTTGCTGGAATGACGCGATGGAGGGTATATTGGTCAAATACGAAACATGTGGAGCTAACGTGAAATTTAATTGAAATGTAACGAAGTAACGATTGGCTTTTTTGTACTTGGCGAAATCAATAAGTTTCTTGTTTACATTTATTTATTTTGGTTTCAAAGCATGAATTATTATTTTTTTAATAAAGAAAATGTTTGGAAGAAAATTAGAAGTGTAATCTATTATTTTGGAATGTTATTGTTTAGAATAGAATCAATAAATTGTATACATGGTATTTATGAAAAACGTTTGATAATAAGCAAGATTTTTATTTCTCTGTTTTTCTCGAAGGAGTCCAGTGCTGTCGAGAATGAAACAAATGCCTTCGAATAATGGATAGAAAATTAAAGAATACAAACATAAGGAAATAGTATAGTTGAAATTTGTAATATTGGTCGAATACGAAACATGTGGAGCTACCATGGAATTTAATTTAAATGTAACGAAGTAGCGATTGGCTTTTTTGTACTTGGTGAAATCAATAAGGTTCTTGTTTACATTTATTTATTTTGTTTCCAAGGCATGAATTATTTTTTTAATAGAGAAAACCTTTGGAAAAAAATTAGAAGTGTAATCTATTCTTTTGGAATGTTATTGTTTAGAGTAGAATCGATAAATATACATGCTACTTATGCAAAACGTCTGATAATAATCAACATTTTTATTTCTCTGTTTTTCTCGAAGGATTCCAGTCCGTCGAGATCCGTCCACTGCATTTTGTTTGAGTTCCAAAAAGGAAGCAACGCATCGGCTGCATGTAAAAATTTATGTGGAGTATTTGGAAAAGATATTGTAAATGTTCGTACTTGTCAAAGATGGTTTAGCAAATTTCGTTCCGGGGATCTGAGCTTCCAAGAAAGTGATCGATCTGGACGACCATCCAAGATCGATAATGATGTTTTGCGATCCATGTTGGAAAATAATCCACACTTAACAAGTCGAGAAATTGCAGAAGAGTTTGGCATTCATCATACAACACATTAAATGTATTATGATTAATATTAAACACATATTTTTATAAATTAATTCAAATATTTTCTTTAAAATACGACAGAACTTTCCCTCCAACCCAATACATGTGCCCGCTCGCGTGCGAGTACAGATATTCGGGCGATATAGTAAAATCGCTGATATTGTCCCTACTGACCCTTCGTTTGTAATGTTATTTTCGATGTTACTGTGAACAATTAAGGATTATTCCTGCGGTTATATAATCTCAATATTTAGCCAACCGAAAGGCGAAATCCTTCCGCGTTGAAGGAAGTTGCTATATAATCGAATGACAGATGTTCAAATTTTTCCTTAGCAACGCGTTGCCTTTCATTGTGTTATTTAATTAGACTTGAAATTGAGTCGTTCGGGAATTATCCAGGCCCCTTTATTCTTTTGTAAAGTTAATGAAAAACGTTATAGTAATCAATGGAAATTTATCTGTTCCGAACATTATCACACGTAAAAAAAAATTAAAAATACCGCAAACATTTTTAATTTAATGTTTAGATTACTTAATTTGTCTTCAATTTTCCCTGTTGCGTAAGCTGCAACAAGTACTTAATTAAGTAATTTATATTGAATCTCATGTTTTTTTACGAACTACATACATTGTTATTAGCATCAAACGTAATTTATTCATTAAAATAATTTGATATGCTCATCGTCCTTTTCCAGTAATGAAGGTGCGTTTGCATTACTTGCGTAAAAAGGATGATTGAAAGCGTACGGTCGATGTGACGTGCGTAGTTAGCTTAATATTAACACACTTAATATAAAGAAAAAAAATCCGAATAACTCACTAGCCAGATGTTTTTTTTATTTACAAGAAAAATTACCTGCCTATTAAAAATACGACAGAACTTTCCCTCCAACCCAATACTTGTGGGGAGAGAACGATATCAGCTGTGTGAACTAACGAGTGTTCTTGCAGGCATAGGGTCTACAGAGTCTTCGGAAGTGAGCGCATAGTGCGATAAGATATGCAGCGTTAGGTTTGCTGCCTAAATAACCGTTGCATGGTCATGCCAGGAATAACCCGCCATGCAACCGCAACGGTAAACCAGCCTTACAGGGCATATTCCGGGATTCGGCCGCAAAGAGTTAAAAAATTGAATACTCAAGGGTAGAGCAAACAGTATATGAGATGGCGTGTGTGTGTAAATACTGATGCAGCGTGCCAAAGTCAGGCAAAATACCAAATGGGCGCTGACGGTCTGGTCTAAACCTTTGCATTCGAACGTGTTTCTCCGCGAAGTAGTCAATAGCGGAGCGTTTCATTTAAATCGGTATGGTTTTGGGAGGAATTATGGTAGTCAAGCCATATTTTACATCCAAATTTATTGGTATATGGGTTAGGAAATCAAATTGACGTTTTATGCCTTACACTTGCCGAAGGTGTGATACTATTCAGAGACATCACCAATATGCGTTGTCGGTTTGGTTGAACAAGTAAAACAATAATACGTTCTCGTGCACGTACCATATAATACATAATTTGTTCTTCAGCCTACTGTCTGATTATGTTCTGTAAGAATGTTCTCGCAGTTGCTAAAATTCGCCTCTCAGTTGACTGACCAAAAATTTTGCACATTTTAAATGCAACAGAAGTTTTTCATTACATTAAGGAAATAAATATTCTAACAACTTTTGTCTTTGCATACATTTTTCTGAGTAATAAAATACAATCTCTTTGTGTTCCCTCACAGAAGGCAATTGAGTGCAAAAAGTTAAATCGACGTATACACGCTGTAGTAGATTATGTAGAATATAGATCGCAAAGAATGAAACTATTTATATTTGATCGAAATATAAATATAAAGTTCGTTTGATCATTAATTATGTTTCACAGCTTCATTGTGATCGAACTTCACTTAAGGTAAGTTCGTTTGATCATTAATTATGTAATTCCGAAATCGCTATATATTTTTCTCTGAATCCGTTAACGTTAAGCTACGTACTCCTTACTGATTTAACATATACATTTAAACTTTGCCGTCTACCCATCCATTTTTACGTCGGTAACTATTCAAGTCGCGGTAACTTTTGTAAACCAACTCTTGTTTGGCCATGTGCTTTGTCTCAGAGCAGCACGAGAACTTTGAAATCACTCTGCGTATCAGTCTTCTTAAGAACCTCCGGCCTTACATACGTGCTAGACGAATCTCAAACTGAAAATACACCATCTAGAAGTTTCGACTAAAAACCGTATTCACTGCAAAATTTCGAACTAATGGTTCACTGTTAGAATAGGCTACGAATACCGTTATCAAAAACCAATTAATCGACTAATTGGAATCGACTCTCGCATCATTTATTTGGCATAAAGCACATCCACCACAATACTGTAGTATCAGGCAAGTGATTGGACATTGAATGCGCTATTGAGTCGCGCAGTGGGTTCATATTTGTTTCTCGAATAAATATTGAGAGAATATATTCACGTTATATCTTTTATATGTGGAGTAACATAGAAATAATTAGCTGGTACTGTACTTGACAGTTCATAAGTGTAAAAATTGTTATATAAGGCTCGAAAACTCTTTTTTGCCGAAATACAAACAGTCTTTGCTTACATACAACATTTATTAGCATAGTTGTTAGACGTGAAATTGAAAGTGTTGAGATACATACTGATGTAATATTAAATATGCTGTTTTCAAGGAATACACTGCCTTTTCCAAATATAGACGCGTTTCGTTCACATTGAAAATCCATTTGGGCAACTATCAGACATGGAATTTGAAACCTTTTGATAAATACTGATTTACTATGAAACACGTCACCGTCATTATGAACATAACTCGCTCCAACATATTATTTATTCCTAATAAAAGAAATTATAACAGTACTCCAAAACATACGTCTACTACCAATTCTACAATATTTTCTATATAATCAAAAAGTGTCTATATCGCGGTAGCAAACCTTTTTCGACTCTTGCTTACACAACCTTTGACACATTGAATTATGATATCAATATATATAACACGTATATGCACATATTTTCTATATAATCAAAGTGTCTATATCGTAAAAGCAAAGCTTCTCAGACTCATAGTTACACAACCTTTGACACATTGAATTATGATATCAATATATATAACACGTATACACATACATTTTCTATATAATCGAAAAGTGTCTATATCGTGGAAGCAAAAATGTTGTGACTTATAGTTACACAACCTTTGACACACTGAATTATGATATCAATACCAGGTTGTTCAATAAGTTTTGTTTTGTTTTGTTGAGGGCGTTGCTACTAGTCCAAAATTGTTTTTGTTTTGTTGGTTCACTCTTCTTATCAACGTATGTGAAGGTTCATTTCAATCAGTCAATTCATTCTTTGTTTACAAGCCATTTAGTGTCGCCGTGTCACAGTATTTCAGACAATGGAAAAAATTAAATATCGTGCAGTGATAAAATTCTTATTTTTGGAAGGTGTTGCACCAAAAGAAATTCACGAACGAATGTTAAGAGTGTATAATGAACGTTCACCTTCAATTAGAACAGTAGAAAGATGAGTTGCTGAATTTAAACGTGGTCGTACAAGCCTTGAAGACGATCCACGTGAAGGACGTCCAAAAACCGCATCAACACCAGAAATCGTAGCCAAAGTACAGGATATGGTTTTGGAAGATCGTCGATTGACTGAGAGGGATTTAGTAGAGGCTCTACACATCTCATTAGGCAGTGTGAGTCATATTTTAAATGAAATTTTGAGTTTTAAAAAGCTGTGTGCACAATGGGTGCCGCATTCGCTAACAATTGAACAAAAACACATTCGAATGCGACTTTCTCAACAACATTTGGAGCGTTTTAAAAAGGATAAAGTGGATTTTGTGCGTCGATTCATCACTATGGATGAGACTTGGGTCTATCACCATGATCCTAAATCAAAATAAGAGGCTAAAGAGTGGTGTGAACCTGGTTGTTCGGCTTCGAAACGAGTTCGTGTCCAGAAATCGGCCAAGAAGGTTCTGGCATCAGTTTTTTGGGATGCGAAAGGAATTTTATTTGTGGATTACTTGCAAACTGGTAAAACAATTAATTCTGAATATTACTGCAACCTTTTGGACCAGTTGAAGGAAAAAAGTCGTGAAGAAAGACCCGGTTTGCAGAAGAAAAAAATCCTTTTTCATCAGGACAACGCACCGTGTTGCAAGAGCATTTTGACAATGGCTAAAATCCATGAATTAAAGTTCGAATTGTTGGAGCATCCGCCGTATTCACCGGATTTGGCCCCCAGCGACTTCCATTTGTTTCCAGAACTCAAAAAATGTATGCGTGGCAAGCGTTTTTCGTCAAATGAAGAGGTCATAACGGCTGTTGAAGCGTATTTTGCAGACCTTCCGGAATCTCACTTCAGGGATGGGATCCACAGATTGGAGGATCGTTGGAGCAAGTGCGTTAATGTTCAGGGAGATTATACTGATGAATAATAAAGTGTATTTTGAACCATAACATTGTGTTTTTCTTATCGAACGACAAAACTTATTGAGCAACCTGGTATTATTTATTCCTAATAAAAGAAATTATAACAGTACTCCAAAACATACGTCTACTACCAATTCTACAATATTTTCTATATATTCAAAAAGTGTCTATATTGCGGTAGCAAACCTTTTCCGACTCTTGCTTACACAACCTTTGACACACTGAATTATGATATCAATATATGTGTACATAACACGCATCGTCCTGTATACGTCTTATCACATACCCTGCCTCTAAACCTTGTTCCACGCGCATCCCCATTAACACATCAAATAATCATATTATACAACAGTAATGACCGCTATATTGGGACCTGCCGGCTCGATCCCGCTGAAAACAGATTCCAGCCGTAGTGCATTCGGACGTCCTTGTGACGTGATAGAGAGTAACTGAGCGGAGATGCGGCACGGCGCGAATATAATATTTAGCTCAAGTTTACGAGTCGAAGTGCATTAGGCTGAGACGCTGTATTGCGCGGCCGTACCTCGAGGGGATTCATTTACTGACCCGCAATCCCTCACGAAACTCCGTAGGTACACAGGCGTCAGGTGTTCGGGTTGCGTACAGTAACATTCCGCACACATAATGCAGCCTAGCGGATCCATACCGAAATCGCGTGAATTAATTTAAGCTGCCTCGGCGTTGGCGCGTTGGAGGCTCGACACTGTCGCGAATTTAATCTTTCATGAGACACGAGGGTGTTCCGCCTAATTGACGTAACCGTCTGCTTCATTGGTTCCTTTAGGTCTGCACTTCTGAACTTTCGGCGCCATTTCGTTTTGCTGCGAAGAGTACGGCCCTGAATGGTACGCAACGTATTTTGCAGCAGGTTAATCTACGTACGTTCATGTACACGGTAGGGGGTGTTATCTTGCTGCGGCGAAAAACGACTCCTGTAGAAGATGAGTGGACATGGGCGCCGCCATTTTGGCTCTACGCCGCCGTTGCCTGATCGAGGAAATTAATACATTGACTGGGAGAAATTCGGCTCAATTGCGTACGTGGAAAAAAGTGCCATAATTGTTTAGCGAATAAATATTTTTCAGAGAAATTCTGGGAAAATTGGTTGACGGCTAGTTTGTATAGTGATTTACGCATTTTAATGTGCTGTTAATCGTGGGTCACAACTTCTTTACTTCTAGAATTGAAAATGTGGCATTTTAATCATAGTATTGTATTATCGAAGTTAGTCTAACTTTTATATGGTATGTTTAGGAATAATTGTTAAAATGTAGATGTATAATACTTCTCAGCGTTTGCATGTGTGAAAAGTTTCTCGACGAATTTTAAGCATAGCCAAAACATCCATTATCACTATAGCGTAAATTCAATTCCCATGACGATAATTTTGAAATAAAACAAAAAGTTACACACATATTCAAATATTCTACCTCGCGATGTGTCTGTTATGGAAACAAACCGAAGAATTATTAAACCATTTATAACATTTTATCCTTTTACCATTCCACAGGGGTGTCAAAAATTAAAGGCACGCATATACACATACATTATCGATGTCAATGCGTTAGGAGAAAAATAGGATGGTAGAGAAATGTAGTATGGGTAGTGGACCAGTGACGTCATAACACATATGATGGAAAACTAGTGATAAGACGCAGAATTAGCAGACGTATCGAAGTTTGTAGTGGGGGTAAAGTGGTGTTCCCAAGTCACCCTCTTCTACCACTAAACTTTCAATTTCCGCTTTGACACTACTAGAATGGCATGTGCACCAGCAAGTTATTATGCCCGCAGATGACATCAATCCCAGTTGTGATCATTCCATCCTTCCTTATTAACTCTATTGTTTGCACTCTCCTGTATCGTCTCCACGTTATATTATTATAAATGCGTAATTTACCAAGTACAATAATTCGCATTTATTCATATCACCTATACTTAATTTTAACAAATATTTTGCAAAGTTGTTCTAGACGGTTAAACTGTGTGTCCACTGTTTATCGAGAGTCCCAGACTTGGGCAATGGTTTTCGATACCACCTACGGCCCACCCTGTTTCATTCGGATTCTCTGTTGAAAACAGAAGGTATGAGAAATCGCCGGAAATATGTGTGCATAATGTCTGAAACGTGAAGTGCGTTTGGTTGGACTGTTGCTAGGCAGTCGTCTTGGGAAACTGAAAGGAACACGTATACTAGCGCAAGGGCAGTCGACTAAAGAACATTAAGGTACGTGTAATGATCAGAAAGTTAATACATTCACATGCTTATACATACAGAATTATGTGTATATTAAATATAGAAGATCGTAGTTAAAGTAGTTCAATCCTAATCCTTCTCCTACAAAACGAGACGACGACGGCGACGACGACGAGTTACCAGAAGTTACTAGAAGTCACGAGAAAAGTCACTAGAAAAGTCACCAGAAAAGTCACTAGAAAAGTCACTAGAAAAGTCACTAGAAAAAGTCACTAGAAAAATCAGTATAAGTCAGTCACTAGAAAAGTCACTAGAAAAGTTACTTTTCGACGACGAAGTTACTAGAAGTTACTAGAAGTTACTAGAGTTACCAGAAGTTACTAGAAGTTACTAGAGTTGCTTCAGAATCTCCTACTCTAGTATGTATATTGCTCAGACGGTCCACTCCCGCTTGAACCATTTGTACGTCACTGACGCACTAGTTCCCAGTCCATTATGTAGCACATTTACTTGCGTACTCCCGTGTACGCGTACAGGTCAGCTAGACAGCACTGAACCTCCTAAGCAATGTACATTGTAGCTGAGAAGGTTCTATGCGCAACTTACAATATTCCCACCTCCTGCGTATTCTCTTGTTTTCCACTCATATAGAGCGAAGAATTCGAATGAACAATCCGAATACATACACCGGGTCCACGGGTAAAGATCGATAGCGAGATGGTGTTCAATGATAGAGCTGATGAGAAGTAAAAGGACACATACATTAGCCGCTTACAATAGCCATCGAAAAGCGCTGAAAGGAAAGTTGGGAGTTGCGTGGGCAAAGTGAAGGTTTTGAGGTGAAGACCCAAAATGGCGGCCTCCGGGTTGACTCCTATGTGATCGATCTAGAACTTTGTTGTGCGTCGTAACTTTTTCGACATAAAGTGGTCATGTTCGGCAGAAGATGCTTTCGGTGTAACGAAGTAATGTCAGATACCGCATGAGTCGCAAGCAGTATTGATAATGGGTCATTGCCCAAACCTGGCACTCGGATAGCGTTGAAGGGAAAATTGAAATTTCCGTGAGCGAAGAGTACGTCCTGATGAGACGAAATCAGAAGAAACAGCCACTGGGAGAATGAATGCTATTTCTCTGTTTTACGGAATGGGCTAACGTTATCACCCTGCGTCGAGACGATCGATTAATCTCAGCGCTAATCTCCGCCGTCGTCGACTAATGACGTTGCCGTTATGTTACTCCAGGGCTATGCGAGTTTAACAGCGAACGGTCGTTCGCAGCCGAGAACTTAAACGTATTCTTACAGGATAATGGACAGGTTATATAATACTGGAACAGGACGCCGCCCCGATGAATTTACACCCATGCGTCTTATTTACTGCGAATATACGTCGGGGAACTTGACATTCTCAGATTGCCCGGGAAAACAGAAGCAATTTTCTATATCCGCAATGACGTGCACTGAGGCACGTGGGGCTTCAAACGGCAACGTTTAATTTTATCTAATCCATCGGTAATCTTGTGCCTCGGGGGCGTGTGGATAGTGCAGTTATACGATACGAAAGTTAGTAGCGACTTTAGGCGAACGCAAATACTGGAACGTCGTTTCCGTTGCTTATCGTAAAGCTATGAGACAGAGCGGCGGTAAACAAGTGGGCGGATTGGCTACATAGGTAACTTACATAAAAGCGTTTTACTCAAATAAAAGAGCCACGGCGTGTGCGGTGGGAGACGTACGAAAGGCATTTCGCATAGGAAATGGATACCTCTTCCTGTTTCCATACCGGATGCCCTGTACTATCGCGCTCGAGCGTGATTTATGCGGCGATGTAATGTACAATTGACACTTAATGATGTTCACTCCATTTCATTTCACTCCCGTAGTGCGTCGCGCCGAACGCACTTACGTGAGTCGGTTGAGGAGAGACAGGGATGGGAAGAGAGAGAAAGAGAGAAGAGATGGAACGGTGACTAGATAGATGGTTCCCGCTAACGCTCACTCCTTCCAGTCATCGAAGATTTACGGACGCGATCCACTGATTAAACAGTGCCGGATTTGACAGCCGGAGTTTGCCGGGCGCGCCGGTAAAAAAAGTTCATGGACAGTCGTACACAAAGGGCGGGAGTAAAAATAATCAGTGACACCTGTCGATTCGTTGCGCGCCGTATGTTTAACAAAGCGTATATCTCGATGCACAGAAATGCCACGCTGTCAAGTAAAATAGTCACCAAAACATGAAGAAGCGTGACTTGTAAATAGACATTTGTGGACGAGTGTAACTAACACACAAGAACAGACGCAAGAAAAGCGAGTATCGTGCGTGGAAAACACGTATGAGGACACTCAACGCCATACGGTGTCTCGTACGAACATCGAGCAAAAACTCCGAACATCTGCGCCCTTTTTCGCCCCATTTTCGCACGACCCACACAGGTAATCAAATTACGCACGGCCTACGTCAATATGCTCGTAATAGCCTGGCACAAAGTATCCACGTAATGCCGCGCGCCATTAGCTCGGCCGGCCGATCATATGAGCTTAATGAAAAATAATTATTGACACCCATCTCTCCTTTGACCCACGCTTTCAGCCTCCCACGTCTTATCCACGTAGTCCCTGTTTACGTCTAGCTCCACAGCATAATCTCTATCCAAAATAACCACCCGTATTCTGATTCGAAAATAACAACACACCATTCCCCCTTATTTATCTGACGTCCCTCGCACGGTGATAGATCCGCCAACGTATGAGAGGTGTAGCCATAAAACTTTGCGCTCGAACGAGCAGGCATTGTCGCTATCGTCCGGTTCCCAAACAAATGAAGTATCCTACACCTGACCCGTAATAAGCAACCGACTGCCCCGAGCGCGTTGCTTATTTCGGAACAAAGCTGCACTTTTGGGAACTTCACCGAGCACTTCTCGGAACTTGAGCCGCTTAGTGGGTGGATGCGCCAGGTGCACCCCTCGCGAGTGCCAGGAGGCGAGCACCACGCACGAAGATACGTATAAACGGATCCAGGCAACACGCAGGTTTGTAGCCAGGCAGGAAGATGGACTATACGTGGCCAGGGTGGGAGGAAGAAGACTACACGCAGGTGGCGGCGCGACAGAGACGCAGCTGTAGGCCAGTTCGAAGAGACGGGCGACGCACATGGGAGAGAGAGCGACGCAGCATAAGCGTGGGTGCGACGGCGTGCGCCAGGACGGCAGCGCAAGTGAGCACGAGCGCGCACGCCGGCGCCTGCGTGATGATTCTTGAGAGCGAGCCCTCATCCGAAATCCAGGATCCCAGTCGCGAGCGCGCCGCCGGTACAAAACATTCGGAGAGAGAGAGCAAACGGAAAGTACGGTCGGCGACCTGGGTGCCACCCGGCGCAAGGGTGCAGTGCCTCCCAACCCTTCCGCATCCACCCTTTTCACTCACTCTCACGCACGCACGCCGTTAACGCTCGTGCCAGAGCCTCTCGCACGCTCCCACTTTCGTTCTCTCGCTGCGTCGCTTTTCCGCGGCAGACAGCTACGAGTCCACGAGGTGCCGGCCGGTTCCTCGCTTTCTCTCTCTCCTGCTCTGCCGCTTTCTTGACTCTAGCTTCTTCGCCCGCCGTTGCCTCTCACCTTCCTTACTCCTGGTTCACCGCCCAGGTCACTTGCTGGGCAACGCGACGGGTCTGGACCCTACCTGGCTGGGCCCGTACATCCGCGATACCCACGACTCCGGAACGGAAGACGCTGGATACGGCGGGAGCAGGTGGCTGCGCTATGGTCCGTAGAGAATTGGCGTAGAGACAAGAGGGGAGCGGCGTACCAGGCTGTGGACGACGAGGCAGGCACGTTTTCTTCCGGACGCGGGCGGTTTGACGACGTGTCGAAAGGCGACGGAAACATGCGTGGCTGATAGGCCGCGGCGGAGATATTGCGAGACGTTCGAGAAGTCGCGAGCGTCGATGTGACGCGGCGAGGGTGACATTGAACGTTACGTGACGAATGCTTGATAACGCGTATGCGTGCATGACGGGGCAGAGGCGTCGGAAAATGTGAGCGACGTATTACAGGGCAGGTACAAGTGACTGTCGACGTCCGTGCGTCGGGGAAATCTGCGGCCGAAAGTTTCGAAAACTATCGACCGTCGCGGAGAAAAACTTTGGACAGTGCCCGTCAATGTTCGCTCGCCGTCGTGGACGGTGAGAAAACATTTTCTTGCGTCGGTCATCGACACGTCTCCTGGCAAGGGCGTTGCGACTGCACGACGGGGAGACGTTCGTGGATCGTGTGCACATCGATATATCTCGAGTCGAGACCACCGGATGAGGACCAGCGCGAACGCGTGAGGGATCTAAAGCATCGAATTTGGGGACCACAGAACTACCGCAACGACGCTGTTATTAGGATAGGTGAGTGCCGATGGACGACTTGCCGACGCGCGGTGTCACGTGTGCCTTATTACACTAATGTAATGCCACCCATTTCGCGTGGAAACGCAGTTACTGTCCATCTATCGCGATGTGCTGCGCCTTTCAAAAATTTTCCTTTCCTCATACCCGCGTCGAAGACCTGCCGTCGTAAAGTCACTATCTGTAATTACGTGGGTGGCTGTAAAGTATGGCAGCAAGACAAATTCACCTTTCCCACAGGGTACCGCGATGCATACTTCCCGAGGCGCGCGTAATTAGGTAATTAAACTGCAGATATAATTAATGTCAGTCTTCTTTTCAAGAGGACCAACACGCGTTGACGTACATACGTGTGTAACTGGTCTTAAAAGACGCCCTAGTGTCGATAAAGTGCACGTGGGCAAAATTTTTGTCTTTTAGGCATTGTATCTGGCCGATTTGACTCTTTAGACCTTATGCGCCATTAAAGTGGACTTGCTTTAAGTCGGTTTTTTAAGATGGAGCGTGACTAAAGTAACTTCGAATTAAGTAGTCTTATTCGGTGTAAAGGCACTGCACTGGCATACTCATCAAACTGGTAGTGTGCATACAATATTGTTACGGTCGTACCTAATTTTTTATGTGGCAATAAATAGAGATATTCGCGGTACAATGATAGTACCCTTATCGTTTATGTTCGCCGCGGCAAAGCTACCTGGGCAATTGCATACCTTCGCGGCTTGTTCCGGCGTATTTAAAGAGTTAATCTTTTCGCGTATACACTACTGTTGTATATGAAAATTAAGACACAAACGTACATTTCTCCGCGAACAAATTAAAACATTTTCCCGTGTTTCACCAGTCCTGTCGAACAGTGAAGCAAAATAACGCCGGTTATTCTGGAGATAATGGGAAATGTTGACGAGTGGTTAAAAGCGGCCTTTAACTTTTATTCTTAATTGCATCCTGAAATGTCTACGAAATAAAGCAATATACGATACGTGAAAAAGTATTTATTTTACGATACTACCAATATTTGAAATATGGACTTCAATATTATCGGTTAGTATGTGGTGCTTTTTTTTGTAAATTTATTAAGAGACTCTTGCATTGTACCTTTATTTTTATTTTCTTGATAAAGAGTTCTGTAACACGCCGTGTTTTTTCCGCTGCCCTTCGTGCATGAGATAACGCTCCCTATTGGCATCCCATTCTTCTACGATGGTAACAAATTTGAACATGTACGATGGTTGCATTCAGATTCTTGATTGTTAAAGTTTTAAGGATAATCTCGTCATTAGTTTCGTATTTTTCTTTTACTTTGTTTTGTATTCCGTTAATTTCCTGTAGATCGAACAAGTTTTCAATCGATAAAGAACAAAATATTTGCATTAAAGCAATCAAATCGTCGCACACAAGATGCGTTTTTTTTTGGGATACATATCAATCAAAAATCAAGTCGATAAAGTGCACGTGGGCAAAATTTTTGTCTTTTAGGCATTGTATCTGGCCGATTTGACTCTTTAGACCTTGTGCGCCATTAAAGTGGACTTGCTTTAAGTCGTTTTTTTAAGATGGAGCGTGACTAAAGTAACTTCGAATTAAGTAGTCTTATTCATTGTAAAGGCACTGTACTGGCATACACATCAAACTGGTAGTGTGCATACAATATTGTTACGGTCGTACCTAATTTTTTATGTGGTAATAAATAGAGATATTCGCGGTACAATGATAGTACCCTTATCGTTTATGTTCGCCGCGGCAAAGCTACCTGTGCAATTGCATACCTTCGCGGCTTGTTCCGGCGTAGTTAAAGAGTTAATCTTTTCGCGTATACACTACTATTGTATATGAAAATTAAGACATAAACGTACATTTCTCCGCGAACAAATTAAAACGTTTTCCCGTGTTTCACCAGTCCTGTCGAACAGCGTAGCAAAATAACGCCGGTTATTCTGGAGATAATGGGAAATGTTGACGAGTGGTTAAAAGCGGCCTTTAACTTTTATTCTTAATTGCATCCTGAAATGTCTGCGAAATAAAGCAATATACGATACGTGAAAAAGTATTTATTTTACGATACTACCAATATTTGAAATATGGATTTCAATACTATCGGTTAGTATGTGGTGCTTTTTTTTGTAAATTCATTAAGAGACTCTTGCATTGTACTTTTATTTTTATTTTCTTGATAAAGAGTTCTGTAACACGCCGTGTTTTTTCCGCTGCCCTTCGTGCATGAGATAACGCTCCCTATTGGGATCCCATTCTTCTACGATGGTAACAAATTTGTGAACATGTACGATGGTTGCATTCAGATTCTTGATTGTTAAAGTTTTAAGGATAATCTCGTTATTAGTTTCGTATTTTTCTTTTACTTTGTTTTGTATTCCGTTAATTTCCTGTAGATCGAACAAGTTTTCAATCGATAAAGAACAAAATATTTGCATTAAAGCAATCAAATCGTCGCACACAAGATGCGTTTTTTTGGGGGATACATATCAATCAAAATTAAATCTGACCGTTTGTGGAATTTGGAACAAAGCGCATAGCAATTCACACTTGATACATCATTTTTTTTTTTATTACCACGATCGCACGATACCCTCTGCTGTTTTTGGACTTTCATGTCGGTACTGCTGTGAAGACCACTTTAGTAATGGGTACTGATTGCCAGAGTGGCGTTTCGTGCTAAACTCCGCTACTTGTTATATTAGATCAACACGGACCATATAATGCGCTCTTTAGTGAGTTAGCTTTTCAATTAAAAGGCTAAGTATGATCATTAATTCAATAAATTATCTCTTGATGATGTAATGAACGAAGTGTGGATACGTTGTCACGAGTTTTCGCATAATCGATACATGCATAATTTTAACCATAATACAATAATTAGTTAGATTACATAAATTACCTTACCCAGGCACATTAACGTAGCAACGGTCACTTACATATTTGTTACCCTAAATAGTTAAATGAAAGTAAAGATTATTATTGGGGTGCATCAGACACTAATTATGGAACAAATTGAAATTCTTTCAAAGATTAAAAAGAAAAATGTTAAGCTTCGTCATTATACGCATGCCATTCGAGGAAAGAAAACATTTTTAATCTACCGTATCTGAAATTATTTCCATTCCATGAAGAGGACACGTACATAATACTAAAAGTTATAGAAGATTATTATCGGGGTGCATCAGCCACTAATTACGGAAAAATTAAAAATTCTTTTAAAGATTCAAAAGAAAAATATTAAGTTTCGTCATTATACGCATGCCATTCGAGGAAAGAAAACATTTTTAATCTACCGTATTTAAAATTATTTCCATTCCATGAAGGGGACACATGTACAATGCCAAAAGTTATAGAATATTACCATTAGGATGCATCAGCCACTAATTATGGAACAAATTGAAATTCTTTCAAAGGTTCAAAAGAAAAACGTAAACGTTATTATACGCATGCCATTCGAGGGAAAAAAACATTTTTAATCTACCGTATCTAAAATTATTTCCATTCCATGAAGAGGACACGTACATAATACTAAAAGTTGTAGAAGATTATTATTGGGGTGCATCAGCCACTAGTTATGGAAAAAATTAAAATTCTTTCAAAGATTCAATAGAAAAATGTTAAGCTTCGTCATTATACGCATGCCATTCGAGGAAAGAAAACATTTTTAATCTACCGTGTTTAAAATTATTTCCATTCCATGAAGGGGACACATGTACAATGCCAAAAGTTATAGAATATTACCATTAGGATGCATCAGCCACTAATTATGGAACAAATTGAAATTCTTCCAAAGGTTCAAAAGAAAAACGTAAACGTTATTATACGCATGCCATTCGAGGGAAGAAAACATTTTTAATCTGCCGTACCTAAAATTATTTCCATTCCATGAAGAGGACACATACATAATACTAAAAGTTATAGAAGATTATTATTGGGGTGCATCAGCCACTAGTTATGGAAAAAATTAAAATTCTTTTAAAGATTCAATAGAAAAATGTTAAGCTTCGTCATTATACGCATGCCATTCGAGGAAAGAAAACATTTTTAATCTACCGTATCTAAAATTATTTCCATTCCATGAAGAGGACACATACATAATACTAAAAGTTATAGAAGACTATTATTGGGGTGCATCAGCCACTAATTACGGAAAAATTAAAAATTCTTTTAAAGATTCAAAAGAAAAATATTAAGTTTCGTCATTATACGCATGCCATTCGAGGAAAGAAAACATTTTTAATCTACCGTGTTTAAAATTATTTCCATTCCATGCAGATGACACATGTACAATGCCAAAAGTTTTAGTCTCCAGAAAAACAGAATCTCACACGTAACTTGTTAAACAGAATGCAACAGCGAATTGCACAAAACGCGGGGACCACCTGTAATCATCCTGCCTATCGGAAAGGTTAAAGCGGGTACATGCCACGATGAATACTGCCCGAACAATTTACGTTCCGTTCTCACTGCGCAGCTGAACGCCGCATTTTACGACGAGCCGTCTTCCTAATTATCCCGGCACGCATTCGAAATTTCATAAAGCGCGTAACAGGAATTTCCCCGTCATTAGAGCGCGAACGGCGGAAAAGCGGGCGGTCGCAAAGGGTGTCACGGAAATGTGCAAATTACTTCTCTGACTGTTGTTCTTTCCCATTTCCGTTCTTTCCGCGTACGCGCGTTTGCCTTCCGGCCCGAGAGCGTCGGGGCGCTGTTCAGCTGCCTCTCATAATCACTCGTCGAACTTCGGAGTTTCATCGCACGACTTTTCGTCGACGAATGCGCACGTGCATAAATAAGCGCGAATAGGCGGAAGTCAGATGATCGTCCGATGCCATTTGCAAGCCGCAGCTGTTGTTCTGTTCTGCGCTCCATTCTGCGCGGCTAGACAATATTTGCGGAGCTGTCGATGCTCTTAACGCGTTGATTGCCGCAACACCCGTATTTGGGTGACGGCAAAAAATTTGATCGCGCCGCGTCCTCCACATTCGGTTGATGTGCATTTGAATATTTACAAGGTAAGATAGCAGGTATTTGGAAAGATATTTCACAGGATATAATAACACGATTAAATGGTTATAAAGGTAACTTTAATCATTCGTGATTACAAAAGACATATTTGAAAAAGAATAAATAATTTTGGAATCGAACACGCCGCATCGCCCGTATTCGGGTGACGGCAAAAAATTTAATCGCGCCGTGTCCGCATTCGGGTGATGCGCATTTGAATATTTACAAGGTAAAATAGCAGGTATTTGGAAGGATATTTCACAGGATATAATAACACGATTAAATTGTTACAAAGGTAACTTTAATCATTCGTCATTACAAAAGACATATTTGAAAAAGAATAAATAATTTTTGAATCACACACGCTGCATCACCCGTATTCGGGTGACGGCAACAAATTTAATCGCGCCGTGTCCGCATTCGGTTGATGCGTATTTGAATATTTACAAGGTAAAATAGCAGGTATTTGGAAGGATATTTCACAGGATATAATAACACGATTAAATTGTAATAAAACTAACTTTAACCATTCGTCATTACAGAAAACATATTTGTAAAAGAAGAAACAATTTTCGAATCACACCGGCTTTCTTAGATACTGCGTTCTTGAAGAATCATTTTCAACTGAATACATGTCCCGAAACGTTTCGATGTAAACATGCTTATTTTCTGCTATGGTAAGAAATCATACGTCCACTACGATTCTCCAATACAGATTTTCAACTCAGTGGAAATCACTAGGCATTTTGTTTAAATTGTAATAATCTTCTACTACGGTAAGAAACAATTAGCGCATGATATAGCAGCGAGCGTGGTTTCACGAAGATTTTCTTATAAACTTGCGTGGAAGTCAACGTGTTAATGTGGCACTCTTGACTGATTTTGTCATATGCCACAGGGAACCGATGACTTCGTCGTATTCCCAGGAGACGAACTTAACTATCTCACTAATTGCAACCCTGTGTGTTACTTGGTTTAATGAGCTTGAGCGAATGCTATTTAAACCTGATTTTATTGCTGTACTGCGCAGTGTTCGATGTTGTGAGTCTCAATGTGCACTGCCCGAGGTTTTGAGTCTGAATGTCTACTGAGCGAGGTTTTGAATCTGAACGTCAGAAAACGGCATTGCCGGGTTTTAGGGAAAGCTCGTTGGTGAAGGGGGTAACTGAGTTGGGGTATGGAATATTCGTAAAGAGCTGAGTGGCAGTGTGGGGGTAGGAAAAACTTGGATGCATGGGTAATAGGAAAGGGACAAGTACCGTGTGTTCTGTTACCTAAAATACCGCACTATACTCCCATCGCAGGCGCAACAATTTGATTACGGTTAATTAGTTTCTTATGATTGTTCCGCGGTCACGGCAGGCTTCCATTTAAATCGCTTCTCGTTGGGACGCGGCTGCGCTAAGTTTTATTAATAAGTCGTCAACATTGTGGTCCAACCACCACGGTCCATTCTTTGTCTTGGCACGTTGTTTTGCCCGTCGCGGGCCAGAAGCCGGTTTTGCGCTATAATTAAACTGTGGGTTAAATTACGTTGGATCCGATTGCATTGCACACAGATGTATCATGTGTATCGAAGACTTTCTCCGACAATTTTTACTCGCGCGCGTGCCTTTCCGGGGAACGTGTCAGCTTGTTGCAGAGGTTACCGGTACACCCTTTTACGGATTCAAGCCGTAAGAATGTTGCGCGTGTTCGTGTAGAACGTACAAGACTGTTAACCCTTTGGATTCCACGTCCCTGTTACTTAAGTGTTTTATTTGAAAGTTACTTCGACGACAGTTCATTGATCGGAAGTAAAATTACCCGTTTTCTTTTACTAGTCTTATTGAAGGTAACTGGCGTTTTGCCGATATTTTCGTGATGTTTCACTTCTCTAGTGGAAAATAAGAAGCCGCCGATATTGTCAGAAGGCAAGCGACTCATGTTTTATGTAGCAGAGCCCCTGTGAGTGCTAAGGTGCACAGAGTATGAACCTGATTTTATTGCTGTACTGTGCAGTGTCCGATGTTGTGAGTCTGAATGTGCACTGCCCGGGGTTTTGAGTCTGAATATCTACTGAGCGAGGTTTCGAATCTGAACGTCGGAAAACGGCATTGCCGGGTTTTAGGGAAAGCTTGTTGGTGGAGGGGGTAACTGAGTTGGGGTATGGAATATTCGTAAAGAGCTGAGTGGCAGTGTGGGGGTAGGAAAAACTTGGAAGCATGGGTAATAGGAAAGGGACAAGTACCGTGTGTTCTGTTACCTAAAATACCGCACTATACTCCCATCGCATTGTTCTGCGTCGTGCAACAGCAGGCGCAACAATTTGATTACGGTTAATTAGTTTCTTATGATTGTTCCGCAGTCACGGCAGGCTTCCATTTAAATCGCTTCTCGTTGGGACGCGGTTGCGCTAAGTTTTATTAATAAGCCGTCAACATTGTGGTCCAACCACCACGGTCCATTCTTTGTCTTGGCACGTTGTTTTGCCCGTCGCGAGCCAGAAGCCGGTTTTGCACTATAATTAAACTGTGGATTAAATTACGTTGGATCCGATTGCATTGCACACAGACGTATCATGTGTATCGAAGACTTTCTCCGACAATTTTTATTCGCGCACGTGCCTTTCCGGGGAACGTGTCAGCTTGTTGCAGAGGTTACCGGTACACCCTTTTACGGATTCAAGCCGTAAGAATGTTGCGCGTGTTCGTGTAGAACGTACAAGACTGTTAACCCTTTGGATTCCACGTCCCTGTTACTTAAGTGTTTTATTTGAAAGTTATTTCGAAGACAGTTCGTTGATCGGAAGTAAAATTACCCGTTTTCTTTTACTAGTCTTATTGAAGGTGACTGGCGTTTTGCCGATATTTTCGTAATGTTTCACTTCTCTAGTGGAAAATAAGAAGCCGCCGATATTGTCAGAAGGCAAGCGACTCATGTTTTATGTAGTAGAGCCCTTGTGAGTGCTAAGGTGCACAGAGTATGAACCGTTTCTTTCCGAATTATGTTGAAAGGAGTATTAGAAGCTCGCTGAGAATGAGTATTTGTGGAATTTTGATATATCTTTCATGCGAGAGTAAGAAGTCTATGGTATTATGGGAACGTAAGCAATATACATTTTATGTAGATCCTAGCTCGTGAATGTTAATGCGCACGTGATTAACCCCTCGGATTTCCGTATTTCGACGTTATTTCAAGTGCCTTATTTACAAGCTACTTCAAAAGGCAGTTGCTTGTTTGTGAAATTTCACGATATTTTTTATAGGAACATTCTCATAAATAAATAATAATGATAGATAAATAAAATGAAACGAAACCTAGAAGCGTACCCTTTGAGGCATGTAATGTGAGTTCACTCGACATTCATCAATATCGACAGATTGGGTTTGATTGTTCTGCGTCGTGCAACAGCGTACTGTTTATTTTCTGACACAAACAAACCTGTATGTGAACCCTTCAAAGCTTTTTTTTGTTAATAGAAGGGATCATATACAACGTTACTTACCTCGTAAAAAACGTTGCGGAATATAATACATATTTATATAACAGAGTTAATATACATATATACATATTACAGAGTTAATATACATCGACGTTAAAATATAGCAATTCGCCTACGTTCAGTTCATTCTCCTCTAGTTCCCGACATCCGTTTCATCGTTTATTTTAGTACCATCCTTTAGTCGCGTATATTGAGATCAAAAATAGGACTTCCTGACTACATTGATACTCCAGCTTCGTAATTTAGGCGTTTGGCAATTTGGTGTTAGGCGCTTAGAGTTCTTTAATTTCATTAATTTAATTTACTTACACCTTGGCTTTGCGATATGTTGCCGCATGTGTAAAATTAAGCAGAGTTAATATGTATCGACGTTACATTATAGCAATTTGCCCACGTTCAGCTCATTTTTTTCTTGTTTCCGACATCCGTTTCATCGTTCATTTTGGTACCATCCTTTGGCCACGATAATTGAGATCAAAAATAGGACATCCTGACTACATTGATATTCCAGCGTCGTGAATTAGGTGCTTGGCAATTTTGTGTTAGGTTCTTTAGAGTTCTTTAATTTCGTTAAATTAATTTAGTTATATTTCAGATTTGCGGTATGTTATCCCCTGTATAAAATTAAACAGAGTTAATATATATCAACGTTAAATTATAGCAATTTGCCTATGTTCAATTGATTCTCCTCTTGTTTCCAAGATGCGTTTCCTCGTTCAATTTGGTACCATCCTTTGGTCACACATATTGAGATCAGAAATAGGACTTCCTGACTACATTGATACTCCGGCTTCGTGAATTAGGTGTTTGGCAATTTTGTGTTAGGTTCTTTAGAGTTCTTTAATTTCGTTAAATTAATTTAGTTATACTTTGGCTTTGCGGTATGTTACCCCCTGTATACAATTAAACAGAGTTAATATATATCAACGTTAAATTATAGCAATTTGCCTACGTTCAATTGATTCTCCTCTTGTTTCCAAGATGCGTTTCTTCGTTCAATTTGGTACCATCCTTTGGTCACACATATTGAGATCAAAAATAGGCCTTCCTGACTACATTGATACTCCGCCTTGCAGTTATCATTAGTGGCACATCAAAAGTGACATTCTGCCCTTACACTACACCTTTTCATTACAGTCGCCTGACCCCATGGTGTACTTTTTCCCCTTTAAGTTCATTCACCTCTTCTTCGCGCAATCTGTTACTTCCTTCGTCTTGGTGCCATCATTTGCTTGCGTACGTTAACTTCAAAAATCAGTTATCAGAAGTGGCACATCAAAAGTGACATTCTGCCCTTACACTACACCTTTTCATTACAGTCGCCTGACCCCATGGTGTACTTTTTCCCCTTTAAGTTCATTCACCTCTTCTTCGCGCAATCTGTTACTCCCTTCGTCTTGGTGCCATCATTTGCTTGCGTACGTTAACTTAAAAAATAAGCCACTCTGACCACATACATATTCCGCCTTACACACACGACACGCAATGTGTTTCTCCTCTAGCAAGGATTAACTGCGCTAACGTTGAAATGATGATGAGCGGTTCGATTAGTCGCGGGGCAAGGCGTGCGGAGCCGTGGCCAACGTCGGCAACAATTTCGTCGGCAAAGGGCAACCGGTTTTGGGTGAACAGCTTCGGCTCAGTGGATCCTCGAGAAATGAAATTTTGAACGCGCTGCCGGCGCACGGTGGGCCGACAGTGAATTTTTAACAATCCGCATTTGAGCATGCGGACCCGCATCTCGCAACATATTCCACGTTGCGCCGCTGGGGCGATATACGAGGGGCAGAGCGCTGTTCTGATAAGCCACTTCGGGACGGCTTAGTGCGGCGCCGATCATTTTACCCGGCTGCTGTTCTCGGCGGATAATGATTGAGCCGCGCACCGGCGCGAAACGCTTCGACGGCGCTATGCGTTTTTTGCCCGCAAAACAATGTGGGGCGGAGGCGAGTAAGAACGACCGACGAGTTCGTTGCTTCCCGGGGAGATTAAATTTTCATAGACGCCGTGCCGCGCGGCCCGAGAAAGGGGCTAACGCGATCGACGAAAAAACTGGGCGTGATCAGTGATGCCGGGGGATGTTTTTGGCCGAGCACCGCTCTTGTTTCGCAGCGATTCAAGGGGTCTGGGTTGTAGGATATAAAAACAGACGTTTTTTGAGAATTTCGTAAACGGAGTGTCTGATAGATTAACGTGAAACAATTTGGAATATATTTGTGCGTTTTATACAAAACCGGACGTGACGAGTGATGCCGGGGGATGTTTTTGGCCGAGCACCGCTCTTGTTTCGCAGCGATTCAAGGGGTGTGGACTGTAGAACATAAAAACAGACGTTTTTTGAGAATTTCATAAACGGAGTATCTAATAGATTAAAATGAAATACGTTGGAATATATTTGTGCGTTTCATATAAAACTGGATGTGATCAGTGATGCCGGGGGATGTTTTTGGCTGAGCACCGCTCTTATTTCGCACCGATTCAAGGGGTCTGGGTTGTAGGATATAAAAACAGACGGTTTTTAAGAATTTCATAAACGGAGTGTCTGATAGATTAACGTGAAATACGTTGGAATATATTTGTGCGTTTGATACAAAACCGGACGTGACGAATGATGCCGGAAAATGTTTTTGGCTGAGTTGCGCTTTTGTTTCGCAGCGATTCAGGGGGTCTGGGTTGTAGGATATAAAAACAGACGGTTTTTAAGAATTTCGTAAACGGAGTGTCTGATAGATTAACGTGAAATACGTTGGAATATATTTGTGCGTTTTATACAAAACCGGACGTGGCGAGTGATGCCGGGGGATGTTTTTGGCCGAGCACCGCTCTTGTTTTGAAGTGATTCAAGGGGTGTAGATTGTAGAACATAAAATGAGACGGTTTTTGAGAATTTCATAAACGGAGTATCTGATAGATTAATGTAAAATACTTTGGAATATATTTCTGTGTTTCGTATAAAACTGGGCGTGATCAGTGATGCTGGGGGATGTTTTTGGCCGAGCACCGCTCTTATTTCGCAGCGATTCAAGGGGTCTGGGTTGTAGAATATAAAAACAGACGTTTTTTCAGAATTTCAGAAACGGAGTGTTTGATAGATTAATGTGAAATACTTTGGAATATATTTGTGCATTTTATACAAAACCGGACGTGACGAGTGATGCCGGGGGATGTTTTTGGCCGAGCTGCGCTCTTGTTTCGCAGCGATTCAAGGGATGTAAAACATGAAACAAGACATTTTTCGAGAATTTCGTAAACGGAGTATCTGATAGATTAATGTAAAATACTTTGGAATATATAACATAAAAGCATAATATAAAACATAAAAACAGACGTTTCTTGAGAATTTCATAAACGGAGTATCTGATAGATTAAAATGAAATACGTTGGAATATATTTATGCGTTTCATATAAAACTGGATGTGATCAGTGATGCCGGGGGATGCTTTTGGCCGAGCACCGCTCTTGTTTCGAAGTGATTCAAGGGGCGTAGATTGTAAAACATAAAATGAGACGGTTTTTGAGAATTTCATAAACGGAGGATCTGATAGATTAAAATGAAATACGTTGGAATATATTTGTGCGTTTCATATAAGACACGATGTGATCAGTGATGCCAGGAAATGTTTTTGGCCGAGCACCGCTCTTGTTTCGCAGCGATTCAAGGGGTCTGGGTTGTAGGATATAAAAACAGACGTTTTTTGAGAATTTCATAAACGGAGTGTTTGATAGATTAACGTGAAATACTTTGGAATATATTTGAGCGATTCATACAAAACCGGACGTGTCGAATGATGCCATTGGATTTTTTTTTTTGTACTAACTTGCGGTACACAAAAACACGTGTGTCTTGGATACTTCATAAACAATGTGTCATAGATAGAATAATTTCAAATGCTTTGCAGTACGTTGATGCGATCGACGAAAAATTGAACGTCGACACTGATGTCGCGGGATACTTTCGGTTGAGCTTTGCTAGTGTTTCCTGCCGACTGAAGGGATGTGTGCAGTTTATTAAACATTTTCTTGGAAATTTCATGAATGAAACACCTGACAGATTAGCTCGAAAATTTTTCGAACATTTTTATGGGCGCAACGAAAAGAACGAATGTGAATCTTTTATTGGGCTAACTCCAGTGGAACGTGCGCTGTCGGGTAAAAGGAAACCTAACTTACAGTCCACAAAAGCGGAAGTTTCTTTAAAATTACTCAAAAAAAAACTTCGTAGATTAACTTGAAACTTGTGGGGATATTTCGATCGACCCTGATGATTATGTATGAGTATTCGTAAATTTGCATTCATAGTCATATTAACATCAGGGTATACCCAGCGGAAAAAAATATGTTGGTTGACAAGATTTCTCCTCTTACAAAGGCGTGAAATAACATGTGCCTACATGATTTTATTGCAGACGAACGTTACTACTATGGATAACGCTTAAGTAGAAAAAGTACCAAGTAATAAGACAGATAAAAATATGAACATATCAATAAAAATTGGTTAACAAAGTTGTTTAACAATTGTTGGCTTTTCACCGAAAATTTGCTTAGTTTAAAAACGTTACTACTATGGATAACGCTTAAGTAGAAAAAGTACCCAGTAATAAGACAGATAAAAATATGAACATATCAACAAAAATTGTTTAACAAAGTTGTTTAACAATTGTTGGCTTTTCGCCGAAAATTTGCTTAGTTTAAATTGAATACAAAGATTTATTACATGCATCGAATCGACAGTAATAGGAGAGAAAGACCTGTATGCGTTTGCTACCTGGCAAAAATTAAAAATTGATGGATCTGATGATGTCTTTCAAAATATATCAATGCCGAAAATATTCTTTCGATCAAAACAACGTTAAACTTTTATGTCGTTTCGGTTCGGCGCGTCCCGAAAATCCATTATTTTTACGAAAACCGTTTTCTTACCCGACAATAATCTGCACATTTTGAACTTGCAGACAAAACAATAAAATTTGATTTTTTCGTCGGTGCACACCATACTCTGTCAAAACTCCGATTGCCAAGAATATTTTATCGACGGCGAGTTATTATTTCCAAGCCAGAAAACATTTGCCTATTTCAAATCAAGACGGGATATCGTTGTTCCGAAATAAGCAACACGCTAGACTCTGTTTACTTCTTCGTTTGCTTATTACGGGTCAAGCATGTATCGTTTTGTCTAAAAATATTCAACACGCTCGGAAATGGTCAATTATGGATCAGGGATGTACTTCGGCTTCGTTTTGTTGCTGAGCAGGACGACCGTTGTAACAAAGGCTTTTATGTATAAATTTAATTTTATAATTACAATTGAAAATGCCTTCGCACTTTATAAAAGAGAAGCCGGATAAAATGTGCAAATCACAACCTCAGTGAATTGTTCGCCCTTCTGTTAATTATTTCGTTATCGTATCCGATGTGTATTCAGACAAATATAAAAATGGCTCCTCTTTAGCACTGACAGCCATAATTTTCACGAAAAAGTTTGACTTACTGCCGTCATATGATAAGAATTACTGCCCGTCACGGGCACGTTTTATGACCTTCGTTACAAATTGAAGGTATGCCATCGACATGTTTTTGCAAATGAAAACATTTTAGTTCTAACACGGAGCTTTCGTTATTCAATAAGTTTCTTAAAAATTAACATTTCGATTTAGTATGATACTTTTCAAAGTGTGGTCCAGCATGTAATGGAACGGTATACGGTGAACACGTAAATTCAGTTGAAGTCCTTTTTTCCATATATGCGTATATATACCTATGCAGACATATATATATGTGTATATATATACATTTCGACTTATACATATGTACACATATATACATAAATACCATATATATACATATGTTTTATACTATTCGCAGATTTTCTCTTTTCTTCTTTGAAAAAAACATCTTTGATGTCATACATGCAAATTTTGTGATTATTAAATTTATGCATATACATTTGCGCATATGCATAACAAGCAAATTATGTGATTACTAAAAAATGTTAAATAACCGTAATAAAAAATGCTATAAACACGCGGAGTCGGTCGTCTGGGTAAAGAGCCTCGGTGGTCATAGTGTCACATGAATAAAATCATCTCCCGTTTTTGGGAGATGTGGCACCGAAAGTGCTAAACTCCGCGCGCACGTCTCGATATAAAATACATTCTCCGGGATCCTTGATTACGGTGATCCTTTTGAGGGCGTCTTAACGTGGTCGCCTTAATGCCGGGGAGCTCACCTTCGTCTGGCTCTCGATGGAGAGTAATCTGAGCATGCGGTAGCCTTTAATAACACGAGATGGCGAGGGGCGAGTAGAATGAGTCGATGAATAGGCCGCCGCAACGCTGCTCTCGGCCGCTTCTTTGTCGAGGCATGCCGTAACGCCGCACTTTTTCGACACTCCTCCGTAATTACTTCGCGTGTGTTTCGCGAATTAATTAACGGCCGCGTGATACCTGCGAGTATAATGACGCTTTGTGTCTTTACGCACCTGGGGCCCCGTGGGTTACCGGCGTGTTCGTATTGAGCGTTAGTGCGGATTAAACAAAGTGGAAATTAAGCACTCGTGTTATCTGAGAAAGTGAGATTACGGGTGTCTGGAACGAAGTAATGCGCGAAAATATTCAATTTGTGCAGGGAGTTGCTGGGGTTCCAAAGACAAAATTCTCATGTGGTGTCAAATTTGACAAACTAAGTACAGGTAACCCTCCTATAACACGGTAGTTAGGTAACTAGAAAATGCCGTGTTGTGTGAAACCGTGTTGCATGAGACCCTGAGCTAGTACAAAAAGGGGGGTTACGTTCCAAAAACGTATTAAAAACAAATATTTTTTTTAATTCGACATAAACAACTTAATTTTTATTAAAAGTATAAATGTATGTACAACACAAAAAACAAAAAAATTTAATCTAACGCCACCATAATTTAATGAATTTATTGGTCGTCACTGCTCAGTATAATCAACCGAAAACGTTTTTTCGGTGGAACGATATTGCCTTCACTTTCAGAACTTTTTTCTCTATTCAAAGTTTTTGTATGTTTTCCCCTCTTACAATTTTAAAAAAATCTGTAATCGAACTTTGCTTGCTGGTTCTAACTAGGTCATTGTAAATTTCGCGGTATGGAGCTAAACAGTTTTGCAGCTCCCTTTTGAATTTTCGACTTCTTTCCGCGAAAGGGTCTGTATTCAAGAAAAATTACTCGAGATTTTAAACTAAGTGGCATAGGCCTTCTTGTATTTTTTTAATGTTAAATTCTTAACTGCACAATCTTCATCAGAATGCGTCCTCAAAATCGATTTGATTTGCATCTAGGGATGCCATTTCCATCAAATCCGCTTCGTCAACTTCCTCTTCCACTAATAAATCTTGAATGTCTTTGGTAGCCATATCCACAAAACCTTCGCCTCCGGTTGATTTAGCGACTTGTAATTGACACCAATTTCATTTTATGACGTTTCACGCATGTTTTCTGTTTCAACTGAAGGGGCCATATCTTCTTCCAACACGCATTTAAGGTTGATGTTTTTATTTCTTTCAGCGACAAGGATATGTAATGTCCTACGGGGGACACAGGCCCCGATAAGAGGAACAACCGTGTTATAGGATACGTGTTGCGCGAAAGTGTTCCCGCAATTTACGAATCGTGTTATAGCGAAACCGTGTTATAAGATACCGTGTTATAGGAGGGTTACCTGTATCTAAGTCGTTTGCGTGATAATACTTGATTGGCGCATTACACTTTTATATTGAGAAATGTATATTGACCGCGTGATACCTGCGAGTATAATGACGCTTTGTGTCTTTACGCACCTGGGGCCCCGTGGGTTACCGGCGTGTTCGTATTGAGCGTTAGTGCGGATTAAACAAAGTGGAAATTAAGCACTCGTGTTATCTGAGAAAGTGGGATTACGGGTGTCTGGAACGAAGTAATGCGCGAAAATATTCAATTTGTGCAGGGAGTTGCTGGGATTCCAAAGACAAAATTCTCATGTGGTGTCATATTTGACAAACTAAGTATCTAAGTCGTTTGCGTGATAATACTTGATTGGCGCATTACACTTTTATATTGAGAAATGTATATCGACCGCGTGACACTTGGGAGTTTAATGACACTTTGTGTCTTTAGGGCCTGGAGGTACAGTTTGTGATACATGAGAACGTTGGCGTTGAACGTTAGGGTGGATTAAACAAAGTCGAAGTTAGACGTAACAAGTGAAAATACTCGATTGGTATATTGGATTTCTATAATCGCAAACATTATATTCTGAGCTGGCGTTATATCGCCAAAGTAAACATCCGAAAATCCAGACTGACGCAATACGTAGAGATACTCGATTGGTATATTGAGTTTCTGTCATCACAGAGTTAAGACTCGACAAACATGCATTCGACTGTCTAGACTGAGATAATGCAGAAAAATACTTGAATGTCACGTCTTCTTTCTGCAATCGATGACGTTAGCGGAATATCGCGGTTTCTTGAGCTTCGGAAGCCTTAGGTCTTATTGTTAACCGCATACCGTTCGCCATCTTGGCAGGAACGTTGAAAATTCCCCGCCCACCCAGCCATCGTTACATATGTAACCAATCAAATCATAGCTTTGTCTCTGAGCAGCATGAGAGCTTCGAAATTACTACGAACTCCTGATCCGTGAAGACTCTCTTTCAGAATATCGAGTAGAGAATGTATCCATTCGAAACTCCAGATGTAATGTACGAAGAAACCTTACACATTAATATCCAAAAGCAAATTATTACGAGTTATTGCAATTAGTGGAACTTTAAATGTTACAACAACCATACTACATTTCTGATTATATTATGGTAATATGAATAACAAATAATAATGAAGAATTCCCCGCCCATCCAGCCATCGTTACATATGTAACCAATCAAATCATAGCTTTGTCTCTGAGCAGCATGAGAGGTTCGAAATTGCTTCGAACTCCTGATCCGTGAAGACTCTCTTTCAGAATATCGAGTAGAGAATGTATCCATTCGAAACTCCAGATGTAATGTACGAAGAAACCTTACACATTAATATCCAAAAGCAAATTATTACGAATTATTGCAATTAGTGGAACTTTAAATGTTACAACAACCATACTACATTTCTGATTACATTATGGTAATATGAATAACAAATAATAATGAAGAATACCCCGCCCACCCAGCCATCGTTACATATGTAACCAATCAAATCATAGCTTTGTCTCTGAGCAGCATGAGAGGTTCGAAATTGCTACGAACTCCTGATCCGTGAAGACTCTCTTTCAGAATATCGAGTAGAGAATGTATCCATTCGAAACTCCAGATGCATTGTACGAAGAAACCTTACACATTAATATCCAAAAGCAAATTATTACGAATTATTGCAATTAGTGGAACTTTAAATGTTACAACAACCATACTACATTTCTGATTATATTATGGTAATATGAATAACAAATAATAATGAAGATTTTAATAATAATCATCGTTAAATATTAATATGACAATTGATTACTTTGCAACAACGCCACTATATAGCGTGTAGCCTCAGGCTGCGAGTATTCATCGTGCAGCAAATGAAATGCGACACCCATTAGAACTGAATTTACCGAAGTTACACATAGTCCATTGGATTTTAACCTTCTGCACTCCTTTACGAGCGTCCCATGTTAATTTTATTCCCATGTGCACCCATTGTCGAGTCATATATGATATTTGTAAATTGTCCATTCAAATATTCATAACGTTTTGTGATACTCATTTTATTTGAATAAGCAACGGTACATGAAGATGTAACCCATTTTAACATAAGTGAAATGATGTTCAACCCATTTTATGATGAAAATAAGTGGGCACCGAGGAATAATTGCATATTTATACTTTGGAATGTATCTTCTCACTAAGAATTTCATACGTGATCCTGTTAGGTGTTTCTTTTACTTTGTCATATTTATACAAATTTTTTTTTATTATCCAGTAAAAAAATTTATCGTGAAATTCTAAAAATATTTGTTTCCAGCAATATTATTTTTACCATTACTAACCGTAACACTATTATCCAATCCAATGATACTTTTACCCAATACTCTTTACCAATACTATGTACAATGTAATGAGCAAGAAAAATTGTTTACGTTGTTTCCAATCAACCAACTGTACGTTGAAGTAGCTTTTAAATAAACCGCATAAAATAACGCGGGGGTACTGATATTCAAATGGTTAATCATACACCTCATATTCACGAAACAGTGACTGCATAAGAAGTGTGTTCCAGTAATATCACCGGCATTTTATATTTCAGCAAAAAGTAATTATGAAATTTCACATTTATCAGTTTTCAGCGAAGTTCAAATGCTAATTTCAATACAATCAATAAAAGAACCGTTAATATTGCTTCCATCTAATCAACTGTCCATCGTTACCCTCCAACTAAACTGCTTAAAAGTACGTGGAGGCATTGGTGTCCAAAGGGTTAATCGAACACATCATATTCACGAACTAGTGGCTGCATAAGAAGTGTGTTCCAGTAATGTCGTAACTTATATTCCAGCGAAAACTATTTCTGAAATTCCATGTTTTTCAGTTCTCAGCAAAGTTCAATTGTTATTTTCGACACAATTAATAAAAAAAGCCGTTAACATTGCATCCACTCAACCATCGCTGTATTCCAACTTGACCGCCTAAAAGAACATGAAGGTATTGGTGTCCAAAGGGTTAATCGTACACCTCATATTCGCGAACTAGTGGCTGCATAAGAAGTGTGTTCCAGTAATGTCGTAGCTTATATTCCAGCGAAAACTATTTCTGAAATTTCATGTTTTTCAGTTCTCAGCAAAGTTCAATTGTTATTTTCGACACAATTAATAAAAAAAGCCGTTAACATTGCATCCACTCAACCATCGGTGTATTCCAACTTGACCGCCTAAAAGAACATGAAGGTATTGGTGTCCAAAGGGTTAATCGTACACCTCATATTCACGAACTAGTGGCTGCATAAGAAGTGTGTTCCAGTAATGTCGAAACTTATATTCCAGCGAAAACTATTTCTGAAATTTCATGTTTTTCAGTTCTCAGCAAAGTTCAATTGTTATTTTCGACACGATTAATAAAAAAAGCCGTTAACATTGCATCCACTCAACCATCGCTGTATTCCAACTTGACCGCCTAAAAGAACATGAAGGTATTGGTGTCCAAAGGGTTAATCGTACACCTCATATTCGCGAACTAGTGGCTGCATAAGAAGTGTGTTCCAGTAATGTCGTAACTTATATTCCAGCGAAAACTATTTCTGAAATTTCATGTTTTTCGGTTCTCAGCAAAGTTCAATTGTTATTTTCGACACAATTAATAAAAAAAGCCGTTAACATTGCATCCACTCAACCATCGCTGTATTCCAACTTGATCGCCTAAAAGAACATGAAGGTATTGGTGTCCAAAGGGTTAATCGTACACCTCATATTCACGAACTAGTGGCTGCATAAGAAGTGTGTTCCAGTAATATCACCGGCATTTTATATTTCAGCAAAAAGTAATTATGAAATTTCACATTTATCAGTTTTCAGCGAAGTTCAAATGCTAATTTCAATACAATTAATAAAAGAACCGTTAATATTGCTTCCATCTAATCAACTGTCCATCGTTACCCTCCAACTAAACTGCTCAAAAGTACGTGGAGGCATTGGTGTCCAAAGGATTAATCGTACACCTCATATTCACGAACTAGTGGCTGCATAAGAAGTGTGTTCCAGTAATGTCGTA
The DNA here is from genome assembly GCA_033815515.1 of Cryptocheilus praepositus. NCBI lineage: Eukaryota > Metazoa > Arthropoda > Insecta > Hymenoptera > Pompilidae > Cryptocheilus > Cryptocheilus praepositus. Next base: position 1,993,450 of record JAWWQZ010000143.1, read on the forward strand.
ACTAATATTCCAGCGAAAACTATTTCTGAAATATCATGTTTTTCAGTTCTCAGCAAAGTTCAACTGTTATTTTCGACACAATTAATAAAAAAAGCCGTTAACATTGCATCCACTCAACCATCGCTGTATTCCAACTTGACCGCCTAAAAGAACATGCAAGTATTGGTGTCCAAAGGGTTAACCGTGCGTCTCACATCCACGAGTTCCCAACTGCATAAGACGTGCGTTGGTTGCGATCCGGTAATATCGCAGACTGACCGTAAAACATTTGGCGAGCGTCTAGCCGGTGGATGGTTGCGAAGCGTTTACTTCTGTCCCGAATTGCGTATTCGTGCTAGCGGTGCAAACGTGCAACCGGGCTTTAATATCGCGATATGACGGGCCCGGTGGCAAGTTCCGATGAATAGAATGCGAAACACTTCTCTCCGGGCGATTTCTCGTTAAAACGCTACAATTACCGGGCGAAGTTGGTTTTGCCGACGCCACCGAAACTGCCTGCAGAACTCGGCGCGCCGGCTGCCACAATTGTTGTCATTGGGGGAGGTAGATAGCGCGCTGTGGAAAAGTCATGTTGTCATCCGCGTGAAGTGTAGCCGAGCGTGCAAAAAAAAGAGCGTTTGACAAGAGACGGTGGATTCTGGCGCGAGACGGCGACGTAGTGTTCGAATTTTATGCAGGTATTTGAGGTGCTTCTTAGCTGACGTGACCGAGGTGAGGAAGTGAGAGGGTGCACGGAAAATGACGGGCGAGGAGAATAGTGGAAGACAGCGCGAAATGTGCACACCATGGGGTTAGATGGTTATGTAGGATGTGTGATTTTATATGAACGAACAATGAGAAAATGTGCGTATGAGAGAGAGAAAGCGAGAATGAGAAAGAATGTGTTACACACCACACTTTCACTTCTCAAAACGAGTCGTTTCGCCCGGAGTCCTGTTCCATCCCCAAAACAACGCCTTATACCTGCATTCTCGAGACTCCTCAAAAATAGCCTTCAAGGCATTCATTATACTTCCAAGACTCCGTTCCCTAATCCTCCGTGACCATTTCAAGTACCTTCCTAACATCTTTATTACTTCAGCGTTGCACTTAGTCTTCAATATTCAGTCAAGTCCCAATACCCGCTTTCTCTTTTACTAAGACATGCTGCAACCACATGTCGCCCCACTCAACAGCGAAAAAGGGGAAACACTGTATTTTCCGCAATAGGTGGAGCAAACTTGCATCCAATCATAGGTTAACAACATCACCAGAAAAAACCTCCCTGGTTGGCAAATCCCTTTCCTTTCCTAAAAACTTGCACGAGCCCTTTCCTTCATGATTCTTCCAAAACGACGAGAAGGGTACTCTGATTCAAACTCTCGCACCAACAACACGCGTCACTAAACAATCCGTTACAACGTTACACAATACTTACACTCGACACTCAACACGCGAACATTACTGTATCACGACAAACTAACTTAGTATCCAAACCCGTTTGTTATATATTGTTAGAGAAAATATACGTTCTTTGTTACCTCATTACATACAACAAAATCATTCTCATCTCCCTAAACGGTCGTGAGAAAACGCGCATAATTCAAGTGGCACAACGCGTCGAGGATTTACAACCCTTGTAGAATCGACGACACAGAACGCGATTCTCGTTTGAACGGTGCGCGTAACAGAATGCATGTATTTATGTTTGTTATTAGGAATGTTCTAGAAACCAAGCAGTATAAAAGTGTTGAGCGCGATATTGAAATAAGCGAGACTTTGCGAAACCTTCAAGCGTAACAGTGTGTGCATCTTAGCGAATATTTAGAGATTATCAGCGAATGCGTTTAGTGAGTTTTGAGCGAACCTTTATTAGCGTTTAATACAGAGTGCAGTGCGAGAAACATTAGAACCATTACTTTTGTGTTTAAAACCGTTTAATATATGATTCCAATCAAAAAATCCTACAGTTATAATGAAAAAATGTAGTGTAAGGGCAATTGTCACTTTTGATATGCCACTTCTAATGACTGCAAGGCGGAGTATCAATGTAGTCAAGATGTCATATTTCTGATTTTAATATACGCGACTGAAGGATGGTATCAAAATGAACGAAGAAACGGATGTCGGAAACGAGGGGAGAATGAACTTAACGTGTGTGCATTGCTTTAATTTAACGTCAATATATGTTAACTCTGTTTAATTTTACACAGACGATAACGTAGTGCAGGACCAAAGTGTAACTAAATTAAAATAATGAAATTAACGCTAGGTTTACGGTTTACGGTTTACGGTTTACATCCACATAAAATGGTTACACGGCGCAGTACTCTAAAAACTTGTAAAATATTTACCTGCGCACTCTCATGCATATGACTGCGTCAGAGAAAATGATGTTAAAAACAATTAAATGTTGTCTTAACAATTAACCGACCGATCGGGAAGATCCACTTTGACTTTAGCAACGCGTTTCCTTTTTTCTGTTATTATCAGTTACCTTTGTCTGGAGTTGTTCGCAATTATTGACGAACTATGTCTATAAAGCACAGTATATAATAAAATCCACCAATTTAGTGGTAAAAATTAGTTAAAAAGTTACACAATCAGTTGGGATTAAATAAAGTTATAGTAGTATGACATGTGACAAGTAAATATTAAGAAACGCATAATCCACTGAATAAACTGGCATGCTGTGAGCGATATCATACAGTAAAAAAAATATTAAAACGCATTACTATTTATTCATTTCACATTTGGGTCATGTTATTTATCTTCAGTCATCTTTAACACTAGGTTTACGGGCGTTTCTTATATACCTACTTCTACGAGCACCCGTAAAATTGACGGGTGGGTGAAAATACGTATTTACATTAAAAAATCAATTTATTCAAACTAAGTCTGAGTTGAACAATATAAGGCTGCACGTAAAAAGAAAGTATTAATAAGTCAAGATTTTTTTTCCGAATATCTTTTCGATACGACATTTAGTCTGCTGCATGCTTTGAGTTTCGAATGACGCGAGGATCACTCTGGTAAGTGAGTTCGTTCAATATGAAGTAACATGACACCAGGGCTACACAATTTGCTTTGTCAGATTATCGAGGCGCTATTGAGATAATGAGTTGAGGGGCATCTTAAACATTTCTTTCACTCTTATATTTACTATTGGAGGAATAATTTTACAAACGAAGCAAATGTATAAAGATTGTTTACGTAATCAGCTAACCCATCAATTTGACGCGTTTCGTAGAGATAGGTATACCACATACAAATTTCAAAATTTAGAAAGCTTAAGTCAATAATGATTGTGTGTATAAACTCTTTTAATGAAATTATGAACTTACGATGCAAAGTAGTTAAAATTATTGCTATGGTTTTTTGCGTGTTTCATTTTAAAGTTTGAAATCCGTCTAAGTGACGGGTCCCGTAAGCCTAGTGTTAAAAATACGCGTGGCGCCCAACGTGTTAATTTATACACTCGATGAATTTTTTATTCATTTTATTCATTTTATTCAGAAAAAGGTATCATACGAAGAGATGTTATTCTATACCTTCGATTGAATATTTTATGTAGTGTCCACCTTGCCAGTTGTATCACCAAGTGACACCCTATATACACATTTTACCTTTCCGTCAAGCGGCAGCTCCGAAAAATGCGCAATCTTTTATTAGAAATCGCCCTGAAGGAAGTCTCGCAATTTACCAACACACGTTTCGCGACTCATTCCATCTCGATCTGGCATAAATGTATGTACAGCGTCTTCCGCGAACGGCGCACATCAACAAGGTTGCGAAAACTCATCGTCGACCTAAAAGTGCCAGGTAAGATCGCGCCGATTAGATTCGCCATTAAACCGCAGAATTAAATTGCGAAGGCGAGGGCGTCGGGAATTTTTTGAAAATTCGCCATCCAGCTGGCTGAAATGCGGCACTCAGCGCAGTAAAACCTTTCACAATGTCCCTACTGATCCTTTCTTCACAATGCCCTCCCCGATATTTTTACGCCCATCTAAAGGTTATTCTGGTACCTATGTTATTATAAGCAGAGTCAGCCAACTGTGCAATGTATGTAATGCAGCACGTGATGCGGGCCTTTTAACGAAAATTAATGGCTTAACAGGTCAGAATATAACGAAAACTTTTTTAATTACATCTTTTTTTAGATGGAACTTTTTTAGCATCGGTGAGATGTTTCCAATTAAAATGAGATCAAACACGATGCAATTTGGACGACATTTCCTTGTTTAACACTTATCGCATAACTAATTCTATTTCGCAATCGCCTTGATTGCATTATAAAAATGGATTGTAAGTCACATTGGAAATAATACCGGTTCAGTGTTTTGAAGACCGTATCTGTTAGAGAAGTGTATAGTAGTGCAATATTCTACTTTAAATTGTATTTACAGTGAAAGTTATATAGAATACGTTCCCGTTTTATTGAGGCACAGCTTCTGCATTTGACACACAATTTTTTTAGATGAAACCTCTTATAACATCGACGAGATGTTTCCAATTAAAATGAAATCAAACACGATGCAATTTGGACGACATTTCCTTGTTTAACACTTATCGCATAACTAATTATATTTCGCAATCGCCTTGATTGCATTATAAAAATGGATTGTAAGTCACAATAGAAATAATACCGGTTCAGTGTTTTGAAGACCGTATCTGTTAGAGAAGTGTATAGTAGTGCGATATTCTACTTTAAATTGTATTTACAGTGAAAGTTATATAGAATACGTTCCCGTTTTATTGGGGCACAGCTTATGCATTTGACACACAATTTTTTTAGATGAAACCTTTTATAACATCGACGAGATGTTTCCAATTAAAATGAAATCAAACACGATGCAATTTGGACGACATTTCCTTGTTTAACACTTATCGCATAACTAATTATATTTCGTTATCGCCTTAATTGCATTACAAAAATGGATTGTAAGTCACAATAGAAATAATACCGGTTCAGTGTTTTGAAGACCGTATCTGTTAGAGAAGTGTATAGTAGTGCAATATTCTACTTTAAATTGTATTTACAGTGAAAGTTATATAGAATACGTTCCCGTTTTATTGAGGCACAGCTTATGCATTTGACACACAATTTTTTTAGATGAAACCTTTTATAACATCGACGAGATGTTTCCAATTAAAATGAAATCAAACACGATGCAATTTGGACGACATTTCCTTGTTTAACACTTATCGCATAACTAATTCTATTTCGTTATCGCCTTAATTGCATTACAAAAATGGATTGTAAGTCACAATAGAAATAATACCGGTTCAGTGTTTTGAAGACCGTATCTGTTAGAGAAGTGTACAGTAGTGCAATATTCTACTTTAAATTGTATTTACAGTGAAAGTTATATAGAATACGTTCCCGTTTTATTGAGGCACAGCTTATGCATTTGACACACAATTTTTTTAGATGAAACCTTTTATAACATCGACGAGATGTTTCCAATTAAAATGAGATCAAACACGATGCAATTTGGACGACATTTCCTTGTTTAACACTTATCGCATAACTAATTCTATTTCGCAATCGCCTTGATTGTATTATAAAAATGGATTGTAAGTCACAATAGAAATAATACCGGTTCAGTGTTTTGAAGACCGTATCTGTTAAAGAAGTGTATAGTAGTGCAATATTCTACTTTAAATTGTATTTACAGTGAAAGTTATATCGAATACCTTCCCGTTTTATTGAGGCACAGCTTATGCATTTGACACACAATTTTTTTAGATGAAACCTTTTATAACATCGACGAGATGTTTCCAATTAAAATGAAGTCAAACACGATGTAATTTGGACGACATTTCCTTGTTTAACACTTATCGCATAACTAATTCTATTTCGCAATCGCCTTGATTGCATTATAAAAATGGATTGTAAGTCACAATAGAAATAATACCGGTTCAGTGTTTTGAAGACCGTATCTGTTAGAGAAGTGTATAGTAGTGCAATATTCTACTTTAAATTGTATTTACAGTGAAAGTTATATAGAATACGTTCCCGTTTTATTGAGGCACAGCTTATGCATTTGACACACAATTTTTTTAGATGAAACCTTTTATAACATCGACGAAATGTTTCCAATTAAAATGAAATCAAACACGATGCAATTTGGACGACATTTCCTTGTTTAACACTTATCGCATAACTAATTATATTTCGTTATCGCCTTGATTGCATTATAAAAATGGATTGTAAGTCACAATAGAAATAATACCGGTTGAGTGTTTTGAAGACCGTATCTGTTAGAGAAGTGTATAGTAGTGCGATATTCTACTTTAAATTGTATTTACAGTGAAAGTTATATAGAATACGTTCCCGTTTTATTGAGGCACAGCTTATGCATTTGACACACAATTTTTTTAGATGAAACCTTTTATAACATCGACGAGATGTTTCCAATTAAAATGAAATCAAACACGATGCAATTTGGACGACATTTCCTTGTTTAACACTTATCGCATAACTAATTCTATTTCGCAATCGCCTTGATTGCATTATAAAAATGGATTGTAAGTCACAATAGAAATAATACCGGTTCAGTGTTTTGAAGACCGTATCTGTTAGAGAAGTGTATAGTAGTGCAATATTCTACTTTAAATTGTATTTACAGTGAAAGTTATATAGAATACGTTCCCGTTTTATTGAGGCACAGCTTATGCATTTGACACACAATTTTTTTAGATGAAACTTTTTATAACATCGACGAGATGTTTCCAATTAAAATGAAATCAAACACGATGCAATTTGGACGACATTTCCTTGTTTAACACTTATCGCATAACTAATTCTATTTCGTAATCGCCTTAATTGCATTACAAAAATGGATTGTAAGTCACAATAGAAATAATACCGGTTCAGTGTTTTGAAGACCGTATCTGTTAGAGAAGTGTATAGTAGTGCAATATTCTACTTTAAATTGTATTTACAGTGAAACTTATATAGAATACGTTCCCGTTTTATTGAGGCACAGCTTATGCATTTGACACACAATTTTTTTAGATGAAACCTTTTATAACATCGACGAGATGTTTCCAATTAAAATGAAATCAAACACGATGCAATTTGGACGACATTTCCTTGTTTAACACTTATCGCATAACTAATTATATTTCGTTATCGCCTTAATTGCATCATAAAAATGGATTGTAAGTCACAATAGAAATAATACCGGTTCAGTGTTTTGAAGACCGTATCTGTTAGAGAAGTGTATAGTAGTGCAATATTCTACTTTAAATTGTATTTGCAGTGAAATTTATATAGAATACGTTCCCGTTTTATTGAGGCACAGCTTATGCATTTGACACACAATATATGTTTTCATCTGTTTCTGCAACAATCGGTTTCCGTAATTCTATCGAAGCCATAGTGAAATATAATAAGTTATCCAATAAACATTCAGAGTAAAGTATGGCCCGGATTATTATTCGTGTGGCCTCATTTTAATCGATACAATACCATTGATACTTTATAAAAATAGTATTCTTTACATAGTATTAGCATGTCGAGTTTTAAGTACTTCGGTGCCTCTACTGTTATTTCATCCTTATATTTCTCTGACTGTGCTTGCCGTAGTTCGACAAGCTACCAAGAAAAGCTGCGAATCCGGAAAATGTGTCTCTGTTCCCACACCAGAGGGACACCTCGAAAGATTTTACTGTACATCGGAATTCCGGTATTAATCGATTTTCTGCGACAAGCGACCGGCTGGTGGGGGCTTATTCATTAAATCCACGCATGAAAGCTGGTAATATCTGTCCACATATTACGCTACGCGATTTTCAACGAGCCTCCGCGCACGTTGTCAGCACAAGTACACCAGTAACTTCGATCATGGCGCAAAATTGGCAAACGCGGGCGAATGTTGAACTTTTTCGTGCTTCGCCATATTGGGATACCTTTGACGAGCGCACTTTTATTTGCACGAGTCAACTTTCGGCCCATAATAAAAGCCGCGTCATGCCATCCGAGCTTCGATGCAACGCTCTCTGATTTTGTATCGTCGCTTGCTAAGGAGGTACGCGATGTAAAAAAATGTTCGCAAAACATAAAGGCTCGTTCTATCCTATTTCAAGTTAATAAGCAGCGTATTATTGAAAAATAATACGCCAATCACGTTGCATAAAATTGATTTTATGAAGTTATGGTTGCTCAAACTTTATTTCACATATAAAAGTGAGGTTGAGCAACTGTAACTCGATACTTATTCAGTATCTGTTCAAGAAAAATGAGGTTAAATGCAATGCTGTATCACACCTACAAACCCATATGGAATCACACTAAATTATAGCGTCAAAATAAATAATGTTATAAAAAAACACACAGATGTAATGTGTCAAAGATACTTCCTTACAAAATATAAACAGAAGGGCGATACATCTTATCGCATTAAGCAATGGAAATACAATGTACTATACTGCAATCCGGTTGCAGTCACAATTATTACTGTACGAGCTGAATACAGATGCGTTCTTCATCAAATAATTTTCTTCCATTATTTAATTTGGCGTAAATGAAGAATTACCATTAGAACTTCGTTGCACCTTACATCATGAATGAATAGGGTTCACACTAGTGAAAAGTATTTCGTCCTCAGCGAGTGCTTCGGCCGGAAGTACTCAATAGTCAAAGGGTTAACCGGCCATGCTTGCTTCCCAACGCGTTTGGAGACAATCGGAAAGGAAACAGTGGAAATACAATGTACTATACTGCAATCCGATTGCAGCCACAATTATCACTGTATGAGCTGAATACAGATGCGTTCTTCATCAAATAATTTTCTTCCATTATTTAATTTGGCGTAAATGAAGAATTACCATTAGAACTTCGTTGCACCTTACATCATGAATCAATAGGGTTCACACTAGTGAAAAGTATTTCGTCCTCAGCGAGTGCTTCGGCCGGAAGTACTCAATAGTCAAAGGGTTAACCGGCCATGCTTGCTTTCCAACGCGTTTGGAGACAATCGGAAAGGAAACAGTGGCAACGTACTGGTTTTGGTCGGCGCCTAAGGATAATGCCGAGTACACCCTGTTCGAGTGACAGGCGTGGGCCCCCATGAGGAATGAAACGGGTAGGGTGGTAGGCGCCTCACTTACTACCACAAATCTGATTTCTCTGTTGCTAACTAGGGAGAGAAATTGGGGAGGTATCTCTAACTACATGAATAGGGTCATGGCGGTGGAGACTTGTGTTTGTTTTGAATGGTGGTGGGAGAATGGGGATTTCTGTTTCGGATAATAGTGGAAGATGGCATGAATGTTTCTGTCTGTGTAGGTTCGTTTGCGATAAACTTGATGATCTAGCGACTCATCAATATTTCGCTTCACTATTATATTGAGGCACGGAATTTGCCTATTTCGTTCGACTACCATTGCGAATTCTGTATGGGGCGCTGTGAGTTTAGGAGTGACAAAAGCTGTGACAGGCGCTTGAGCGTGTGATCCACCAACAAGCGTATCAGTTATCGTGGCTCAGAATCGAGAATCAAAAAGAAAAATGTACACTCCAAGAAATCCTAACCCGTCCTAATGCATACGATAAAAAACGTAATCCATAGCAGGTGTCAATACTAGCCAAAGAGCACAGTTTTGCTGTCAGCCCCGCAAAAATGTCCGCAGAAGAAATAGTTAGTTGAAATTAAACAGCGATTTATGTCTCACTAGCTGAAACCTTCAACAACTCAAGAAACGGAATAACAAATAGCTTCCAACGAGCCAATCTATCACAACAAAACATCAGCAAGGACTAGCATTTGGTATTACCTACTCTAAGGTATGTATAATGGTAATACTCCCATTCTATCCTCGGACAAAGAAACGCTACGGTCGTAATGGACGTAATCGATTGCACCAACAAAATGAATAACGTGCTGGCTGACTCCGGCATATACAACAAATTTCACCGCAATCTCATCCATAATGGAAAAAAAACAACATCCTCCCTGATCAAAAACATCAACCTGCCTCACAAAATAACAAAATGTCTCCCCCTAAGAATTCTCACTTATTAGATTATATGACCACCCAAAAATATATAAAGATTCCGTCCCACTGAGACCCATCGTGAGACCCCATGCAACATTGGGGGCTCAACTTATCAACTAACCCGCTATCTTACCAAACAACAGAACCTCACCCGTTCAAACAACTTACACATCCAAAACTCCCTTGATTTTGTAAACAAGATTACGAGGATTATAACTCAACTAGGTAACATCTTGTTCAGCTTTGATATACTATCCTTGGCCGCAGCAGTCTCTGTAGAGAATACCCTTAATATCATTAAAAATTTCAGGACGACATCCTCCAACCTGCAACAACTCATAGTACACTGCTTAACATGCACATACTTTTCGCGCGAAAATAAGTTTTGCAAAAAAATACCAGATGCAGCCATGATCTACCAAAGCATGAGCAACATTTTCATGGTGAGCTTTCAGAAGAATCTCGTGTAAAATGCAATCATGGTGAAAACGTACTTTCCAATTTAGTATCGTTCTCAAACTCACAGCATCCCCATATATCATTAGTATATAATGAAAGTCGTACAAAATAGGAAATATCATTTCTCGAGATAATGGTAAAGCAAAATATTGATTGGTCGCTAGGGCATCGAGTTTATCACAAACCAATAAAAACAAAAATCCTCAGTCACCAATTTTCTCATCTACTGTACTTTAACAATATCTGAACCATTCGTATTATTGTCTTCCGGATGATTGTCGCGTCTTCTCAGCATTTTGCAGGCTGTTCTTATATATCCGTAACCATCGTTACGGTTCGTTCCACTAGCCAATCACAACAATTAAAAAATTGATCAACTTGTCAAACAAAACGTTTGAATTGACCAGCTGATAAATTCGAACGTTGTGATTCGCTGGTCTAACGATCCGTAGCGATGGTTACGGATATATAAGGACACCCTAAGGGAAAGAGACTCCATTATCGGAACACCCCCTGCCCTGATGATGCAGACTGTAACGCCCGCGAAACGTCGGTAAAATGCTGAGAGAAGACGCGGCAATCATCCGGAAGCCAATAATATGAACAATCTTGGCCGCGAAAACCTTAAATTTAAAATATCTGAACCATCATCAGTAGAGACAGAATCGAACCGTTTTAACTCTTTCGCTACGACGGGCGACTATAGTCGCCCTCCACGATACGCTACTTGTGTACGACGAGCGACTATAGTCGCCCGACCACAGTCCAACTTGGCACATTTATCATGGATCTCTTGTTCCGTATGTTGCTTTTTTTGTTAGAGAGCATAGCATTGTTGCATGTGTCTATTCTCGATCAGCCGTAGCTTTCGTCAGAAATGTTCTTTTCCTAAAAAAATTCATAATCGTGACATTTTTAAGAGTGGGCATAAAGTCAAATCGTGGAAAAGACCGCCGTAGCGAAAGGGTTAAAACAATCCACCCTCAGAATGGGCACCCAACCGAAGAAATGAACCGTGAGATTCCACAACTAAAACTCCAAAGTGCAAACAACTAAACTGATGAAAAATACAAGAGCTAAACGTGACAGCAGCCCAATGTATCCAGAGTACCAATGACCACGTTGACAAGATTTTGTGGAAATATGACAAAGGTGTTATTTTCATACCGAAGAAAAACTCACTACAAGTCTTTCTAAATCCCGAAGAACCCAGACCTCCATTTGTTTCATCAGGAGTATATAGAGTCCCTTGCTTTTCCTTCAGGAAAACCTTCAGAAAGATAAATATACGAACCATGGAATATCAAAGGTGTACCAAATTCAGCTATGTCTCGCAATCAGTATTGACCGAACGCAGGACGGAGACTGGACACTTCATCCTATTCAAATACAATGAGAAGAAAATATCGTCAGGGTCTGAAAATGATGGAAACCCCATAATCTCAACAGAGGTGGCGGATATCAGGTCAACCCAATTTGGCAGCCTAACCTTACTGTTTTTTAATTGAACAGCCGATCACCTAAAACTTTATGATTGATTAAATCAATGATCCGTAACCATAAACATCGACGTATCAGGATATTCTAGGGGATGGAAACTTTAGTATAGTCGTAATCCTGAAAGTCATGATAATGCAGACTCTGACGACTGCGAAAGGTCAGCAATCTGCTGAAAAAAAAACACGGTAACTATCCAGAAGGCAACATTTTCAAAAATGTTGATCGAAGAATTATTTTAATAAAACCAAATAACTAACATAAACGACAGATTTCAATTGTGTCGAATACATTACTATACTTCTGAAAAATTAACTTCTTCCGGGATCAAAAACCGCTAGGCCCCTTGCAGCTGAAAATTATAGATCTTTGGCTGCTATTGTAAGATGTGTGATCAGGAAAATTTAGTATTAAACAAGCGTTAAAGGGGAAATGTCTTAGTTAACAGTTATCACAGAACCGTATAATTCCGTTAGACTTCGTTTTAAACCCTTAAAAAGAGAAAAATGCAGTATGTGCAATGCGCCGAGCTACTCGACCTATTTCCAAGTACCAAATACTTTATGACGGAGAGAGGGTTTTAAATGGTGGTCAAGGCACTTCATACTGCGACTATTGTTGGAGAAATGTCTTAAAAAAATATAAACTAAACACTTTAGGCCAAGAACCCTAGTTAGGCAAAGGCACGTAGAAATAGTAAGAATATCTAACTCTTACAATGTATTTATTTGTCGTATTTCGATAAACAAAAACTGATCCACGGATTTGTTTGTGGATCCTTAGAGAATATGCTGTGGAGTCGACATTACAACAAAGTATTATGGAACAGATGATGAAAGAAAGCGAATTAAGCCAAGCTATAACTATATACATATAAGTATTGGACAAATAAACTGTCAATAACAATAAAATACGTATATCACTCTCTTTGTCTTTTGCTCTTTGCGACTTGCATTTTCATATCCTTCTTTCGTCCTATTTTTTCATATTTTTTTTGCCTTTTACGTTTTTCCTTCGTACGCATTTTTCCATTATTTCTCCATCGAAACCGTTCGTGTGAGTTTTCGTAAGCACGGCCATTGCCCAGGATCCCACAGTATTGACACTAAACGTACCAAACGAGGTCAAATGACCCCTTTCAACATTTACTTTAAAATCGTACATTCATTGTTATTTCTATCGCTCATTTGACTTTCTGTAAATTACTATATCATCTAATTATTCAATTTCTCGCTTTCATAAATTTGAAATTTCTTTCTGAAAGTCAACGTTTATTTCATAAGGGGTCAAATGGCCTCTCATGGTGAGAATAGGTAGGTGTAAAGTACCGGTACGTTTAGTGTTAAACACCGAAAGGGTAGGAATGAAGAAACGGCGTACAAACGTCAGAATATATACGTTTGACGTGTTGTTTAAGCGTATTTAGCTACAGCTCAAACGCCATTTCATTTTCATCGAACACATATACGTTGAGAAATAGCACGAAAAATATGCAAATCATATTCTTGTCGTAATTTTTGCAAATTTGACGGAGCAATATACTAAAGAAAGCACCCAAAATATCGTAATCGCGACTGGCATCTGCAATTTGACCAACTATCGATAATTCTGTCAGTTTTTCGATATTCAAAGAACGATTATGCTGGTCTAGGATTTCCAAAAATTGTCAAAGCAACCGATGCATTAAATCCTATATCATTATAGGCCACATTCCACTTTGACAACACCAAAATTCATTTCACGCCCAAAACAGTCTCGACAAACTCCTGAGATTTTCGAAAAATGAAATTCGCATTTTCATGAAAATACCACGTATTTACTTCGCTTTCAACATTTACTTTAAAATCGTACATTCATTGTTATTTCTATCGCTCATTTGACTGTCTGTAAATTACTATATCATCTAATTATTCAATTTCTCGCTTTCATGAATTTGAAATTTCTTTCTGAAAGTCAACGTTTATTTCATAAGGGGTCAAATGGCCTCTCATGGTGAGAATAGGTAGGTGTAAAGTACCGGTACGTTTAGTGTTAAACACCGAAAGGGTAGGAATGAAGAAACGGCGTACAAACGTCAGAATATATACGTTTGACGTGTTGTTTAAGCGTATTTAGCTACAGCTCAAACGCCATTTCATTTTCATCGAACACATGTATGTTGAGAAATAGCACGAAAAATATGCAAATCATATTCTTGTCGTAATTTTTGCAAATTTGACGGAGCAATATACTAAAGAAAGCACCCAAAATATCGTAATCGCGACTGGCATCTGCAATTTGACCAACTATCGATAATTCTGTCAGTTTTTCGATATTCAAAGAACGATTATGCCGGTCTAGGATTTCCAAAAATTGTCAAAGCAACCGATGCATTAAATCCTATATCATTATAGGCCACATTCCACTTTGGCAACACCAAAATTCATTTCACGCGTAAAACTGTCTCGACAAACTCCTGAGATTTTCGAAAAATGAAATTCGCATTTTCATGAAAATACCACGTATTTACTTCGCTGTGCCGTAATCCAGCCCTTCGTTCTCGTTGCAGCTCGGAGCCTGAATGCGTCGCCGGCAATATCCAGAATAACACGAGCGCATGTTTTTAACACGTCATTATTTAAAGAAAGCTCGTCAAGGCGCCTCGGCTTTTGTGGCTTAAAAACTCGCTGCTCTCACAGTTTTTCGCGTGCCCCGCGATGAAGAAGAGAGCCAGTGAGCATTCAATCCATCTCGCCCCATATTATGCATAACCCTGCGCGCCTCGTAACGTTACTGCAGTCAAATGTGAAGTTAGGATGACTCTGCAATTAAACAGCTCGGTTGGCCACCGTCGCGTATCAACACTTTCCGTAGACGTAAATACTTGGAAGCGTGAAAATGATTTCCGGTGCGCAGTGGTTTACAGTAATACTGATAGCGGAAGTCCGCGGTGGAGTAAACAAATTTCGGGTTTTAGACTACATATGTTGTTGCACCCCCCAAAACACGTAAAATCGTAAAATATTTTTTTACGATGGCTAGTAGTGTAGGGATATTTGATGTTAGGTGATGTCGAAGTGTGATGCGGAATTATATTGAGTAGAATAATTTATTGAAAGATAAATAAAAGCACTAATTATACATGTAAATACAAAATGAAAGTAAAACTATGGCAATCCGACTACGATTTGGTAAACGGCAAGAAAAATGTATCTATACTGGACTGAACTACATTCTGAACGACAACTTAAAACTCTAACCTATTACTGAACTATGACTAAACGAAAACTCTATCTCCTCGTCGGGCCGTTGCTATGCACCCCCGTCCTTCCCCAAGGGTTCGGCATCCAATCATTCGTAAAAACACGCATCCTCTCATTCTTACCTACATTCTCTCTCGCGCACCCTAAATGCGTTACAGTTGACACGCGCAATAATGAGACATACGTCACGCATTCTTCAAACAAAACCACGCTATCATTATACCTCACTCGCAACAGACACTCCCGATCGCAGCCACTCACACACACACACACGCTTCCTACATTTATGCGACACATCTACGGCCGTTTTTCTGATGCTACAGTAGTTTTCAAGACACACGTTATGGAAATATTATTTCTTTAACACATTGACTGTCGCGTCACCAGTATTCGGGTGACGGTCAAAATTCTGAACGTATCTATACTATATATACTATATAGTATGGTATATATATATATATATATATATATATATATATATATATATATTATCATTTTATGCCATTTTCTTTACGGACTATTGGCCACTGCGAAAAAATATTTTACAAACTCACATGCTTAGAGGGTAGAACACTCTATGTGCTCCGTAGCTCAAAACTCGTTTACACCATCGTAGATTATCTTTGTAAGCAACTTTCTTGCCTACCGT
Source organism: Cryptocheilus praepositus (assembly GCA_033815515.1). Taxonomy (NCBI): domain Eukaryota; kingdom Metazoa; phylum Arthropoda; class Insecta; order Hymenoptera; family Pompilidae; genus Cryptocheilus; species Cryptocheilus praepositus. The sequence goes on from JAWWQZ010000143.1 coordinate 2,009,284, forward strand.
CTATTCTCAAACAGACAAAGGGTCTGCAGAACAATTGGAAGTATGTGCACAGTGTAATAAGAGATTATTACAGTCCCCGTCGCGGTTAAAAGACCTTCGTTACTATGTTCTCGGAAAATTCGATATGTTCGGGACCCTAGGGTTCCCTGTACACGAGTGTAATTGTTCGCTTTGAGCGTCCAAACTCCTGTAAAACGGTCCCAAGAGTTTCGGGACTCGAGAACGCCGACTATTCAAATAAAACAATAACAAACATACTTCAATCGTAAGAAGGGCTTCGATAATGTTCAATCTTTGAAATTAACACTAGATTTACGGGCGTTTCTTATATACCCATCTCTACGGGCACCCGTCAAATTGACGGGTAGGTGAAAATACGTATTTACATTAAAAAATCAATTTATTCAAACTAAGTCTGAGTTGAACAATATAAGGCTTCACATAAAAATAAAATATTAATAAGTCAAGATTTTTTTTCCGAATATCTTTTCGATATGACATTTAGTCTGCTGCATGCTTTGAGTTTCGAATGACGCGTGGATCACTCTGGAAAGCGAGTTCGTTCAATACGAAGTAACATGGCACCCGGGCCACACAATTCGCTTTGTGTCACATTATCGAGGCGCTACTGAGATAATGAGTTGGGGGCATCTTAGACTTTTTTTTCAATCTTATATTTACTATTGGACGAATAATTTTACAAACGAAGCAAATATATAAGATTGTTTACGTAATCAGCTAACCCGTCAATTTGACGGGTTTCGTACAGATAGGTATACCACATACAAATTTCAAAATTTAGAAAGCTTAAGGAAATAATAATTGTATGTATAAACTCTTTTAATGAAATTATGAATTTACGATGCAAAGTAGTTAAGATTATTGCTATGGGTTGTTGCGTGTTTCATTTTAAAATTTCAAATTGACGGGTCCCGTAAACCTAGTGTTAACAAAAGCTGAAATAAATCAAACAGCACTGTACTTTCATAGTCCAGATGACTGCTGTGAATGTTCCGGGTTCTGAGTGTAAAAGGTTAAAATTGGCAATCAGTCCGCAAGTGCAGAGACAGCGCATTAACGAGTTTAATAAGTCAGCGCGTGATCAATTTTGCAGCGCACGCTGTAATACGCTTGAAAAAAGCTCTGCGCCATCTTGCTACTGAGCGAGAAATGATATTGCACCGTACTAAGGTAAGGACCTGTAATACGTAATGGCGTGTCGATGGAGATCGCCCCGGGTGGAACGTTTCGCTGATTAAACGACTCGTTTCGTTGGACATTACTCTTTGCGAACGCTCCGTTTTCATGGCATATCAGAAACGTTCACCATAGAAAGAGGGAACTGTCAAGGTGAAGCCTTCGAGGCGCTGTCGACAAAATTATGATTTGCAACTCAGCAAGGTAAGACAGCTTTGGGAATTCAGGTATAAAAGGAGTTTGGCGATCAATTCGAAATATGGCGCACAGTAACCAACTCTTTCCACGTGGCATTACGATTTTTATGGACAGCCTCATTTTGATGGCCTGTCGAAGGCACCTGATGAGAATGAGAAAATTGCCGAGATAGTCTTCGAGACCCTGTCGATAAAACGATGGTTTGCAGCCCAACATAACAAAACATCTTTGGAAGTGTATAATAAATTAAATTAATAAGTCGACTTCAACTACATGTAAAAGTAGTCAACGCCTTTTGTTACTTAATATTGTGCTTTCTATGAAAGTCCCGTTTTTATTATGTGTTAAAAACGTCAACGCCATAGAAAGAATGGACTGAAAGGGACGCTGTCGATAATATGATGGTTTGCTGTCTAACATAACAAAACATCTTTGGAAGAGTGGAACAAATTAAATTGAGAAGTCGACTTTAACTAAATGTAAAAGTACTCAAGGGTTTTTTTATATATATTGTGCGCTCTATGAAAGTCCTGTCTTTATTATGTGTTAAAAACGTCAACGCCATGGATAGAAAGGACTGACAGCGACGCTGTCGATAGAATGATGGTTTGCAGCCCAACATAACAAAACATCTTTGGAAGTGTGTAACAAATTAAATCGATAAGTCGACTTTAACTACATACAAAAGTACTCAACGGCTTTTTTTTTATAAATATTGTGCTTTCTATGAAACTCCTGTTTTTATTATGTGTTAAAAGCGTCAACGCCATAAAAAGAAAGGACTGAAAGGGACACTGTCAATAATATGATGGCTTGCAGCCCAACATAACAAAACATCTTTGGAAGTGTGTAACAAATTAAACTAATAAGTCAACTTCAACTACATGTAAAAGTAGTCAACGCCTTTTGTTACTTAATATTGTGCTTTCTATGAAAGTCCCGTTTTTATTATGTGCTAAAAACGTCAACGCCATAGAAAGAATGGACTGAAAGGGACGCTGTCGATAAAATGATGGTTTGCAGCTCAATAGAACAAAACATCTTTGGAAGTGTGTAACAAATTAAATCGATAAGTCGACTTTAACTACATAAAAAAGTACTCAACGGCTTTCTTTTATAAATATTGTGCTTTCTATGAAAGTCCTGTTTTTGTTATGTGTTAAAAACGTCAACGCCATAGAAAGAATGGACTGAAAGGGACGCTGTCGATAAAATTATGGTTTGCAGCCCAACATAACAAAACATCTTTGGACGTGTATAATAAATTAAATTGATAAGTCGATTTCAACTACATGTAAAACTACTCAACGCTTATTTTTACTGAATATTGTGTTTTCTATAAAAGTCCTGTTTTCATTACACGTTAAAAACGTCAACGCCATAGAAAGAATGGACTGAAAGGGACGCTGTCGATAATATGATGGTTTGCTGCCTAACATAACAAAACATCTTTAGAAGTATGTAACAAATTAAATCGCTAAGTCGACTTTAACTGCATACAAAAGTACTCAACGGCTTTTTTTTATAAATATTGTGCTTTCTATGAAAGTCGTGTTTTTATTATGTGTTAAAAACGCCAACGCGATAAAAAGAAAGGACTGAAAGGGACGCTGTCGATAAAATGATGGTTTGCAGCCCAACATAACAAAACATCTTTGGAAGTGTGTAACAAATTAAATCGATAAGTCGACTTTAACTAAATGTAAAAGTACTCAAGGGTTTTTTTATATATATTGTGCGCTCTATGAAAGTCCTGTTTTTATTATGTGTTAAAAACGTCAACGCCATGGATAGAAAGGACTGACAGCGACGCTGTCGATAGAATGATGGTTTGCAGCCCAACAGAACAAAACATCTTTGGACGTGTGTAACAAATTAAATCGATAAGTCGACTTTAACTACATAAAAAAGTACTCAACGGCTTTTTTTTATAAATATTGTGCGCTCTATGAAAGTCCTGTTTTTATTATGTGTTAAAAACGTCAACGCCATGGATAGAAAGGACTGATAGGGGCGCCGTCGATAATATGATGGTTTGCAGCCCAACATAACAAAACATCTTTGGACGTGTATAATAAATTAAATTGATAAGTCGATTTCAACTACATGTAAAACTACTCAACGCTTATTTTTAAAGAATATTGTGTTTTCTATAAAAGTCCTGTTTTTATCACATGTTAAAAACGGCAACGCCATAGAAAGAAAGGACTGAAAAGGACGCTGTCAATAATATGATGGTTTGCAGCCCAACATAACAAAACATCTTTGGAAGTGTGTAACAAATTAAATCGATAAGTCGACTTTAACTACATAAAAAAGTACTCAACGGCTTTTTTTTATAAACATTGTGCTTTCTATGAAAGTCCTGTTTTTGTTATGTGTTAAAAACGTCAACGCCATAAAAAGAAAGGACTGAAAGGGACGCTGTCGATAAAATGATGGTTTGCAGCCCAACATAACAAAACATCTTTGGACGTGTATAATAAATTAAATTGATAAGTCGATTTCAACTACATGTAAAACTACTTAACGCTTATTTTTACTGAATATTGTGTTTTCTATGAAAGTCCTGTTTTCATTACACGTTAAAAACGTCAATGCCATAGAAAGAAAGGACTGATAGGGACGCTGTCGATAAAATGATGGTTCGCAGCCCAACATAACAAAACATCTTTAGAAGTGTGTAACAAATTAAATCGATAAGTCGACTTTAACTACATACAAAAGTACTCAACGGCTTTTTTTTATAAATATTGTGCTTTCTATGAAAGTCCTGTTTTTGTTATGTGTTAAAAACGTCAACGCCATAAAAAGAAACGACTGAAAGGGACGCTGTCGATAATATGACGGTTTGCTGCCTAACATAACAAAACATCTTTGGACGTGTGTAATAAATTAAATTGATAAGTCGATTTCAACTACATGTAAAACTACTTAACGCTTATTTTTACTGAATATTGTGTTTTCTATGAAAGTCCTGTTTTCATTACACGTTAAAAACGTCAATGCCATAGAAAGAAAGGACTGATAGGGACGCTGTCGATAAAATGATGGTTCGCAGCCCAACATAACAAAACATCTTTAGAAGTGTGTAACAAATTAAATCGATAAGTCGACTTTAACTACATACAAAAGTACTCAACGGCTTTTTTTTATAAATATTGTGCTTTCTATGAAAGTCCTGTTTTTGTTATGTGTTAAAAACGTCAACGCCATAAAAAGAAACGACTGAAAGGGACGCTGTCGATAAAATGATGGTTTGCTGCCTAACATAACAAAACATCTTTGGACGTGTGTAATAAATTAAATTGATAAGTCGATTTCAACTACATGTAAAACTACTCAACGCTTATTTTTAAAGAATATTGTGTTTTCTATAAAAGTCCTGTTTTTATCACATGTTAAAAACGTCAACGCCATAGAAAGAAAGGACTGATAGGGGCACCGTCGATAATATGATGGTTTGCAGCCCAACATAACAAAACATCTTTGGAAGTGTGTAACAAATTAAATTGATAAATCGACTTTAACTAAATGTAAAAACACTCAACGCCTTTTTTTTACTGAATATTTTGTTTTCTGTGAAAATCCCATTTCTATTACATGTTGAAAACGAGCTATGTCAACGCTATAGAAAGAAGAAAATAGAAAGGGTAAATCCTACGGAATGCTGTCGGACAAGTGATGGCTTGCAGCTCATCAAAACAAGAAAGCTTTGGGAATTTATACAAAAGAAAGAGTCGGCCAACCGACTCGAAATATGGTTTTCAAGTTTATTCAACATTTTAATAGAAATAACGCGGAGACTGAGTTGTAACAATCGCCTAGATTAAGTTTTTGAACTACAAACTAGGAAATAGGTATACATACCACGCAACAAAATAAGTCTGCTTTGGGAACGTATAAAAAGAAGTAATCGATGAATCGACTTCAAATATGTATAATAGTACTCAACGACTTATACCATTCGACATCATACCTTCTATGAAAGTCAGAAAGAAACTGCCAAGATAAAACTTTTTCTTCAACAGCAGCCTATGGGTTGCAGTCCATAAAAATAAAATTGCTTTGAAATTCATAAAAAAAAAAAAACAGCACTTGACAGGTCACTTCGAAACATGGCTTAAAATATACATTGGTAGGTTCTCAGAATTCACCGTCTTGAAGACTTCCGAAACGGAATCCACCTGGTTATATGCAGCATGAACGTTACCATTACGGTAGCCAGAAAAAATGTCGAGTCGTAATAAAACGACGAGCAGTCAAACATAACTTTCGTCGTCAACCGAAAGTTTCCCCTTTTATTTGTAATTTGAAACTCTCGTACAAACTGTATTGTCGGTGACAGTCATGACATGCTTGAAACCGGATTACAATGTTAAGTTACCCGACCTACAGTTTTCCGGAAATCAAAACACCTTTAATGTTCCAACATGGAAGCATCTATCCCTCTTATTTTTACGTTCCGCAATGCATCGTCGCATATCCCTTTGGTCGGAATTGAAATCGGACGTATTGAAAACACAAACACCGTTTCTTCGGATTCAAAGCTTTTCTATATAATTCGCCGAGCCAAGATAATGATACCCAAAACAAAAATAATGATGAAGTGAAAGTCGATGCGGCCGAAGCACTTAAAAGTCAGTGTCAATGCTAGCTCAAAGATAATACTTCAACTATTATATTTTTAACCTTCTCCGTGTGAAACTGCTTTTAATATATTGGCATCGTTGCTGGGATAAAAAAGAAATCAAACATGACATAATTCGAGCTATGCTTGCGTCTGAGTACTTACTGAGTAATTGATTTCATTTCAATATTGCTTTGAGTCAAACGTGGAAACAGATTGTTAGAGAAATACATGAAATCCTTCTACATGTTGCCCGTTAAATCCATAAGCTGTCTTTGGATAATGTGGGGACACAGTATACAGACGACTGATAAAGTAGAGGCATAGACGACATTTTATCGACAATGTGCAGAGATGGGTTGCATTTTAAGTTGCATTGCATAAATCCCAGTGCAAGTATGACTTAATGTAGAATATTGCAGTATTTTCCATTTTTCTAATTCATGCTGTTTTAAAAATACCAAACTACTATTATTTCTAATGTAATCAGCAACTGATGTTCCGGTGCAATCAAGACGATGACAAAGCAAAATTAGTTGTAGAGTAGGTATTACATGAGAAAATGTGGTCCAAATGACATCACTTCGATTTCACTTTAATTAGAAAAATCTCACCAACACTTATGGAAATTGATAAACAAAGAAAACTGCACTCCGAAAAACCTCTATTTTTGCTTTATGACACATCAAACCGTGACCTCTCGTCAAAGAAACCACGTCGCATATTGCATCGTCCAAATTACATCACTTCGATTTTACTTCAATTAAAAAAATCTCACCAACATATTATAGAAATTGCCAAACAAAGAAACCTACACCCCAAAAACTTCTATTTTTGCTTTACGACACGTCAAACCACGACATCTCCTCGCAGAAATCATCTTTCATATCGCATTGTTCAAATTACATCACTTCGATTTCACTTCAATGAAAAAAATCTCACCAACATATTATAGAAATTGCTAAACAAAGAAACCTACACTCCAAAAACTTCTATTTTTGCTTTATGATACATCAAACCGTGACCTCTCGCCAAAAAAACCACATCGCGTATTGCATTGTCCAAATTACATCACTTCGATTTCACTTCAATTAAAAAAATCTCACCAAGATATGGAAATTGACAAATAAAGAAAAGTGTACTCCGAAAATTTCTATTTTTGCTTTATGACACATCAAACCGTGACCTCTCGTCGCAGAAGTCACTTTGTGTGTTGCATTGTTCAAATTACATCACTTCGATTTCACTTCAATGAAAAAAAACTCACCAACATATTATAGAAATTGCCAAACAAAGCAATCTACAATCCGAAAACTTCTATTTTCGCTTTATGACACATCAAACTGTGACCTCTCGCCAAAGAAACCCCGTCGCGTATTGCATTGTCCAAATTACATCACTTCGATTTCACTTCAATGAAAAAAATCTCACCAACACATTATAGAAATTGCTAAACAAAGAAACCTACACTCCAAAAACTTCTATTTTTGCTTTATGATACATCAAACCGTGACCTCTCGCCAAAAAAACCACATCGCGTATTGCATTGTCCAAATTACATCACTTCGATTTCACTTCAATTAAAAAAATCTCACCAACATATTATGGAAATTGACAAATAAAGAAAAGTGTACTCCGAAAATCTCTATTTTTGCTTTATGACACATCAAACCGTGACCTCTCGTCGCAGAAATCACTTTGTGTGTTGCATTGTTCAAATTACATCACTTCGATTTCACTTCAATGAAAAAAAATCTCACCAACATAGTATAGAAATTGCTAAACAAAGAAACCTACACTCCGCAAACCTCTATTTTTGCTTTATGACACATCAAACCGTAACCTCTCGCCAACGAAACCATCCCTCGTATTACATTCCATACATTACATGTTTGGCTGAATCTGCTTAAAACAACACAAACGCACGTATAACCTGTATATACGCGTAGATATGCCAGGGTGGACACTATGAGGGAAGGACCGGTAAGGACAATATGAAGGATATTTCTGTATCCTCTTACACGTGCACGCGTACATACACGCCTGAGACAATAAACGACCGTCAAATAAACAGTAAAAAAAAAAGCTGCTAAATTCCGAGAACGCTGGAGCCTGAAACCCGGCGACCCTTTGTCGCTCGACGTTTTAACGAGAAATCGCCGCAAGAGGAATATTCCATGGCCGTATTCATCGAGTCACATTACCGCCGCGCCGACATTTGGCGGCGTTCACAGGCCATTGCAATTCCTTGGCAGCCTCCGGCGTGCACCGAAGAGCAACGTGAACGTGATCTGGGTTGACCTCCAACGAGTACGCGCATCTTCGACTCTTTTTACACGCTACTTCCTTACACAATTTATTTAATACGTTTCGATCACAGTTCTGCGAGTTTTGATTACAGTTTTGAAAAGAAATATTTTTTTAACCCTTTGCGATCAGCGTCTCCGCAGCGGACATTTCTCAATCGTCGTAGAAGTCGGGAAGAGAGAAACCGATAAACGGATTTACTATATTAGAAAGGTTCATTAACCCTTTGCACTCCGAATTTTATTGCAATTTCGTTACCAGCAGCTCCCAACGCTTTTAAGTGTTTTGTTTGAAATTTACTTTAACTAAAAAAATAAGGCAATTTAAATAAATAAAAGAAGAAACCAATTCACTTAAATACCAGTTTTATTTACACTATTGTCGTATTTTGAAATTTCCAAGCCTATGATAATTTTTGAAACAACTTCCAAGATGCAACCCTGCTTTTCTTTCGTATGTTTCGCAAAAATAGGTAGTTTCTCTTCTTCCTCCAGGTATTTTTCTATTTGGGCAAACTGCACAGTCTTTGTGTTTTCCTTCGGAATGTACCAAGATGAAATGAGGCTTTCCATCTAAGCGATCGTGTTTATCAAGTGTTCCAGGCCTCCCCAATTTCATATTTCGTGCACGACAATCACGAGTAAGCATTGACAAAAGCTTTTCGCGAAATTTTTTCTGGGCTATAGGTTTTGTTCCTTGGTTTTTTGTTTTTTTCTTTGTATAAAATATAAGCATTTAGAGATTTCTAATCCCGAAAATAAATATTTCCTCCACCACTTGAGTGCTCGAAGGAAAAAACAATAAGATGTCGCGTATGGGTGCGCCATATCGACACCACCCATATTTTTATTATAATCTATGATCACATTCGGTTTTTTTATTTCTCTTGGATTACCTGAATGTCTAACACTTCTAGTGACATTGCGAGAGCGTTGATAACGTATAATATGTGCGCGACATCTATTTATTTGAACATGAAAAAATGTCGAGTGGGACTCGACAAAGGAGCTCATGAGATAAAAAGTGATGTCGAGTGACACTCGACATAGGAGTGCAAAGGGTTAAGGGGTGACATCTAGCTTAACGCCTAAAAATAAGGGGTAAATAGGGTAAATTTAGGAATTTTTTTAATTACATGATATAACATATCTAGGTTGATATGTATATAGTATGTAGGTAACATTGACTTTAAATTCGGTACGGAAGAGTAACTATGAAATGCTAGATTTCATCCGACCCGCTGGTACTCTTAAGAGCAAAATCTCGTTTTAATTGTGGTCATGCAATATTTGCGGAATATGTTTATTTTTACTTTATTTAACACGTTGCCGTTGCTTTCATGCGCTTATTGAATAAAACGTTGTTGTCGAGTGCACTTTTATATTCTAAGTCGCTTTTTGTATCGGTTGCATTAATTGAAAGCAAAGTTTATGTTCTAGCGCAAATCAATCGTTTCATATCTTTATTCACGCGATTTTTTTACTCGGTACGCATGCATCAGAGAATATTTTATAATTAGTAGACTACTACGCGATCGCTTTCATGCGCTTATTGAATAAAACGTTGTTGTCGAGTGCACTTTTATATTTTAAGTCGCTTTTTGTATCGGTTGCATTAGTTGAAAGCAAAGTTTATGTTCTAACGCAAATCAATCGTTACATACCTTTATTCACGCGATTTTTTTACTCGGTACGCATGCATCAGAGAATATTTTATAATTAGTAGACTACTACGCGATCGCTTTCATGCGCTTATTGAATAAAACGTTGTTGTCGAGTGCACTTTTATGTTTTAAGTCGCTTTTTGTATCGGTTGCATTAATTGAAAGCAAAGTTTATGTTCTAGCGCAAATCAATCGTTTCATACCTTTAATCACGCGATTTTTTTACTCGGTACGCATGCATCAGAGAATATTTTATAATTAGTAGACTACTACGCGATCGGACGATATTCTGGGAATTTACGGCTGGCGCGACCGTCAGCGGCGAATTAAATAATTCTGCGTCGGGGCTCTAAATAATTACCATAATCATTACCGCAGGCATCGTAAATTGGGCGTGCCACTGGCGAATCGGTTAGTAATTAATTATGACGCTCGTTTATTCTTGGTATTATGGTGTGCGAATTTTGTTCCAACATTTACGATGTTTCTTAACTGAGTCGACCGAAGTGTAGACATAAGGTCTTAATGCCTGTATATCTGTGTACGATGAATGACGATTGGATGATTATGAGAGCAATTAGGAGAGACTATAGGATGTACTAACTACACTGTTAAACGATTGGATAAGAAGTTTGTAACATATAATATAATTTAATTGGTACCATTCAGCACCAACATGCGTGGTACACAACTCTGTGATTTAACCCTTAAATGCATGATTTTCCAATTTTTGATCCAAAAAATTCTATTACATGTAGATTATTATATAAGTTTATGAAAAAAATTAGAAAGATAGTATATAGGTATTCATTTTCTTTTTGAAGGAATGAAGTGTTTTAAAAATGACACACCAAGCAATACAAACGTCAATAATGCGTTCTACTGCTAAGGAAATTGTATACATATATTCACTTACTAATTATTATGAAATTCTAATTAATTTATTGTACTGTGTTATTACTTTATTACATTTTATTTTATTGTCCTAACTTTCACAAATTTTTTCAGATGCACTAAAACAATTCGTCATTTTAAATGCCATATTGAAGAGCCCGCGGATTTACTTTCTTCTTTTGTTTTCATATTTCGTTTGAATGCACCGAGCTACTATGGCATACAGCCAGAAGTAAAACTTTCACTCCGGTTAATATTTTTTAAATAAGAGTTAAAGACACTATGTCAAAGACACTGTTCATTTTTGAAGCACTATGCATTTAAGGGTTAAACTAAATCAAAATATTACATTACGTTACTTATAACCGTCAATAAGGAATATTACGCTTTCGAATAACATAAGTTCCACAAACAGCAATATTTTTCACGTAGCCGGACAATTATAATTAAAATCAGAACAGTGTATTTTACACACGCTACCCTGTTATCGCTTGTATAATTTCGACACCTATAATTTGCTAACTAACACCACGAGATAACAAAACATACACAACGCTCTGCAATTTTGAACGATAAAATCTTTCAATATTGCATGGCCCGAATTTTCTGTGTACACATGCAGCGTTTCTTAGCCGAGACTGACGTAAGGATTTAAGACTTTAATATATGTTCTTACGTATGAATACTTGAAAGATGATGAACAACGGGGAAAGCAATATCAAGTGTGTTGTTCAAGGTATTATCCGATTGTACCAATAAATAGCAGAAAATATTGAATGTGCGCACCAGAGCGTTAAGTAATGGCATGATATGTTCGTCATGCATCATCAATTAAGTTCTACAATTAGACACCAATATACGCGGGTTACAGAGAAAGTGAGGTTGTTTACGACGGAATGAATGTGAATTACGAGGTAAGGTGAGGCTGTTTATGCCGGAATGAATGTGCATGTGCCTGGGAGTTGGTATGTGTGTTTTCGAACGTCTTGCTCATGAATAACGACTCCGACTCGGCATGTTAAATTAATGTCAAAAAATAAAATGCCGCGCTACACTCGTTCTGAGTTTTCAGGCATTAATTCCGTAATGCTCCCTAATGTCTGACACGGCCGTAACGTTCTTTCATAAAACTGCGAAAGAAAGTGTTAACAAGATACGACAAATAATATCAGTTATATCCCACGTTGCAGGGATAAGATGCAAAAGACACGTGAAAGAATTGAACGATGAAACCCTAAAGAATTCGTCCGCGGTTACCTTACATATTGTATTATGTCCGCGCTTATTTTATATATGTTAATGATTAAATTTTATTATTTAACACTTTGACTGCCATGATAGTCACCGGTGACCGACGTAAGAAATTTGACTGAAGATCGAAAATATTCGCAATGGGTAGCAATTATTATTTTATAAATGCAGTTGTTATTAGAATAGTGACGCGATCCTTTGGTTTCCAATACCTGCACATTACTTACATTTTGCATAATTCAGTCGAACGCTGTATTATTTCACAGCTTCGCCGTTCTAATATAATAAAATACGCTTGGCAGTCAACGTGTTAATCATTAACAAAAGAAACTCCACATAATTCACCCCTCTTTCATACATATTACACAACTCCTCCCAAAATGAAGCAATAAAAACATTCGTGCCTTTACAGGCCAAAGCGATGAACGCCACTTTTTTCATCTCAGCGCCGCAGGACTTGATTAAAGCTCAGCTTTTCATGTTTTAAATAACCTGAGTACTTTCTGTTTCGTGCAGTTAATCGATTACACAAATGACTGCTTCATTTATCGCGAGTCGGAGACGACGGCGTTTGTTAACAGGCGGGTTCTATTTACACCGCGCGTTTTCGTCTTCCGACCCTCCTTGTTATTTAAAATTAAATTTTATTATTTAACACTTTGACTGCCATGATAGTCATCTGTGACCGACGTAAGAAATTTGACTGAAGATCGAAAATATTCGCAATGGGTAGCAATTATTAATTTATAAATGCAGTTGTTATTAGAATAGTGACGCGATCCTTTGGTTTCCAATACCTGCACATTACTTACATTTTGCATAGTTCAGTCGAACGCTGTATTATTTCATAGCTTCGCCGTTTTAATATAATAAAATACGCTTGGCAGTCAACGTGTTAATCATTAAGAAAAGAAACTCCACATAATTCACCCCTCTTTCATACATATTACACAACTCCTCCCAAAATGAAGCAATAAGAACATTCGTGCCTTTACAGGCCAAAGCGATGAACGCCACTTTTTTCACCTCAGCGCCGCAGGACTTGATTAAAGCTCAGCTTTTCATGTTTTAAATAACCTGAGTACTTTCTGTTTCGTGCAGTTAATCGATTACACAAATGACTGCTTCATTTATCGCGAGTCGGAGACGACGGCGTTTGTTAACAGGCGGGTTCTATTTACACCGCGCGTTTTCGTCTTCCGACCCTCCTTGTTATTTAAAATTAAATTTTATTATTTAACACTTTGGCTGCCATGATAGTCACCTGTGACCGAGGTAAGAAATTTGACTGAAGATCGAAAATATTCGCAATGGGTAGCAATTATTATTTTATAAACGCAGTTGTTATTAGAATAGTGATGCGATCCTTCGGTTTCCAATACCTGCACATTACTTACATTTTGCATAATTCAGTCGAACGCTGTATTATTTCATAGCTTCGCCGTTCTAATATAATAAAATACGCTTGGCAGTCAACATGTTAATCATTAAGAAAAGAAACTCCACATAATTCACCCCTCTTTCATACATATTACACAACTCCTCCCAAAATGAGGCAATAAAAACATCCGTGCCTTTACAGGCCAAAGCGATGAACGCCACTTTTTTCATCTCAGCGCCGCAGGACTTGATTAAAGCTCAGCTTTTCATGTTTTAAATAACCTGAGTACTTTTTGTTTCGTGCAGTTAATCGATTATACAAATGACTGCTTCATTTATCGCGAGTCGGAGACGGCGGCGTTTGTTAACAGGCGGGTTCTATTTACACCGCGCGTTTTCGTCTTCCGACCCTCCTTGTTATTTAAAATTAAATTTTATTATTTAACACTTTGACTGCCATGATAGTCACCGGCGACCGACGTAAGAAATTTGACTGAAGATCGAAAATATTCGCAATGGGTAGCAATTATTATTTTATAAACGCAGTTGTTATTAGAATAGTGATGCGATCCTTTGGTCTCCAATACCTGCACATTACTTACATTTTGCATAATTCAGTCGAACGCTGTATTATTTCATAGCTTCGCCGTTCTAATATAATAAAATACGCTTGGCAGTCAACGTGTTAATCATTAACAAAAGAAACTCCACATAATTCACCCCTCTTTCATACATATTACACAACTCCTCCCAAAATGAAGCAATAAAAACATTCGTGCCTTTACAGGCCAAAGCGATGAACGCCACTTTTTTCATCTCAGCGCCGCAGGACTTGATTAAAGCTCAGCTTTTCATGTTTTAAATAACCTGAGTACTTTCTGTTTCGTGCAGTTAATCGATTACACAAATGACTGCTTCATTTATCGCGAGTCGGAGACGACGGCGTTTGTTAACAGGCGGGTTCTATTTACACCGCGCGTTTTCGTCTTCCGACCCTCCTTGTTCGTTCTTGTTCGAGCACACCTGCGTTGCGCCAAACCAAGTCAACGCATACCTAGACACAGACGTTCGTTACGTCTATGCCGGAGTTTCTCAATTGACTATTGCGGTATCCTACCCTTGCTCAACAAGGAATCGCCCGGCGCGGAGACTGTCGGTGGTTTGGGAAGTCACATACTTTTCCCTTAATGAACGCGTATACTCACTTCGGAACCCCATGGCATCCGGAAATTGGAGGAACGCGAGTCGAAGTGAATCCACGTAGAATTAAGGCGCTGTCTGATGGATTAGGAAAATTGCACCTCCCAACAACGTTTTCCTCTATCTGCACCTGTGAGTACTCTACCAGGTTCCTTAACCAGTTAAGTGTATTTGACGACTCTATCCGTCATGGAGATGTGGCAGAATTTTGTGTCATGACGATTATATCCATTATGCGTAAAATTTGTTACAATTTGATATTTATGTGGAATCTCAGATACAGGGTCCTCTAGTTGGCGAGGAAAAGCCACCTATGATCCTCAATTATTATATTGAAGATGATTAATCAAGACGATTATATCAAGATTATTATATCAACACGAAATGAAACAATCAAAAATCACAATTATCAAAATTTGTTACAATTTGATATTTATATTGTAATTTGGGGGAAAAATAAATTATATTCATAAATTTTAATA
This sequence comes from Cryptocheilus praepositus, assembly GCA_033815515.1. Lineage (NCBI taxonomy): Eukaryota > Metazoa > Arthropoda > Insecta > Hymenoptera > Pompilidae > Cryptocheilus > Cryptocheilus praepositus. Next base: position 2,024,486 of record JAWWQZ010000143.1, read on the forward strand.
AAATTTTAGTAAAATGTTTAGAGATCAAGGTAAAATGAAACAAACAAATATCACAATTATCAAAATTTGTTACAATTTGATATTTATACTGTAATTTTGGAGAAAAATAAATTATATTCGTAAATTTTAATATATTTAAAATGTTTAGTGGTCAAGACGAAATGAAACAAATAAAAATTATAAATAATTTGAGATGGATTTATAACTTCCTGAGAGCTAACTCGTTAGTAGTGCAGTAACACTGAATCTTTGATTATTCCGAATTTCATCTTGGTGTATCAAACCCCCAAAAACGTGTATTGATTCTCCATCTGCGGTGATCCCTTGGAAGAGCTCATGTACACGTTATCTACCTTTTCCTTCTTTTTACTGGTCATAATTTCGCGCAGTTAAAGTTCCTTTTATAGATATTTAATTATTTTTTCTGAATTTTCCGTTTATTATGTATATAATATATGTTCATGTCAAGCAAATATGTAAATATTAGACTTAAAATTGTTCATTTTATAAAATAAAGTCGTTTTTTTAACCCAATATTTCAACAGCGACATTTTTTTAGGAAAATGGAAAAAGGAAAATGGACAATTTATGGGAAAATGATTATTAATCAAACGAAACTTTATTTTGCTTGGGAGCTATACAATTTACGTCGAATTTTGGGAATTTTCCTGGAGGTGTCAAGAAATAATTGCCGATCACCCTTCAATTTAACGTACACAATTAAGGCAGAATCTAATCGACTTCCTAAAATATCACGTCATGCCGCCTCTATGCTGGCATTTGATTTTTTTAGAATGTTTATAATTTCACGAGTATTGTGACGTTCTTTCGCTAAGGGTTAACTTAGGAATACCTTGGCTTTGCAAGACAGTACCGTTTGTATAAAATTAAACATAGTTAATATATATCGACATGGAATTATAGCAATCTCCGCACATTCTGTACATTCTGATACAATCGTCTAACCCTTTGACATTTGGCAATTGCAAGAACGCGAGGTGGAATGAAGTCAGGTTAAATTATGTCGATCAGGAAAACTGTAATTCGCGGCAACTTTATTTGGCACTGCCGGAACTAAAGTATGAGTGCAGGATTTGTTGTTTCAAACCTAAGAGGTCGCATAGCGTATATCCGATGTTCCGATTCGGAGTGAAGTCACGTCGAATTAAGTCGATTAAGTAAATTGCAACTCGGGGTAACGCTTCCCCTTATATGGTACTGTCAGAACTTTGGTACTGACGTCGGATTTGCTGTTTTATATGGAGGGGTTGTTTAAAGTATACTCGATGTTCCACAGATTAAGTTACAGATAGCAACAAACTTCTGATACAAGTTTATAACCCTGTAACGTATATATCGGATACTTCTGCACTTTATGGTACAACCATCTAACCTTATAGCATTTGGCAATTGACAGCGTGATTCGGAGTAACATTATGTAGAATTAAATTGACTAGGAAAATTGTAATTCATGACTAGTACAGAACATGAATGATGTTTTATATGATGTTTTATATGGAGGGGTTGTTTAAAGTATACTCGATGTTCCACAGATTAAGTTACAGATAGCAACGAACTTCTGATACAAGTTTATAACCCTGTAACGTATATATCGGATACTTCTGCACTTTATGGTACAACCATCTAACCTTATAGCATTTGGCAATCGACAGCGTGATTCGGAGTAACATTATGTAGAATTAAATTGACTAGGAAAATTGTAATTCATGACTAGTACAGAACATGAAGTGCTGTTGCAGTATTGATTGTATTACAGCAACGATACCATGTAACGTATATTCGGTGAACAGTTCTACAGATTAAACAATGGACGGAAAGAAACTTTTAATACAATTGTTCAATTCCGTGGCGAGCTCATTTGATATCCTAAAAATTTCTGACATAATCAACTGACTCTGTTGCGGACATATTCGGTGCTCCTACATTTTCTGATTTAATTATCTGGCTCTGTTGCAAACACATTTGGTACTTTTACTTTTATTGTGACTATTTGACCTACGAGGTCTTTCAAAAAACTTTTTCGCATGTAAAATCTATAAAATCTTCCATCAATCGACTGAGAGCTGAATTCCTGCAACTACAAGAATATCTTTCCACAATATATTCAGACAGCAAGCTGAATGACAAATTACATATTATTCTAACGAGCCTGTATTCTATGTTCAAACAGAAAAACGCCAAGTGAAAGACGGCAAACAACTTATTATTATATACTCGTCCAATTAAATCACCTATACATATTTGTTATCGTTTTGAATCATAATACAACTTAACGAAATGTAAAGTATAAACATTTCATTTCGTCTCATAAAGTATATATTAACGAGGTTTTCTCCAAAATATAGCTTCAATAAATTAATTCGTTCCGAAATTGTACCCTTTTATACGGAATGGCCAGCTATTCATTAGGTCGGAATGAAACATCTTCGAGTATAAAGCGTTATCTCCAAGGCCACGACGTTTGATGATCCTACTGTAAGATACAATTGTCCCGGCCTATTGTATTTTATTACTTTCGGCCTACTTGGCCATTTGCGCCTGAAGATAAGTGAGCGGCTTGCTTATTGTTACTCCGCAGGCCTGTCTTTTCTATTTTTTCGGGCAGGTGGAGTTCACATGCGACCAGATAACAATTGGTAGGAGGGCCAGGGCTTGGAGGGTTGTGTGAGATAGGCATTTTGGCATTCTGATGTTACGCGCGTAGTTCTTTAACCCTTAGCGCTCCGTAGGCTCCGCTGTGGAGCCGAATGTTTTTAAGATGATTGCACTTAAAATGCTGCGATATCGTCGACGTTGGCAATTGATAATTGTAGTTAAAACGTGATCAGTCTCTGCACTGTTACGATTAAACCATTTCTTGACCTCTTTTATAGTTAGCAACATGGAGAAAAATAATTATTATGATGAGAATTTAGAGTTGAGTGGTAGTGAGGACGTGTTTGATTTTCAAACGTTAAAAGATATTGCGAAAGACACTGTTGATTAAAATTCTGACACTTCAAATAGTGGTTCCCAAATTATACTAAATAAAAGAGGGACTGTGTTGTGTGCTCTACAAGGAAACAAAAGGATGGCAGACGTCAAACAAGTGATTACTGTGACACTTGCCCAAGGATGCACATGGGAGATTGTTTCCAAAGATATCACACTATGGTGAATTACAAAATTTAAAATTTATCTTTCATTTGCAAGAAGAAACTGCATATGTATAAAATAAATATAATTAAAAACATTCACAAGCACGTGTAATTCTGCTCACTTAAAATAAAACTCCGTTTCACTCGTCCCGCTGCGAAAATGTGCCGGAGCGCTAAGGGTTAACACTACGTTTGCGGGACCAGTCAATTTGACGAATTTCAAATTTTGAAATGAAACACGCAAAAAACCATAGCAATAATTTTAACTACTTTGCATCGTAAATTCATAATTTCATTAAAAGAGTTTATACACACAATCATTATTGACTTAAGCTTTCTAAATTTTGAAATTTGTATATGGTATACCTATCTCTACGAAACCCGTCAAACTGACGGACTAGCTGATTACGTAAACAATCTTTATACATTTGCTTCGTTTGTAAAATTATTCCTCCAATAGTAAATATAAGAGTGAAAGAAATGTTTAAGATGCCCCCCAACTCATTATCTCAATAGCGCCTCGATAATCTGACAAAGCAAATTGTGTAGCCCTGGTGTCATGTTACTTCATATTGAACGAACTCGCTTACCAGAGTGATCCTCGCGTCATTCGAAACTCAAAGCATGCAGCAGACTAAATGTCGTATCGAAAAGATATTCGGAAAAAAAATCTTGACTTATTAATACTTTATTTTTACGTGCAGCCTTATATTGTTCAACTCGGGCTTAGTTTGAATAAATTGATTTTTTAATGTAAATACGTATTTTCACCTACCCGTCAATTTGACGGGTGCTCGTAGAGATAGGTATATAAGAAACGCCCGTAAACCTAGTGTTAAAGATGACTGAAGATAAATAGCACGACCCAAACGTGAAATGAATAAATAGTAATGCGTTTTAATATTTTTTTTACTGTATGACATCGCTCACAGCATGCCAGTTTATTCAGTGGATTATGCGTTTCTTAATATTTACTTGTCACATGTCATACTACTATAACTTTATTTAATCCCAACTGATTGTGTAACCTTTTAACTAATTTTCACCACTAAATTGGTGGATTTTATTATATACTGTGCTTTATAGACATAGTTCGTCAATAATTGCGAACAACTCCAGATAAAGGTAACTGATAATAACAGAAAAAAGGAAACGCGTTGCTAAAGTCAAAGTGGATCTTCCCGATCGGTCGGTTAATTGTTAAGACAACATTTAATTGTTTTTAACATCATTTTCTCTGACGCAGTCATATGCATGAGAGTGCGCAGGTAAATATTTTACAAGTTTTTAGAGTACTGCGCCGTGTAACCATTTTATGTGGATGTATTCTTCCAACAAAACTCCCAGTTTCCCCTCTGGCACATCCCACGTGCAGTTATATACGGCTCAGCTGCGGAGGGTTTGTTTATTAAGAGCTCCATAATTGAGCGACGGCTCTCTGTCGATACCGTCAGTGAGTTAACCGCATCCACGCTGACATATATGAAGGTGTGTGACGGACTGCGGTATCCGTCGCACGCATACGGATTCTATAGCATTTCTTATCTTTCTTATTCGGAAAGTATAATAAATGCAAACAATTTTTGTCGTTCACTATTCCGGCAAAAATTAAACACAAGCTAATATTATATAGCAAAGGTACATATATATAATAAAGCTATAATAAAGGTACTCCAACATATGTAGTACAGTAAAACCTGTTTTTGTGCGGTCCTTTTCTATGCGATTTTGTTTTTGTGCGATTTTATTTTTATGCGGTATATGAATCTTAGCGGCGTTAGCACCAGTTTAATGTTTCCTATCAATGTACATATACATATTGTGGACGAAATGTATGAATGTGTAATTAATCGAAACGTTACCAAAAACGCGTCAACGTTATTATCTGAAATTAGTGTGCTCGCACATAACATCGGCGGAGAAGGCTTTGATTCTTTCGGCGATAATGACTGGGACGAGATAATTGAGGACCAAACTGTCGATGATAGTGACATTATCAATAGTTTGATAGATTATGAAAATGGACAAGAAGAACCGGAATCTATTACAACAGATGAAATATATGCAGGGATCCAGATTTCGAAAAAATTGGAAACGCATTTTCTTAAAATAGATACCAATGCAGAAAGACGCTTAAAATTCCAAAAAGGGCTGAGATCATGCATGTCTCACTATCGTGACGAAGCAATTGACCAGTCGACCGTCGTCACAAAAACTGATCACTGAGTTTATGGTACCAAAAAACAAATCAATTGAAATCCTATCTTCAAGCGACGAAAGCGATTTTCAACCAATTCATCACAAGAAGATGCGCGTTTTGGATTACGACGAGTAGCAGCAAACTATTTAATGTACAATTTGAAAACTTCTCCATGTATATGTACAATGAAGAATTAAATATTTTTAAAATTTCTTTAGGTGTGATTTAATTATTTAATTTAATTGAAAGCATTCTCTCACCTATTTCATAAATCATTGATGTATTTTCTAAGTCCGACTTTTTTTATGCGGTCCCTATCCACCGCATAAAAAAGATTTTAGGTAGTATATCGTACAAAATTGTTTATTATATGTAAGAATTTATAAAATTTTCGAATATTTTTTTGTACGATTTCTTTTATTCGGTCCCTATCCACCGCACAAAAACAGGTTTTACTGTACTAAGTATTTTAACAATAAAATTAACGTAAAGAGAAGAAGGGCTGATTTATACAAACAAAGTTATACCGGAGATTATTTGAATAATTTTTGTTAAAGTTTTCTTTTCAAAGGGATGCAACTGAAAGCACAAACTATTTATTAAACTGTTCCGAATTTAGTTCAATGTAATAATAAGTAAAGTTATTTAACATATTGGCAAACGATGCGAAATTTACTTTCAACAGTACAATACGTCGCAGAGAAAGTATGGTTGGAATGCAAATGACACGATATTAATACCTTTATCAATTTTTCCCCCTTCTACTTCGTTTTATTGAGCTTGGTGGCTGACGTCAGCTGGCCACCAACGCACGTATATGAACGAGAAAACGTAGGGAGTCCTGTGGAAACAGTCTGATTCTGTAATTAGTATGAAAAGCGGCCCAACGTCGGCCGAATTTTAAAAATTCATTACTAAAGTTTCAAGTGCGGAGCTAAGAACGGATTGTGAAAAAGGGAATTCTCCCGTATCAACACACAGACATTTTCATCTGCACACATATTTACTTCCATCTCAAAATAACAATATAAATAACACATCAAATCTCAAAATAACAAATAAATAACACACACACACACACTTATATAATTCCGTATTATTATTAATAGTCTTCCGAAATGGAAGCCTACCCGCTTCAAAACTTGTCTAGGAAATTCTAAAAATAATAAAAAATATATCGAACGGCATAAAGCGTTCTTCTGAATATACCAAACTCAGTACTACTATTATAACCAGTATTACTATTTTAACCAAACTTTACTTTAACGAGTCTGACTTGTGAAGAGCTGTTTTGGCCCGTGCAGTATATTAGTAGATTACTTTTATATGGTTGATATGGCTGTCTATAATGCTTATGTCCTATATTCTAAGTTATCATTCAATGAAGCAATCGATTGTAAATTTTAGAGTGAATATTGCAGAAGAAGTGCTATATAATTTGTGTCTTCCTAACTATCCCACACGCGACAGATCGCCGCAAAATGAATGCCCAACTCAGCTGCACGCAAAACAATGGGCACGGTTTATATCATGCAAAGAGATGCCGTGTGTGCATAAAACATAATATAAGGATTTGTACTAGCTCAGGGTCTCATGCAACACGGTTTCACACAACACGGCATTTTCTAGGAACCTAACTACCGTGTTATAGGAGGGTTACCTGTATTTGATTGCATCGCAATTCTGACATGGTAAAATACGCTTGGCAGTCAACGTGTTAACTGGTTAAATAGTATTTTTCGGACGCATGAAATCCCGTTTTATTTGTACGTCAACAGGTTAATAATTTTATGACGTCCATCCTGATGTTCAGCCGTTGGGCATGTGCATTGAATGTAAACCCTACGTCACTGCCTCCGCAGCTTGCGTGCCTCACCCTCGATTGCTTCCCGTGCACACACGCGTGCACACGTTGCCGGCGCAGACACGCTTCGTTATAGTCTCATTGAAAGCGATGCCATAAGCGCAATTTCTGGCTAACCTGGTATTCGTTCGTCAACGGTACCTACACGGGACTCCGTCCAAATAACATCACTCCGGCGCGGCCTCCGGGCCGTTCAAACAATATCCACGGGCACTCCTACAATCGCAATTCTCCAATAATAGTTTCGCAAACTGCCAACTGTCTGTCCGGTACGAAAGTTGGGACGGGAAAATTTTTCCGCAGGCTGCGCCGTTAATGGCCGCCGCCCGACATGCGAGAAAATTTTTAGAATCTCGTCCGGCCGTCCGTGCATTTAAACTTGCGGGCGTATCTACATATCTGCGCATCTGTCGACGTGCGCGGCATCCTTTATGGCCGGGGTACTGAGGCATTCAAAAGCATCTGTAGTAACACTGTGCATTCGCTCGGCAAGCGTCTGACGCCTGGACACCGATAGGCAAAAGCCGAAAAATTCGCGGCACGTAGGGGTGGCTAATGGGTGTACTGGGAATAGTGCGGGTGTAGGAAAAGGAAGAGTACCGCCGAGAAGCGTGGGTAAGTTTGGGTCATCAAGGTGTGTTCATAGGCGTTTTTTTGTGATTTCTACGCCGATAGTTTCTGTAGTCTTGCTTTATTCGCGGCGGCGCGTTAACACGTGGAACGCACGGTATAAATTGTTTATGTTTCCCACGAGGCTGTTTCTGAATAGATGTTGGCGGGGATGCTGTACAATGGAGGAAAGGGTAGTAGAGGGCGAAGTGATCAAAATGTTTGCTACGCAACGGTGCTATTGAAAGATAACACGGTAACCTACGTTAAATGTATTCAAAAGCATCTGTAGTAACATTGTGCATTCGCTCGGCAAGCGTCTGACGCCTGGACACCGATAGGCAAAACCCGAAAAATTCGCGGCACGTAGGGGTGGCTAATGGGTGTACTGGGAATAGTGCGGGTGTAGGAAAAGGAAGAGTACCGCCGAGAAGCGTGGGTAAGTTTGGGTCATCAAGGTGTGTTCATAGGCGTTTTTTCGTGATTTCTACGCCGATAGTTTCTGTAGTCTTGCTTTATTCGCGGCGGCGCGTTAACACGTGGAACGCACGGTATAAATTGTTTATGTTTCCCACGAGGCTGTTTCTGAATAGATGTTGGCGGGGACACTGTACAATGGAGGAAAGGGTAGTAGAGGGCGAAGTGATCAAAATGTTTGCTACGCAACGGTGCTATTGAAAGATAACACGGTAACCTATGTTAAATGTATTCAAAAGCATCTGTAGTAACACTGTGCATTCACTCGGCAAGCGTCTGACGCCTGGACACCGATAGGCAAAACCCGAAAAATTCGCGGCACGTAGGGGTGGCTAATGGGTGTACTTGGAATAGTGCGGGTGTAGGAAAAGGAAGAGTACCGCCGAGAAGCGTGGGTAAGTTTGGGTCATCAAGGTGTGTTCATAGGCGTTTTTTCGTGATTTCTACGCCGATAGTTTCTGTAGTCTTGCTTTATTCGCGGCGGCGCGTTAACGCGTGGAACGCACGGTATAAATTGTTTATGTTTCCCACGAGGCTGTTTCTGAATAGACGTTGGCGGGGATGCTGTACAATGGAGGAAAGGGTAGTAGAGGGCGAAGTGATCAAAATGTTTGCTACGCAACGGTGCTATTGAAAGATAACACGGTAACCTACGTTAAATGTTTGTCAGTTAGAGAGAAGGTAAATGTGGAAATGTCGAAGTCTGTGCTACTGGAATTGTTATGCAAAATTGCATTAATTATCGTAGACGACGCAACACTCAGGATTTGCCAGTTAGAAAAGGTTCGCGAGGAAACTTAATTAGAGGGATCTACGTTTTTTTGCTATGTGCACGCAAGCGGTTTGTAGACCGGCAGAAAATCAGAAGTAAACCTGTAACTGTTGTTACACCGCTAACAACTTTTTTTAAAATGTTTCGTAATACCATCAACAGCACCAGCGGTACTACATTCTCTTATCGCATTTAAATTACGTACAGCTAAGTATATACCTGATTGCACTTCGCTGCAATTAAACAGACTTATCCGTACTAAAAGCCGTTTCAAACTATTCGTAAAGACAATCGACTAAATTATATATAGCTCTCAACACCAGCACTCCGCTGCTCACACCAACACTTTGGTCACCTAAATTTGGGTGACTTCAAGTTCAACCTGCTAATATTTCTAGCCGTAGGCGGGGCAAGACGTCAGACGCGTGGAATGTCTCGATGAATAGAGCATCACAACGAAGACACTTCTTCGTCCGTTTCTTCGAGGCGCTTTTACATTAAGACCTCGCGAGTTGACTCTCCGTTAAACGAGGTCGAAGGATTCTCTCTTCCGGTCCTTTCCCACTCGAGCTTACTCCCGCGTTTATTTTACCTCTTCCCTTTATCTTTCTCGTCCTTTTTTGGTCGACCTGCCGCGCGCGTTCATTTCAACGTGTCGCTTTATTTTCCATATCCTTTTCTGTCCGGTCTCTTGCGTTTATTTTAACTCTTCCCCGCACCTTCCTCATATTCCAGCGTTTATTCCAACTGTTCCCTTCATCCTCTTCGCGCTTAATTTCGCATTTATTCTAACCTTTTGGATCATCTTTCTTTTATCTCCCTCGCCACTTCATAGACGTTTATTCGAACTCTTCCATTCATCTTGCCCACCCTTATTCTCGCATTTATTCTAACTCCTCTCTTTATCATTCTTGTCCTCTTTGGTCGAGGAACGCCTTGCGCTTGTTCTAACTTTTCCATTCATCTTCTTCGCCCTATTCCGCGTTCATTCTGTCCCTTCCCTTCGTCTTCTCTGTCTTTTTCTGTCCAGCATGCTTCTTGCGTTTATTTTAACTCTGCCCTGCACCTTCCTCGTATTCCAGCGTTTATTCCAACTTTTCCCTTCATCCTCTTCGCGCTTAATTTCGCATTTATTCTAACCTTTTGGATCATCTTTCTTGTTTTCCACCGACTGACACGCCTTTTACGTTTATTGCACATCTTCCTTTTGTCTCCCTCCCCACTTCATAGGCGTTTATTCGAACTCTTCCATTCATCTCGCTCGAGCTTATTCTTGCATTTATTCTAACTCTTTTCTTTATCATCCTTGTCTGCTTTTGGTTGAAGCGCGCCTTACACTTATTCTAACTCTTCCATTCATCTTGTCCGCCCTTATTCTCGCATTTATTCTAACTCTTTCTTTTATCATTCTAGTCCTCCTTTGGTCGAGGCACGCCTCGCGTTTATTCTAACTTTTCGATTCATCTTCTTCGCCTTATTCCATGTTCATTCTGTCCCTCTCCTTTTCGACTTTTTCTGTTCAGCATGGCTCTTGCGTTTATTTTAAGTCTTCCCGTCACCTTCCTCATATTCCCGCGTTTATTCCAACTTTTCCCCTCATCCTCTTCGCGCTTAATTTCGCATTTATTCTAACCTTTCCCATCATCTTTCTTGTTTTCCACCGACTCATATACCCTTTACGTTTATTGCACATCTTCCGTTCATATCCCTCGCCTCTTCATAGCTGACGCACTTACTCTCCCGTTCATTCGAACTCTTCCACCCCTCTTTTTGCCGCCTTTATTCTCGCATTTATTTTAACTCTTCTCTTTATCATTCTTGTCCTCTTTGGTCGAGGAACGCCTTACACTTATTCTAACTTCTCCATTCATCTTCTTCGCCCTATTCCGCGTTCATTCTGTCCCTCCCCTCATATTCTTTGTCTATTTCTGTCCAACGTGTCTCACATGTTCATTTCAACGTGTCCCTTTATTTTCCACATCCGTTTCTGTCCAGTTTTTTTGCATTAATTTTAACTTTTCCTTGTACCTTCCTCATAGTCCCGCGTTTATTTCAATTTTTCCCTTCATCCTCTTCGTGCTTAATTTCGCATTTTCGCTAACCTTTTCCATCATCTCTCTTATTTTCCTCCGGTTCATAGGCCCTTTAGGTTTATTGCACATCTTCCATTCCTCTCCTTCGCCACTTCATAGACGTTTATTCGAACTCTTCCATTCATCTTGTCCGCCCTTATTCTCGCATTTATTCTAACTCATCTCTTTGCCATTCTTGTCCTCCCTTGGTTGAGGCGCGTTTATTCCACGTTTTCCCCTCATCCTCTTCGCGCTTAATTTCGCATTTTCTCTAACCTTTTCCATCATCTTTCTTGTTTTCCATCGACTCATACATTCTGTACGTTTATTGCACATCTTTCTTTCATCTCCCTCGCTACTTCATAGTCGACGCACTTACTCTCTCGTTCATTCGAACCCTTCCATTCATCTTGCTCGCCCTTATTCCCGCATTTACTCTAACTCGTCTCTTTATCATTCTTGTCCTTTGGTCGAGGCGCGCCTTACACTTATTCTAACTTTTCCATTCATCTTCTTCGCCCTATTCCGCGTTCATTCTGTCCCTCCCCTCATATTCTTTGTCTTTTTCTGTCCAACGTGTCTCACGTGTTCATTTCAACGTGTCCCGTTATTTTCCACATCCGTTTCTGTCTAGTTTTTTGCATTTATTTTAACTTTTCCCTGTACCGTCCTCATAGTCCCGCGTTTATTCCAATTTTTCCCTTCATCCTCTTCGTGCTTAATTTCGCATTTTCGCTAACCTTTTCCATCATCTTTCTTATTTGCCTCCGGTTCATAGGCCCTTTAGGTTTATTGCACATCTTCCATTCCTCTCCTTCGCCACTTCATAGACGTTTATTCGAACTCTTCCATTCATCTCGCCCGCCCTTATTCTCGCATTTATTCTAACTCATCTCTTTGCCATTCTTGTCCTCCCTTGGTTGAGGCGCGTTTATTCCAAGTTTTCCCCTCATCCTCTTCGCGCTTAATTTCGCATTTTCTCTAACCTTTTCCATCATCTTTCTTGTTTTCCTCCGTCTCATACGCCTTTTACGTTTATTGCAAATCTTCCTTTCATCTCTCTCGCCACTTCATAGACGTTCATTCGTACTCTTCCATTCATCTTGCCCACTCTTATTCCCGCATTTATTCTAACTCTTCTCTTTATCATTCTTGTCCTCTTTGGTCGGGGAACGCCTTGCGCTTATTCTAACTTTTCTATTCATCTTCTTCGCCCTATTCCGCGTTCATTCTGTCCCTTCCCTTCGTCTTCTCTGTCTTTTTCTATCCAGCATGCTTCTTGCGTTTATTTTAACTCTGCCCTGCACCTTCCTCGTATTCCCACGTTTATTCCAACTTTTCCCTTCATCCTCTTCGTGCTCAATTTCGCATTTTCGCTAACCTTTTCCATCATCTTTCTTATTTTCCTCCGGTTCATAGGCCCTTTAGGTTTATTGCACATCTTCCATTCCTCTCCTTCGCCACTTCATAGACGTTTATTCGAACTCTTCCATTCATCTCGCCCGCCCTTATTCTCGCATTTATTCTAACTCATCTCTTTACTATTCTCGTCCTCCCTTGGTTGAGGCGCGTTTATTCCAAGTTTTCCCCTCATCCTCTTCGCCCTTAATTTCACACTTTCTCTAACCTTTTCCATCATCTTTCTTGTTTTCCATCGACTCATACATTCTGTACGTTTATTGCACATCTTTCTTTCATCTCCCTCGCTACTTCATAGTCGACGCACCTACTCTCTCGTTCATTCGAACCCTTCCATTCATCTTGCTCGCCCTTATTCCCACATTTATTCCAACTCTTCTCTTTATCATTCTTGTCCTTTGGTCGAGGCGCGCCTTACACTTATTCTAACTTCTCCATTCATCTTCTTCGCCCTATTCCACGTTCATTCTGTCCCTCCCCTAGCCTTTGTCTTTTTCTCTCCAACATGTCGCCTTCACTCCGCCTCTCCCTTCATCGTCCTTGCCCCCATCTCTCTGCCCTTCCACGCGGTCACTATCCAACATCGTTCACCACAACCCTTACCTCATCACTAGCTTCCAAGGTCTCCACTTCCCTCGTGCATGACGTCCGTCACTCTTCCCGGTTCCGGGACCATCGATTTTTCTACCGGCCGATTACGATGACGGTTATTTTTGCGTCGCGCCCCTCGGTAAACTTCACGGTTCAGCGTGTCCGACGTCCACACTGACGTCATCCGACGCTGAATGATCTTAATCTTCCATTAACACAATTAACCGTCAGTTGACGTCAACAACGTCAGCCACTGACGCCACTGACTCTCACTGTCCACCAGCGACGTCGACGGCGTACTCACCAGGTTCCCCAGGGTTGCAGATCAGTTGACTAACGCTCGCCACCTGCAGCTGCCGCGAACTGCTCCTCATTCAGGGGCTGCGCTTTTCGCAAGGTGCCATCCGCCTGTGGCATCGGGCATTCGACGGGTCGTTATACGAAACCGTCGTGAAACTAACGTGCGCTTTAAGTGACAAGCGGAAGGCTAATAGTGGCCCGTAATGACCGACGAAGAGGACGTCGGGTTTGACGCCTGTGGAGTGAAACTCTGAGGACGCGTTACACGAGTCGCGGGCGAGTGCGGTCCTGGACGTGAATTGCGAAGCGCGTCGTTTAGGAAAGTCGCGGGAGGCAGTTCGTTAGAAGCCGGGAAATGATTATGACGCGCGCTCAGTCCCGTGTGTCTGCATGTCGAGGGGGACAGCGTTGGATTGCTGCGGGATCCACGGAGTATTTGTGGCAAGTACTTTTTATGTTGCAAATTAGAGGGTAACGCGAATGGGGTTGGGAACATTTTGCCTGGGTAATGGCGTAGGTAAATGATTCGTATATTTTCGTAATTACACTCTTCGCTTTAACCCTTTGCGGACGAACGACGCATATATGCGTCAGCCTAAATTATGCATGTAGTCGACGAAGGCACACTTGTGTCCGGCGAAAACGGCTGGTAGAGCCGAAAGACACAAATGTGCATTCAACGAAAATGAATGATAGAGCCGAAGCAGGTATGTATGCGTTTCACAAATGCTAGGTATTAAATGTGAGCTGGTATTTCGGAAGATTGTTATCGGCTTCGAATCGATCCGTCCGCAAAGGGTTAACACTAAATGTACCGATACTTTATACTGGCCTATTTTTGCTGTGAGGAGTCATTTGACTTCTTATGAAATAAAATGAAAATGAAATGGCGTTTGAACGGTAGCTAAATACGCGCAAACAACGCGTCAAACGTATATATTCCGACGTTTGTACGCCGTTTCTTCATTCTTACCCTTTCGGTGTTTAACACTAAATGTACCGGTACTTTACACCTACCTATTCTTGCCATCAGGAGTCATTTGACTCCTTTTAAAATAAACGTCGATTTCCAGAAAGAAATTCCTAATTTGTTAAAGGGAGAAATTTAATAATCAGATGATATAAGAATTTTCAGAAAGTCAAATGACTGAAAGAAACAACAATGAATGTAGGATTTTAAAGTAAATTTTGTAAAATGTGATATTCCACATGACGTTATGCTTTTTGTTGCAAAAGATCTTGAAATATATCGGTATTCAGTCTCTGTGAAAATCCAGTTAACCCTTTCCTGAATACTTCCGGCCGAAGCGTTCGCTGAAGACTAAACACTTTTCGCTGGTGCGAACTCTTTGTTAGAGAGGACATTTGTCACGCCTTACTTTTATTTTTAGTTCATTTTCAACTTTCTATTTTCAGTGTTAACATTTATCGAGTAATAGTTGCGTCATTAAGTGGAAGTTTTCTTGAAAGGGATATAACGTTAAATAGCGAGTAAAGTGTCGTTTTATTCTAAGTAATGTCAGTGCAACACTAAAGTGTTGCAAAAAAGTAAACTAAAGCGATGACCTTCTAACAAATCAGGTTCGAGGTGCTGACGTTCGATCACAGTTGATGCATTTGCGACCAGTAGCGTAATTCTACGTTATTTGAAAATCTGCGGCTGACGATTGACAACGTATTGTCTTACGTGATTTTAAAGTCATAGACAATGCAATGCTGAAAAACGCGAGATACTTTTATAAGCTTTTATTAGCTTGCGCGCGTATTAAATTATTATCACACAATTCAAAGAACGAATAATTACAATTTCATCATGATAAAGCAATATTTTGTGTACTTACATCTTTTTAAACAGCTTCCTTCGAATTTCAACTATAAGCTTTTAAAATATTTTTAAATGTTATAATACGTTTAAAACATTTTATTAACTTGCGCGAGTAATAAATTATTATTATACACTTTAATGAACGAATAATTACAATTTTATAATAATAAAGAAATATTTTGTGTACTTACATCTATTTAAACAGCTTCCTTCGGACTTCAACTATAGGCTTTTAAAATACTTTTAAATTTTACAATACTTTTCATAATTTTTATTAACTTGCGTATTAAATTATTATTACACATTTTAAACAACGAATAATTACAATTTTATTATGATAAAGTAACATTTTGTCTACTTACATCTATTTAAACAGCTTCCTTCGGACTTCAACTATAGACTTTTAAATTACTTCCAAATTTTATAATACTTTTAAAAATGTTTATTAACTTGCACGCGTAATAGATTATTATTACCCATTTTAAACAACGAATAATCACAATTTTATTATGATAAAGCAATATTTTGTGTACTTACACATATTTAAAAAGCTTCCTTCAGACTTCAACTATAGACTTTTAAAATACTTTCACATTTTATAATACTTTTAAAAATGTTTATTAACTTGCACGTGTAATAAATTATTATTACACATTTTAGACAACAAATAATTACAATTTTGTTATGATAAAGCAATATTTTGTATACTTAACATCTATTTAAACACCTTCCTTCGGACTTCAACTATAGACTTTTAAAATGCTTTTAAATTTTATAATACTTTTAACCATTTTTATTAACTTACGTGCATATTAAATTATTATTACACATTTTAAACAACGAATAATTACAATTTTATTATGACACAGCAATTTTTTGTGTACTTACATCTATTTAAACAGCTTCCTTCAGACTTCAACTATACACTCGCCATGAAATCGTCAACTGCGAACGTGTTAACAGTTTCATGGTGACATTTCGCAGACATTAGAATCCACACAATTAGTCTCCGTCTAATTGGACCACCCACGTGATTTCGACGATATAGACTCTACCATCTGCCAAAGGTTAACACGAAACTGGTCAGAGACTGGCAATCGTAGCCAATAATTGCATTTTTTTATATCGCCCACCCGATGTATGATAACACGTAAGTTCGAAGTTGCGTGCGTGTTTGGAGACTATGTAAATCGGGGAATATTACAGACTTCGCAAGTATGGAATCACGTATTATATGGTCTATAAATCAAGACACGGTGCAAGGTATATAGTGCCGGGTGTACAATTACAGGAGGGGTGTGGGTTCATGTAGAGGCAGTGTAATGCTGAGCATCGTGTATGTGTGGGTTCGGAGCGTCGTGAAATCTCGCGAAATTGGATCTACGTGTCGATATAGGGAACTTAGGTAAGGGTGGTTTATGATGATAATAATGCAAATTCAATTTGTATGTCGATATATGCAATTACGTGAATAATTAAGCGGGCGATGGAATTTTTTAGCTTACGGTGAATCGATGAGGGGGTTTACCGATTGGCATTTTTCCATGCATCGCTAATTTATAGTGTGGGATGTGAAGAGATATTGGAGTATCGACGCTGGAATTTAATGAATATGTTTTGCGGTGCCTTGTGGATTTTGTAACGTTAATTTTATAAGCATTGCACAGTAAACGATTTGAGTTCAGTCATTTTCATTCTGTGAAACTGAAGTTTTCTTATTTCAAGTTTTCTCGTCTCCACATTTTTCGCCACACAGCCAGTAACGATAATTCAGTAAGCTATTGCCTACCGACACAATGCCGCAAAAAATAATTACTTTCATTTCGGCTCGTTTGTACGAGCACTCACAAATCGACAGCAATAATAACCATTCGTTTAATTTGAAATTTGCACAGTGCGAACCCTCGTACAACTCTTGCGTGAAATATCGTCGGAAACCAAAAGTATTGGGTTGGAGGGAAAGTTCTGTCGTATTTTTAATAGGCAGGTAATTTTTCTTGTAAATAAAAAAAACATCTGGCTAGTGAGTCATTCGGATTTTTTTTTGTTTTTTATAGCTGCTGTATAATATAAAAGGAGTCCTTTTTTACCGTTCATCATTTACTTGTGATATTTAAAGTGAAAAACATGTCAGTAGATAAAGTGCATTTACGACACTGCATTTTATATGAATTCCACAAAGGAAGCAACGCATCGGTTGGATGTAAAAATTTATGTGCGGTATTCGGAAAAGATATTGTAAATATTCGTACTTGTCAAAGATGGTTTAGCAAATTTCGTTCCGGGGATCTGAGCCTTCAAGAAAACGATCGATCCGGACGACTATCCAAGATCGATAATGATGTTTTACGATCCATGTTGGAAAATAATCCACATTTAACAAGTCGAGAAATTGCAGAAGAGTTTGGCATTCATCATACAACACATTAAATGTATTATGATTAATGTTAAACACATATTTTTATACATGAATTCAAATATTTTCTTTAAAATACGACAGAACTTTCCCTCCAACCCAATAATTAACCCTTTGCACTCCGAATTTTATTTCAATTTCGTTACCAGCAGCTCCCAACGCTTTTAAGTGTTTTATTTGAAATTTACTTTAACTAAAAATATAAAGCAATTTAAATAAATAAAGGAAGAAACAAATTCACTTAAATGAATTTTATTTACAGTATTGTCGTATATTGAAATTTTCAAAGGTATGATATCTTTTGAAAGAACTTGCAAGATGTAACCCTGATTTTCTTTCACACGTTTCACAAAAATAGGTGGTTTCTCTTTTTCCTCCAGATGTTTTTCTATTTGAGTAAACTGTACAGTCTTTGTGTTTTCCTTCGGGATGTAGGAAGATTAAATGAGGCTTTCCATCTAAGCGATCGTGTTTATCATGTGTTCCAGGCCTCCCCAATTTCATATTTGGATGACGACAATCACGAATTAGCATTGACAAAATCTTTTCGCGAAATTTTTTGTGGGCTATAGGTTCTGTTCCTTGGTTTTTTGTTTTTTCTTTGTATAAAATATACGCATTTACCATGGAGATTTCTAATCCCCAAAAGAAATATTCCCTCCACCACTTGAGTGCTCGACGTAAAAAACAGTAAGATGTCGCGTATTGGTTCGCCACATCGACACCATCTATATTTTTATTATAATCTGTGATCACATCCAGTTCTTTTATTTGATTACCTGAATGTCTAACCCTTCTAGTGACATTGCGAGAGCGTCGATAACCTGTGCACGATATCTATTTATTTAGACATGAAAAAAATGGACGACAAAGGAACTTGCCATAAAAACTGATGTCGAGTCACACTCGACATAGGAGTGCAAAGGGTTAAGGCCTCTGGTTCGTCTGCTTACGGCCAGTAATGTATGTTGTAGTATATATTGGGTTTTTTTTAGCCGAGCCGCCGTAAGTGAGGGCATAAAGCTCCGGTGCGTGAGTGTGCATGCATGAAATATTACGATCTTCAAAAGAGGCGAAAGACACTGAGTGTCCTCTGAACGGGGTCGGACGATTATACGGGTAATTAGAGAAGAGTATCAAGTGTGCTGGCTACAGGGTTCAACGGTAGTTACACGGTATCATTTAATCTATACGATTAGACACCAATATATGTGGCAGGCATTTGCATTTGGCGTTCTAAAATCCGAGGCGGTTGGATGATATAAATGTGTTTATTATGTTGCATATGTACATATGCGTAAAGAACTATTTAAAAGTTGGTAAATCAGATTGTTTTACTGTATATTAATAAAAAAAAAATGATAACCTTATAAATGATGGGTATATTAACACTAGATTGCCCAAGGCAGTCATTTTGACTGTTTTTTAATTTCAATTAGAAAAACAGTTATGAAATTGATGACACAATTTCTTAGAATTTGGTGACTTTTTCTATAACATATAAATGGGTTTATGAATAATTGTAGTTACTTCCGCCCTCCTTTATTTCCGTATATATATATGTGTTATACCTATATTGCCCAGAAGCAGTCATTTTGACTGCTTGGTAAATTTTAAATAGTCAAAAGAGATTTATTTATTGAATTGAGTAAATTTCTTATATGACCTGTCCGGCTTTGTATTGAAATAACATTTTTTTTTCGATTACGGTAACATACCGATGCATGATAAATTGTCGATTTGGGCGTATACTTGATAAGTGTCAGTTGCTCAATAAGCTAAAGTAGTACTAGTTATTCGAATCTTTATAAAATGTTGTTCTAACAAGTTGTTTATTTTATTTCTTTTGCGCCCTAACTTTATGAAAAAAATGTCGAACAGAAATGAGTTATTGGAAAAGCTAACGAACATAAGTGAAGAGTGCTCCGATATAGAATCAAATGCAACAAATTGTGAACTATCATCTGAAGATGAAGCGGATTATATTCAAAGTGAAACATCTGACGCTGAAGGTAGTGATGAAGAGTCGATCAACAATGATGAAAATGAAAGTGTCATCAATATGCCCAGGAAAAGGTGTAGGGTGCTAACTAGTTCAGATTCTGATGAAGAAACTGAAAATACGTTTCAGGAGGTCGAAACAGCTGCTGATGGTACTGTGTGGACAAAAATTGACGAAGGTGGTATTCCTGGAAGGATACCATCTGCTTGTATCTTCAAGAGTGTGAAAGGGCCAACAGGCTACGCAAAAAGGAACATTGTGGCAGATAATCTTATCAGTGCATTATCGTCGATAATAGATAACTATATTATCAAACATATAAGAAAGTGCACAGAAGAATGTCGCCGAATTTTGCGGAACGGTTGGACAATATCATTACCGGAAATACGTGCATTTATTGGGATTCTATATGCTCGTGGAGCTTACGAGGCAACAAATTTTAAATTGAGTTATTTATGGTCAGCGAAGTGGGGTCCCGAATCTTTTAGAAAAACTATGGCCAGAGAAAAGTTCAAGCAAATCCCACGATTTATTCATTTTGACAAAAGAACCGAATGCAGTAGGCGCCTACAATCAAATAAATTTGCCTTGCTTTCGGAAATATGGGTTAAGTTCATTGAAAACAGTCAATGTGTACAGTTAATATTTACTAGTAACCTGTTATATAACTGTAAATAACATACAAAATATTAAAAATTAATTTTAAACAAATTTCTTTGCATATTTGTTATTTTTTCACAATGCAGTCATTTTGACTGTTTTTGGGCAATATAGGTATACAAGAAATCTCGGGCAATCTAGTGTTAATAGTATTATTATATATGTAAATATCATGTATATATTATACATGCGATTTATAGATATGTGCATATACCCGTGAAGTGACATGTATATGTATGAATAATTTCTATTATGTGTTGTTTTGAAGTCAGAACGAAGTTTATATATAAACAACAATATGGATACGCGTTCAAGTGAGCTGATATTCTATATATATCTGTTTTCTGTTGGCGTAGAGAGTATTCGCGCGCGGATCAATTTCTAACAATACTGTACGATATTATAGTTTATTAATTAATTTGCTTTTATATAAAACTAGTTTATACATAGCCGCGAAACCTGTATAATAAATGCGGTACTAACAACATTAGTTGTAAATTAATAAGCATTTTACTCTCTTCCACCGTAGTTTCCGCATACTAGCATACCATTTTTGAACAATAATTTTCTGTAGTATAAAGTTTATAACCGAATTCATGATAGAGTTGTAACTTTACGTATAACGTAGGTATAACGTTCACATTATACTGACAATATCGAACATAATTACAAAGCTCTAATGTAATTTACATCAAAGACTCTTCCATAAATATTTTAAAACAAAAACTACACCAATGCTTATTGCTTCATATATCCGACGATTTTTTCTTTTTTCTTCTAACTTCGCAAATTTTTTGAACAACTAATTTTCCTTCGCGTTGCACTTATTATTGAAATTTTAAAAAATACGCTTGAACGCGTTGTTTATAACAAAATTGGTTAATTTATTATAATTTTATAAAATATGGTTACAAAATGTATCGATAAAAGTCTCTACTTTTAAACTACATTCTTACTTTACTATCGATATGGGTGCCAAATGGCTGTATGAAATGATTAAAAATACGTCAACATACCTTAAATAAATATAAACAAGTTACGGATTACCGTCATATTGAGATTATTAAAAAATTTGGTGTTCATGACTATGTAGAGATACAGAATAAAACGAGTGATAAGCGATTTCTCTATTTTTAAACTGCATTCTTACTTTAATACCGATATAGGTGCCAAATGGCTGTATGAAATTATTAAAAATACCTCAACATACCTTAAATAAATATAAACAAGTTACGGATTACCGTCATATTGAGATTATTAAAAAATTTGGTGTTCATGGGTATGTAGAAATACAGAATAAAACCAGTGATAAGTGATTCCTCTATTTTTAAACTACATTCTTACCTTTAATATCGATATGGGTGCCAAATGGCTGTATGAAATTATTAAAAATACCTCAACATACCTTAGTAAATATAAACAAATTACGGATTACCGTCATATTGAGATTATTAAAAAATTTGGTGTTCATGGGTATGTAGAAATACAGAATAAAACCAGTGATAAGCGATTTCTCTATTTTTAAACTGCATTCTTACTTTAATACCGATATAGGTGCCAAATGGCTGTATGAAATGATTAAAAATACCTCAACATACCTTAATAAATATAAACAAGTTACTGATTCCCGTCATATTGAATTTATTCGATAATTCGGTGTTCACGGGTATGTAGAAATACAGAATAAAACCAGTGACAAGTGATTCCTCTATTTTTAAACTACATTCTTACCTTTAATATCGATATGGGCACCAAATGGCTATATAAAATTATTAAAAATACAACATACATCGGTACTCTATCTCCGCTCTCTACGCTAACTATTTATTATACAAGTGACCATACTTTTCAAGCTAAGAAGCTGGTGCGCTCAATCGATTTTACAATAACGCCAGATAAAAATCCGTGCGACGTTAATTCGCCGTAAAATTCGTCGGCTTTCCGGCCTTCAAGCTGCAGATTTTTGGCTTGAGCAGACACTTTTCAACAAGAACGCGAGCACGGCGACAGGTCATGTCTGACGGTGACACCTCGGTGGTCGAGTAACACCTCGGTAGGCCGAAATTTGCCGGTTTACGTCCGTCGCGCCGGTATCGTGGGATTTTCCCCAGGGGACGGAAATAACTCCCCCGCTAACTCCGCGATAAACTTTGATCCGCGGTGCACGGACGTGGGATCAAGAAATTGCGGAGTTGCCCCATACAGTTAGCCGGGCTAACTGAAAGTTCCGACGATTTACCTCGGCCGAAACCCCTTTGTAATTCTGGGTGACTAGCGTGGAGAGGGTCGTTGGCGATCCGAGAATAAGCCGCGAGGGAATTTATTCTACGGCCATCGCTGACGACAGGTACCTAGCCTGGTTGTCAAGGCTTGAACGGCGTCGATCAAGTTGGCGTCGTAGAGAAAATGTGCACGCAACGAAAGTTAGCCCTTAGCGCTCCGCACATTTTTGTACCACTGCCTACCAGCAACTCCGGCACATTTTCGCAGCGGAACGAGTGAAACGGAGTCTTATTTTAAGTGAGAATAATCACACGTTCTTGTTAATGTTTTTAACTTTATTTGTTTTATACATATGCATTTTCTTCTTGCAAATAAAAGATAAATTCTGTAGGGGCGGTAACTATTAATTATACAATTCTCTGGAAAGGATAATTACAACAGCCACGTCGATAGAATAAAAAAATGTATTTCGAGGCATGTGGTTACTACTAAGTTCGCTCAACAACTGACTATTTCGCCCTGCAGCTGCAGCGTCACACGTATTAAACAAAAGACGGCACGGTTCGCCACTACGTCATCACTTGACGAAACACTGCGACCGAAAAATCGACGCAGGGCGATTAATCGCCTACAATTTTAAGTTCTGTAATTTCCCATCCTGGGCTTACTTGGGCAAATGTCACAGTAATCACTTGTTTGACGTCTGCCATTCTTTTGTTCCCTTGTAGAGCACGCAACACAGTCCCTCTTTTATTTACTATAATTTCGGCACCACTACTTGAACTGTCAGAACTATAATCAATATTGTCTTTCGGAATATCTTTTAACACTTGAAAATCAAAAACGTCTTCACTACCACTCAACGTCAAAGTGTTCACTACCACTCGACGTCAAAGTGTTAATAAATGAGGAATTTCGTTCCGAAAATCAACGTTCGTTTCATAAGGGGTCAAATGACCCCTCACGCTAAGAATATAAAGTAAAATACCGGTACGTTTAGCGTTAATAGCACTTGTTAAAAACCGTGCAAAAGGGAATCATAAAAAATCTCCCAGGTCTACTTTAATCTCACAAGTAGCTTCTCGACTGACGTAAATGATAAACGTCGCCAACCAACGGCAGTCATCGAACACACTCATGACGCGTGCTTTCGGCGAACGATCCATAAAACGCATGTTTGACATGTCAGCTCAGGGACCCTCGCGAAATGTCGAATTACGACGTCCTAAACTCCGAAGCGATTTTCCGCTTGCGACTACCCTGTGACGACGGCATATCGTTATCATGCCCGTCTCCTTGGAACGCAAGACGACAGTACCGAAACTGCTCACTATGCGATGGACTAGATTGATGAATGGAAAGTCTTCATTGAAACTTCGCAAGATTCCGCGTTGGTCAGGCACCTGCAATCTCTCGGCGTTGAACAATTATGCGGAAGATGCACAAAAACTGTTCACTTTGGTGCTTTGGACAGAATCGAAGTAGGACAGTTTGAATTGAAACCGACGTGACGACATCAGAAAATAGACGATAATGGGATAAGAGTTGGGGTATGGGACATTTAGAATACTTACCGCGTAATATACATAAAACGTAGCAATGGTGTACAAAGATAATGCTTAGACTTTTGTATATTTAACTTTTCCTGCATGTAAATGTTTAGTATGTGTTTTTAATGTGGCTTCGCAAGATTTCGCGTTGGTCAGGTACCTGCAATCTCTCGGCGTTGAACAATTATGCGGAAGATGCACAAAAACTGTTCACTTTGGTCCTTTGGGCAGAATCGAAGTAGGACAGTTTGAATTGAAACCGACGTGACGACGTCAGAAAATAGACGATAATGGGATAAGAGTTGGGGTATGGGACATTTAGAATACTTATCGCGTAATATACATAAAACGTAGCAATGGCGTACAAAGATAATGCTTAGACTTTTGTATATTTAACTTTTCCTGCATGTAAATGTTTAGTATGTGTTTTTAATGTGGCTTAAGATAAAATGAACAATTATGCGGAAGATGCACAAAAACTGTTCAGCTTTGGACAGAATCGATATAATTCGTGCGTCAGAAAATAGACGATAATGGGATACCTTGGGACATTTAGAATACTTATCGCGTAATATACATAAAACGTAGCAATGGCGTACAAAGATAATGCTTAGACTTTTGTATATTTAACTTTTCCTGCATGTAAATGTTTAGTATGTGTTTTTAATGTGGCTTCGCAAGATTTCGCGTTGGTCAGGTACCTGCAATCTCTCGGCGTTGAACATGCGGAAGATGCACAAAAACTGTTCAGTACTGACGAAGTAAATCTGGTCTAGATTATATCGTCTTTGATCTTATTTTGTTTTTATTATTCCCCTGAGAGGGGACATCGGAGTGCAAAGGGTCAATTTTTCAGTAGTGCAGATTTTATTTCAAAGCATTCTCTAATTAGCGAATTTTCATTCAAGCATACGATTATAAGTATTTGATGCGCTCCGGTCACTGATGACCATCATGGCGCTGCAAGAGAAACAAGTTCCGGTCACATGTGACCACCACGGCAGTCAACGTGTTAATTCGTGAAGTCTTGACAGATGAACCGCGTCGCATTCGCATTACCACCCACAGGTTTACATAACGCAGCCGCAGGAAGAACCTTTTCATAGGCGTAGGAATACCAACCGTGGGCACTGTGAAGTAAGAACCCGTAGGGACAATGTGTGACATATTTTCCTGTACTGGTTGCGAGCAATTTGCAGAATGCGTCGCTCGTGCGCAGAACTCGCGGGATCCGATTGCACCGGAACTTTCGAGAAATTTCAATTTCAATGATTAAACGGACCGCGTCGTCTGCCAGCCGTGCGCTTCGAGGAGTTTCGCGCTTTTTCTTTTGTCGCGGGGCCCCGTTAAATCACGTCGCCATTCCCTTCCGGTCTCGTTAATGGCGCGCGGTAGCGGTCGGCCGGGAATTTCATTTTTTTTTTTCGAATAATCGGCCGGTGCCGGACACGAGAGGCGTAATCGAATCGGCTCGCTAACGAAATTCGCAGGCCCTTCCCTTTCGGAGAGGCGAGGTGGCGAAATTGCATTTGTCATGACGTCTCGCGCGGCAGGCTCCGCCGGGATTAAGTTGGAGGCCTAATTTTTCGAGATAATTGACTTTCCGGCGCCGCGCGAGGCCGCCATGGTGCGATCACAAAGAGCGATGATAATTACCGGAAAGTTTTAATTAACCGTGGAGAAAAACGGCCGAGACTTCGGGCGAAGTTTTCGGGTAATAGAATGTATGCCGCGCGACGATCTGATCTAGTTTGGCGTAGCGCGAAAATTCGGGGTGTCGCTGTACGCGTCGGGAATGATTCTGTTCTAAATCTTCTGAGACGACGCGGAAATTTTGCTTTGCAGTCAAGGTGTAAAACGTCCTTTGGGTAGTCACGTGTCGAGTTAACTGCAGGATCTCAATTACAGGGTCCTCTAATTGGCGAGCAAAGGTGACTTATGATCCTCAATTATTATATTGAGGTATCATAAGTGACGAGTTTTTGAATTACGTTGTTTGATTGCGTAGTTGCGAGATTTTCTGAATAAGCTCTAGGATCCAAACGGTTAAGTAATATTTAAAAAATGTAAGATTATACAATAAAAATGGTGTAACACTTACCTTAATGCCTTTTTTAATAAATGTTATATTGCAACTACTTATGTTATGAACAATTGTATGAATACCACCGTTGGAGAGCAGTCGAACTTGTGTGAATCTGGCCGGCGGCAGCGCAACGGCAACTTGAAAAATGTGCAGCCGGCAAAGTGTTAACATTCCCATAATGAAGTTGGCGAATTCGTCGAGAGACGTGTTTTAGTCACACACCTCTACGTAACTATTCCGATGTCGATGTTCGGTGAAAATTTAGGGTAGCGGTGTAATGAAATCGTCGAATGTCTGAGGCATCGGCAGGATCAGCCGAGAGAATTATTTTCCGTTCGCTCGCGGCTACGTAACTATTCAACCAGCGGGGTAATTCGCCTCGCCACTCAATATTTTCCGCTTCGGCTTTTTATCTCACGCCGGATCTTACCGGCGCTATTTCGGCTGAAATTAGGTGCGGAGCAGTAAATCGCACCGAGACGCTGAATTTACGAGGGGGATGGCCAGTGATCGAAGAATGCGCAAGGATAACGGCTGGTGGAAGGACTCCAAAATGGTTTTTTTTATGTTTAAAACGGGGTAACTCTCTTAAATGTCTTATGCCGGCACCGTCGCTGTGTGACAAGTTATGGTTATCGTATACTCAGAATTAAAACAATTACCTCTCTATTGAAAAGAAATCTATTGGGTTGGAGGGAAAGTTCTGTTGTATTTTTAATAGGCAGGTAATTTTTCTTGTAAATAAAAAAACATCTGGCTAGTGACTCATTCGGATTTTTTTTTATAGCTGCTGTATAATATAAAAGGA
This sequence comes from Cryptocheilus praepositus, assembly GCA_033815515.1. Lineage (NCBI taxonomy): Eukaryota > Metazoa > Arthropoda > Insecta > Hymenoptera > Pompilidae > Cryptocheilus > Cryptocheilus praepositus. The sequence goes on from JAWWQZ010000143.1 coordinate 2,051,518, forward strand.
GTCCTTTTTTACTGTTCATCATTTACTTGTGATATTTAAAGTGAAAAACATGTCAGTAGATAAAGTGCATTTACGACACTGCATTTTGTATGAATTCCAAAAAGGAAGCAACGCGTCGGTTGCATGTAAAAATTTATGTGCGGTATTTGGAAAAGATATTGTAAATGTTCGTACTTGTCAAAGATGGTTTAGCAAATTTCGTTCCGGGGATCTGAGTCGCCAAGAAAATGAGCGATCTGGACGACCATCCAAGATCGATAATGATGTTTTGCGATCCATGTTGGAACATAATGCACATTTAACAAGTCGAGAAATTACAGAAGAGTTTGGCATTCACCATACAACACATTAAATGTATTATGATTAATATTAAACACATATTTTTATAAATTAATTCAAATATTTTCTTTAAAATACGACAGAACTTTCCCTCCAACCCAATAGGTTTACACCGTGATGGACTATTGCTATTGTTGAAAGAAGTACTTACACTGATGACGTCATATTTTTCAGAACTAAAACAGGGTAACTGTCTTAAATGTCGTATTCCAGCACCGACCCTGTGTGAAAAGTTATGGTTATTGAATACTGAGAATTAAAATAATTACCTCTCTCTAGAAAATAAATCTCGGTTTACACCGTGATGGACTATTGCTATTGTTGAAAGAAGTATCTTATAGTGATGACGTCATATTTCTCAGAACAATTTTACGATCGACTCGCGATCGTCTTTTGTGTGCCTCCCTATCGTTCGCTTCTACTGTGCTTATATTTTTTTTTTGTGTGATTTTTTGCGAAGTCAGCCGTGCTTCTGCTTACTACCCGGGCGGATGTAAAGGGACATTCTTTCTAAATATTCTTTCGCGTTTTTATTTTTCATGTTTTTATTAACATACGAGTTTTCTAATAAAATATTTTTCTAATATAACATTATCTAATAATATAATATTAATATTTAATATTAATAATTATATATTTTCTCCTAATATAAGATTTTCTAATAAACTCTCATAATATACAATCAAGGCATTAAGATTCTTTTATTTAAAATACCAATAGCTATGAATGGTGAAACCGGAGTAGATGGGCTGAAAGGTGAAACCGAACTGATTGTACGACTTCAAAAGTAGATACACCGCTAAATTGCCAACGTTTGGGTGGATTTTTTCCCACAGCGGAGAAGAAATTCTTCAAACCACTCACAGATTCCAAACATGGATTGTTCTTCGTATGTCAGAAACAAAGCGGTAACTTTACGAGTGACTAAGTGGATATCTTTGGGAAACATGCACGTGGTTCCGAATAAGAAAAAGCATCGGTTAAAGACCGGGGCTTGGCACGCAATAAAACTGGCTTGCAAAGTCGCAAAGAAATCGAGCACGTGCGTGGTCAGTTTGAGAATGTCGTGTAATTGGAAAGTGTTGAGAAACTTGAAAGTTCCGGTAGTTTAATGGAAAACTCGCAGATGATAGCCTCTGGAGGGTAGTGCAGAGATGGCCAAATCCGAAACTCGCAAATTTATGAAAAGTTAAACGAATTTCGTACTGTGTAAGAACCTGGCACATGCATTCGGAGAAAAGTTGCGCGTGAAACAATCGCTATTATTGTACATATTTTATGCGCAAGACCTCGAAAGTTGTTCACGTTTATCAAGACTTTCAATCGGAAATCTTCCAAAACACTTTAGGGGCGAAACTAAAGCGTTTCGCCTTTAACTGTGCCGTATTGTTGTTTTGTACTTGAAATTCCGTGGTAACTAGGTCTTCTAGACTTCAGCCAGCTGAGACGGTCAAGTGACAAAGCAGCTTGATGTAAATTGCCGCGAGGAAACGATCTGTAATTATTATTGTTTACGTTTTGCAATATTGATATCCAACGGTATTAGTGCTATTTGCAAGCATGACACAAAAACATTTCTCTACTCTCATAATTATGTAGGTTTCAAGTATTAATTAAATAATTCTAATCAAACTTGAATAAGATATAATTAAAAAAGAGTCAAAATACAATTCCACACACACACACACGAACTTCTTACAAGCGCGACTGCCAAAAGTGCATCCTTCGTCTTTGCTGGTCCGGCTACGACTGACCATATGAAACAACAGCATCTTCAATCTTCTTTTGTTATATGCCTCGTCGCTCACGCTACATATCACACATTCATCACACTCTAACTTATACGCATTCGATACAGCGCATTATTCTTTCGCGAATCTTCAAATATTCGGTCCCACAATTATGTATACCAGTAGATGCTCTACCTAAAACTTTCATCTCTGACCAAGTTGTAGGTCAGACCAATTATTCGTCTAATTGTCCAAAATAAATTTTTTAACGGGCGTTTATCGTGACGGCGCAACAACGTAATGCGACGAACAGATTTCGTGTTATTATTAATATTACTTAATTTTTTACAAGATTTATCTGTAAAACCACCACTATTTCTATACTCTTACAATTCCAATTATTCACACATACACATTGCTGCCCGCTATATTTAAAACTTTGTTCCCTGATGAAGTTGTGCGTTAGGTAAATTATTCATGTAAATTCTGTGATTCTAAAGTTGCGATCCGACACGCAGACAAAATATTCATCTCGGCGATTACCGCGATGTAACACAAATATACCGCGAAGAATTTATAAAGTACAATTTATAAGTACCATTATTTATTTTTTTGCCAGACTCATCTGTAAGAATACTAACGCTGTTTACAAGAGTACTTCACAAACCTTTCTGTAGTCTCGAAATTTCGTTCATTCACATGCTCATATATCCACCGTTGTACGCTGAACTCATACATTTTTTCTCTGATGAATTTATCCGCTGGACAAATTATTTGTATCAATTCCATGACTTAAAAGTTACAATTAGGCATGTAAAACAAATTGTAATTAATTTATAACCGGTACTATGTATTCGTTTACAAGATTCCTCTGTAACAATACTAACGTCATTCATAAGAATACCTTACGAACCTTTCTGTAATCTCAAAATTCCGTTTACACACGTACAAACCCTTATATGTTGACCTTATAACTTTGTTTTCTGAGGAACTAGCATTATTAATTTTTTTCAAAGTCGCAATTGTACGTGCGAAATAAATGTTAATTCGTTTATAACTAGTGTTATGTATTTGTTTATCAGTTTCCTTTGTAACAATACTAACGCTCTCTACGAGAATACTTCACAAACTTTTCTGTAGTCTCAAAATTCTGTTTACTCACATGTTCATATACCCATCCTTGTACGCTAAACTTATAAATTTGTTCTCTGGCAAGGCTGTACGCCAGACAAATGATTTGTATCAATTCTATGACTTCAAAGTCGCAATTGAAGGTGCAAAATATATTTCATTTGTACGTTACCACGCCGACAAAACCATTTATAACCAGCATTATTAATTTTTTTTTTGCAAGATTCCTGTGTAAAGGTAATAACGCTGTTAATAAGAGTACGTCACAAACCTTTCTGTAATCTCAAAATTCCATTTACACACACCACACACCCTTGTACGTTGAACGTAAAACGCAGCGGAATGACGACGTTGTGCTAGACAAATTATTTGTATCTTCTGGTGATGATTTCAAAGTCGCTGTGTGTTGGACATCGCGCAATAAAAGAAATCACGGCGGGATATTTTAGCGACAACAAATAGATGTTTATTTGAATGAATTAAATAACAATACAAGATAAAATGCTTTCGCGTGTGTGTCGAACGCAGTCGTCTTACATTCCTTCAACGTATCGTAGCTGAACCTTAAGTGATCCTGTGAAGGGCGTTTAATTTTATGTCGCCGAACAATCGCAGGAACGGAAGAATGACGAGAGCGAATATTGTTTCACTTCCCGTCCGCAGATTCGGTATCATGCATCATGTGCCGAGCATTTACAGAACTAATTAATGACAAGGAACAAAAAATATGTCTTCAATTAATATTGGAAGTTATGAGTGATACGGGTTTGCAGTAAAATTTAAAAAATGCGGAAAGTTGTGTTAACACTTTATCGACCGCTAGCCGATTAATCGGCTTTTCGGTACCAACTGTTATGTACCGGTCATCGATTAATCGACTTTTCAGTGGTCAACGATTACATTAGATAAAATAAATATCAAATGATATTATGACAATTCTAAGTTACAATAAAATTACACTGCTTTGAAACCAAAGAATTCTCAAAACCACAATGAGTATTTTTGAGTTATAGGGGTTTACAAATAGGCACATACACAATTCCTGCGCGATATCCAAAACAGAGTCGGTCGTTAGTGAATGGCATCTTCAGTCAATAGCGGTCGATAAAGTGTTGAAAAGTTTGCTAAGGCGCGGCGAAGAAAGGATTTCAATCACATATTTCGAGTTTTTGCAAATTGTACTAGAGATCTTCATTTAGAGTTCATTTATTTATGCTCATGAAATACAAAAATTAACTGCCATCACGCACGTGTCACAGATTTGCTACATGTACCGTGCATTTGCCGAACCGATTAACGGCACAGAACAAAAAATATGTTTTTCGTTAACACATTGACTGCCATGGTGGTCATCGGTGACCGGCACAAAAGGTCTCACGAAAAATGCCAAAAATACCCAATCGGTAGCATTTATAATTTTGTAAATGCAATTGCCATTAAATAGTGATTCAATTCTTTGGTCTCTGATATCTTCGCATTATTTTCATTTTGCACAATTCAATCATATTCTGTAGTACTTCATCACGTTGTGGTTTTAATATAGTAAAATACCCACGGCAGTCAACGTGTTAATATTGGAAGTTAAGTATGAGTTATATGGTTTTGCAATAAAATTTAAAAAATGTTGAAAGTGGTTATAAGGTTCGCTAAGGCGCAGCCGATAAGAAATTCCAACCATATAATTTCGAGTTTTTGCAAATTGTACTGCAGATTTTCATTTAGAGTTAATTTGTTTCCGTGGATGAAACACGAAAATTTACTGCCATCACGCACACGTGTCAGATTCGCTACAATGCATCTTGTGCCGAAGCGATTAATGGCACAGAACAAAAAAATATTTTTTTGTTAATATTGGAAGTTATACGTCATACGGGTTTATAATAAAATTAAAAAAATTCTAAAAGTTGTGTTAAGAGGTTTGCTAAGCCACGGCGGAGAAGAGATTTCAATCAGATATTTCGAGTTTTTACAAATTGTACTGCAGATTTTCATTAAGAGTTCATTTGTTTATGTAGATGAAACACAAAAATTGACTGCCGTCACGCACGTGTGACATATTTGCTACGATGCATCTTGTGCCGAAGCGATTAATGGCACAGAACAAAAAAAATATTTTTTTTTTGTTAAGATTGGAAGTTATACGTCATACGGGTTTATAATAAGATTTAAAAAATGCTAAAAGTTGCGTTAAGAGGTTTGCTAAGCCACGGCGGAGAAGAGATTTCAATCACATATTTCGAGTTTTTACAAACTGTACTGCAGATTTTCATTAAGAGTTCATTTGTTTATGTAGATGAAACACAAAAATTGACTGCCGTCACGCAGGTGTGACGCTGAGTTCCCAAATGCAAATCAGCGTATCGCAGATATGTGATACCGAGAGCGAATGAGTTAATCGCTTTGACATGTGGACGGTTCATATATGTGCGGCACGGCGGTTAATTTTGATAGCCCGGTGTCGCGTATGTAGGAGAAAGTTTATTAACTAGGTGATAACAATACGATGGAACACATATTAATGAAAACTAAATTCAAAATAACGCCCGCTTAATGTCACGCCAGACTTACACATGCTCTCAAGTATTGGGTTGGAGGGAAAGTTCTGTCGTATTTTTAATAGGCAGGTAATTTTTTTGTAAATAAAAAAAAACATCTGGCTAGTGAGTCATTCGATTTGTTTGCTTGTTTTTTATAGCTGATGTATAATATAAAAGGAGTCCTTTTTTACCGTTCATCATTTACTTGTGATATTTAAAGTGAAAAACATGTCAGTAGATAAAGTGCATTTACGACACTGCATTTTGTATGAATTCCAAAAAGGAAGCAACGCATCGGTTGCATGTAAAAATTTATGTGCTGTATTTGGGAAAGATATTGTAAATGTTCGTACTTGTCAAAGATGGTTTAGCAAATTTCGTTTCGGGGATCTGAGCCTCCAAGAAAGTGATCGATTTGGACGACCATCCAAGATCGATAATGATGTTTTACGATCCATGTTGAAAAATAATCCACATTTAACAAGTCGAGAAATTGCAGAAGAGTTTGGCATTCATCATACAACACATTAAATGTATTATGATTAATATTAAACACATATTTTTATAAATTAATTCAAATAGTTTCTTTAAAATACGACAGAACTTTCCAACGAAATTTGCTAAACCATCTTTGACAAGTACGAACATTTACAATATCTTTCCCAAATACAGCACATAAATTTTTACATGCAACCGATACGTTGCTTCCTTTTTGGAATTCATACAAAATGCAGTGTCGTAAACGCACTTTATCTACTGACATGTTTTTCACTTTAAATATTACAAGTAAATGATGAACGGTAAAAAAGGATTCCTTTTATATTATACAGCAGCTATTTAAAAAAAAAAAAAAAAATCCGAATAACTCACTAGCCAAATGTTTGTTTTATTTACAAGAAAAATTACCGGCCTATTAAAAATACGACAGAACTTTCCCTCCAACCCAATACAAAGACTAACACATCTCATTCGCTTATTGGAACGCAGCCTAAAATTTTGATCAATGATTAAAACAATGTGCTTAAACTACTTACTGCTTCATGATTCCGTACGAAGGTGCGCACAGCTAAAGTGTTAAATTGCACCTGCGAATTTTGCAAAGACCCATGGCACTTAAACGATTAAGGAGATTTGTCAGGGGGTCGCCGATAGTCTTCCGTATCCGCCAACGGCTGACGTTCGGTATCCTTGCGAATACGTAAATCTTCGCACGGCTGGCGCGGAAGGAGTTAAATCGAACCTGGAATTACGCGCGAAGATATCCGTGAAGTGTCACGCCTGAATGGATTTGGAGCGACGTACTCTTGTGAAAAGTCTTGCTTCAGTGCTATTCGCCGTTCGGCTACCCCATCTCAACTGCCGAAAGTCAAACGTGGTACAACCCGTCGCAGAGAGGCCATTTGAAAAAGCGTGATAAGCCTAGAGGACGCGCAGAGGGTAAGAGATTTGGATGTGAAAACGGGTGGGTTTAACACGTTGAGTGCTAGGTGAATTTTATACGTCGGCGGTGATCTTTTGGTATGAGCAAATAATAGGTTTTTGCGTATCAGTGTTTGGGAGTAGTGATAAAGGTGTGTGCATTGGTAATTTCAACTCTAATTGGTGAAAATGCAAACACGACCCATCGTTTAGTCAAGTGACCGGAGATGTAAATTCGTTCGTAGGACCTGTAATCGGGTAGTGATAAAGGTGTGTATTGGTAATTGGGTAGTATATGGTATCCGTAATATACGGTTTCTGTATCTGCAGTTGTTGGAAATTTAAAAAACAAGGCCAATGTTTTAGTCAAGCGACCGAAAATAAACAGCCGTCCGTAGGACCTGTAACCGGATAGTGATAAAGGTGTGTATTGGTAATTCGGTAATACATGGTATCCGTAATATACGGTATCTGCAACTGTAATTGTTGAAAATGCAAACACGGCCCATCGTTAATCAAGTGACCGAAGATGAAAACCCATCCGTAGGTCCCGCAACCGAGTAGCGATGAATGTGTGTGTTTTGGTATTTTGGTAATATATAGTATCGGTAGTATACGGTATCTGTATTTATAATTGAGGAAAATGCAAGCACGGCCCATCATTTAATCAAGTGACCGGATGTGTAAATCGATCCGTAGGGCCTGCAACCGGGTAGTGATGAAGGTATGTGTATTGGTAATTCTGTAATATACAGTATCTGTATCTGCAATTAAGGAAAATGCAAACACGGTCCATCGTATAGTCCAGTGACCGGAGATGAAAACCCATCCGTGGGGCCTGCGATCAGGTAGTGATAAAGATATGTGTATTAGTAATTTTGTAGTATATGCTATCCGTAATATACGGTATGTGTAACTGTAATTGTTGAAAATGCAAAAAAGGCCCATCTTTTAGTCAAGTGACCGGAGATGTTTAAATTTTGTCGAGATGCCAATTTGAAGATGTCTGAAGTTTGTAGAGAAACTGGTAATGTTTCCCTCATGCACCGATTTTGTCGCTCAAGCGTGCTATAGTAGATTACGATCATTAAATTTATGATTAAATACATTGTCACCAATACTACGTTTTCCTCACTGGTACCCACTTATAATAACAATGTGCTCGATTCGCAACCTATTATGAAAAATATGACGTCCAGCTTGAAGTAATTGATTTTTCAATTCGTTATCGCCACTGATCGATGATCACCATGGTTCCATGGAAACAACACCTGACCGTCACGAGCGGTCAATTAAACGTATCATAACGGCGCTCGTCATCAGAAGTAAGGAAGAGTGAAATCACTCTGCTGACTGAGCAGGGAATTAATTAGTATATTGGGTTAGCGGTTTGGGGGTGCCTGTCGTTTCTGTCTCACCGCAATCGCGCCTCTGTAGGGGGCCGCGTAAACCTGCACACGACTGCCTAATGAGAGCAAGAACTTGTCGAAACAGTGGTTGTCTCCTATACCACTCAGCACTTGTATCTACGCCAGATACTTGCGCTATTAAACCGCCGGCTGTTAACCTGTTCGTGGTTCCACACACCCTGGAACTTACAGTTGTATTCGAAATAATGAAATATTGCCGGCAGTTCACATAACTGCGCGCGTATTCCCACACGCACACGCTCGCGATAGTTATGGGAATGTAATATTCAGTTAGATGTAAGTAAGTCCGGTAATTACGGCGAGGCTTACGCCACGTAACGATCTGCAAAGTGTAAGTTGGGGGTGCATTCTTCTCCTAGCGCAAAATATTAAATCTTAAAGCACAGCCTAACCTTTCAAACTCAAGCCCCAGACGCCTGGTGGTGGAGTAGCGAACTTTCGCATTTGCCCAACTGTGGAACTTGGCGAAAGTACATTAACGTTAATAGAAAACATTAGATCACCGGGTAGTGTGTGGGTGTGAAAGTTAAAATCTGAGCGATAGGTTTACTTATCCGCAGGCCTGTAAGGCATTTTTTAAAATACGTTGTGTGCAGGGCCAAACGTGTTATTTTTTAGTGACAGGTGGCTGAGGATTAAGGAAACAGTCACGTTCGACAAGTACATTCAACTTTATTTTTCTATATGCCTATAAGGAATTGTAGAGGATTCACTGAACGACATATTTGTTAGGGGCATGTGACTGGGGATGAAGAAAGTGAATTTTATTAATGTATTCACTGTCCAGGTATCATATATGATTCAGAATAGGTTTCAAGTTTCATGAGTACGAAGCACGTGTGACTTATTGCGGTCATTGATATATTCATGTAAGTATCAATATTAACGTTGCGCTAAATTCTTCGAAACGACTACGAGACGTAAACGTAGTAAGTATAGAAACATAGTCCATCATCCTATAATGTGATTAATTCATATCGCATTCTATAGAAGCTGCGTTGACTAGTTTCAAACAGCTGATATTCTTCCCCTACTCTTTAAACAATTTAAGATGTGGATTTTACACTTAGAGGAAATAAACTTTCTTTTGGACTGTTTCTTTTTTATTTGTATCAGTCTTTATGCACACTCCGGAGTTAAAAGTTCTTTACAGGTACATGTTATTATTTTTCGATAACAACAAATAAATAATATTATCCAAAGCAATGTGCAATGCTGTCCAATAACACAAATTAAATGAATATTCACTTCAGTACGTTTGAATTCATTTAAAAGGAATCATCTGCTGAATTACGCTTAAAACAAATTGCACAGACAATCACATAAACAAAGTCACGTGAGCACCCAACAGCCAATAATATCGTTAAGCTGTCTTTGACACTATCACTATCTATGCAACCTGCTTTAGGCGTTAGTTTTAATATAAGAAAGGATATTGTTATATGAGAGTTTACAGTATACACAATCTTATGATTTAGATCACATCCACTACTCAACTTGCAAAATATGATTCCATTTCATTGAAATCGTGCACTGTCGCCATTGCTTGAACCGTCAATTCTACACACCCAAAAAACAATTCGTGAATATTTTAAACCAGGCATACCTTGTTACTTAACCTAATTTCGTGCTGAAAAAGCCGTTTGCCCTGCACACCCCGGAAAAATATCTTACGCCGCGTTCAAACAAAATAAGCCTACAGATCGTGTTTCTCACAACCGAATAACTTTCTCACCTTCTCAATGACAGCCCATTCCTACCTCCGTGCCGTAAAATACATTCTCCAGAACATGCCATTCCTTTCCGACTGTCATTCTGCAGGATATGCCTGCAGCCATTCTTATATCGTGCGTCTATATACAAAGTGAAGAAACATAAACGAAAACAGCGCACGCTACATAAAATTCACGGCCTCGTCTGAACCCGGCATCTGCCGCCGATTTGTCTCGAACCACCTTACTAGTTTCTCATAACAAAACAAGTTTCCTGTGTTTTCGTTGACCGCCCATTTCCCTTCCCCGCGCCGTAAAAAATACATCGTCCGAAACATGCGATCACCTTTCAATCCGCATTCCATAAGACATACCAGCAGGTATTCTGTTATCGCGAGGCCCCTTCCACATCCAGGGATCGCCGTAAATCTCGCGTGAAAATACGATTACTACCGCAACGTCTGAGACCGTCAAAGGAAGAGTAGGGATGCGAAGTTCTCCGCATGAGCGACGGGAAACGGAAGACTGAACCACGGGAGCGTTACGTATCGATGGGTCCGCAGGTTATACGGATGCGCCGAGTGAAAAGTTTTCAGAGATCGGCTCCCCCGTGGCTCCCTTGAATTCGGCAGGAGCACTCTCCATGAACTCGTCGCAAAGTCACCCTGTTCCACGACCAAAACGACCGGCCGATAGGAAATCAATTCCACGGGAGCGGCGATCACACGGCATGCATGTTTGGAAAGCGACCGACCGAACTGCTCAATCTGGCGTGAAATTATCACTGTCATCCTGCGTTATGCGGCGCGAGGATACAAAAGTCGGAGGGTGTTTACTGCACGTTGTGACGGAATGCGATGACGTGGAAAATGAATACGATATGGGCGCGGAAGAGATACGACGCGGGTGTGGACAGGTTCCTTAGACAGGCGCGAAGAAACTTTTCGTTGTAGTGTTAGTCGCATTAACACTTTATGTGCGGGTCCCAGAATAATTCCGTTTTGTATGGACTATGCGTCGACGTCTTTACGTATACGGATTCCCCAGACAAAGCTGAGCAAAAGTAAACAAGGATCGTTTAAATCTGATGTATACTTACGATGCTATCAATATTTTAGTAAAGCGTATAAATTTCTTTCAAACGCCAAAAGTTGCCCGCGTTACGCATAAAAAAGTATTTTTTCACATATTGGATACACTCATTTGATTTACTTAGGTGTGGAAAGATTGCATTTACTAGATGACGCATAAGAAAAGTTCCTTGTGACAGAACCGAGGAGAATTTTCTCTGTAGTTACTCACGTCAATATTTGGACACTCCTTAACCCTTTCGAGACGGTTTCTTCTTTGAAGAAAATAAAAGAGGCAGGTTACATTTCTAATACTTCAGGTGAAGAATTTATTCATTATAATAGGGTAAAATAAAGAAAAAATGTTTTTTTTACATTAGTGCAAAGTTAAAGCCTGGGACATATATGTCCAATTAGTCTTATAAAGATTATGACAAAATTTATTCTGAATTCATATACATATTGTATACCAATTGTGGTAATAGATTTTAAGGATTGTAACAATAGACGCCCATTCACAATGAAACAATGATGGTAAAGAATGCGTTTACTAGGTGCCATAGAAAACGAGTTGATAAAAAATGGCGATTTACAAGAATGACGAATAAAAAGTACGAGTTGCATTTTACATCTTTTTGTATCTGAAAAAATGTAAAAATTTTTTAGAAAATTATTATTTATTTAACGTTAACTCACTTCTATGATTTTTTTGCATACAATTGACATGTAATTATCATTTAAATTTTTATTGCAGGCTCAACTAAAAAAGTTTGTATAAACGACCGTCACTACATTATTCGTAATTCTTACAAATTGCAACTTTTTAAAAACTTTATGATATCTATCGAACGTATTCCTCTAATATTTCAAATTTGAAATCATTTTGCCGAATCACAAGAAAGTTATTCTGCTTTGCAGAGTATCCGAATATTAATGTGTGTAACTCTATTCTCCAGTAACCCCATCGCTACAGTATTCGGTTACACCGTTACAACGTACTAACACTACCCTCCCATAAAGTCGATAGTCGTACGTAGAGTACCAGGAGAAAATTAATGCACCCTCTTGACGTGTTTAATGTAGTGGTGATCAGATGTATTCTGATACCAAACTCGCTATTTGCATCTTTTGCCCATTCCGTGTGTCTTAATGTGTTTAATCGATCCTTAGTTAATTCGCACTCTACTTGTAACGAAATATTCAAAACCAGTTATCAAGACTAACTGAGTATACCAAGGAGAGATCGTACAAGCGTATTTAATATGCAATCATATGTCTCATTATTTTGTCATTACGTGCTAAAAATAATGAAAATTCTCTTTTATATTGGGTTGGAGGGAAAGTTCTGTCGTATTTTAAAGAAAATATTTGAATTAATTTATAAAAATATGTGTTTAATGTTAATCATAATACATTTAATGTGTTGTATGATGAATGCCAAACTCTTCTGCAATTTCTCGACTTGTTAAATGTGGATTATTTTCCAACATGGATCGTAAAACATCATTATCGATCTTGGATGGTCGTCCGGATCGATCACATTCTTGGAGGCTCAGATCCCCGGAACGAAATTTGCTAAACCATCTTTAATAAGTACGAACATTGACAATATCTTTTCCAAATAGCGCACATAAATTTTTACATGCAACCGATGCGTTGCTTCCTTTTTGGAATTCATACAAAATGCAGTGTCGTAAATGCACCTTATTTACTGACATGTTTTTCACTTTAAATATCACAAGTAAATGATGAACGGTAAAAAAGGACTCCTTTTATATTATACAGCAGCTATAAAAAACAAACAAAAAATCCGAATGACTCACTAGCCAGATGTTTTTTTTATTTACAAGAAAAATTACCTGCCTATTAAAAATACGACAGAACTTTCCCTCCAACCCAATATATCTGTATGTACATATTACTTGTTGTAGTACAATCCTCCAAAGATATATTTCACACTCAGCTTATGTAATGCTTATTCCAAATGGTATGTATTATTTCAAATAGTACACTCGCAAGCTTTTATAGTCACTTATTTCAGTTTAATACAATCTCGATAAACGGTAACAGTAAAGATACGCATCGATAAAATCCGGGCACCGTCAATTCGATTCTACAGACCGATTAGCTGGCGCTTTTCGGTACTGAACTTGAGAAACTCCTGTGGACGACATGAATCGCGGGTCGTTCCGTAGAAAATACATAAGAATCATCGAAACACAGAAGTACGAATTGCGACAATGTTAATTGAAGGACCAAAGGCGCTTGTAAACAGTCTCTGACTCAGTTTGTGATCCTGCAGGCCTCGGCGTTTAGGACAAACAGAACATTACTCACCTGAATAAGTTCAAAACCACGTGACTCGAGGCTGAGAGGTCACTTGTCTTTACCTTTAACCGAACAAACACCCATTTCCTTCACATAAGCCAACCACATAGAAGGATTAGTCCACAGAATACAAGTATTCAGGAGCTATAATTCAGCCGTCCCAGTTAATCATTACATGGTTATTATTGTTTTGTTAAGTTGGTTATTATTTCTCAACCTTAGGCCATAGTTGGGAGCCGAGTGAAAATAATACTCTAGTGACAGAAGGAAAGTACCGGTGGAAAAGATTATACATAAGTAAACGTGGACATAAAGACTAACAGAGCAAAGAAAAATACGAGACAGCGGTGTAAATGGTTAGAATTGAAAGACAGATCATTCGTACGGGATACTACTGGACAGAATAACTGTAGTGTGAGGCACTGTGTTGCATTATTAAAAAAGAAATTTTCAAATAAATAAAGCGCTAAGCTTGAACAAGTGGCTGTTTTTATTTTGAAGTTTTGACCGAAATAATTATGAATGTTTAATTATTTTATACTTTTCTTATAGCTTGTTTAATTATTTTATACTTTTTCTTATATTTTGTTTAACTATTAGGTGTACAACTTTGCTCCCGCCGTTTTTTGCATTGGACGAAAGGGAAAAACGGCGGGAGCAAAGTTGTGTACCTATTATTTTATACTTTTTCTTATATTTTGTTTAACTATTTTGTACTTTTTCTTATATTTTGTTTAACTATTTTATATTTTTTCTTACATTTTGTTTAATTATTCTATACTTTTACTTATACCTTATATGTTTAACATCTTACATTTGTAATAACTTGCCTAAAATCTCTAAAGTCATATCAACAGATCCACATGTCCAACATCGAAGTTACAAAGACTTTTCAAGTGACAAATTTCAACACATTAATTATCCGGCGTACGATAAACAAATTTGCAGTATCATTACACATTTTACCCCGTATTTAGCACGCGTTTTCACGCCATACATATCGCGGTGTCCAGGCAATACGATTTGCGCGCCCGCAGGCACCTGGAACACTGGTCAGACAATACTCGTTGAGCGCCTAAAGGCGTCTGCAATAGAGAAACGGTTAACTCCGGGGATAAGACGAAATTACCCACGCTCTCTGCACGACGTGCCTCGCGAACACAGCGGTGTAAATGGTTAGAATTGAAAGAAAGATCATTGGTACAGAATATGGAAGATTATAAAGCCTACTGGATACAATAACTGTGGTGTGAAACGATGAGTTGCATTATTAAAAAAAAGAATTGCAAATAAATAAAGTGTTAAGCTAGAACAAGTGACTATTTTTATTTTTAAGTTTCGATCGAAATAATTATGAATGTTGAATTATTTTATACTTTTTCTTATATATTGTTTAATTCTTTTATACTTTGTCTTATATTTTGCTTAATTATTTTATGCTTTAACTTATATTTTGTCTTATATCTTGTTTAATTATTTTATACTTTTGCTTATACCTTATATGTTGAATATCTTCCATTTGTAATAAATTGCCAAAAATCTTTAAAGTCGCACCAACAGATCATTCTTTGCCAAAACCACGTGTCCAGTATCGAAGCTGCGAAGATTTTTCAAGTGACAAATTTCAGCACATTAATTAACCGGCGGACGATAAACAAATTCACAGTATCATTACATATTTTACCCCGTATTTAGCACGCGTTATCACGCCATACATATCGCGGTGTCATACATTTGATATATACGATTTGCGCGCCCGCATGAGCAGTTGGGAACACTGGTCAACAATACTCGTTGAGCGCCTAAAGGCGTCTGCAATAGAGAAACGGTTAACTCCGGGGATAAGACGACATAAAGCTCTCTGAACGACAAAGAAAAATAGGAAAGACAGCGGTGTAAGTGGTTAGAATTGAAAGAAAGATCATTAGTACAGAATATGGAAGATTATAAAGCCTACTGGATACAATAACTGTGGTGTGAAACGATGAGTTGCATTATTAAAAAAAAGAATTGCAAATAAATAAAGTGTTAAGCTAGAACAAGTGGCTGTTTTTATTTTTAAGTTTCGATCGAAATAATTATGAATGTTGAATTATTTTATACTTTTTCTTATATATGGTTTAATTCTTTTATACTTCTCTTCATATGTTGTTTAATTATTTTATACTTTTACTTATACCTTATATGTTTAATATCTTACATTTGTAATAAATTGCCT
Source organism: Cryptocheilus praepositus (assembly GCA_033815515.1). Lineage (NCBI taxonomy): Eukaryota > Metazoa > Arthropoda > Insecta > Hymenoptera > Pompilidae > Cryptocheilus > Cryptocheilus praepositus. The sequence goes on from JAWWQZ010000143.1 coordinate 2,067,432, forward strand.
AAAATCTTTAAAGTTATACCAACAAATCATTCCTTTGCCAAATCCATGTGTTCAGTCTCGAAACAACAAAGATTTTTCAAGTGATAAATTTTAACACGTTAATTATCCGGCGTGCGATAAACAAATTTGCAGTATCATTACACATTTTACCCCGTATTTAGCACGCGTTATCACGCCATACATATCGCGGTGTCCAGGCAATACGATTTGCGCGCCCGCAGGCACCTGGAACACTGGTCAGACAATACTCGTTGAGCGCCTAAAGGCGTCTGCAATAGAGAAACGGTTAACTCCGGGGATAAGACGAAATTACCCACGCTCGCTGCACGACGTGCCTCGCGAACAAAGTCTGCCGGCGCTTGTCCTCCGCAATTACACGGCGCCCCTCCTGACAATAGTCCAATACGGCTTCGTTCGCAGCTATTACGACCGCATGAAACTTTGTTATACCGCCGCATTTGTTGCGCGAGCGTGTCATCGCGGACCCGGTAAATTATGGCTTGTCTCACCAAACCAAACCGGAATCCTGCCGGTTTGAAGACAGTAGCTGAGGTTCTACCAGGTTGCTCAATAAGTTTTGTCGTTCGATAAGAAAAACACAATGTTATGGTTCAAAATACACTTTATTATTCAGTATAATCTCCCTGAACATTAATGCACTTGCTCCAACGATCCTCCAATCTGTGGATCCCATCCCTGAAGTGAGATTCCGGAAGGTCTGCAAAATACGCTTCAACAGCCGTTATGACCTCTTCATTTGACGAAAAACGCTTGCCACGCATACATTTTTTGAGTTCTGGAAACAAATGGAAGTCGCTGGGGGCCAAATCTGGTGAATACGGCGGATGCTCCAACAATTCGAATTTTAATTCATGGATTTTAGCCATTATCAAAATGCTCTTGTGACACGGTGCGTTGTCCTGATGAAAAAGGATTTTTTTCTTCTGCAAACCGGGTCTTTTTTCACGAATTTTTTCCTTCAACTGGTCCAAAAGGTTGCAATAATATTCAGAACTAATTGTTTTACCAGTTTGCAAGTAATCCACAAATAAAATTCCTTTCGCATCCCAAAAAACTGATGCCAGAACCAACAAAACAAAAACAAATTTGGACTAGTAGCAACGCCCTCAACAAAACAAAACAAAACTTATTGAACAACCTGGTACGTGCATCGATCACTACTTGTCTTCTAATGTGTTTGCTTCCCGCGAGATAAAGGAGGGTGGCGAAAAAATATAGTGTTCGCACTTTCGGCGGTGAAGAGTGGGAAGAAATATGTGTTGGAAAATCGTTAATGTGGTTTCCATTCACGCATATTGATTTCCACTTACTTCTGAGAAGGAGAGGATGCGGTGCTGTGAATGAGGTTCGGGTTATGGAGGTATATGTTGTTCCATTCCATAAGACATGTGAAATTCTGAGGTATTTTCCTCCGATGGCCAGTGTTGGTTTAGAAAATTGCAGAAAATCATTACTAGCAAAAAATTTTTTCGGTATTCGAAATTTAGAACGTTGGCATACAGAGGAATTTGGATTAACCCTTTGATTGCTATGGAATATGAATATGACGCCGAAATCTCTTGTTATCGACTATGGGCGCATATATGCGTCCTCAATTATTTCAATTTCTTATCTATTGCAGCCACTAGTATCAATGTACGAGATGAATACAGACGCATTCTTTATCAAATCATTTTCTTGCATTATTTAATTTGCCGTAGCTGAAGAATTATCATTAGAACTTAGTTGCGCCTTACATAATCAATCAATAGAGTTCACTAGTAAAGTGTTTTGTCCTCAGCAAGGGCTTCGGCCGGAAGTATTCAGCAGTCAAAGGGTTAAAAGACGAAGTTGAAAAGGAATTACACTGTTAAGGGTTCCCAACTATATAAGCTGCACTATTATCTTATCTTGTAGCTTGAGTTAGAGAATTGATTCAAATGAGATGTTACTCTATACAAGGACTGTAGGTACGGGAATGATTTTATGCAATTTTCCAAAACAACCAGCCATTACAAAGAAATACCTTAGGATGTTAGGTGCCTTGGAAGCTGAAACGACATATGGACTGTATAGCACGAAGTTCCTTACACGCTCACAGTTTCACTTAACACGGTATCCATATAGCAGGGTACGAATTAATGTGTTTCTCCAAACTCTGTGCTCGTTAGAACGTGGTTGGAATTAATTACATGACACCAGGTTTGGCTCCACTCATTTTGCGCCACCCTACAAAATTCAGTTGCGCCGCGCACAATGGGAGTTGTACAGGAATTTATAACAGTGTACTTGTATTGTGTTAGTTGATTCATGGGATTATGCGTCCGGCGTTATGGGAGAAGTAACATTTCAACCATAATTCTTGCTGCGCCCGTCATCACTCGATACTTCAACGTTTGACAGACCCCATAAGCGTTGTACACTTTCCTGTTACACGCTTTTGATATAATTAAAGGGTTAAAAGATAAAGTTGAAAAGGAATTACAGAGTTAAGGGTTTCCAACTATACAAGCTTCACTATTATCTTATCTTGTAGCTTGAGTTAGAGAACTGATTCAAATCAGGTGTTACTTACTCTATACAAGGATTGTAGGTACGGGAATGATTTTATGCAATTTTCCAAAACAACCAGCCATTGCAAGGAAATATCTTATGATTTTGGATGCCTTGGGAGCTGAAACAATACGCAGTTCCTTCACACCATCACATTCTCTCCTTTTGAGTTTCACTTAACACGACATCCATTCAACGCGGTACGGATTAATCTGTTTCTACAAACTCTGTCCTCGTTAAAACGTGGTTCGAATTAATTACATGACTCCACTCATTTTGCGCCATCCTACAAAATTCAGTTGCGTCGCACACAATGGGAGTTGTACAGGTATTTATAACAGTGTACTTGTATTGTGTTCGTTGATACATGGGATTATGCGTCCGGCGTTATGGGAGAAGTAACACTTCAACCATAACCTTTGCTGCGCACGTCATCACTTGATATTTCAACGTTTGACAGACCCCATAAGCGTTGTACACTTTCCTGTTACACGCTTTTGATATAATCAGCCGGTCATGTGTTGCGCCTAAGTCGGAGGCTTGTTTAACAGACGGCTGTGATTCCTAAAGCGGAGAGAATTACACAACCGTCGGTCAGTGCGGTGACGCGGGCGCATTAGCGGGAACGCGGTTAATTGTCGACACTGCGGCGCGACCATTTGCAAAATTGTCTTTGAGCAAGGTTGGTTTCACCTGACGACGCTCAATTCACTTGCGAAACTTGAGTCAACGTTGTGCGCTGGAAATATCTGCGGTATAGGTCGCCTGTTGTTTATTGCGATCAAGAAACGAACGTACCTAGCACGTCATTATGTAAGTAGAATGTGCGTAATTTCGGCTGACAGGCCTACTTTTTAGGGGTGTGTGGGTAGCCGACATTTCGCGTTGAGTCGCATCCGAAATTTCATTCGGGGGCGAATCGAGATCCCGAAATTTTCTGAAAGTTTGAGTACCCGAAGCTGGGGCGGGTCGGAGCTTCGAATATATTTAACTTTATGTGATGGTTTCTCGTGACATTTTGTCCGGATTTGGTCCTCTAATTTTCTAGTTTGAAAGCGATTTCTGTATTCTGCAGCATTTCATCCGAATATTAGAACCTTTTGGAAGTCAACCAGATCCACTTTCGGGAATTTCCGCCTACAATACTTTTCTCATGACATTTCAGTCAGATTTGGTAGTCCAATTTTCTAGTTTAAAAGGGATTTCTGTATTGTGTAGCATAATCAAGTTCGAATCCATATCTACCCGAATATTAGAACGTTTTGGAATTCCGATCCAACTAGATCCAGCTTCGGGCACCTCTACAATATTTCTCTCATGACATTTTATCCGGATTTGGTAGTCAATTTTCTAATTTGAAAGGAATTTCCGTATTCTGCAGCATAATCAGATTCGAACCCATGGGTACCCGAATACTAGAGCCTTTTGGAATCCCGATGCAACCAGATCCACTTTCAGTAACGTCTACAATACTTTTTTCATGACATTTCAGTCAGATTTGGTAGTCCAATTTTCTAGTTTAAAAGGGATTTCTGTATTGTGTAGCATAATCAAGTTCGAATCCATATCTACCCGAACATTAGAACCTTTTGGAATCCCGATCCAACTAAATCCAGCTTCGGATACCTCTACAATATTTCTCTCATGACATTTTATCCGGATTTGGTAGTCAATTTTCTAGTTTGAAAGGGATTTCTGTATTCTGCAGCATAATCAGATTCGAACCTATGTGTATCCGAATAATAGAATCTTTTGCAATCCCAATTCAACCAGATCCACCTTCGGAAACGTCTACAATACTTTTCTCATGACATTTCAGTGAGATTTGGTAGTCCAATTTTCTAGTTTAAAAGGGATATCCGTATTCCATAGCACAATCAGATTCAAATCCATGTGTACCCGAATACTAGAACTTTTTGGAATCCCGATCCAACCAGATCCACCTTCGGAAACGTCTACAATATTTCTCTCATGACATTTTATCCGGATTTGGTAGTCAATTTTCTAGTTTGAAAGGAATTTCCGTATTCTGCAGCATAATCAGATTCGAACCCATGAGTACCCGAATACTAGAACCTTTTGGAATTCCGATCCAACCAGTTCCACCTTCGGGAACGCCTACAATACTTTTCTTATGACATTTCAGTCAGATTTGGTAGTCCAATTTTCTAGTTTAAAAAGGATATCCGTATTCCATACCACAATCAGATTCAAACCCATGTGTACCCGAATATTAGAACCTTTTGGAATCCCGATCCAACCAAATCCAGCTTCGGATACCTCTACAATATTTCTCTCATGACATTTCATCCGGATTTGGTAGTCAAATTTTCTAGTTTGAAAGGCATTTCCGTATTCTGTAACACAATCAGATTCGAACCCATGTGTACCCGAATATTAGAACCTTTTGGAATCCCGATCCAACCAAATCCAGCTTCGGATACCTCTACAATATTTCTCTCATGACATTTCATCCGGATTTGGTAATCCAATTTGCTAGTTTGAAAGGGATTTCCGTACTTCGTAGCATAATCAGATTCGAAACCATGTGTACCCGAATATTAGAACGTTTTGGAATCCCGATCCAACCAAATCCAGCTTCGGATACCTCTACAATTTTTCTCTCATGACATTTTGTCCGGATTTGGTCCTCTAATTTTCTAGTTTGAAAGGAATTTCCGTATTTTGCAGCATAATCAGATTCGAACCCATGGGTACCCGAATATTAGAACCTTTTGGAATCCCGATCCAACCAGATCCACCTTCGGGAACGTCTACAATACTTTTCTCATGACATTTCAGTCAAATTTGGTAGTCCAATTTTCTAGTTTGAAAGAGATTTCCGTATTCCATAGCACAATCAGATTCGAACCCATGGGTACCCGAATACTAGAACCTTTTGGAATCCCGATCCAACCAAATCTACATTCTCCACGTTCTAAGTAGCCTCTTCCAGAGATGGAAAATGTACTATACAAAATTATTAATAAAAAATGTTCAGTATATTATTAGTATTGCCTATATTCATTTAAGTAATGACTGTAAGCATTTTTTATACATAATATGTTCGACATTTCCAAAGAAACGAAATCCTTGGATGTTATACTTCGAGTTATAGTTATACTTCGAAACTAATATTGCTAAAGGTAATACTTACCGAAACTTTTCTTTTTCTCATAATCTTAAAATCTATTTCATTTTAACACAAGGATATTGTATATTGAATTTTGTATCGTCGATCACCGGAGATGGATCTGATCTGATCAGTCACGGGTGCCACGTGAAAACTATAGTATCTACACACAAGCCCATAGAAGTTGCAACAGCAAGATGTCTTGAAGTATTTTAGTGGGAGACAATTTCAGAAGTGTTATGACAAATAAGCTACCGTCGAGATATAGTATTTAAAATTATGGTTTCTTTATAGAAGATATGACACTCCTCATATCCACTATGCATGCCTTTTCTACTACATACACAAACAAGACAGCAGAAGCCAGGACGGAATTTTCCTACGTTGCAAAACTTGAGCCTTTCATCAAACACGTTTATACAGTTTGAGAGATACGTTCTGACATTGAGCGAAGATGAACATTCAAATGGATTCTTCCGAACATTGAAACTGACGTTCATTGAGCCGAAATGTTTGAAAACCATTCCCGGCACGTTGCCGATACTTGAAACTTTGATTAATTAGAGCAGACAATCTCAACGCTTAAACGAGATATCCACTTCTGGTAAAACCGTTCTTCCATACAAAATATTTATATTTCTGCACACTCCAGTGAAAATATGGAAATGCATCGATTATTCGCTTGAATGCACAAACACAATATTCATGACAGATTCCGCGCTCAAACTAACCAACTTCAGTCACTCAAGATCATCTGAAGCACAAACACCTTGTTACGTCACTCACTGTCTAAAAATTAGTCTTCAGCCCCAACACCATAACTTCCGAAAAACCCATCACAAACCCCTTGCAGATCGCTTAAATAAAATTACTTCCGCGGAAATACAGAAATGCATCAGCCATTTTCTTGGATGAACAAACATGTTATTCCATGTATGTAGATTTCCAAACAAAATTCACCGGCTTGACACATTAACACGTTGACTGCCAAGCGAATTTTGCTATGTTCGAACCGCGATGCGATGAAATTATATTCTACTGCTGAGTATGATTAAATCATGCAAAATGAAGGTAACGCAGAGTTGTTAGAAGCCAAAGTATTGAAGCACCGTTCCAATATTAATTGCTTTTACAAGACTGCAAATAGGCTTCAGTACGAATTTTTTGGATTTTTAATCGAATTTTCTGCACCGGTCACTAGTGACCACCATATTAACACATTGACTGCCAAGCGTATTTTGCTATGTTAGAACCGCGATGCGATGAAATATTGCAGAGTATGATTAAATCATGCAATGTAAAGGTAAGGCAGAGTTGTCATAAGCCAAAGTATTGAAGCACCGTTCTAATATCAATTGCTTTTACAAGATTGCAAATAGGCTTCATTGCGAATTTTTTGCATTCTTATTAAAATCTTTTGCGTATTTTGTTCAATTGTATTTTGCTATGTTAGAACCGCGATGCGATTAAATACTGCAGAGTATGATTAAATCAATGCAAAATGAATGTAACACAGAGTTGTTAGAAGCCAAAGTATTGAAGCACTGTTCCAATATCAATTGCTTTTCCAAGATTGCAAATAGGCTTCATTGCGAATTTTTTGCATTTTTATTAAAATCTTTTGCGTATTTTGTTCAATTGTGTTTTGCTATGTTAGAACCGCAATGCGATTAAATACTGCAGAGTATAATTAAATCATGCAAAATGAATGTAACGCAGAGTTATTAGAAGCCAAAGTATTGAAGCACCGTTCCAATATCAATTGCTTTTACAAGATTGCAAATAGGCTTCATTGCGAATTTTTTGCATTCTTATTAAAATCTTTTGCGTATTTTGTTCAATTGTATTTTGCTATGTTAGAACCGCGATGCGATTAAATACTGCAGAGTATGATTAAACCGTGCAAAATGAAGGTAACGCAATGTTGTTAGAAGCCAAAGTATTGAAGCACCGTTCCAATATCAATTGCTTTTACAAGATTGCAAATGGGCTTCATTGCGAATTTTTTTCATTTTTAGTAAAATCTTTTGCCCCGGGCACTACTGACCACCATATTAACACGTTGACTGCCAAGCGTATTTTGCTATGTTAGAACCGCGATGCGATGAAATATTGCAGAGTATGATTACATCGATGCAAAATGAAGGTAACGCAGAGTTGTTAGAAGCCAAAGTATTGATGCACCGTTCCAATATCAATTGCTTTTACAAGATTGCAAATTGGCTTCATTGCGAATTTTTTGCATTCTTATTAAAATCTTTTGCGTATTTTGTTCAATTGTATTTTGCTATGTTAGAACCGCGATGCGATTAAATACTACAGAGTATGATTAAACCGTGCAAAATAAGGTAACGCAATGTTATTAGAAGCCAAAGTATTGAAGCATCGTTCCAATATCAATTGCTTTTACAAGATTGCAAATAGGCTTCATTGCGAATTTTTTGCATTTTTATTAAAATCTTTTGCGTATTTTGTTCAATTGTATTTTGGTATGTTAGAACTGCGATGCGATTAAATACTGAAGAGTATGATTAAACCGTGCAAAATGAAGGTAACGCAATGTTATTAGAAGCCAAAGTATTGAAGCACCGTTCCAATATCAATTGCTTTTACATGATTGCAAATGGGCTTCCTTCCGAATTTTTTGCATTCTTATTAAAATCTTTTGCGTATTTTGTTCAATTGTATTTTGCTATGTTAGAGCTGCGATGCAATGAAATACTGCAGAGTATAATTACATCATGCAAAATGAATGTAACACAGAGTTGTTAGGAGCCAAAGTATTGAAGCACCGTTCTGATATCAATTGCTTTTACAAGATTGCAAATAGGCTTCATTGCAAATTTTTTGCATTTGTAGTCAAATCTTTTGCGTATTTTATTCAAGTGTATTTTGCTATGTTAGAACCGCGATGCGATGAAATATTGCAAAGTATGATTAAATCATGCAAAATAAACATAACGCAGAGTTATTAGAAGCCAAAGTATTGAAGCACCGTTCCAATATCAATTGCTTTTACAAGATTGCAAATAGGCTTCATTGCGAATTTTTTGCATTCTTATTAAAATCTTTTGCGTATTTTGTTCAAGTGTATTTTGCTACGTTAGAACTGCGATGCAATGAAATACTGCAGAGTATAATTAAATCATGCAAAATGAATGTAACACAGAGTTGTTAGAAGCCAAAGTATTGAAGCACCGTTCTAATATCAATTGCTTTTACGAGATTGCAAATAGGCTTCATTGCGAATTTTTTGCATTTTTATTAAAATCTTTTGCGTATTTTGTTCAATTGTATTTTGCTATGTTAGAACCGCGATGCGATTAAATACTGCAGAGTATGATTAAACTGTGCAAAATGAAGGTAACGCAATGTTATTAGAAGCCAAAGTATTGAAGCACCGTTCCAATATCAATTGCTTTTACAAGATTGCAAATGGGCTTCATTGCAAATTTTTTGCATTTTTATTAAAATCTTTTGCGTATTTTGTTCAATTGTATTTTGCTATGTTAGAACTGCAATGCAATGAAATACTGCAGAGTATAAGTAAATCATGCAAAATGAATGTAATACAGAGTTGTTAGAAGCCAAAGTATTGAAGCACCGTTCCAATATCAATTGCTTTTACAAGATTGCAAATAGGCTTCATTGCGAATTTTTTGCATTCTTATTAAAATCTTTTGCGTATTTTGTTCAAGTGTATTTTGCTATGTTAGAACTGCGATGCAATGAAATACTGCAGAGTATAATTAAATCATGCAAAATGAATGTAACACAGAGTTGTTAGAAGCCAAAGTATTGAAGCACCGTTCTAATATCAATTGCTTTTACAAGATTGCAAATAGGCTTCCTTCCGAATTTTTTGCATTTTTAATAAAACCTTCTGCACCGATCACCAGTGACCAGCGTATTAACACGTTGACTGCCAAGCGTATTTTGCTATGTTAGAACCGCGATGCGATGAAATTATATCCTACTGCAGAGTATGATTAAATCATGCAAAATGAAGGTAATGCGGAGTTGCTAGAAGCCAAAGTATTGAAGTAGCGTTCCAATATCAATTGCTTTTACAAGATTGCAAATAGGCTTCATTGCGAATTTTTGCATTTTTAGTAAAATCTTCTGCACCGGTCACCAGTGACCACCGTATTAATCACACATATTCTATATATTAACTCTTGAGTTTCAACTGAACACGTTCTGATGCCGCACGTGCCTCGGACTTATGAAACAAAATGATTATCCCCGAAACTGCGTGATTGCAAATAGGCTTCCTTCCGAATTTTTTGCATTTTTAATAAAACCTTCTGCACCGATCACCAGTGACCAGCGTACTAACAGGTTGACTGCCAAGCGTATTTTGCTATGTTAGAACCGCGATGCGATGAAATTATATCCTACTGCAGAGTATGATTAAATCATGCAAAATAAACATAACGCAGAGTTATTAGAAGCCAAAGTATTGAAGCACCGTTCCAATATCAATTGCTTTTACAAGATTGCAAATAGGCTTCATTGCAAATTTTTTGCACTTTTAGTAAAATCTTTTGCGCCGGTCACCAGTGACCACCATATTAATCACACATATTCTATATATTAACTCTTGAGTTTCAACTGAACACGTTCTGATGCCGCACGTGCCTCGGACTTATGAAACAAAATGATTATCCCCGAAACTGCGTGATTATTTCCGTTCTACGTGCGGCTAAAAAGAGTGGTCTGAAACGGTGCGCCAGTGGCGTTCGTCTTTAAATTGGAACGTCGATAGACCTCCAACGCCACCTTCTTTCCGAAGATCCTCTTTAAATAGGATATATCGCGGGCGGTGCGCACTTATCGCGCGACCGTTAGGCATTCCCGAGAGGAATCCGATCGGGTATATTTGTCTATTTATCGGCGATACGTCGAACGTAAACTAGACTGCGGTCAGCGCCATAACGGTGCATTTATTATGCAGCTGAGCCGCAATTGCGGGAATGCGATTACAGCGCAATCTGCTGCGGTAATAAGTACGCACGGCGCGTACGGTTTTAGGCCTTTTGTTTGACGCTTTGTTGGCAAGGCAAACGAGCGAGTCTTGCATAACGCAGTGACGGGCGATTAATTAAATAACGTGATTAATGTCAGGCGGCTGTCGAGCGGGAGAGAAGAAATTTATGGAGTTTATTGTGTTCAATTATTAACGCATCAGCGGTAATAAAAATGCAGTTTTTGCTTCTGTCCGGCGTATGATATAATCATTCATGCTGAACAATGCAACGGATGGTCGACGATTTGCGAAGGAAGGCAAGGTTCGGTAACTGGCAAAGCTCTCGTGCAGGCCACGTTTATCGCGTTCCGTTAAATTATTAGCATAAAATCAATAATAACCACACTATATTTGCTTTTATGCCACGCACACGGAGTCGTTTATGTCGGAGAGTGCGGCAGACAGAAAATCTCATGTGGAACGATATCGGGATCAGCAACTAGCAATGTTCTCGCGCAGACTACATTTAAATAAAAAATCCAAGGAACGTTAAGCCTTTTTTATTGGTTGAAACTATGATTCAGAGTCTATCAGAAAAATTCTCTCTATATGTTTCAAGATCGAACGTACCTCCTTTTCAGGAGGATACGATATTGGAATGTATGCGTTCTAAGATGTGGAAGTGTGTTCGGATTTTACAAACTTTCTTCAAAAATGGGAATTGCACAAATTTTCAACATACGGATTATTTATCGACTGACGACCAACCTTTTTCGCACTACACACATTTGCACTGTTTTTAGAATTGATACTGTTGATAACGACTACTTTTATATACCTTTAACGTCGTGTGGAAATATGAAGCGCGACGAGTATTCTTATCGTTGACATCGTGCCAATGAACATTTTGTACCATACACATTTCAATATTGCAAACTCTCGATGACAGGATACCAGCGGTTCGAAAATATATAGAGCGAATCGTTCTACTAATATTTTGCTCAGTTTTAACCAATAAAAACGACTTGCAATTCCCTATTTTCTCTGGGTCAATTGTGTCGGAAGATGAAATTACACGCTCGTCGTTATAATTATAATTAAATATACTATAATTATAACTCTCATGAAAAGTCTATGATATTGAAATGTATCGGTTCTAAGATGTAGAAGTGTGTTCGGATTTTACAAACATTCTCGAAAAATGAGAATTGCACAAAATTTGAACTTACGGATTATTTATCAATTGATGACAACCTTTTTCGCACCGCACATTTGTACTGTTTTCAAAATTGACACTGTTGAAGTGTCTGCTTATATAGCTTTAAAGTCCTGTGGAAGTGCGAAGAGCGACAAGTGCTTTTATAACATTTTATACCATACACATTTCAATATTGTAGATTTCTGATGACAGAGTACCAGCGGTTATAACTATAATTATAACTATCTCAAAAGAATACATCATATTAGCAACGTTTATGCTACATCCCGTTATCATCACCCAACCAGTAATACCACCGTTATTTTTCCCGCGCAGCGCATTATTCCACACGTCCCCGTCCGCATTGAAGTATATTACGGATGACGGACGCCATCCGCCGCAATGCACGATTCGACAACTGTCAACGCGATCCCACGCATCCCGCCGTCGTTCGGAAACAAGTATCGCAGCCCATAGTTTTGTCGCGCATAGAAAAATTACAAATCACCCCGCCGCCGATATTTACAGCGTCCACATCGAAGATCGGTAGTCCGTGCGGCGTGTCCGCTGACAAATCTGCCCGTCCGCAGGCGGAAGATGAAATTACACGCTCGTCGTTATAACTATAATTATATTATTATAACTATAATTATAACTATCTCAAAAGAATACATCATATTAGCAACGTTTATGCTACATCCCGTTATCATCACCCAACCAGTAATACCACCGTTATTTTTCCCGCGCAGCGCATTATTCCACACGTCCCCGTCCGCATTGAAGTACATTACGGATGACGGACGCCATCCGCCGCAATGCACGATTCGACAACCGTCAACGTGATCCCACGCATCCCGCCGTCGTTCGGAAACAAGTATCGCAGCCCATAGTTTTGTCGCGCATAGAAAAATTACAAATCACCCCGCCGCCGATATTTACAGCGTCCACATCGAAGATCGGTAGTCCGTGCGGCGTGTCCGCTGACAAATCTGCCCGTCCGCAGGCGGAAGATGAAATTACACGCTCGTCGCTCAAAGCGACAACGTGACACGTCCGATGGGAGCACGGACAGGCGTTTTATGTGTGTACGCGCATAGGCTACGACCCGCTCTTTCGTCTCTTTGCAACAATTTGCAAAATCGCATGTACCACCGGCATTTGCTCTCTGCGGCCGAACGGACGCCCGGGATCAGAGGTTAGCTATGTTTCAGCGCGAACAATGCCAGCTGCACGATCACGAGAGAATCCGGGGCAGCTGTGCAACCAGAAGAGGCTAAATGTTTAATTCCCCGGCCAAGTAAAATTCAATTTTTCCGCGCGGCCACGTACAACGTCAGACTTCGGTAGCGTCTGCCGTTACGGTCTCGGAGGAACTGCTGCGAAGTTGCTCGGCTGGGAAAATGGCGGATGCACGGATGAAGGTTGTGGTTGTTTCATTTATTTCAACCCCGAGGCGTTTGAGAGGTCCTTACGGTATTTGTTGGGCTTGAAGACTGTTCATAGGATGTTTCATTGTAAAAACTCTAGGTGTCGAGAGTCTTCGGACCCGCGTGTAGGAGCGTATAATTGTTTTGTTGTTACGATATATGTACAGATTACGAAACATCGTGATATTTGACATTACGGGTTCGGGATTCCGCAAGTTTTTGCGCATTCCGCATTCTCATAGTTGGGACGTCCGAAGCTGAAATTAATACTTTAACACATTGACTGCCACGGTGGTCACTGGTAATCGGTGCAAAAGATGTTACTAAAAATGCAAAAAATTTGCAATGAAACTTATTTACAATCTTGTAAAAGCAATTGTAATTTATTATTTATTTTATATTTTATATTATTACTTTGTATTTTATTTTATATTTTATATATTGTATTTATATTTGTATTTTATTTTGCACGATTTATTTATACTCTGCAGTATTTCATCGCATCGCGATTCTAACATAGCAAAATATGCTTGGCAGTTAATGTGTTAAGGACCGCTTACGAGTTTTCTCGTGTTTTCTACACACTGTCTTTAGATGTCCCTTATTTTGATATATTGTATCTATTTTGTCTATTTAAGTATTTGCATTAATAATCAATGCATTAAACTCGATTGCCTTCATATTTTTTTTCGTATTTTTATTTTTCGTCATAATAATTTTCATTTTTGTAATTTTTAGAAATATAATACTCATAATACCAATTATAACATTTCTGAAAATTCAAAAATTGCTTCATAAATAACAAAGTTATGATTTTTTGTAACGTACAAATTTCCCAAAAACGTGCGGTCCCAGGCGTATTTTTTACGGGTTTCTTAGTTGTCCTTAAAGTGTTAAGACGCAATCGTAAAATTTTATAACCACATATGATGCTTGTTCAGGATTTTTTCAATTGGACTTGGTACCTTAACTTTCTATAGTGCAATCAAGCGTAAAGGTCCACTTTTGGGACTTCAATTCGATCCGACTCGATCCGACCGCAGGTTCTGGTACCGGCAAGTGCGAATTAGAAACTTTCAGGATCCCAACCCGATTTAGCTTCGGATACTTGAACATTACAAACTTTCGAGATCCCGTTCCGGTACGTGCCAAGGTTCATAGCAACACGAAGTAATTGAAACCTTTTGAACAGACGGCCCAAGCTTTTCGAAACATACAGAATTGGCAAAAGCTAGTGATAAATAAACGTCAACTGTACGAAGAGCTTCAAAAATCTTTGACGTGCGCCAAATCTATAAAGCGTGAAAAATGTATTACGTCACCCACTAATTTACACGTTCATGACGTTTTCAACGTTCAATGCGATAAGTGTGCTTTTGATTTGAACTGATTGGAGGCCTAATTGACCGGTTTCGCCATGTAATAAAATGACGAATTGGCACACTGAAGCGCGAGAATCGGACAGCATCTAGATCGGCAGTTGTACAGTGAGATTGGCCGGGATAAAAATTGTGCGATCTGTCAGTGTCACGTCCTCGGTCGGTTTTCGGCCACTTCGACGCCACCCGTTGGCGCTTTAAATCGTCACCTCTTCATTCTTCACGTGCAAACGTCGCAAAGTTGCCGCGGCTGTTTCCAACGCGTTAAACACGTCGAGTGCCCTGGGTATTTTACTGGTTTTTCCTCCGGTGCCGGAACGAAATTGTTCATATTTGAACTGTACCGTGATAAAATATTGCGCGATACGATTGAATTGCAAAAAGTGATCATTCTTAGCACATGATCCCGTATTTGGTTATCCCTGACTCCGGCTTCGCTTGAGTACACTTTTATTCAGTTATACTTTACTTCGAAAATACGGGAACAGCAATTTGGCAGTATTTGGTTTCGTTTATCATTCAACTGTTATTCCTTATCTTTTAATTGCTTACTGAGTATCTCAAGTACAGGGTCCTCTAATTAGCAAGCAAACGTCGCCTATGATCCTCAATTATTATATTGAGGTATCATAGGTAATGAGTTTGTTGAATTGTGTTGTTCGGTGGCGTAGTAGTCCGATAACATTTGAAAATTAGTTGCTTAGGAAAAAATTAAGTTTTTTTAAGTATTCATTTTTCTTTCTTTTAAGTAACCTAAGAAAAGTAAGAAAGAAAAATATAAGGTAAAAATTTAGGAAACGTAAAGACGAAAAGGCGGAACGACGAAACGACAAAAGATTAGAAAATAAGACTAAAGTGTCTTGATTGTGTTGTTATTGTTTATAAATATTATACTCTCTACTTACACGTATCTAAATCCTACATTACTTTCTTTTCTTAGTACCAGTCCCTCAGGAACCCTGCTACACCACATTCCATGTGACTTCAATCAATTATTTCACTAAAACGCTCCTTACCCTGAATAATAATACAGTAAAGCCTGTTTTTGTGCGGTCTTTTTTATGCGATTTTGTTTTTGTGCGATTTTTTTTGTGCGATTTATTTTTATGCGGTATATGAATCTTAGCGGCGTTAGCACCAGTTTAACGTTTCCTATCATGTACATATACATGTTGTGAACAAACTATATGAATGTGTAATTAATCCAAACGTTACCGAAAACACGTCAACGTTATTATCTGAAATTAGTGCGCTTGCAAATAACATCGGCGGAGAAGGCTTTGATTCTTTCGGCGATAATAACCTAGACGAGATGATTGAGGACCAAACTGTCGATGACAGTGACATTATCAATAGTTTGATAGATTATGAAAATGGACAAGAAGAACCGGAATCTATTACAGCAGATAAAATATATGCAGGGACCCAAATCTCGAAAAAATTGGAAACGCATTTTCTTAAAATAGATACCAATGCGGAAAGACGCTTAAAATTCCAAAAAGAACTGAGATCATGCATGTCTCACTATCGTGGCGTTTACAAGCAACTGACCAGTCGACCGTCGTCACAAAAACTGATCACTGAGTTTATGGTACCAAAACACAAATCAATTGAAATCCTATCTTCAAGCGACGAAAGCGATTTTCAACCAATCCATCACAAGAAGATGCGCGTTTTGGATTACGACGAGTAGCAGCAAACTATTTAATGTACAATGTAAAAACTTCCCCATGTATATGTACAATGAAGAATTAAATATTTTTACCATTTCTATAGGTCTAATTGAATTATTTAATTTAATTGAAAGCATTCTCTCATCTATTTCATAAATCATTGATGTATTTTTTAGTCCGATATTTTTTTACGCGGTCCTTATCCACCGCATAAAAAAATTTTTAGGTAGTATATCGCACAAAATTGTTTATTATATGTAAGAATTTATAAAATTTTCGAATATTTTTTTGTACGATTTCTTTTATGCGGTCCCTATCCACCGCACAAAAACAGGTTTTACTGTACATCAGAAAAAACATCATATCAAACCATTATTCCAATATGCACCGCATTTACAAACTTATAAACGTAATTTTTCGCTGGACAGCTGCAACCATTAGGACATTATTGCAATATTCAGTGCTGTTCGCCACCGCGACACCCAAAGTGTTAACACCATGACAAGGCGGAAAGCTCATTGCAAAAAGCGGGGTGGCACTCGACGAAATAAATTTCCTTCCTGCCTGCGGAACTGCCGAACATCGATACGGCTTCCGCTGACTGGCCGCGAAGTTGGTTAATTATACGTCCGGAGAACACTTGGTCAAGTATCGGAGCACGAAGTACCGATAAAAGTTTCATCGCGGCGCGCGGAGTAATTCGAGTTCCGGTGCGAGTTAAACTCGTCGAAAAGCATGCATCGCTGCTGAATACGCGCCTATCGGTGTGACGAGCGTATGTTCGTGCGGTTTTGATGGAGGGTCGAGTTGAGTAGGGCGCGTCTATGAACGAGGCGTGTGTGACACGGTGTAATTTCGGTTGGAGGTCAAACCTAACGTCGAAGCGTGTCAACGCCTGGACATTTCGAGCTCAATCGGTTGCCTGTCGTTTTTTAACGCGATATAGGACATTTCTACGGTCGATCGTGGAACAATTCGGTAGTAGCGGGATATTTTGGGCAGGGGTCAATAAAATCAGGCACCCCAGGATCTGGGTCTGACTTATTGTAGATGCCATTGATAAAAATTGCAAAGTATGCTAGGTAGTCTGAGTTGTAAAAAGAAGGGTAAGGTACCAGTGTGTGTATGTGTGGGTATATGAAATATAGAAAGGGAAAGTACACTACCGATTTGGAGTAAATGCGTGTTGCAAAGTGATGAGCGACACATCAGATGCTGAACATTATTTAATGTGTTATAGAATATTTCTGCGGTCAATGGTGAAACAATTCTATAGTATCGGGCTATTTTGGGCAGGGGTCAATAAAATCAGGCACCCCGGGATCTGGGTCTGACTTATTGTAGATGCCATTGATAAAAATTGCAAAATATGCTAGGCAGGCTAGATTGTGGAAAGAAGGATGAGGTAGTGGTATGCAGGTGTGGGTGAGCGAAATATACAAAGGGAAAGCTCACCACCGATTATATGCGTGTTGCAAAGTGATCAGCGAAACATCAGATGCTGAACATTATTTAATATGCTATAGGATGTTTCTACGGTCGATCGTGAAACAATTTTGTAGTAGCGGGATATTTTGGGCAGGGGTCAATAAGATCCAGCACCGCGGATTTGGGTCTAACTTATTGTAGACGCCATTGATTAAAATTGCAAAGTATTCTAGGCAGGCTAGATTGTGAAAAGAAGGATGAGGTACCGGTGTGTGAATGTGTGGGTCAATGAAATATAGAAAGGGAAAGCACACCACCGATTTGGGTGATATGCGTGTTGCAAAGTGATGAGCGAAGCATCAGATGCTGAGCATTAGAGGTAAGACGGGTTATTGGGGTGTGATTGTGGTTAGAGAAGTGTGTGGCTAAATCGTACGGAAACGGGATGTAGTTACAGCTTCCATAACACAGGATTATTGCCCCTTTTGGGTCAGTCACTGTTTGTGCGTTCGCATCTAGAGTGTGTCAAGAGAGTATCTTATATATATATTATTTATGAGAACATTTCGAATACTGTGCATATTAATTCTCCTCATTTAATGATTAATGTATTCGCCGCTGTGCAGTAATGTTATGTTTAAGATTAAAATTATGTTTAAGCGCATGACAATTTGTGAGTGGGCGTCTTCTTTGTAATATAATAAATTGGAAGACATCTACTGTTCTTTCTGGAACATTTTGGTTTGTGGCAGTTGCGTGAAAGATTGTATAAATAGATCTATACTGAAATAATACATAACGCATAAAACACGCAATAGATATTTTTCCTATTCCATTCTGATCTTATATTGCTCGCCAAGACTTTAGAGCCAAGACACGTGAACATTTATTATGACGCAAAACGCTCTGCTTATCTTTCTTTCTGTTCTATATTTTTGCATCCGTCGGCTAAATGCCTTTACACTCCACATACTCGTACCGACACATATTCTTCTGCATCGATTGCGTCTTCGGTTTCGAAGCAATCGCACAATGCGCAAGGCTTCCCGAAAGTATAGAAGTACTCTTTATTCGCTCACAATCAGACACAATACACACACTCATGACATTGCTACGTCATATTATATATTAGGTGTACAACTTTGCTCCCGCCGTTTTTTGCATTGGACGAAAGGGAAAAACGGCGGGAGCAAAGTTGTGTACCTATTATTATACTAGATACCAAGGCATTTAAAAAAAATAATTAGGTAGTTACGCTATCCATCCTCTACAAATGCTAATTCACTATCTGAGAGCCCCTTTTGAGTCTCAGTACCAAACAAAAAAAGAACGTGGACATTTAGAAGTAACGGACTTTCTATTCTTCGCAACATTTCCTAGAACGTCTATTGGTTTTTTTCGCGGGAAAGTGTCCGTGACCTTTCCCATAACAACGTCTAACTTCTCCTTTCAACACAAACCGGGTTTACAAAAACTCGAAACAGTACCAAGCAAAAAATCTAAGACCAACTTCCTAGCGTCGACATACAGTTTTATTTCGGAATAGATACTAGATACCAAGGCATTTAAAAAAAGTAATAATTAAGGTAGTTACGCTATCCATCCTCTACAAATGCTAATTCACTATCTGAGAGCCCCTTTTGAGTCTCACTACCAAACAAAAAAAGAACGTGGACATTTAGAAGTAACGGACTTTCTATTCTTCGCAACATTTCCTAGAACGTCTATTGGTTTTTTTTCGCGGGAAAGTGTCCGTGACCTTTCCCATAACAACGTCTAACTTCTCCTTTCAGCACAAACGGGGTTTACAAAAACTTGAAACAGTACCAAGCAAAAAATCTCAGACCAACTTCCTAGCGTCGACATACAGTTTTATTTCGGAATAGATACTAGATACCAAGGCATTTAAAAAAAGTAATTAGGTAGTTACGCTATCCATCCTCTACAAATGCTAATTCACTATCTGAGAGCCCCTTTTGAGTCTCACTACCAAACAAAAAAAGAACGTGGACATTTAGAAGTAACGGACTTTCTATTCTTCGCAACATTTGCTAGAACGTCTATTGGTTTTTTTTTCGCGGGAAAGTGTCCGTGACCTTTCCCATAACAACGTCTAACTTCTCCTTTCAGCACAAACCGGGTTTACAAAAACTTGAAACAGTACCAAGCAAAAAATCTAGAACTTTTTAGCGTCGACATACAGTTTTATTTCGGAATAGTTACCTATTTCTTGTGAACTTGTCAATAAATACATGTTACACAAATTCACCGGCAATCGTACAACTGCCTTCATTCTGAGAAATTGGTCTGCAGGAAAGATTGCGAACGGTAATATATGAGACAAGTTATTTCCATTTAATTAGCTCCTGTATTGCAGTGCTTTTTAATCAGACCAACATTCATTTCCCAGACTCGACAATCACAAACCGGATTTCTGCGATATTTAAAAATCGATCGATCTACAGATAGACCCAAGATAAATTTGATGCGATCGAAATGCCGGACGCGACGTGACTCGAAATGCGGATAAAATTCGCGCACCGAGTACTAGAAGAACAAGTCGATCCACGTTAGGAAAGAATGAACGTGATCGAATAAACTCTCGCAATGCTTTTGTACAGTCCGTCCAGCTTTTTGCCCCATGCGCCGTAGTGTACGAAATTACGGAGGAAGTAGCCGGAAATAAATGCATACGTCGGATACATGTTGGCTCCTGACTAAATGTCTTTAATCCCTGATTCTAGGAATTAAATTCCTGAAATTTCAGAAATTAAAAACTGTTCGAATTTTTGGCAGTCGCAAGTATTTTATGATATGTGAACACCTGTACGAGGTAGAACTAGTTTAAGTCTGTAAGACTCCCGGGAAATAATTGAGTTCGGGGCATCTTAGACTTTTCTTTCACTCTTACGTTTACTATTGGAGGAATAATTTTACAAACGAAGCAAATATATAAGGATTGTTTACGTAATCAGCTAACCCGTCAATTTGACGGGTTTCGTAGAGACTGGTATACCACATACAAATTTCAAAATTTAGAAAGCTTAACACATTGCGGACGGATGACGAGATATCTCGTCATTGCTATTTCATCGTTCGGGGCCATTGACGAGATATATCGTCTTGCGTATTTCGTCATTCTGGGCCACTGATGAGATATATCGTCTTGCATATTCTGTCGTTTGAGGCAGGTGACGAGATATCACACATTTTTCGTAATTTGTGTTGCGAATTAATTATTTGAAGCCCTGAAATATGGATAGCGACAAAACAATTAGCAATATTACAGAAATATTTGTGGACAGTTTAACACTTTAACTGCCAAGCGTTTCTTGCTATGTTGGAACCGCGATGCGATAAAATACTGCAGAGTATGATAAAATCGTGCAAAATGAAAGTAATGCACAGTTGTTAGAAGCCAAAGTATTGAAGCACCGTTCCAATATCAATTGCTTTTACAAAATTGCAAATAGGATTCTTTGCGAATTTTTTGCATTTTCGGTCAAAGGTTTTGCACCGGTCACCGGTGACCACCGTGACAGTCAACGTGTTAACTACTAACAAATCATCATTAATTTAAAAATATTTGACGCAAAAAAATACCCGGCCACTGGGTACGATTAGCAATAGAATGCCCGGTCCGCAAAGTGTTAAGGAAATAATAATTGCGTGTATAAACTCTTTTAATGTAATTATGAATTTACGATGCAAAGTAGTTAAGATTATTGCTATGGTTTTTTGCGTGTTTCATTTCAAAGTTTGAAATCCGTCAAATTGACGGGTCCCGTAAACCTGGTGTTAAAGAAACTACAACGTTTTACATTTGCATTCCTTATTCTCAGTAATGACATGCACTCCCTTTATATTTCCTCAGTCAGGGCGGTCGAGTGTAGAAGGTTAAGCTGTATTACACAGAAACCATGTTGCAGGAGGGCTGTTGCAATTTTTGCTCGGCGTTATGAGAGCACCGCGTTATAGGAGAGTTTACTGCACGTCGATTGCGTTCCGAACGCTCGAAAGCGCGCCTCCAATATCGGTGAGCTCTCAAAACGTTTCGACATCTCCGAGGATACGCGTGCAGAGGCTCGCTTTTGTATCCGAACTTTCTTTGAGCGCCGCATCGAAAACTCATTAATTCTCCGGAGAAGTTCCGCCGAGCTTATTGTTGCAGACTATATTTACATTGAATTTCAGCGCACTCGGTCCTGTGACGGAGTGGCTTTCGTCGGTAGAAAGAGGAAGTAATTAAAGAGCGCGGCCTATCTGCCAACGTCAGAATGAGTCGCGATCAATCCGCGTCGATGACCGACGCTGGAAAGTCTGATGGAGGATTGTTAGAAGAAAATTAATGCCGGACGCTCTCGATATAAACGGATTTCACGGTCCTCGGAATAATCGGATGTCGTTAAGCTGTCGTCGATGTATAGCTAACCTTTTTTTTTTTGTGACGGAGGGGAAATCTTCTGTAAGACACCCCCGCACTTCCAAGGGAAAGTGCAGAGGTAGTGCCGGATTTTTACTGACTAAAAGCCCGCCGATGCCACTTCCCTACACCGATTTCTGATGGGCTTCGGGTTCTCCTAAGAATTTCACCGAAACCCATCCGGTGCCACGAGTCAAAACTCGCACATTCCCAACGGAGATCCAGAAGGGATCTCCGACAGACCACCCGGGGTATGCAACACACCCATACTCACACCTTTATTTACAAAAATAAACTCTGTTGAAACATTGTAAACCTCTACATGATAACGTGTGAGTCATGACCCATGCGTTGGGGACTCGACTGTGGGACAAGAGAGGGGAGCGTGACGCTCTTTTCTTTTAGGCCCTTTCCGCCCTGCGTTTTTCCGCGTGTTCAGTTCGACCGAGTGCGTCTTGTAACATAGATCTACGTTTTTTTCATTCTGTTAATAAAGCTCTTTTGATAAAACTCTTAATTTCTAACCTACAACCATAACAAACTCCACATGTATAGCTAACCTGCGCCGGAGTGAATCTTTTGGCCGGACATTTTGAGACAGGGAAGGTGGTGCGGGGGGCTAATAATCTGTGCGTTACGCTCATCATCTGGATATTCGCAATTTTCTGCTCTTGCGAAAGCGGAGGCCGCGAATGGGCAAGCAGGATATGCACGGGGTAGGAATAAATGTATGCGCAGTTTGAATGGTACATATGTGATGTATTTGAACGGTCGCTGTATAGAATGACGTGGAATGGGTAGCTAAAGTTCGGTAGTGGGTTCTGATGTTTCAAATGATGAATAAAGGTCAAATCGATGGACGTCGGGAAACACTGTTTTTGAGATAAATTAACGTCGCAAGAACCGGAGGAGACTTTTAAATTCAGGAAAACAATAATCTTCGGAAAAATCTCTGTGGTATTTCTTTTTTATGTTTTTTTACCGTAACGATAAAAATGAAGTATAGAATTTCTGGTGACTCGTCCCGTATATATTGATTGCAGAGCACAGCAGAAAGGAACACTTAAGCAATTCACAGACGTGCCGCAGTACTGCAATAATATGATACGTACTTGCTTTTGTCTCATCGGCATCATCACTACATGCTGTTGACAAATAAAAGACGCGCAAACGAATACCGCGAGCTTTGTGAAGAAGAACACGACCGCTTGCTGGTTCTTAAATTTCCATATTTTAACGACAAAATTTGGGTGATCCATTTCTAGTGATTTGCTTTGTACCTATAAAATACACAATGCAATAGAAAGAAGCACTAAAGGATTTCGCTGGCGTGTAATAATACTCCAACAATATCACTCGTACAAGCTCTTGTCCCATCGGTGTCATCGCTATATACTCTTGACAAATAAAAGAAGCGCCGTGAAAAATTGCGAGCTTCATGAACAATAAGAGCAGAACCGCTTGCCATGGGGCATTGACATAAAATGGCCGCTCGAGGGCCCATACTAGTCTACGCTGCCTGAACTTCAACGTCCGCGTAATGGCACGGAGCATATCCCGGCGACTTCCAATAAGAATCCAATAAGGAATCTTTAAAGGCCAGGGCCCGACGCGGCGTCTTCCGGCGGTGAATTTCGCCGTCGTAATGTCGCTGAAAAATCCGTTTGAGAAGTTTGCATGCGGGGGCTGAAATTGTCGTCGGAAATTTACGGCACGTATCCGCGAAAGCCAACTACGGCGCAGCTGCATGGCTGTCCATGCGCGGGGCGGAGTTGGCTTTTATTAAGTAAATAAGAGAAAGCAATTTGGCGAGCGAAGATTTACGCGGACGGTTCCGCCGGGCGCTTCAATATCTCTTTTCAGGAGTTTTGAGTGAATAATGCTCGGGATCGCTCGCGAACGAAATCGGAGACCGTGTCTCGTGTCTCTCATCTCGAAGAGGTGAATAAATATTACCTCTTTATTATTGATAGAATTTTAATAAAAACTGCATTTAATTATTCCTCGCGTGTTTCGAGGCTCTTGAGGCTCTTCACCGGGAGGCTACGATTAAGAATTCAGTGTAAGAGTATGGTGTTTGCTTATAAAAATGGGATGTTTATGCTGGTATACTTTCTTTGCCACATTCCGTACGGCCATCTCACTATATTCTAGAAATTATGTGATGACCATTAATAATTCCTGCTTGCAGTTAGTGTAGGTAATATTTGTGTGCCGATTAATTTAAAAAAATACCAGTTGAAGTTGCAATTCGTTAATTCATATTTAAGAAACGATGAGGATATATACATTTTTGAAAATGTCTATGTTGGAGTGGAGTGCAAGAAAATGTTATGAAGTTAAGAAGAAGAAGAAAAATCTGCAGAAATAAATGGACACTAAATATTTATGTAATATTGTTGAGTATATATATATATTACACAAAAATTCATAATTTGCAATATGTTTACTTATAAAGATAGGATAAAGCAAGTGACTTTATTAGTCTTGTAGTCTGTGTGTGTACTGACATTGCCATCTCATTGTATTTATAAACATTATGTGATGACCATTAATAATGTCCTGACCTTGCAGTTAGTTGTTAGGTGAATATTTGTGGGCCGATTAACTTCGAAAAAAAATAAGTTGAAGTTTTCGTTAATTCATATTTACGAAACGATGAGGATATATACATTTTTGAAAATGTCTATGTTGGAGCGGAGTGCAAGAAAATGTTATGAAGTTAAGAAGAAGAAGAAAAATCAACAGAAGTAAAGGGACACTAAGTAATTATGTAATACGTGTTGAGCCTATTTACCAGGAGGTTACGATTAAAAATTCCGTGTAAGTGCAATATGTTTACTTATAAAGATAGGATATTTATGCCTGACATGGTTTTTTTCCATTTTCTTTGAGTACATTCCGTAATAGCCATCACTGGTTTCTAAAAATTACGTGATGGTCGTTAATAATTCCTGCTTGCAGTTAGTGTAGGTAATATTTGTGTGCCGATTAATTTAAAAAAATACCAGTTGAAGTTGCAATTCGTTAATTCATATCTAAGAAACGATGAGGACATATACATTTTAAAAACTGTCTATGTTGGAGTGGAGTGCAAGAAAATGTTATGAAGTTAAGAAGAAGAAGAAAAATCAACAGAAGTAAAGGGACACTAAGTAATTAAGTTTGCTTATAAAGGTAGGGATATTTATGCTGGTATACTTTCTTTGCCACATTCCGTACGGCCATCTCACTATATTCTAGAAATTATGTGATGAATATTTGTATGCCAATGAATTTTGAAAAATACCGGTTGAAATTGCAATTTATTAACTGATATTTAAGAAACGACGTCTATATACATTTTCGAAAATTTCTATATTGGAGTGGAGTGCAAAAAAAATGTTATGAAGTTAAGACCAAGAAGGGGAAAAATCGACAGAAATAAATGGACACTAAATATTTCCATTATATATTGTTGTATATATATATATATATATATATATATATATATATATATATATATATATATATATATATATATATATTGAAATTCATATTTCCAACTATCAAAAGGAGTCTGTGATAAAGACAAGTGACTTTATTAGTTTGTAGTAGTGACTGACATTGTGATTATATTTATAAACAGTTTGCCGATGCGGTAAGTATGTTAATGACCGTTCCAAGCTGGCTGTTCAAATGAAATTGTGATTAACTTCGGTAAAAGGATAATTAACTTTTATTAATTAAGTTTAATCTACGCAGCGAACGGTATAACTCCGTTATACCTGAAGCCACAATCAGTGGTGTTTTAAACTTTATGCCATTGAAAATTATCGTTAAAAATGAGAGAAAACCGCTGGGTAACTACGACAAAAGAAGTAAAAAACATTATAAATTTGCACGTCATACTTTTTCCGCTGTATCTATTGTACGGTATTCTGTGGATATATGCAAAGTAACAGTTTACAAAAAATTAGCTAATAAACTACAACTGCCCGAAGACTATGCTGTCTGAATACTTTCCACCCTAATGATGAGTAGCATTAATAATAGCCATCATGTAATTTCTAAAATACAGCCAGGCGGTTTTATGCTGCGTCGAGTATGCATCTGTCCTATATTTATAAGCAAACACCGTACGCAGAATTTATAATTAGATACCCCCGATAACACGCTGATTTTTCTATTAAAATCAATCAACGACATATTATTTATCCAGTTTCAACTTTCGCAAATCTTTGCTTCAAAAATCTTTTGCGATCGGCGTATAATTCAGAATTCAGTGTATGAACACGGTTTAAAGTACAGGTAACCCTCCTATAACACGGTAGTTAGGTTCCTAGAAAATGCCGTGTTGTGTGAAACAGTGTTCCACGAGACCCTGAGCTAGTACAAAAAGGGGGGTTACGTTGCAAAACTTTTAAAAACAAATATTTTTTTTAAACCGGCATAAACAACTTAATTTTTATTAAAAATATAAATGTATGTACAAAAACAAAGTAAGAAAAAAAAATTTAATCTAACGCCACCATAATTTAATGAATTTATTGGTCGTGACGCTCAATAAATTCATTAAATTACGTTAGATTAAATTTTTTTTTTACTTTGTGTTGTAACATTTATATTTTTAATAAAAATTAAGTTGATACTCCTATAACACTTTCAACACGGTTTTATAACACGATTCGTAAATTTACAACACGGTTATAACATGTTGTTCCTCTTATCGGGGCCTGTAAAAACATATCCTTGTCGCTGAAAGAAATAAAAACATCAACCTTAAATGCGCGTTGGAAGAAGATATGGCCCTCTTCAGTTGAAACAGAAAACATGCGTGAAACATCAGAAAATGAAATTGGTGCCATATTAGAAGTCGCTAAATCAATCGGAGGCGAAGGTTTTGTGGATATGGCTACCAAAGACATTCAAGATTTATTAGTGGAAGAAGAAGTTGACGAAGCGGATTTGATGGAAATGGCATCCCTAGATGCAAATCAAATCGATTTTGAGATTTTCCACTAAGCTCTGATGAAGATTCTTGTATTTTTTTAATGTTAAAAAAATACAAACTGCCTATCTTCATCAGGAAAATCTCAAAATCATTTTTCTTGAATACAGACCATTTCCATCGGAAAAACTCCTACAACACGGCATCGCTTCGTCAAAACTGTTTCTTCCATACTAATAAATCTTGAATGTCTTTGGTTAGCCATATCCACAAACAAAGTTCGATTCAGATTTTTTTAAGATTGAAAATTTAGCAAAAACTTTCTAATATGACAAAAAGTTTGAAATTTGAAAGCAATGTCGTTCCACCGAATGTTTTCTGTTAATTATACTGAGCAGTGACGACCAATAAATTCATTAAATTATGGTGGCGTTAGATTAAATTTTTTTGTTTACTTTGTGTTGTACATACATATTTTTAATAAAAATTAAGTTGTTTATGTCCAAATAAAAAAAAATATTGTTTTTAATAAGTTTTTGGAACGTAACCCCCCTTTTTGTACTAGCTCAGGGTCTCATGCAACACGGTTTCACACGACACGGCATTTTCTAGGAACCTAACTACCGTGTTATAGGAGGGTTACCTGTACCTGTTACTCAATTCTCAATGATTATTGGCTTGTTCTGACGGGTGCTACTACTAATCGTCGAGATCCTTAAGGACGGATTAAGACATTACCGAGTTTTTATTGGGGTGGGCTATCTTTATGCAGCTCGCATCGGGCCAATTTGCAGAAAGATAAAAACAGACTGTGGCCGAATTAGTGTCGAGAAGTCTTTTTTTGGTTGATACCGATTATAACGACCATCTGGAGAGTTTCGGTGAGCTTCGTTAAATCTTTGAGCGCAGAACATTCTCTCTTTGAATTTCATTGATTGTTCATCTCTAGGTACAGAATTAACAATTGGAAGTCGGAGAAGGAAATAAATTTGGTTGTACAGGGCGCCTCGGGGTTTCCGGTTAAACTACGGGGCAATATTCTACAAGTGGATGTAAGAAAATAGTGTTATTTGAAGTTCGGTTAGGAACACTTTGTTGCGAACTTATAAACAGGTGAAAGCGAAATAGGTAATGGCGTATTTTACTTCGCGGAACGTGAGCGGTATGGGGAAGTTTAAAAGCTAAGATTTACCGCGCAAAAGTAAGTTCGAGCGAAGAATTAGTATGAGGAATTAATATCGGAGTTACTGAATTGCAATGAAATTAACGGAAAATTCGCGCTGCAATGAGTTCCATAAAGCATCACGAAAGATAAGATAAACGCGTTCGGCTATTCATATTTGATTAAGTAAAATCTGTTGTTACTTATTTCAATTTGATTTATTTGTAACCTTGTAATAAAGCTTCTCTAGCCGAACTTCTTGTTGTGGTTTTTTCTTTAAAGTGACGTCTCGCAGTGTCATTTTTAAAACGTACATTAATACAGTGAATTCTTTCGAACTCATAATTTTGAACAGTACGCTGCTATAATCGTCTACATGTTCGTCTCATATTTAAATTCTTGTAGCAGTTCTTGTATAAGACCAGAAAGTAATTTGATTAAAGTTGATTAAGTAAAATCTGTTGTTACTGATTTCAATTTGATTTATTTGTAACCTTGTAATAAAGCTTCTCTAGCCGAACTTCTTGTTGTGGTTTTTTCTTTAAAGTGACGTCTCGCAGTGTCATTTTTAAAACGCACATTAATACAGTGAATTCTTTCGAACTCATCATTTTGAACAGTACGCTGCTATAATCGTCTACATGTTCGTCTCGTATTTAAATTCTTGTAGCAGTTCTTGTATAAGACCAGAAAGTAATTTGATTAAAGTTGATTAAGTAAAATCTGTTGTTACTTATTTGAATTTGATTTATTTGTAACCTTACAATAAAGCTTCTCTAGCCGAACTTCTTGTTGTGGTTTTTTCTTTAAAGTGACGTCTCGCAGTGTCATTTTTAAAAAGTACATTAATACAGTTTTTTCGAACTCATAATTTTGAACAGTACGCTGCTATAATCGTCTACATGTTCGTCTCATATTTAAATTCTTGTAGCAGTTCTTGTATAAGACCAGAAAGGAATTTGATTAAAGTTGATGGTATATTTTAAGCAATTTGCTTGTGGAATATGAACAAGAATTTTGCAGTAACTTCATCTTCAAGTATTTTTTTCAAGTAATTTGGGTTTACTCATCAAGATTCTAATAAAAGTCAGCAAAAGTTGCTGGAAAATAATAGTAATGTTTCCTACGATTTTGCTCATCAAATTGCCAGGTCCCGTAAATACTTTGGAAAAGGGAGTCACCTATTATATGAAACGAGATACCAGTAGAATCAGGCGAATAAAACTACCAAATGCATAACAAGTATTAATAAGAATGGGCTGTCGCAAATGATTAAGTGATTAGGTTATCGTTAAGCTTCCGGCAGTGAACAATGATGCCTCATCATGCAAAATGTATCTGCTTCCGTTCTCTCTAGCGTTCCTGGAAATCCTACTACAAATAATAAATGTAAATCGGAGTACATCAAGATTGTCGGATGTTTCGACCGCATGTGTCAATCTCTGTCAGGGTAACCAGAGAACGATTTTGATTCTCCCTCAATAAACGCAAAGAATACACGGGCTACCGTCATGCAGAGTTTTTTTTTTTTAAGAATCTCCTGGTCAGTGCATGCAAATGTGGAAGAAAATTAGTATTTTTCTACAAATACGCTTCTTTAGTTATTCATACATTGGTACATGAGTTCTATATTTTCATAATTACACTCTTCTCTCTAAAACCGGTATTATACCGTGTAGATATTACGGTAGGTGTACCGATAAGGACATCAAATATCGATCAGAAATGTTTCAAGAAAAATAAAATCAAGAGAAATTTTTTTTAAGAATTCCCTGGTCAGTACATGCAAATGTGGAAGAAAATTAGTATTTTTCTACAAATACGCTTCTTTAGTTATTCATACATTGGTACATGATTCCTACATTTTCATAATTACACTCTTCTCTCTAAAACCGGTATTATACCCTGTAGATATTACGGTAGGTGTACCGATAAGGACATCAAATATCGATCAGAAATGTTTCCAGAGAAATAAACGTGAACGTACAATACCGGTTTTTAAATAGTTTATCGAATAGCAATTATGTAACAGTGATCTTAAAACAAA
The DNA here is from genome assembly GCA_033815515.1 of Cryptocheilus praepositus. Classification (NCBI taxonomy): domain Eukaryota; kingdom Metazoa; phylum Arthropoda; class Insecta; order Hymenoptera; family Pompilidae; genus Cryptocheilus; species Cryptocheilus praepositus. The sequence continues at coordinate 2,097,754 of JAWWQZ010000143.1, forward strand.
TACAGATAGAACACCGAAATCTTCGAATGTATCGGTATTCAGTCTCTGTGAGAATCCAATTAACCCTTTGTCTGCTCAATACTTCCAACCAAAGCGCTCGTTGAGAACAAAACATTTTAAATTAGTATGAACTCTATTGATTAATTATGTAAAACACAAATAAGTACTAATGTTAATTCTTCATTTATGCCAAACTAAATAATGCAAGAAAAAAATTTGATAAAGGATCGCATTGGCATTCATCTCGTACATTGATAATTGTGGCTGCAATAGGTGAGAAATCGAAACGATTGGAAACACATATACGCGCTCAAATTCGACAGTGATAGATTTCGACGGACGCACATATGCGTCCACTGTCGACACCGACAGATTTCAGCGGTCGTATATAAGTAGTCGTCTCGTGTATTGATAATTGTGGCTGCAATAGGTATGATATCGAAACGATTGGGAACACATATATGCGCCCATAGTAGACACCGGTAGATTTCGGCCGACGCATATATGCGTCTACTGTCGATACCAATAAATTTAGGCGGACGTATATATGCGCCCATAGTAGACACCGACAGATTTCGGCGGATGCATATATGTATTCATCTCGTACATTGATAATTGGGACTGCAATAGGTGAGAAAACGAAACGATTGAAAACGCATATATGCGCCTATAGTTGACACCGATAGATTTCGGCCGACGCATATATGCGTCTACTGTCGATACCAATAAATTTAGGCGGACGTATATATGCGCTCATAGTCGATACCGATAGATTTCGGCGGACGCATATATACGTCCACTGTCGATACCGATAAATTTCGGCGGACGTATATATCCGCTCATATTCGACACCGGTATATTTCAGCGGATGCATATATGCGTCCATAGTAGATACCGATAGATTTCGCCGGACGCATATGTACGCCCATAGTAGACACCGACAGATTTCGGCGGATGCATATATGTATTCATCTCGTACATTGATAATTGTGACTGCAATAGGTAAGAAAACGAAACGATTGAAAACGCATATATGCGCCCATAGTTGACACCGATAGCATATATTCGATACCAATAAATTTAGGCGGCGTATATATGCGCTCGTAGATATATAGATTTCGGTCATATATGCGTCTACTGTCGATACCGATAAATTTCGGCGGACGTATATATCCGCTCATATTCGACACCGGTATATTTCAGCGGATGCATATATGCGTCCATAGTAGATACCGATAGATTTCGTCGGACGCATATGTACGCTCATAGTAGACACCGACAGATTTCGGCGGATGTATTTATGTATTCATCTCGTACATTGATAATTGTGACTGCAATAGGTAAGAAAACGAAACGATTGAAAACGCATATATGCGCCCATAGTTGACACCGATAGATTTCGGCCGACGCATATATGCGTCTACTGTCGATACCAATAAATTTAGGCGGACGTATATATGCGCTCGTAGTCGATACCGATAGATTTCGGCGGACGCATATATATATATATTCCTGTCGATACCGATAAATTTCGGCGGACGTATTATATATATCCGCTCATATTCGACACCGGTATATTTCAGCGGATGCATATATGTGTCCATAGTAGATACCGATAGGTTTCGCCGGACGCATATGTACGCCCATAGTAGACACCGACAGATTTCGGCGGATGCATTTATGTATTCATCTCGTACATTGATAATTGTGACTGCAATAGGTAATAAAACAAAACGATTGAAAACGCATATATGCGCCCATAGTTGACACCGATAGATTTCGGCGGATGCATATATGTATTTATCTCGTCGATACCAATCACGATTGAAAACGCATATATGCGCTCGTAGTCGATACCGATAGATTTCGGCGGACGCATATATACGTCCACTGTCGATACCGATAAATTTCGGCGGACGTATATATGCGCTCATATTCGACACCGGTATATTTCAGCGGATGCATATATGCGTCCATAGTAGATACCGATAGATTTCGCCGGACGCATATGTACGCCCATAGTAGACACCGACAGATTTCGGCGGATGCATATATGTATTCATCTCGTACATTGATAATTGTGACTGCAATAGGTAAGAAAACAAAACGATTGAAAACGCATATATGCGCCCATAGTTGACACCGATAGATTTCGGCCGATGCATATATGCGCCCATATTCGACACCGGTATATTTCAGCCGACGCATATAAGCGCTTATAATAGATACCGATAGATTTTGGCGGACGCATATATATATATTCATCTCGTATATTGATAATTGTGGCTGCAATAAGTAAGAAATCGAAACGATTGGCAACGGATATATGCGTCCATAGTCGATACCGATAAATTTCGGCGGACGCATATATGCGTCCACAGTCGATACCGATAAATTTCGACGGACGCATATATGTGTCCATGGTATATACCGATAAATTTCGGCGGACGCATATATACGCTCAAAGTCAACATCGATAGATTTCATCGAACGCATATATGCGCCCATCGCAGTCAAAGGGTGAAATTATGTAGCCCCTCACAACAATTCAGTCACCCCGATAACTTTTGCCGGACGGATATATGCGTCAATAGGATTCACAGAGTTAAAAATGAGCGCACGCTTCCTCTCGTGCTTTTCATGATGGCGCCGAGAGAGGAAGAATATCGAGAGGGGTACGTGGGGATGAACAAGTGGGAGGGCAATATTTGCGGATAGCCGGGAAGCTTCGCCTCATTTCGTATGTTGTTCCGTGGTCGCGGTGGGAGTATTGGCGGAAAATTGCATTGGCCACGCGACACGCCCGTGAATTTCGGTCTGTTTGCAAGTTTCACGTGAAACGGCGCATTTCATTGTGCCCGCTGTTAGCTTTCGTACGAAGAGAGCGCCGATTCTGTGGAATCGGTACTTAGGCGCTCGAGTTATGTGCTATTTATGGGCGGAGCTAGGGTAGACTGGCCAGAAAACGATACTTCCTGCTGCTTTAAGCTAACATTAATGTTTCTACTGTTATGTGGCAACTTCCGTGGGCGCGCTAATGAATGCACAGATATTTTTGGAATAATGGCATAATCGGCCTTAACCAGTTAACTGTGATTGACGAGTATACTCGTCATGGAGAAGCGACACGATTTTGTGTATTGACGAGTATACTCGTGTGCGGATATTTTAGTGACAACAAATAGATGTTTATTTGAATGTTTATATTTTATTGCTTATATTTATATTTTATATTTTATATGCTTATATTTAAATTAAAATGCTCTTTTCTCTTATAAACAATTGAATCGCGGATCAACATCCGTGGGCGCGCTTAATGAATGCACAGATATTTTTCGAGAATAAACATAATCGCCTTAACACATTACAACTTGATTGACAAACGCTCAATCGTCATGAGCACACACACACCGATTTTGTGTGTTGCCAGTTCATATCGCGATACCACACTAGTCATGCAGTGACCATTGGCTATTTAAATTGCAATTTTTGAGGAAAACAAAACATATGCTCAAATTTCAAGATGTTTAAAATATTTTGAGGCTATGCCGGAATAAAACAAACAAATAAAAAACATAAACAATTTGAGATGAACTCATGCGTCCCCGTATGCACCGGTTGAAACAGTTTACCAGTTCGCATAATGAATTTATTTATATGCGATGATAATGTTTCTTAGATGTTAACCTGAAAGGAGCAAAGGCAAAAGTCAAAAAGTTGATTTACGATAGGATTCCTTCAGGTATGGTCAGTCATGGGAGAAATACGTGACGCCAACCAGACGCTGAGCCTATTGATACTTGCTGGCCCGAAGTTTATTTTATTGCGTTTTTAGTTTAATATGTATGTAATATATGCTTATGTTAACCAAATAAGTAAATATTAATAATAAAATTTTCAATTTTATAAAATAAACCCATCTTTCTCATCCAATTTCTTACCAGCGCAACTTACTCTGTGATTGACGAATATACTCGTCATGGCTCGATTCTGGCGACACAAAACGGTGCGCACTCTTAAACGAGGGCGTCACAGTTAATTGGTTAAGCGGCATGCATAACGACGATTTAATAAGTGCACGGAGGTTTTTGTGATAATAGTAAAACAATTTAGCGGATGTCCAGATATTTTTGTAACAATCCTGTCATCGGTTGTAAATAATAAAAATTAGTTATGAACGGAATTACGGAGATTGGCCTAAAAATTGCAAGCGTATTGCATACTGTAACGTAGACTGGCTACAGTATAATCTGAGCATATTGCCACAGTAATATAGCCTCTCTGCATAATGTAATCTAACTGCACTAAACACAATATTGCAAATTGGCGTCGGACAAGTTATCTCGTTTGTTGCAAGAATAGTGAAATTTGTGTATGCGTGCAAGTGTGCGCTGGTTAAAAAGTGATGTTCGGTTATCACGGGCAAAACTGACAGTATCGTCTATGTTGTACATGAAACGAGCCGGCGCTAATGCAAGCTGCTTCTTATAGGAATATGGTAATCAGTTTTGCCCTGGGCTAGGTAGTAAATTATTCTTACGCAATTTTTGGTGTAAACTTTAAACCACCAGGCTGAAGGTAATTTACTAAATTACAATGTTCGTACATCAACTCGACGTTTACCAACAAATCAATCATTTTCATACAATATTTATAGCATAACTAATATTATTATTATTATTATTGATTCCTTATTATCGCTTATGTTAGTATGTGTGCCGATACCCAAATGTTTAATCATTATGTACGCTCACGTATAGCATTCTTTATCTACTCGCTGCTTACGAAAGAATTTGTTATTCTGTATATACCGTTTTCACGTTGTCACGTATATGAGATTCAAGTAATGCATTAATTTTTCTTTTAATCTGCTAGTGAGTCACTCCTTTTTTACCGTTCATCATTTACTTGTGATATTTAAAGTGAAAAACATGTCAGTAAAGCGGTTGCTGAGGACGAAATACTTTTCACTAATGCAAACTTTATTGATTGATTGTGCATGGCGCAATTAAGTTCTAATGAATAATTCTTCGTTTACGCCGAATTAAATAATTCAAGAAAATTATTTGATAAAGAACGCATCTGTATTCAGCTCATACATTGATAATTGTGGCTGCAATAGGTTAGAAATCGAAACATTTCGGCGGACGCATATATGCGTCCATAGCAATCAAGCGGTTAATTCGCATTTCTTCGCGGTCATCCGTATGCAACTCTAACACATTCTATTGCAGTTAAAATTGCATATCATACAATACATTTAATATACCTGTTTTTTATTTCAACACAATTCATTTAGACATTCCTTGTGTCCGGCACACCGAAAAACGCATCTTTCACCGCAGCCCACATTTTCCGCCGCCCAATTATAAATGATGTGTCTCTTGACAGTCCTCATGTCTGAGTGTCGAAAAACTCTCCCCACTATATGGTCAAATCTTTTCTTTAAAATATTTATTTTTTTTTGCACGCACACCGAAGCATCGATGACTGATGTTTGTAGTTCCTCAAAAGAATAAACACGCCCGTTAAATGGTCCGCAAAAAGGCGCCAGGCCTCTTACAGTCATCTTCAAAATAGTCTTAGATCTTCTTTGATTCTTCTTTGTTTCGATTACCCGAAGGCTTAAGCCTTCAATACTCCGCTAAAACCACCAGGAATATTTATCCTGGTAGATATGTCGCCTCTTTTTGCATGTAGACACTAACATACGCGTCGGAATTTATAATAAACTAAAAAACCTGAGGGTGGAAGAACAACAGATACATAACCAGTAGAGTTTCTCGTGAAATATAATACGCGACTATAATGGTTAACTGGGACGGCAGAGTTATAGCTCCTGAATACTTGTATTCTGTGGACCAGTACTTCTGTGTGGTTGGCTCATGTGAAGGGAATGGGTGTTTGTCCGGTCAAAGGTAAAGACAAGTGACCTCTTAGCCTCGAGTCACTTGGTTTTGAACTTATTCAGTTGAGTAATGTTCTGTTTTTCCTAAACACCGAGGCTTCTAGGATCACAGAACTGGTGAGTCAGAGACTGTTTACAAGCGCGCTTGGTCGTTCAATTGACATTGTCGCAATCCGTACTTTTGTATTTCAATGATTTCTATGCATTTTCTACAGAACCACTAAAAAAGAGCCAGCTAATCGGTCTGTGGAACCAAATTGACGTTGCCCGGATTTGGTCGATGCGTATCTTTTTACGGTTACCGTTTATCGATGTTGTATTAAACTGAAATAAGCGACTATAAAAGTTGCGTAAACCTAGCATCCATGACGCTGGGCCACATGTTTGTGGTTCCTCAAAAGAATAAACGCATAATTCAAGGAACCCTCAATAAAGCCCGGGACCCCATGTAGCCGTTTCCGAAATCGCCACGAATGCTATTGTGAGGTATAACTGAGGTGGTGCCAATCGTGTTCTAACAAAGCGTTTTATTTTGTCAACAAAGTACAAGCTACACGTGTCGTTGTTCCTCGCGCAGTGTGTTCTAACTGTCTACTAACTTAAATGTTACCCCGTTTTATAATGAAAGGGCAGTAGGCGGGCCTCGTACCTCCACATTTCCTTACCGGACTCTTCGCTTGAGGAACCAATCAGAAAACTTGAAAATATTCTATGGAAACCAGCCGCGACGGTTTCCTGATCCAACACATGATCCCGATAAGCCTTAACCCATTGACTGCCAACTACGAGATATCTCGTAGTAAGCGTCTGTACCAAAAGTGTTTTTCTTTCAATAAAAATACTGTAAATGCCATACAATTTTACAATTACAATATTATATCAGTAACTTAATAATATTATATTTTGTAAAATAAATAAATAACAACAGTTTTATTTTAAAATGTCTTCTTTAAAATAAAACTGTGGCACCCAGGGCAAGACGCGCTAAATTTGCGTGGCAGTCAATGGGTTAAACAAACCGTCCGGTGGCCGTTCAATGAAACAAAGACTTATCGGGCCCATACTGACCGCCGCGACTGGTTGTTGGTCCCACAAAGCGTCGCGTGTTTACGACCGATAAGATGTCGTGTAAAACGGCTGCAACAGAACCTTCCTAAATTCGGAGAGGCTGTCTGTGGAAAGAATACAATGTTGGTGCAAGTGCACCACATTATCAACATAATTACCGCTATACTTCGTTTCAATTACCTGAAGGCTTAACACTTTGCGGACCGGGCATTCTATTGCTAATCGCACCCAGTGGCCGGGTATTTTTTTGCGTCAAATATCTTTAAATTAGTGATGATTTGTTAGTAGTTAACATTCGTCTCCAATACTTGACATTATTTACATTTTGCATAATTCATCAAACGGTGGACACCGCCGTGACCGGTGCAAAACATTTGACTAAAAATGCAAAAAATTCGCAATGAAGCCTGTTTGGAATCTTGTAAAAGCAATTTCTATTGGAACGGTGCATTCTAATGGAGCAAAATACGTTTGGCAGTCAACGTGTTAAAAATTATTGTCCCGTGAAATATTTATTTTTAACAACTTTAAAAATAAATGTTTTTTTAATATTTTTGAATAGGTAAAAATGTGTTAAAACTAAACATTTTTTAAAGTATGATATTTCGTAAAACATGACATTAAGTGAAGTGAAACACGATAAAGTCCTCACAAATATTCATATTCTCGTCATCACTTGATGTATCCGTTAAATTCAAATAATTAATTCGTAACACAAATTACGAAAAACTGCGGCTGACAATCACGTAGCAACTGTGTAATATCTCGTCACCTGCCTCAAACGACAGAATATGCAAGACGGTATATCTCGTCAATGGCCCCGAACGACGAAATAGCAATGACGAGATATCTCGTCATCCGTCCGCAATATGTTAAGCTTTCAACAACCGACTAACACCATCAAGACTATTTATCCTGACACGCGTGTCGCCTCTTTTTGCCTATACACGTTACATCTCACCCGCGCTGACGATTGATTGTATTTTGATGGGGTGTTCGCAAAGTGATCGTCATCGATAGTCCCTGCATCGCACGTCGTACATCGCATGCATGCATCGACACGCGCCGAGCTGCGCACATTACGCACCTTTTTCCGCGTCAATTTGCTGCATCGCCTCGTTCGTTCGCGCTGCCGACGCCATGGCCATGAGACGTTTTTTCCGTCTCCGAGGCGAGCCTGTGCGCGCTGCAGTTAAATCCGGAGCAAATTAGTAGAGTGGAAGGGACTCGTCTCGGCACTCGCTATTGTTAATTGCCAGCGAGGTAGTACAGTACGGCGGCTAAAAGCCGCTGAACAGCGAAGAACCGAGAGAGAAAAGGGGAGAAAGGCGGAATGTAAAAAGGTGCGCGCTGTGTTTGAACGAGCAGCGAGCGTTAATTATAATCCAGAACGATGCCGCGCGGATGCACGTAATAAAATAAACGGCGCTATACGGGCCTGGAATGGAATCGTGAATGACGTACTGTTATGCCTGATCGTTGGCAATATCTTGAATGCGCAGAAATATTTTATGGAACGGCTTCGTCGATGGGTTTCCATCTGCGCCGTCTATGGTTACACGTATCGACGTTTGGACGCTAATAGAAAAAGGATCAGTTTAACGGTTGGATAGAATGACTTGTATTTTTTAAGATTTTAGAAGTGTAAAGAATGTGAATTTTTGCGGCCGCTATTTTGGTGATTTAAGCAGGTTCACTTTGTGATTGAGGTTATTTAAGAAGAAAGAGGATCACTTTGACGGTTGTATAGAATGACTTGTATTTTTTAAGACACTAAAAGTGTAAAAAATGTGAATTTTTGCGGCTGCTATTTCGATTATTTAAGGGGATTTGTTAATTTTAAGGCAGTAGTAGGGTTATGATGGCTTTCAGGCGAAATGATTGGAACTTAGTTCGATAGGTGACATATAAAGGAACTCTTGAAAGAATTGGCATTTAATGGATTTATGGAAAAATAGTAACGGTAATTTTGCGGAAGCTTTTCAGCGGAACTTCTAACAAAAATATTATCAGAATCGGCTATTGCAGAAACAGGCGACAGGTATTGTTGAAAGATATAAAAACGTTCAGAATTATTACAATTCCGGGCCGAAAGTCCAGAAAATCTACAATTTTCATTATTATTCATTGTTTATAACTCATAATAATGCCAACTGAGACATTCAGCCTGTACATAATTAACCTAAATGCATAAAAACTATTATCGTAAAAAAGTTACGAAAAAGTATTTTTATTATTTCTTCATAATTCCCTTGAATGACAAATTTTTAAAACGTTATCATATGTCGGCAGACAATTGCACTCTTCTAATGTATCAACAAAATTTCGGTTGTTTTATCTAATCATAACAGTTACTCTATTTTAAACGGTGTCCAAATATTAATATGAAGAAATGTATGCCCCTTTTTTTACCTCTACCTTTTTGTGCCTTCAAGCTGTATTTTTGTCGTCCTATTTCCACTTTACCTCTAGTACCAACAATATCCTAAAAATTTCGGTGCTGACTCGTTGCAACGTGTATTCACATATGTTACACATTGTACGTAGCAGCGTTGAATATTTTACTAGTGGCACAGTTACAGTTATACTTATATTAACTTCAGTTACACTCATATTAACCCTTTGCACTCCTATGTCGAGTGTGACTCGACATCAGTTTTTATGGCAGGAGCTCCTTTGTCGAGCTCCACTCGACATTTTTTCATGTCTAAATAAATAGATATCGTGCACACGTTATCGACGCTCTCGCAATGTCACCAGAAGGGTTAGACATTCAGGTAATCGAAGAGAAATAAAAGAACTGGATGTGATCACAGATTATAATAAAAATATAGATGGTGTCGATATGGCGAACCAATACGCGACATCTTACTGTTTTTTACGTCGAGCACTCAAGTGGTGGAGGGAATATTTATTTTAGGGATTAGAAATCTCCATGGTAAATGCGTATATTTTATACAAAGAAAAAACGAAAAACCAAGGAACAGAACCTATAGCCCACAAAAAATGTCGCGAAAAGATTTTGTCAATGCTAATTCGTGATTGTCGTCATCCAAATATGAAATTGGGGAGGCCTGGAACACATGATAAACACGATCGCTTAGATGGAAAGCCTCATTTAATCTTCCTACATCCCGAAGGAAAACACAAAGACTGTGCAGTTTACTCAAATAGAAAAACATCTGGAGGAAAAAGAGAAACCACCTATTTTTGTGAAACGTGTGAAAGAAAATCAGGGTTACATCTTGCAAGTTCTTTCAAAAGATATCATACCCTTGAAAATTTCAATATACGACAATACTGTAAATAAAATTGGTATTTAAGTGAATTTGTTTCTTCCTTTATTTATTTAAATTGCTTTATATTTTTAGTTAAAGTAAATTTCAAATAAAACACTTAAAAGCGTTGGGAGCTGCTGGTAACGAAATTGAAATAAAATTCGGAGTGCAAAGGGTTAACTTAGCACATGGCGGAGTAGACATTTTAAAGGCGACTTGAATACTTCCTAAATAAACAATACCAGGGTCGAAAGGTTTTCACAAACGATTATTACAAAAAAATGTTCGTCAATTCTTACTACAAACGTGTATACGCACCTGCATCACTGAAAAGGTTAAAAGTTACTGTATATTGTGTCCTCACAGCACCTGGTGCAATCTCATTTCCCGGAATGGAAGTATTTCAAAGAATTGGCTTTCTGATTTTTCGTGTTAAATTCTTTATATTGACTACATAGAACATTTTATGATATTGACGATATTGGCGGGTTAATTGATACAAAGGCTTGTTGTAGACTGTGGAATAATGTCAAATCTGTGACATAAATTAATCAATCGTAATTGGGAATCAAAGTGAAATTTGTTCAAATATTATTTAGAACATTTTACGATATTAACGATATTCGCGTGTTAACTAATACAAAGGCTTGTTGTAGACTGTCGAATACTATGAAATCTGTGACATAAGTTAATCAATCGTAATTTGGAATCAAAATAAAAGTTATTCAAATATTTGTTTTCTTGAGACATTTCCGATCCATCGCAAGAAAACGCAACGCAACAATTGAAAACCTCTGTCCTATTTAAAATATGTACAATCTTTTACCAACCATGTGACAGATAAATTCGAGCAACTACAAAAACACCCTCCTACAACATATTCAGTCAATAAGCTAAACGACAAATTTAATGTTATGCGTCCGCGAAAAAGGAGACAAGACTATATTTTACGTTTGAGAAGCAAGATGTCGAGTAAAAGATGAAAAAATGATCATTGCAATACTTTTTCATTTGCATATTATCCTACCTTCAAAAAACATGCGATATGATGTTTAAATTTTATTTTATAACATACACATTAATAACGTTTGAAGCAAGATATCATTTGGAAGATTTAATTCTTTCCGAAACCATACGATTTTATGCGGAATTATGCGCTATTCGCTACTTCGTGAAGAGACATATCCGAGTACAAGAGGTTAACTTTGGTTGGAGGTCCTTTGCGATCGGTGTCCCCATAGCGAAGACATTTTTAAAAGTGCTATGGATCTAACGTTTAGTGGAGAAATATTCGTATAATCAAACGGTATTTCGTATAATTGTAGTTTATTCACTGTTTTTTGCTAAACAACGAGTTTATATACATTTACGGAAATCTTTATAATAAATACGGCGCAAAAAGAAATAGTAGCAGATTAGTAATCATTTTCCTGCAAAGGGTTAAAGTATAAAACTTTAAAGTTGAAATGAATACTTTAACTTTCTAAAATTGTACAAGACGACATAAAAATTGTTGAACGTTGCAAAATTGTCTCAAAAAAAGTTGCAATTTACAGCGATTACGAGGAAAATGGTAAAGGTCGTTTTTAAAACTTTTCTTGTTCATGTCATGAATTGTCATTCTTCAAGACTTTTTTCATTTGCCATCTATTGAACCATTTCTTTTAACGTATCCAGGTAATTCTGTCCAATTCAAAAAAAGTTATTCTGATTTAAAGACTTGCTGATTATTAGTGTGTTTAACTGTATATTTATTCCGCACTTTATTATAACACATTTTATATAGATTAAAATATATCAACATGTGTGGTTTCATAGCCTTTTTTATCTATTTTTTATCATATCCCCACAACAAACATCTTCGTGTCCCCTCAGAGGGGACAGTCGAGTGCAAAGGGTTAATTGAACTAACTCCAGTTCGATCGGTGGACTGATCGTAACTACGTTTTCGGGAAATAAGTAAGATTTCTCATTTACGGCATAACAGTACGGTGATGACGGTCGAAGGGGAATGCAATAAAATGAATGTGATATAATTTTTAAATTTTATTTCATAACCTACACATCAATAAAGTGTTAAGCAAAATGTCATTTGAAAGATTTCATTCTTTCCGAAACCATACGATTTTATGCGAAATTATGCGATATTCGCTACTTCGTGAAGAGACATGTCCGAGTACAAGGGGTTAATTGAAATAACTTTAGTTCGATCGGTGGACTGATCGTAACTACGTTTTCGGGAAATAAGTAAGATTTCTCATTTACGGCATAACAGTACGATGATGACGGTCAGAGGGGAATGCGACAAAATGAATGTGATATAACATTTAAATTTTATGTCATAACATATACATTAATAAAGTTAAAGCAAAATGTCATTTGAAAGATTTAATTCTTTCCGAAACCATACGATTTTATGGGAAATTATGCGCTATTCGCTACTTCGTCAAGAGACATGTCCGAGTACAAGAGGTTAATTGAACTAATTTCAATTCGATGGGTAACTACGTTTTCGGGAAATAAGTAAGATTTCTCATTTACGGCATAACAGTACGGTGATGACGTTCGGAGGGGAATGCGACAAAATGAAGTAGAATGGAACAGCGGGTGAGCTGGCGATACGAAGGCAGCGCCGCGAAATTGAAGGAGGAAAAAAGAGTTGAATCGAAGAAATGAGAAAGAAAATGGCAAGAAGGAGGGGGAAATAAGTACGGTCGGAATCTATCTGTTCATTCTACGGTGGTGTGCCCGGCGCACACGCATGCAACTGCATTGTTCTGAACCGCGGAACCTCTCGTTTTTCTTGCTTCATATTTACCCGTTCCGATTGCTGGCTTTGGAAAATAGTAAAAATTGTAAGAAAGTGCTGTAAGACCGACAAATATTTAAGGAAAGGTAAGGAATGAATGTGTGGAAACAAACAAGCGCTTCTTCGTGGTTGAAGGCTGCTTTTTCGTAAATCATTTATTCACCCCATTGGCTTAAATGAATAATAAACACCGTTAGTGTTTAAGCGTGACAAATGTGGAGGAATTTTGCAACATAAGTGATTTATACCGTCAACTCTCTCCTTAGCAACCAAAATAATACAATTCAATAAACTCGTCACCTATGATACATCAATATAGTAATTGAGCTGTTTATTTTTAAAGTGGCCTAACTCCGTTTTTCAATATTTTCCGGTTACCATGGTTACATGTACAAATTCATGTTATTTGTCCGTAAATGTTATTTATTTCGATTTGAAGATAAATTAAGTTAGGCCACTTTCTAAATAAACGGCTCAATTGAGGATCATAGGTGACCTTTCCTCGCCAACTAGAGGACCTTGTATCTGAGATCCCACATGTATAATATTGTAAACGCAATTAATATTAAATAATGATTTAATTCTTTGGTCTCCGATATCTTCGCATTATTTTCATTTTGCACAATTTAATCATATACTGTAGTACTTCATCACGTCGCGGTTTTAATATAGCAAAATACGCACGGCAGTCAACGTGTTAACAAAACTCCCGGAGACAATTTCCGTTGAAACATATGTCACCCGCCAGCGACGCCGACCGGCGTTTAGCATCCGACAAACGCGAAATTAATTTAGCAGAGATAACAAATCGGATCCGGCCGGTGGGCAAACTCATTCTTCTCATTGCCGCTGCGTCCGCGGCGAAGTATTGTTTCCGCTGCCTGCGAAACGAGTCGTCGACTACGCGCATGTTAGAATAGAGTAGAGATAAATTACAAAATCTTTATTTTTCAATGAGCAGTCTGACCTCCTTACAATTCCCCGGTGGAATGCCGAGGTGCCGAAAAATGTGATACTCTACCATCCAGAAGGGACATTCCCCTTCCTTTTTCCAAACAAAAGTTCGTAAGCGAGGAGGTCTCTCAGCAATAATACACTAATGTTCGCAATGGGTAGCAATTATTGTTTTATAAATGCAGTTGTTATTAGAATAGAGATGCGATCCTCTGGTTTCCAATACCTGCACATTATTTACATTTTGCATAATTCAGTCGAACGCTGTAGTATTTCATAGCATCGCCGTTCTAATATAATAAAATACGCTTAGCAGTCAACGTGTTAACACATTGCGGACGGATGACGAGATATCTCGTCATTGCTATTTCGTCGTTCGGGGCCATTGACGAGATATATCGTCTTGCATATTCTGTCGTTCGAGGCAGGTGACCAGATATCACACAGTTGCTACGTGATCGTCAGCCGCAGTTTTTCGTAATTTGTGTTGCGAATCAATTATTTGAAGCTCTGAAATATGGATAGCGACAAAACGATTAGCAATATTACAGAAATATTTGTGGACAGTTTAACACTTTGACTGCCAAGCGTTTCTTGCTATGTTGGAACCGCGATGCGGTAAAATACTGCAGAGTATAATTAAATCGTGCAAAATGAAAGTAATGCAGAGTTGTTAGAAGCCAAAGTATTGAAGCGCCGTTCCAATATCAATTGCTTTTACAAGATTCCAAACAGGCTTCATTGCGAATTTTTTGCATTTTTAGTCAAATGTTTTGTACCGGTCACCGGTGACCACCGTGGCAGTCAACGTGTTAACTACAAACAAATCATCACTATTTTAAAAATATTTGATGCAAGAAAATACCCGGCCACTGGGTACGATTAGCAATAGAATGCCCGGTCCGCAAAGTGTTAAAAAGTTCCGTTATTTTCTTGACATACTGTGTATTTACTTCGGTGTCGGACATCGCCTAAGACGTAGCCTTTGAAATTCGCCGCAAATTTATTTTCCGCTAACGCGCACGACAAAACGAACGCGACGTTCTCGCAGTTATCGATTCTGTTATGCGCGGATCGGCGCGAAGAGCACTTTGAGACGCGCGATCATCATTTCAGAGCTCTTTCTGACGTCGCAGCCGCTTTTATGTGCGCCGCTACTGTCGATATTAAAGGAAACGGGACGATCGGGGGGCGCATAAACGTGTCTCCCTGGACGACACCGAATGGATTCCGATTCTGCCTCGTCCGCTGCGAGATACCCGAATGCCTGTGGCTGACGCATAAAATTACACCGTAGCAACTTCGCTCTGCACACGGAAGATAAACTCGAGATTGCGTGTGTGCAGGAGCGGAACCGTGCGGCGGTCATTGATTGGGAAGCAATTAAGCGTTTCGATGCTAAATACTTTTGAACTCGCGTCCAAAGTGGGTGGGGTACTTCGTAGTTACACGCAAAACGTTTTATCAGTGCTTTTTTGTAGGAAAAAGTTATAGTTGGACACCAGGTCACCGCCGGGGGAATTGCCCAGAGGCGTGTGTGTTATGTGTGTTAAGCTTTTGCACTCGACTGTCGTGTCTGAGGGGGTACGAAGGGATTGGACGTCATTATTGAGGAAAATGTAGGGAAGCGTGAGATTTGAAAACATGCGATTTCTTAAGATATTTCTGGTTCTTTGCGAGCGAACGAAAATAAATAAATATTTGTCAAAATTTCGCAGTATATGCGAATAATAGAAATAATATGGAAGTAAGAGAAATAAATATTTATTAAACTTTCGCATTGTATGCGAATAATAGAAATAATATGGAAGTAAGAGAAATAAATATTTATCAAAAACGCATTTATGCGCCTCCCGAAATCTATTGATGTCGACTATGGGCGCATATATGCGTTTCCCAATCGTTTCGATTTGTTAGCTATTGCAGTCATAATTATCAGTGTACGAGATTAATACAGGCGCGTGCTTTATCAAATCATTTTTTTGCTTTATTTAATTTGGCGTAAATGAAGAATTATCGTTAGAACTTAGCTACGCCTTACATAATCAATCAATAGAGTTCACACTAGCGAAAAGTGTGTCGTCCTCAGCGAGTGCTTTGGCCGGAAGTATTCAGAAATCAAAGGGTTAAATGAGAAAGAGATGATTCCTGAAACTGTGATAAACGGCATTCTGCATTATGTTGAGAACATAAGCTGAACGACAAATCACATATTCGTGGGCGGGGTAATAAACGAGAATGTATTATATGTTAAAAAAAATACCAAGTAAAAGACTTGTAAAAGCAAGTTATTGTTACGATACTTTTTGAACCATATTCAGCACATATATTGGTTAAATGTTATTACAACTTAGAAATTTATGAACTATAAAATGCCAATACATTTGGTAATATACACGCCAATACGGCTTGAGCAAAATTTATGAAATTCCACAATTTTATCCGAAAGAATGCGTTATTCACTATTTCCCGACGGCACAAGTCCGATCGCAAAGAGTTAAAAGAAGCGATGATAATCCAACTGACAATATCCGCCACGCCACGTGTCACGTAGAAGCAGGCAAAGAGCAGTCATATTGTAGAAGGTAATTGAAATGCATCGGTAGGAAACTTGTCGTCAGAAATGGAAAAGCAGTGTCACTGAGATTCCCTCACTTTTTTTTCGTTGGGTCCCCTCTTCACATTTTTCTTCAGATTCAACAAATAAAGCAGACCTACGCGCGATGGTTTTCGCGTTGCTTAATTCACGAATTGTGTACATGCGCCCATAGCGTTTCAGTGTGTTGTGACTACTGGACGTGTATACACGTTCAGAGCTTTCCAACATGCTATAACTAAGAACACAGTTTTCTACTGTGCTGTAACACTTGATATGTACACGTGCCCTTAGCCAAGGAATGATTTTTATTCTCTCTCAATAAACGTAAAGAATATACGGTTTACTGTCATGTAGAGTTTTCTTGAAGAATTTCCTTGTCAGCGCATGCAAATGTAGAAGAAAATTAATATTTTTCTACAAATCTTTATTTACTTGTACATTGATAAATGATTCCTATATTTTCATAATTACACTCTTCGCATTAAAATCGGTATTTTACCTGTACATATTATGGTATACGTACCAATATGGACATCAAATAACGATCAGAAATGTTTTAGAAGAACCAATAATGCACGTACAATACCAGACTTTAAACGGTTTACTGAACAGCAGTTATATTACAGTGATCTTAAAACAAATACAGATACAAAACCGAAATCTTCAAATATATCAGTACTCAGTCTCTGTGAGAATCCAATTAACCCTTTGACTGTTGAATCCTCCCGGCCGAAGCGCTCGTTGAGAACAAGACACTTTTAGCTAGTTTGAACTCTATTGATCGATTATGCAAGCCGCAACTAACTTCTAATGGTAATTCTCCGTTTACACCAAATTTAATATTGCAAGTAAATTATTTGATAAAGTACGCATCTGTATTTATCTCATTCGTTGATAATTGTGGCTGCGGTAAGAAATTTAACGATTGGGAACCGCATATATGCGTCC
This sequence comes from Cryptocheilus praepositus, assembly GCA_033815515.1. Lineage (NCBI taxonomy): Eukaryota > Metazoa > Arthropoda > Insecta > Hymenoptera > Pompilidae > Cryptocheilus > Cryptocheilus praepositus. Next base: position 2,115,318 of record JAWWQZ010000143.1, read on the forward strand.
ATAGTTGAAACCGATAGATTTCGGCGGACACGTATATGCGCCTATAGTTGATATTGATAGATTTTTTCGGACACCTATATGCGCCCATAGTCGGTACCGATAGATTTCGGCGGACGCAGATATGCGTTCATAGTTCATATTCATAGATTTCATCGGACGCATTTATGCGTCCATAGTCGATACCGACAAATTTCGGCGGACGCATAGGGTAAAGTACGCAGTGATTGACTGGTATACAGTGATTGACCGCTCTGCGTTCATGACGATTCTGAAGATTGCTATGTAGGTATATTTTCATTGTTTCGAATATCAAAATTCGGAATCTTGAATGTTCGGAATTGCAAAAAATTTAATTGCTTCGTATCCAAATGCAACTAGAATTCTCCAGCCTGCTGACGTATCGGCATAAAGACGGATTAACCCTTTGCACTCCTATGTCGAGTGTCACTCGACATCACTTTTTATCTCAGGAGCTCATTTGTCGAGTCCCACTCGACATTTTTTCATGTTCAAATAAATAGATGTCGCGCACATATTATACGTTATCAACGCTCTCGCAATGTCACTAGAAGTGTTAGACATTCAGGTAATCGAAGAGAAATAAAAAAACCGAATGTGATCATAGATTATAATAAAAATATGGGTGGTGTCGATATGGCGCACCAATACGCGACATCTTATTGTTTTTTCCGTCGAGCACCTAAGTGGTGGAGGAAATATTTATTTTCGGGATTAGAAATCTCCATAGTAAATGCGTATATTGTATACAAAGAAAAAAACAAAAAACCAAGGAACAAAACTTATAGCCCCGAAAAAATTTCGCGAAAAGCTTTTGTCAATGCTTACTCGTGATTGTCGTGCACGAAATATGAAATTGGGGAGGCCTGGAACACTTGATAAACACGATCGCTTAGATGGAAAGCCTCATTTCATCTTGGTACATTCCGAAGGAAAACACAAAGACTGTGCAGTTTGCCCAAATAGAAAAATACCTGGAGGAAGAAGAGAAACTACCTATTTTTGCGAAACATACGAAAGAAAAGCAGGGTTGCATCTTGGAAGTTGTTTCAAAAATTATCATAGGCTTGAAAATTTCAAAATACGACAATAGTGTAAATAAAACTGGTATTTAAGTGAATTAGTTTCGTCTTTTATTTATTTAAATTGCCTTATTTTTTTAGTTAAAGTAAATTTCAAACAAAACACTTAAAAGCGTTGGGAGCTGCTGGTAACGAAATTGCAATAAAATTCGGAGTGCAAAGGGTTAAAGCAGCATGGAAGGAACAAGTGCGCATGTGGTGCAACGATCATATTCATGAAGCCGTTACTAAGGCTATGGTACCGTCCCTTCTGCAGAAGGCTCTTTGTAAGGCAATTAAGACATAACATATTAACATTTAAAGGTAATACAGTAAAACTAACCGCTTAAATATTTCTCACAAGTTTACAAGGTGGTCAATAACTGTAAATAACACGGTCAATGACTCTAATTTCTGCGGTCAATCACTAGTAATTTGCAATATTAAATTTATCGTTGTGTTATTAATAAATAAAATTTTGTTTCTGTTTCGTTGCAGGCTGAACATGTTCTTCCAACATTTTTCTGTCCTACCATGCTAAAAAATAAAGAATGCAACATTACACGTTTAAGTTATACGCCTTTCATTCAATCACTATTCTTAAGCGGTCAATCACTGCATACTTTACCCTATATGCGCCCATAGTTGACACCGCTAGATTTTCTTCAGACGCATATATGCGTCTGTAGCAGTCAAAAGGCTAAAATTCCAACGTGTTCCAATTCCGTACGCACACATGGGCCCGTAGGATTTGAATCTCTAATTCTGAGCGCATATATGCGCCCGTAAGTTCTCAATCAGCTCTAACTTCGGCTGTACATAAGTACCCGTAAGATTCCAATGGTCTCTAACTGCTGAGCGGATATAGACGTCCACAACACCTGAAGGACCACGCACGAACGTCGGGCCGTGCAAAAAATCCTCTCGTTGAGTGGAATTGCACCTCTTAATCGACTTTTCCACCGGCGTTACGAAAGTTCGGTCTCTATCGCGACTTGCTGCGTTATCGTCGCGAAGTGCCCTCGGGATGACGTCACTCAGGACGCGAACAATGTCTCACGACCGTCGCTTTTAATACCGGCCACTTACAGCACGGCGCACAATAAAGTTCGCGGTGGGGCTTTAAATTCATCCGCCCTCCGCTCGGATTTCGCGGCACTTTAACTCACCGCCGCATGAATTAATTTTTTTTCTCGAAGTGTAACGAGAAATGAGGAGAGTCGTGTAGAGTACACGGCCGAGCGGGAGAAATTGCAGAATTAAAAATTCGCAGCCGCATGCCGGGGGAAGACAGTGTGGCTAACCGTTGCCAACTGGTCGAGGAGATACTCGGGAAACGAAAATATGGCACTTGGGCTGGCGCGTGTAAATGCAAAAATGGTGGACTACTATTATTCAGTCCGTGTCCGATGGCACCGGGAACCCATCGTGAAAATGGCTATATTTATCGAGTGCAGTATCTGGTTGATGGGAGTGTGAGCGTTTTGCAAGGAACATAATGTTGCGTGTTGCGTTATGTTACTGGCGATATAATTCGGCCAACAACATATCGGCATTTTGGAGAGGGTGAGAGAAAACGTAACGTTTCGATGATAAATGTGGATCGTTTCGGTAGAAATTTTACCGGGCTGCGAAATAATATCTGTTAACACTTTGACTGCCAAGCGTATTTTGCTATGTTAGAACCGCGATGCGATGAAATACTGCAGAGTATGATTAAATCGTGCAAAATGAAAGTAACGCAGACTTGTCAGAAGCCAAATTATTGAAGCACCGTTCCAATATCAATTGCTTTTACAAGATTGCAAATTGGCTTCACTGCGAATTTTTTGCATTTTTAGTAAAATTTTTTGCACCGGTCACCGGTGACCACCGTGGCAGTCAAAGTGTTAATTAATGTGTTGAATTTATGAGTAGAGAATGTGAAAATATATGTTGTATGTTGTCAGAATCTAAATGATGAATAAAAGGAAAGCTGAGGTTATATGAATTATAATAGGTATTATTCTGCAAAGTGATAGAATTGACCAATTGTTGTAATCGTAAATGTGGATCATCGCAGTGGTCATTTTTCCAATCCGCAAAACCATACCTATTCGTGTACAAAGTGCATCACTAAGAAATATAAAATCCCATATCATATGTTACCAAAATCTAAATAATGAATAATAAAATAAAGAAAGCTCAAATCGAACATTACAAGTATTATTTTGCACACTGGTAGAATTGATCAATCGTTGTAATACTAAATATAGATTATTGCTATGACGATTTTTCCAGTCCGCAAAACAATACCTATTAATCAAGTACGAAGTGTATCGCTAAGAAATTAAAATCCGCATATCACACGTTGCCAAGATCTAAATTATGAATACCAAAACAAGCAGAGCTGAAATGGAACATAATAAGTATTATTTTGCAGACTGGTAGAATTGATCAGTCGTAATCCTAAATGTGGATCATCGCTATTGCAATTTTTCCAGTTCGCAAAACAATATCTAATAAACAGTGTATAAAATATATTACTGAGAAATATAAAACCGCATATCAAATGTTGCCAAAATTAAAATGATGAATAACAAAACAAACAGAGCTCAAAGGGAACATAATAAGTATTATTTTGCAGACTGGTAGAATTGATCAATCGTTGTAATCCTAAATATGGATCATCACAGTGGACATTTTTCGAGCCCGCAAAATAATGACTATTAGTCAATGTATTAAATGTATCACTAAAAAATGTAAAACCGCATATCACATGTTGCCAAAATCGAAATGATGAATAACAAAACAAACAGAGTTCAAATGGAACATAATAAATATAATTTTGCAAACTGGTAGAATTGATCAATCGTTGTAATCCTAAATATGGATCATCACAGTGGACATTTTTCCAGCCCGCAAAATAATGTCTATGTATTAAATGTATCACTAAAGTCAATGTATTAAATGTATCACTAAAAAATGTAAAACCGCATATCACACGTTGCCAAAATCAAAATGATGAATAACAAAACAAACAGAGTTCAAATGGAACATAATAAATATAATTTTGCAAACTTTGTACAATTACCGCCGAAGTTGCTCTATACATTTAGGGTCAAAATATTTGATTTCGGCACACTGTATTAAAAGAAGGCATTCGGCTCCCTGAAATATATTGCAAATAATAAAACCCAACATCCGGATTACGTGTCTACGAAATGTAACGGCAACATGGCCAGTCAACAGATATTAAAGCAGAAATGCAAACGTGCAAATGTCGCCGGACATTTTGACCTCTGACATGGACCCTGAGCAGCAGAATTTTGCATATGTCAGAAAAAATACATTTAGGGTCAAAATATTCGATTTTAACACACTGTATTAAAAGAAGGCATTCGGCTCCCTGAAATATATTACAAATAATAAATCCCAACACCCGGATTACGTGTCTACGAAATGTAACGGCAACATGGCCAGTCAACAGATATTAAAGCAGAAATGCAAACGTGCAAATGTCGCCGGACATTTTGACCTCTGACATGGACCCTGAGCAGCGAAATTTTGCATATGTCAGAAAAAATACACAGTTTGGAACTCTCCGCGATAGTTTCCCGACGCACGACGACAATTTCAACTAACGCTCGGCGCAGCGTTAAAAGTACGAGCTCAAGACCGAGTTAGAATGTTGAAAAAGGGTCTGGACAACCTACGAGAGTGGACCCTGCAAGCTGTCGAGGCATTGATGTAGGAAATCCTACGAGAAGTACTACAGTATTCTCAAGATTTGCCTCTCTTGCTGAAGCAAAAGACCTGAATGGGCTAGTTAAATATACATACCGGGTGGGCTAAAGCGAATACAAATTGACTAAAACGACTGAAATCTCAGAAACCACGGCGTACATAAAATTGTTGCCGTATCGAAGCACTTGTCTTCCGAATACGCGCACATTTTCCGGAGGAATTTGTGCAATTTGGCTAGAAACTGACACGTGCCGTTTCCGGTAAGTCACCCTGTGGACGCCGGATGGGTTTCGGTGAAATTCTTAGGAGAACCCGAAGCCCATCAGAAATCGGTATAGGGAAGTGGCATCGGCGGGGTTTTAGTCGGTAAAAATCCGGCACTACCCCTGCACTTTCCCTTGGAAGTGCGGGGGTGTCTTACGGAAGATTTCCCCTCCGTCACAAAAAAAAAAAAGAAGTCACCCTGTGGACACTGTTGAATGACGAAAAAATGCGTAAATAAATCTTCGATGACCTTTAGGGTCCGCGATATGACGAATGGCGAATAACTGCGCATTCGTAAGTTCAACGATTGTGTTTTAATGAACTATTCTAATTTACACGTCGTAGATAGTGTTGCGTTTTATACAGGGTGATGACTGTGTATGGTAGGTAGTTTTGTCGTGTACGGAGTAGAAATTTGAATAATTGTGTGTTTCGGACGAATGTCTTTCTTATATAGGTCTTGAGGAGACGAACTGACCAATCAGTGTGTAACTAAATATCACCCGTACGGTGGTGGGGTGAGTCGGCTTGACCAGGTTCATTTGTACCTGAGCGCCCTTATGGTTTGCGCAGCAACAGACACTGAAAATGTGCGATGTGGTAGACAAAAGAAGTACCGAAGAGATACATGCACATGCAGGAAGTACTACAGTCAACCACACATCGTCACGTATATTGTGCGTCGACGCCGTAATCTCATTGCTAGTATTGACAGCGTGTCATCGTCCAATCATGGGCCAGTGGTAAACAAGCGATAAGCATTTGAGCCATGTACATACAATTGCACACGAGAAGCGCCGAAAGGGATACTAGGAACACACGGAGAAGAGAATACACGACCATCACTATAAAGCGTAAATTCAAAATGGCGACGAGATAGTCCGCTCGTGTGTGAGATGTCTAGAACAAAACATTTGACGCACGGCTGAAAATAATCTATAAAATTAATTTGTACCATGGATATAACTATTATTTTTATACATTACATGTATATACGAAAATAGTTATAAGCCACCATTCCTGGATCCGGAACAAAAAATGCTCTCAACTATTATTTTTATACATTATATATATATATTTTTTGTAGATTATAATTATATATATATATATAATTTTTATTAATATTATTATTATAAATTATATTTACATATATACATATATAAGTAATATATATATATATATATAATATATGTATATAAATATTATATTAGGTCTACCGAAAAGTTCTGTCCGGAAATGTTTCTCCAATTTCAACACGTATAAAAATGTTCACTTCAAACATATGGCTACTTTTGTTTACCATTAAATTTCTATATGCGCTCATCGAAATCTATTGCAAGAATAATTTCTTCATTTCAGTAGTATATATTGAAAATTGGTTATTACGTATAAACCGCGAAACATGGTATCTTATGGGGAGTTTCACTCTGCAGGAAGATACGTATTGCCCGTTATTAAATTTAGAAGATTTTAATCGAATATGTGTAATATATTATATACTAAGTTTATATACGTAAGTTCATTCAGAGTAAAAATCACTATCTTATCTCAAATTTCAACACACACACACACATATATATATATATATATATATATATGTGTATATATGTATACAAAAACAATAGTTAAAAGCATTTTTTGCTCCGGATTCAAGAATGGTGGCTCATAACTATATTTCGGTGCCCGATCAAAAATAATTAATAAGTCGACATTTTTGGTTGAACTCCAGGGGTAGGTGGCCTGTAACTAAATCTTCAACCCATGAACAAGAATGAATTAGAGTCAAGATTTTTTTATCTTGGTATTAGGAGTAGGTGACCTGTAACTAAATTTTCGACCCGCTTTTAAAAATAATTGAAAAAGTCAACATTTTTATGCCAGATTTAGGGTAGGTGGTCTCAATGTGAATTTTCGGTGGACGGTTAAAAATAACTAGAAAAATTAAATCTTTTTATCGCGGATCCAAGGTAAGTGGCCCAAACTAAATTTCAATACGCCGCTAAAAATAATTGATAGAGTTAACCTTTTTCCGCTCCGGACCCAGAGTAGATTGGCTTTAACCACATTTCGCAGGCAAGGCTAAAAAAAATTCGGCAAAGTACACATTTGTTCCCGGGGATCTAGGGTAGTTCGCCTATAGACCTATTTCGTCGCGCTGCCGAAAATATCCGGAAAAGTTAAAAATTTCTTTTCGCCCAAAACCTATGACCTTTCGCCGGAGGATAATTCGCGCTGAAAATAGCTCATGCGACCCCCGTCGCAGATACAAATATTCCGCACCCTTTGAACGCTACTCAATTCGCTCCAACGTGCACCGTTAAATATAGGTAGCCGAGACATCGCGTTTTAACAACCGTTATCTTTTTTCCGCAACCCGTGGCGTTTCCGCTTCAGACGCGTGGCAGCGATATTTTCCGACACGGGCGTTTCGAGCGAACCGTAGTACAGTAAAGCCTGTTTTTGTGCGGTGGATAGGGACCGCATAAAAGAAATCGTACAAAAAAATATTCGAAAATTTTATAAATTCTTACATATAATAAACAATTTTCTACGATATACTACCTAAAATTTTTTCTGTGCGGTGGATAGGGACCGCAAAAAAAAAGTCGGACTTAGAAAATACATCAATGATTTATGAAATAGATGAGAGAATGCTTTCAATTAAATTAAATAATTTAATTAGACCTAAAGAAATTGTAAAATATTTAATTTTTCATTGTACATATGCATGCAGAAGTTTTCAAATTGTACAGTAAATAGTTTGCTGCTATCCGTCGTAATCCAAAACGCGCATCTTCTTGTGATGGATTGGTGGAAAATCGCTTTCGTCGCTTGAAGATAGGATTTCAATTGATTTGTTTTTTGGTACCATAAACTCAGTGATCAGTTTTTGTGACGACGGTCGACTGGTCAGTTGCTTGTAAACGTCACGGTAGTGAGACATGCATGATCTCAGTTCTTTTTGGAATTTTAAGCGTCTTTCCGCATTGGTATCTATTTTAAGAAAATGCGTTTCCAATTTTTTCGAGATTTGGATCCCTGCATATATTTTATCTGCTGTAATGGATTCCGGTTCTTCTTGTCCATTTTCATAATCTATTAAACTATTGATAATGTCACTATCATCGACAGTTTGGTCCTCAATCATCTCGTCCAGGTCATTATCGCCGAAAGAATCAAAGCCTTCTCCGCCGATGTTATGTGCGAGCGCACTAATTCCAAATAATAACGTTGACGCGTTTTCGGTAACGTTTCGATTAACACTAGATTGCCCGAGATTTCTTGTATACCTATATTGCCCAAAAACAGTCAAAATGACTGCATTGTGAAAAAATAACAAATATGTAAAGAAATTTGTTTAAAATTAATTTTTAATATTTTTTATGTTATTTACAGTTATATAACAGGTTATTAGTAAATATTAACTGTACATATTGACTGTTTTCAATGAACTTAACCCATATTTCCGAAAGCAAGGCAAATTTATTTGATTGTAGGCGCCTACTGCATTCGGTTCTTTTGTCAAAATGAATAAATCGTAGGATTTGCTTGAACTTTTCTCTGGCCATAGTTTTTCTAAAAGATTCGGGACCCCACTTCGCTGACCATAAATAACTCAATTTAAAATTTGTTGCCTCGTAAGCTCCACGAACATATAGAATCCCAATAAATGCACGTATTTCCGGTAATGATATTGTCCAACCGTTCCGCAAAATTCGGCGACATTCTTCTGTGCACTTTCTTATATGTTTGATAATATAGTTATCTATTATCGACGATAATGCACTGATAAGATTATCTGCCACAATGTTCCTTTTTGCGTAGCCTGTTGGCCCTTTCACACTCTTTAAAATACAACCAGATGGTATCCTTCCAGGAATACCACCTTCGTCAATTTTTGTCCACACAGTACCATCAGCAGCTGTTTCGACCTCCTGAAACGTATTTTCAGTTTCTTCATCAGAATCTGAACTAGTTAGCACCCTACACCTTTTCCTGGGCATATTGATGACACTTTCATTTTCATCATTGGTGATCGACTCTTCATCACTATCTTCAGCGTCAGATGTTTCACTTTGAATATAATCCGCTTCATCTTCAGATGATAGTTCAGAATTTGTTGCATTTGATTCTATATCGGAGCACTCTTCACTTATGTTCGTTAGCTTTTCCAATAACTGTTCGACATTTTTTTCATAAAGTTAGGGCGCAAAAGAAATAAAATAAACAACTTGTTAGAACAACACTTTATAAAGATTCGAATAACTAGTACTACTTTAGCTTATTGAGCAACTGACACTTATCAAGTATACGCCCAAATCGACAATTTATCATGCATCGGTATGTTACCGTAATCGAAAAGAAAAATGTTATTTCAATACAAAGCCGGACATGTCATATAAGAAATTTACTCAATTCTATAAATAAAAATCTTTTGATTATTTAAAATTTACCAAGCAGTCAAAATGACTGCTTCTGGGCAATATAGGTATAATACATATGTATATACGGAAATAAAGGAGGGCGGAAGTAACTACAATTATTCGTAAACCCATTTATATGTTATAGAAAAAGTCACCAAATTCTAAGAAATTGTGTCATCAATTTCATAATTGTTTTTCTAATTGAAATTAAAAAACAGTCAAAATGACTGCCTTGGGCAATCTAGTGTTAATTACACATTCATATATTTCGTCCACAACATGTATATGTACATTGATAGGAAACATTAAACTGGTGCTAACGCCGCTAAGATTCATATACCGCATAAAAATAAATCGTACAAAAAAAATTGCACAAAAATAAAATCGCACAAAACCAATCGCATAAAAAAGGACCGCACAAAAACAGGTTTTACTGTATCTAACTTTTCGTCACGCGTGCAGCACAGCGCGGCCGTTTATCGGGAGTTTCCGTTGTGCCGTCGTCGGACGGAACGGAATACGTTTTGCCGGCGAATTCTTCCTTCAAGATCCTCGCGTTTACTCATACGCGAGGCACGAACGTTTTCCGCACTCCATAGCCGAGGAGGCAACGTGATCGAACGACGAATATAATAAATGCGTCCTTGATACGCTGCGCCATTGAACGCGCTTTCTCAATTTCGCCAACCGATAGCTACACGCCAGAGAAATCATCCTCTCCTCCGGCATGTAACGCGCGCAGTCACTGTGAATCGCGCTTTTATTATACGTTCGAACAAACGCATCATCGCGGAACCAGGCCACGGGTCTGTGGATGTCGGAGAAATGTTTGCGATTTTTCGGCACTGAGCAACACCCGAGGAATTTTGTAGGGCGCGCCATTTTGTAGGACGAGAGACTTAGAAGGTTGTGAACGTTCAGTTTTCCGGGTGCGCGGAGTTGCGAATCGGCACGTTTATGATGTTATAGACGATTCGCGAGTTTTGTAATTAACGTTGTCAGTGATATGTTACGGAAGCGGAAGCAGCATAAGTTCCTGCGTATTTTGCAGATATATGTAAAATCTGTGTGTTTGGGCAAAGTGACGTAAATGTATGATCAAACAAACGGAATCTTCTATTACAGGTTGTTTGGTGTAAACATTGATAACGCTAGTATGTTTAGCGTGGTAATTATTAAAACACTCTTCCTTAGAAGGTTGTGAACGTTTAGTTTTCCGGGTGTGCGGAGTTGCGAATCGGAACGTTTATGATATTATAGACGATTCGCGACTTTTGTACTTAACATCGTCGGTGATATGTTACGGAAGCGGAAGCAGCATAAGTTCCTGCGTATTCTGCAGATATACGTAAAATCTGTATGTTTGGGTAAAGTGACGTAAATATATGATCAAACAAACGGAATCTTCTATTACAGGTTGTTTGGTGTAAACATTGATAACGCTAGTATGTTTAGTGTGGTAATTATTAAAACACTCTTCCTTAGAAGGTTGTGAACGTTTAGCTTTCCGGGTGTGCGGAGTTGCGAATCGGAACGTTTATGATATTATAGACGATTCGCGACTTTTGTACTTAATGTTGTCAGTGATATGTTACGGAAGCGGAAGCAGCATAAGTTCCTGCGTATTTTGCAGATATATGTAAAATCTGTGTGTTTGGGTAAAGTGACGTAAATATATGATCAAACAAGCGGAATCTTGTATTACAGGTTGTTTGGTGTAAACATTGATAACGCTAGTATGTTTAGTGCGGTAATTATTAAAACACTCTTCCTTATGGAAAGGTGCTAAGCAGAATTTGCAAGGATATCGTGTTTTGCGGCTTTTTTATTTGTAGCAGACGCATGGCAGTTTCGATATGGATCTTTCTGGTTTCCATTATTATTAATAATTTTATATTTTGTGTAATAATATTTACTTATATAATATTTATTTATAATCAATTTTATTCTTTGCAAGAATATCGCGTTTAGCGTCTTTTTTTATTTGTAGCACACGTATGGTAATTTCGATATGGATATTTCTGGTTTCCATTATTTAAATAATTTCATATTCTGTGTAATAATATTTATTTATAATCAATTTTATTCTTTGCAAGTATATCGCGTTCCGCGTCTTTTTTTATTTGTAGCACACGTATGGCAGTTCCGATATGGATATTTCTGGTTTGCATTATTATTAATCATTTCATATTCCGTGTAATAATATTTATTTATAATAATGTAATAATATTTGTTTACAATAAATTTTATGCTTTGCAAGGATATCGCGTTTCGCGTCTTTTTATTTGTAGCACACCCATGGTAATTCCGATATGGATATTTGTAGTTTCCATTATTATTAATAATTGCATATTCTGTGTAATAATATTTGTTTATAATCAATTTTATTCTTTGCAAGAATATCGCGTTCCGGGGCTTTTTTTATTTGTAGCACACGTATGGCAGTTTCAGTATGGATATTTCTGGTTTCCATTATTATTAATCATTTCATATTCTGTGTAATAATATTTATTTATAATAATGTAATAATATTTGTTTACAATAAATTTTATGCTTTGCAAGGATATCGCGTTTCGCGTCTTTTTATTTGTAGCACACGCATGGTAATTACGATATGGATATTTCTGGTTCCATTATTATTAATGATTTCATATCCCGTGTAATAATATTTATTTATCTAATATTTATTTACAACAATGTAATAATATTTATTTATAATAAATTTTATTCGTGGTTTAAAAAGCTGCGTCGTTAGAAACGACGGATTATATAGATGTAATGTAATGATTATTATTCACATAATAGTGATAGTTTGGCACACGCACACAACGTGAACTGCCGTTTCATATCTTTAACATCTGAAATCTGAATAATGCCGACTCGCGTCTCCCGTCAACAGAACTTAACCCTTTCAAGAGGAACGTTTTATAGCAGAGCTATTCTCAGTGGCGGACAATGTTTATGCAGCGCACTCGCTTTATCGCTATTTGCGTTTTGATATCAGTTGAATGGAAAATTTATGGCGAATTGCTTTTCTATATACTTCACTGTAAATTTTACAATTGCCAATTATACCACTTTCCTCAACGTTGTCTGAAAAATTATTAATACTAATCTGTGTACGACCCATCCGCTGAGTTACTGGTCCCGAAGAGGTTAATTAATTCCTGAAATATGTACGAATGTTGAAATATACGAAAGTAAAGAAGTGGAAAAAACATATGGATACGTGTTTCTAGCATTTTTGCAATATTAGCAATATTCGAAACATGTATTTTAAAATTATTTGCTGTTTAGCATCCGGGACTTTCTTTATAAATTTAGTAAAATCAAGAGTGTTTAATTGTGTTGTATCCTTAGATGCCGACACTAAACTTTCCGTTTAGGCAGCAGTGTCAACGTTGAGAGATGACACTTTATAATTCATTCATAAAAAAAACTTTCTAAATTAATTTTGCCGAAACAATTTAACCAAAAATTGAATTTTGTTCTTATCGTCTTTTCTGTATACGCAAACACGTTTCCTGCATTTACCCGCCGGGTAAACAGCAAGGCAGATAAAATCGGCTGAAATTGTACGAAATATGTACGAATGTTGAAATATACGAAAGTAAAGAAGTGGAAAAAACATATGGATACGTGTTTCTAGCATTTTTGCAATATTAGCAATATTCGAAACATGTATTTTAAAATTATTTACTGTTTAGCATCTGGGACTTTCTTTATAAATTTAGTAAAATCAAGAGTGTTTAATTGTGTTGTATCCTTAGATACCGACACTAAACTTTCCGTTTAGGCAGCAGTGTCAACTTTGAGAGATGACACTTTATAATTCATTCATAAAAAAAAACTTTCTAAATTAATTTTGCTGAAACAATTTAACCAAAAATTGAATTTTGTTCTTATCGTATTTTCTGTATACGCAAACACGTTTCCTGCATTTACACGGCGGGTAAACAGCAAGGCAGATAAAATCGGCTGAAATTGTACGAAATATGTACGAATGTTGAAATATACGAAAGTAAAGAAGTGGAAAAAAACATATGGATACGTGTTTCTAGCATTTTTGCAATATTAGCAATATTCGAAACATGTATAATATTTTAAAATTATTTACTGTTTAGCATCTGGGACTTTCTTTATAAATTTAGTAAAATCAAGAGTGTTTAATTGTGTTGTATCCTTAGATACCGACACTATACTTTCCGTTTAGGCAGCACTGTCAACTTTGAGAGATGACACTTTATAATTCATTCATAAAAAAAACTTTCTAAATTAATTTTGCCGAAACAATTTAACCAAAAATTGAATTTTGTTCTTATCGTCTTTTCTGTATACGCAAACGCGTTTCCTGCATTTACACGCCGGGTAAACAGCAAGGCAGATAAAATCGGCTGAAATTGTGCGAAATATGTACGAATGTTGAAATATACGAAAGTAAAGAAGTGGAAAAAACATATGGATACGTGTTTCTAGCATTTTTGCAATATTAGCAATATTCGAAACATGTATTTTAAAATTATTTACTGTTTAGCATCTGGGACTTTCTTTATAAATTTAGTAAAATCAAGAGTGTTTAATTGTGTTGTATCCTTAGATGCCGACACTAAACTTTCCGTTTAGGCAGCAGTGTCAACTTTGAGAGATGACACATTATAATTCATTCATAAAAAAAACTTTCCAAATTAATTTTGCCGAAACAATTTAACCAAAAATTGAATTTTGTTCTTATCGTCTTTTCTGTATACGCAAACACGTTTCCTGCATTTACACGCCGGGTAAACAGCAAGGCAGATAAAATCGGCTGAAATTGTACGAAATATGTACGAATGTTGAAATATACGAAAGTAAAGAAGTAGAAAAAACATATGGATACGTGTTTCTAGCATTTTTGCAATATTAGCAATATTCGAAACATGTATCTTAAAATTATTTACCGTTTAGCATCTGGGACTTTCTTTATAAATTTAGTAAAATCAAGAGTGTTTAATTGTGTTGTATCCTTAGATACCGACACTAAACTTTCCGTTTAGGCAGCAGTGTCAACTTTGAGAGATGACACTTTATAATTCATTCATAAAAAACACTTTCTAAATTAATTTTGCCGAAACAATTTAACCAAAACTTGAATTTTGTTCTTATCGTCTTTTCTGTATACGCAAACACGTTTCCTGCATTTACACGCCGGGTAAACAGCAAGGCAGATAAAATCGGCTGAAATTGTACGAAATATGTACGAATGTTGAAATATACGAAAGTAAAGAAACGGAAAAAACATATGGATACGTGTTTCTAGCATTTTTGCAATATTAGCAATATTCGAAACATGTATTTTAAAATTATTTACTGTTTAGCATCTGGGACTTTCTTTATAAATTTAGTAAAATCAAGAGTGTTTAATTGTGTCGTATCCTTAGATACCGACACTAAACTTTCCGTTTAGGCAGCAGTGTCAACTTTGAGAGATGACACTTTATAATTCATTCATAAAAAAAACTTTCTAAATTAATTCTGCTGAAACAATTTAACCAAAAATTGAATTTTGCTCTTATCGTCTTTTCTGTGTACGCAAACACGTTTCCTGCATTTACACGCCGGGTAAACAGCGAGGCAGATAAAATCGGCTCCACATTTACGGCGTTAAATATATACAACAAAGCGACTTGCACGAAAGTCGAGAACCCCCT
Organism: Cryptocheilus praepositus; assembly: GCA_033815515.1. Classification (NCBI taxonomy): domain Eukaryota; kingdom Metazoa; phylum Arthropoda; class Insecta; order Hymenoptera; family Pompilidae; genus Cryptocheilus; species Cryptocheilus praepositus. The sequence goes on from JAWWQZ010000143.1 coordinate 2,130,498, forward strand.
GTATCAAAGCTCGCGCGCGTATTATAATTTTCTCGGCCGTAACTTGACAGTGCGCGCTATTGTCTAGGAAAATGTAATGTTGCTTCGTTAAAGGACTCAACGCTCGGATCGTTTAACTATCTATCTCATCACGAGGCACGGTAGAATCTTAATAAGCCGGGCATTGTTCTCTTTGAACGTTGCTGAAGGATCGCTCCCTTATCAGGCATCATAATTACGTACTCAACCGCGCGGCGCATTACGTTGCAATAAACAGCGCTGTTATTTGCGCACCGTATTAATATTTAACGTCGAGCTGTCCGCAGCGCTGCCACGTCGTGGATGTGTTGGCAACGCTTAATTATTTGATCGCAAACAATGTTCACACGCCCGTCGATCGAATATTTATCACCGCACTGCTCACGCTTCATTTTTTGCAGTGCATTGTCCATTAACGTGCACTGCCTTTCCCATCCTTAGTCAGATGACCTTTCAGCACGCCGTTATTGTCAATTAAAGATGGGAGATTCCGGGGAAAAATTGCTGGAAGAAGCAGGCTGATTTTCTTTAACACTAAACGTAGTAAGCGGGATCAAATGACCCCTTTCAAAATTTACTCTAAAATCGTACATTCATTATTGTTTCTTTTGCTCATTTGACTTTCTGTAAAATCGCATATCATCTGATTATTACATTTGTCGTTTCAATAAAGTAGGAATTGCTTTCTAAAAATCAACGTTTATTTCATAAGGATCAAATAACCCCTCATGGCAAGGATAGGTAGGTGTAAAGTAACGATTCGCTTAATATTAATATTTGCTTCCGCGAAAATTGATAACGCGCCGTATGCGTCATGGCGAAAAATGTTAATATTTGCTTCTGTCAAAACTGATGACGCACCGTATGCGTCATGACGAAAAATTTTAATATTTGCTTCTGACAAAACTGATGACGCACCGTATGCGTCATGGCGAAAAATGTTAATATTTGCTTCTGACAAAACTAATGACGCACCGAATGCGTCATGACGAAAAACTTGAACATTTTAACACTAAAAGTACCAAGCGGGGTCAAATGATTCCTTTCAAAATTTACTTTAAAATCTACATTCATTGTTATTTCTTTCGCTTATTTGACTTTCTATAAATTCGCATATCATCTGGTTATTCAATTTCTTGCTTTAATAAATTGGGAATTTCTTTCTGAAAATCAATGTTTATTTCATAAGGAATCAAATAACCCCTCATGATAAGAATAGGTAGGTGTAAAGTGCCGGTATGTTTAGTGTGAATGTTTGCTTCCGCGAAAATTGATGACGCGCCGTATGCGTCATGGGGAAAAATTCTAATATTTGCTTCTGTCAAAACTGATGACGCACCGTATGCGTCATGGCGAAAAATGTTAAAATTTGCTTCTGACAAAACTGATGACGCACCGTATGCGTCATGACGAAAAATTTTAATATTTGCTTCTGACAAAACTGATGACGCACCGTATGCGTCATGACGAAAAATTTTAATATTTGCTTCTCACAAAACAGATGACGCACCGTATGTGTCATGTCGAAAAACTTGAAAATTTTAACACTAAATGTACCAAGCGGCAAATAACCCCTTTCAAAATTTACTTTAAAATCGTACCTGCATTATTATTTTTTTCGCTCGTTTGACTTTCTGTAAATTCGCATATCATCTGATTATTCAATTTCTCGCTTTAGTAAATTAGGAATTTCTTTCTGAAAATCAACGTTTATTTAATAAGGGATCAAATGACCCCTCATGGTAAGAATAGGTAGATGTAAAGTACCGGTATGCTTAGTGTTTATTTGTTTCCGCGAAAATTGATGACGCCCCGTATGCGTCATGGCGAAAAATGTTAATATTTGCTTCTGACAAAACTGATGACGCACGGTACGCGTCATGGCGAAAAATGTTAAAATTTGCTTCTGTCAAAACTGATGACGCACCGTATGCGTCATGACGAAAAATTTTAATATTTGCTTCTGACAAAACTGATGACGCACCGTATGCGTCATGACAAAAAATTTTAATATTTGCTTCTGACAAAACTAATGACGCACCGAATGCGTCATGACGAAAAACTTGAACATTTTAACACTAAAAGTACCAAGCAGGGTCAAATGATCCCTTTCAAAATTTACTTTAAAATCTACATTCATTGTTATTTGTTTCGCTTATTTGACTTTCTATAAATTCGCATATCATCTGGTTATTCATTTTCTCGCTTTAATAAATTAGGAATTTCTTTCTGAAAATCAATGTTTATTTCATAAGGGGTCCAACGACCCCTCATGGTAAGAATAGGTAGGTGTACAGTACCGGTATGCTTAGTGTGAATATTTGTTTCCGCGAAAATTGATGACACGCCGTATGCGTCATGGCGAAAAATGTTAATATTTGCTTCCGACAAAACTGATGACGCACCATATGCGTCATGGCGAAAAATGTTAAAATTTGCTTCTGACAAAACTGATGACGCACCGTATGCGTCATGACGAAAAATTTTAATATTTGCTTTTGACAAAATTGATGACGTACTCGTATGCGTCATTACAAAAAATTTTAATATTTGCTTCTGACAAACGAATGACGCACCGAATGCGCCATGATTAAATTTATTTTCAAACTGCAACTGAAAATCTTATTTAAATTGAACAAGAAGAGCATCACCCATATATGGGTGACGCGGTCCCGATTGAAGCATACCCGTCACCCAAGTACTGGTGACGCGGCGCTGAACGCATTAAAGTCTTAATGGCGTGGATGCCGACTATAGTCGGCGCTGGTACCCACAGATCTTCGCGTCTATGCCGACTATAGTCGGCGCTGGTACTCACAGATCGTCGCGTGGATGCCGACTATAGTCGGCGCTGGTACTGAAACGTTTAATGTCTCTTGGGCTTGCCTCTCGACATCCCACGTTAATTCAAACTGCCGGTTGGTCGGTTCCCGACCTTCACGTTCCGGTATTTTCAACGTTACGGGCAATTAAAAGAATCCGTACTCCAGCGTGCACGTCTCTGTGACGAATAAACCAGACCGATATCCCGTTGACGCGGAAACGGGTCGTCCACGAAAATGATGCCCTCCGCCGCGTGGCTAGAATTTCGAATACAAAAAACGTCCGCGCGGCACACTGCCGGCAAACGTAATTTATGTAGGGGACTCTCTCCGTCTTGGCACGGCGGAGCAATCGCTACCAGACGCTGACTGGAATACATTAGCCTGCTCTATCTATGCAAACGATTTTTTTTGCATTCGTGCATCGGTAATCTGTAAATGCACTGGGCCGCGGCATCGATTTATTAATGCGCCCGCGTAAAGGTCTAAACAGCTGGGTACACGGGTATTGATTTGCTTTGTTGCGTGGTGTAATTGATCGACGGAGAGAGAGAGAGAGAGAGAGAGAGAATCTCATCGGACGCGGTGGGCCAGTAGACTCGAAATTTGCCGCAGTAAATATTTCGGAGGCTGTTTAACCGTAGATTTATAGACATTGATTGCGGGCGTATTTGACAGATTTCCGGTGAAACGTGTGGACCGTATAGGGGTGTTTGGAGTTAGATGACCGATCAATGGTAAATACGAAATAATGGGCAGTCGAGAATCTATTACCTACAAAAGAAAAACGAAAATTTTGGAAAATTGACGATTTATTTTTCAATTTATATACTCCTTTTAACTCGATACACTTGATCCAGCGATGCTAAAAAATCTCTCTTCAAAGTATATTATTTCTTATTTAAAAAATACGTTTTAATATATATCTTTATATGCAAAGTCATATTTATATACATCCGTGGCGGCGACAAAACCATCCTGACAACGTGTTTCGACAATAAAAATTTCTGCCCAGCAAGTGACCTATTTCAAGTTTAATATATAAGGCTTTATATAGAAGTGACATGATTGTCCAATATTTATGGATAAATTAACACAAACAACACACACGGTGGATGCAATATCTGATCAATCATAACCTAATTCAATTTAATATGGCTGTATGTTTGGCATACTACACATTTTCGCGTGTGGGCCGGTGCGTTATCGTGGTGAAAGAGTCAGTATTTTTCTTCGTTACCAAATGGGCCTGATTTTTTCCAGTATTTTTCGGCGTCGAATCGGCTCAATAATTCGGCATAGTACAGCCCTTATAATTGTATGTTTGAAAATTCTCCAGGTAGTCTATGTAGAAAAATTCAAGTTTTTATGAATCAAAAAAACATTAATGGCCATCACCTGTTCGGCCGATAGGACATTTTAAACATAAGTTGCCTTCTTCTTGGAGTACATTCGCCGGACGCAGTACCAAATATGTTAGCCCTTCCTTCTTTTGCAATTCTGTTACACACTCAGAATAGTCTCTGGTGTGCACCAGTGGATCTATATTTCTTTCGTTAACAGTCACAAAACATAACTTTGTTATTTATGAAACTCTTTTTTAATAATTTCGGATTGCGCTTAAAAAGTGTCGAAAAAAAACAGGCAATCGAGTTTAAATGAATTGAATATTGATGTAGTCTCACGGATGCGCTCAAAATGTTATCTAAAAGTGAGCAAACGCGTTTCTTAACACCGTCGAGCAAAAAGTTGAGTTCTCATGCCCAATATTTCATGCGGAGAGATATGCCCAGATTTCATCGCTGGATCAAGTGATTATCGATATAAAGGAGACTATGTTGAAAAATAAATCGTCAATTTTCCAAAATTTTCGTTTTTCTTTTGAGGCTAAGTACTTATCGGACTGCCCTAAAATGTTCGACTACGCATCAATGAGAGGTGAGGTAAATTGGTAAAAAATATTGTGCGGTTTCTCCCATTTTTAGAGCGAAATCTGTGATCTGTCAGGTTGGCAGGTTTGCGAATCTAGTGTTAGGAGAGATTATATTGGCGGACGGTGATGCTGTGCATGTTCGAATGACCGGAGTGTTTGTTGAGGATATTGATTTGGAACAATTAGGATAGCGGTATCGATACTCAAGTGACGTATGCGAACAATTCGGTTATTAAATTAATTTGAGATTAGAAGGATATTGAAACATATCTAATGTTATATAATTCAGCATAATTTGATAAAGTAATTTTAATAGATATCGACGAATGATAAAGCTTCAAGAACTGTTTTGCATAAAACGAAATTTGCTGACCTTTCACGTATACGTATTTTTACTGCTTTAAAAAAAGCATACTTCTTCATACAGAATAAACATTTTGGTCAATTAAACGGCGGGGAAATAATTTATTTTATTTAAAAATTAATAATATACATTTTATGCGTTTCACCACATTTTTTTTTTAATTACAGGATTTTTTATTGTACAGTTTCTAGATGCGTGTTTTTTATATTTTATACAAATTCTGTTAATTTTTATGACTTTACAATACCTTATTTGACACGCTTTCCGTTCACATGAACCGTTATATACCGCATAGTTTCTTTAAAATACGACAGAACTTTCCCTCCAACCCAATAATTTCGACGTTTTTGAGGTACCTACAGCTTCCGAACACGAGCTACGAACGTGTATTTTCGCTGTTAAATAAAACATATCGCCTTTCCGCGGGTGGCCTCACCGCCAGTATCATTCGGCGAACGCACGTGCTTCAGAAATGAGAAAAAATGTTTGAAAGGAACAATGACCCGGACTTGGCACGCAACAATGGTCACTCACCACGGCCGATTCAACGCTGTTAACCATTTGCGGTCGGCAGATTTCGATCTTAAGAATACCAGCAGGTCGGATGATATTTAGCATTTCGCAGTTACTTTTTCGTACAAAATTTAAAGTTAATATATGGATACTAAAACACGCAGAATTTGTTGAAACTGATTTGTTGGGTTTATTACTACTTGGAATACGTAAGAATACAGATTTTTAATCTCTGCAATGTTCTAAAGTATGCTATTTCGTGAAACAATCACCGTTATGAAGTCCTGGCTTTCGTGTACAAGTATCACAGTACGCGTGTATACCATGCTCGTCTTTGTCCCGCAGTTTTCCTGTCGCAGCCACTCGCACACACACACACACACACACACAGTCTTTCTTATATTATATATGAACGAATTATGTGAAATTAATTATTTAGTGATTTACTAAGATAGTGTTTGGTGCCGGAAATTTCCTACTAACCGATCGACTAAACATTTCACAAAAGTGTGTCAGTGGCTTTTCGTTGTTCTGTGGTTTTATTATTTTATACAGTATGTATGAGTTGATGACCCATATCGGTGATATTTAAAGTGAAAAACATGTCCCAACAAAAAATTGCATTTTCGAAGGTTCCCGCTGCGGAATATCGACTTCTACAATGATTTAACCCTTTCGCTACGGCAGCCCCGTCCGCCGAAGTACCGTCACTGAATGGAAACTCACACCGGAAATACGCACAGTGCACATGGTTTCTGTATATATGTTGTTCTAAGTCTTAAATAGGAACTGTGCTGAATAAAACAGTCATTACTCTAATGTATAATAGTAAGTATATTTACATTTTGAATATGAAAACTGTTCCAACATTTTTAAAATACCCAATACAAAACCCTAACTTGAAAAGTCTAATCTTTAAGAGTTAAAAGTTATACATTAAGCCGATCTATTCCTAATTTTTGTAAAAACCAAATCTGTAAAATTGTTTACTGCCGAATGGATTCGATAGAATATTCGGTATAAAACAGTAAACGATCGCCTTGATGTTTGTAGTATATTCAGTAATACGTTTGAATGTGGTTTCAACAAAGAGCAGTTTCAAAAGTTTTAAGAAATGATTAATCCAATATGTCAATAAAATCAACGGAAAATACTCTGCCGATAACGAAAAATGTTGCCATCGACTATAAATGGCACTTGTACAGATTATTTTGATGTCGCATATATGCGGCGCTCGTACACACAGGTCGTCGAGTGGATGCCGCATATATGCGGCGCTCGGCGCGAAAGGGTTAAAAATGTCCCCGCTACGGGGACACCGACTTCTATGACGATTGAGAAATGTCCCCGCAACGGGGACACCGATCGCAAAGGGTTAAAACAGAATCGTCGATTCTTCGCAACGCTCGACCATTAGGCGTCGCTGAAACTTTCGAACGACCGTGTCGCATTATGCGTTCTCAAATAATTTATCTCCGTCGCTTCGCCGGCTCCGGATTCCTACAGCGTTCGGCACTTTGACACGCTCCGCGCCCGCGTGCATTTTCGACGCTGATTCAGTCGACTGACAGTATTTATACGAAATGATTTACGCAATTGGAAAACCAATACTCTAATTAATCCGACGACCGACGGCGTTCGTTATCGAGAGGTCGGACATTTTGACGCGCGCACACCACCCCCCAAAAGTCCATCGCGACAGCGACACACAGTGTAATCGCGTTTTTACATTACGAATCAAACGTGTCGAACGTTCTAATTGCCAGGTCGGCCGCGTTTACGCGAACTGCGTTATATAATGTAATCGCCTTTGTCTAGCGCAAATGAAACAGCTGAAATATCGCGACATCCGTGTCACTGCCGGTTTACGTAAATTACGCGGAGTATACTTTCGCATCGATTATCGCAATGCCCGTTCGCCGCTGACGTCATTATTATTGTACGTTACAGTGCTCGCGAACCCGAACACTCGAGAATCCGAGCGATCGTTTACTCGTCCGAAATTAATACACTTGTGATCGAGTTCGTTTGAGACCGTTTGACATTATTTCGCGTCGAGAGGCAGTCCTTTTAGCTCTTCTTTTTACTCCCGCCCGTTTCTCCCCCCGACGGCTTTTCCAATTACGTCGCCGTAGTCTCCGCGCTCTTTATCGGCGATATTCATTCGAATTTTATTTAGGGCTCGTCGTAATGCGGAAATTCGGGCGCGTTCGCGCGCGCCGACGTAATTGGAAATCTGGAACGTTAATAATAACTTAACGAGACGCGCGCAAATATTATTGCAACGGCTAGTGGCGCGAAGCGCACAATGGGGGACTTTCGATATTATGCAAAATTGGACCGACGGAACGGTATAACGGCTAGTAGAGCGCGTAGACGGACACATAATTATTGACAGGCCGGATCAACACGTACCACTTCTCTGTCGAGCTGTTTGCGATACTCGCGGACGGACATTGAGTCGAGATTATATTTATTCGAACCGTTTCGCGGACATTTGTCATCGCGGTAATGTGACAATCATTTTGGACCCGCCCTTGATGCGCGCTGTACATCTCGGCACGTTTCAGGATAGGACGTCAGCCCGGTAATTGATGCCATTATGAGACCGGAGACCCTCGATGAATTACCGAATGCCTCTAATGCCATCGCGCGCTCAATTGTGCACTGTAGATAATTTACGGCGTACAGCCTGATACGTGATAGCCTCGCATTTCTTACATTTTCGGTCGTAGCGATGTCATCTAGCAAAGTGTCAGAGGTTATACTATACACACGCCTATTTCAAGGCAAAACAAAATGAAAAATTATAAAGTGTTATTTACAGCTAGGCTAGTGTCGCATCAACTTGTTGGATCATAAATCGATCGGGTGGAGGAGATTAATGAAAAATTAAATGGAAGTGGGTATTCAAGTAATTTGGGTAGTGAAGTAGTGACGTAGTAGTTCATATTATTGGAAATTGGAGATAGGGATTGGTATTAGCAGATGAATCGCCATACGACGAAATACATGACGTCACATTGCATGTTGTTTGATTTCGATCAAATTCTTTTAATAGAAAAATTTAGATATAATTTCCATTCAGTGAAACAATTATATGAACATGTGATATTTACGGCATACAGTCTGATACGTGATAGCCTCGCATTTCTTACATTTTCGGTCGTAGCGATGTCATCTAGCAAAGTGTCAGAGGTTATACTATATATGTACACGCCTATTTCGAGGCAAAACAAAATGAAAAATTGTACAATTTCATTTACCGCTAGGCCGATGTCGCGTCGACTTGTTCGATCAAAATCCATAAAAAATTAAATGGCAGTGGCTGTTCAAGTAGTTTAGGTAGTTAACTAGTAACGTAATAGGTCATTTTAACGAAAACTGGAGATAGAGATTGATCTTAGCAGATTAAACGCCATTTGATGGAATACATGACGTCACATTACATGTTGTTTGATTTCGATCAAATTTTTTTAATAGAAAAATTTAGATATTTCCATTCAGTGAAACAATTATATGAACATGTGATTTTTTTCCTGCATACGATCTGATACGTTATACCCTCGCATTTCTTACATTTTCGGCTATACTGATATCATCTAGCAAAGTGTCGCAGGCTATATACAACTACGGCGATGTCATTTATTATATTGATTGTCGAAATTTTATTTTCCGCTACGCGAATGTCGCATCAACTTGCTTGATCAGAATCCATCGGTTTGAGGGGATTGAGGAAAAATTAAATGGTAGTGGGTGTTTAAGTGGTTTACGAAATCAACTAGTGACGTAGTAGGTCATTTGATCAAAAACTGGAGATACGGATTGGTCGTAACAGATGCACATTGTTTGATTTCGATCAAATTTTTTGAATAGAAAAATTTAGATAGAATTTCCATTCAGTGAAACAATTATATCGACATATGACTTTTTAATTTTATTTTATGTTTTTTTTTTTCATTTAAACCTCATGTTACTGCACACCGTTAAAGTGGCTTTCGTATATGTTTTGTTTTTAAACAGTGCACCACCATAGTGGTGCGGTTTGTCGTTAGAACGATGGAAATTTATTTATTAATAATTTTATTTAATGTAATTCCATAATGGAATGTACTGTCATTCATAATCCGCTCTGCTATATTGTTTACGCGTAGCTCACATCAAACAATACCGTATAACGGTACATCTAAAATATCAATCAAGATTAGATATTTACATTTACTCTATAAATGAAAATTCCACCCCAATGTATCTATTCGAAAACCTCTGATTCTGATTAATAATGGGATTTTCAAGGGATTTTCCTAAATAATACTTTATATCGTCACCCCTAGCATCAACTGTACATCTACATTAGTCGTGTCACGTGACACGTGTAAGCCTTCTGCCGGCCCCTTCATAAAATTGCGTGGCGTCACTAAAAACTGTTTCTTCAGCAGAACCCTTACACAGCGAGATATTAACATTTTTCTATTAAAAAACATTAAATTCCACTGAATCTACGCCGTCAAACGAAACAACGTGCAATGTGACGTTACGTATTTTGTCGTATCACGCCTTATCCGTTAATGCTAAGTCAACACTGTTCTCCGCCTGCACTACTTTTTCTATTAAAAAACATTAACCCTTTGCGGTCGGTGTCCCCGTAGCGGGGACATTTTTCAATCGCTGTAGAAGTCGGTGTCCCCGTAGCTGGGACATTTTTCAATCGCCGTAGAAGTCGGTGTCCCTGTAGCGGCAACCTCCGAAAATGCAATTATTTTTTGGAGCTTGGAGATGGACGTCATCAACTCATTCATACTGTATAAACTAAGAAAACAACAGAGAAAACAACAGAACAACGAAAAGCCACTAACACACTTAAAGTTTGTGACACGTTTAGTCGATCAGTTAATAAATTTCCGGCACCAAACATTATCTACGCCCCAACCTTTAGCGTCATTCGTAGTGACGTTACGCATTTTTAAATTAAATAATCAATTCCATATAATTCGTTCAAAAAGACGATAAACACACACGTATTGCTATTTGATACTTGCAACACGAAAGTCAGGACTTCACATCGGTGATTGTTTCGTGAATTATCATACTCTAGATCATTACAGAGATTAATAATTTGTATTCTTACGTATTAAAAGTATGTCCAAAGAAACACAACAAATCAGTTATCAACAAATTCTGTGGGTTTGAATATCCATATATTGACTTTAAATTTTGTACGGTCAAAAGTAACTACAAAATCCACTGAATCTACGCCGTCAAACGAAACAACGTGCAATGTGACGTTACGTATTTTGTCGTATCACGACTCATCCGTTAATGCTAAGTCAACACTGTTCTCCGCCTACACTACTTTTTCTATTAAAAAACATTAAATTCCACTGAATCTACGCCGTCAAACGAAACAACGTGCAATGTGACGTTACGTATTTTGTCGTATCGCGCCTTATCCGTTAATGCCAAGTCAACACTGTTCTCTCCACTACTTTCCCCCATCACCATCCAATTTTTCCCTTAATTCTCTTGGTCTGATAACGCCGATCATAACGTTCGCTAGCTCGTCATCCTGTACATGGCATCCTCGGAAAAAGGCGGCGACGTCGGAGAAACCACTTGGCAATATCTTCAATCGAATCTCTTTCCTTTATCCGCACGCGTCTCCCGCCGCCAGTGAACACGGTGTCGTCGATTCTATCTTCGTTCCGTGTTCAATCAGTTTGTCAGGATAACATTTACTGCTCTGCCCAGGTCAATGCGTACGTGTACGTAACGCGAGACTGTGGTTCTTCTTCGGGATTGGATATGGCAGCGAGTGGGTTAGTGCGTTGCGCGAGGGAGCGCACAATGGCAGAGACTTTCGATACCGCGGTCACAATTGGACGAGATTCGTAAACATCGGCGCAGTACCCGTGGGCGATGTACAATGGAAGTCGCCGATAGTGCGCCCGATTGAATAAGATTCATAAATTACGACGGAACCGCGCCGCAGGGTAGACGGCAGTCGTACTATATGCTTCCGCTTGCGCGAACTCACAATGAGCCTGAAATTCTATCGGTTAAGTGACCCACGCGAACTTCTGGATTATCGAAGCGCACCCGTATTTTCTACGCGCCAACTTGCGCTAATACAATCTGCGCGTAGTGATATACCAGGGCTATTGCGCTATCGAGCAATACGCTAAGTTCTGACTGGGCTTGTGCAGCCAGGCGCATGCACCAATGCAACGGAGTTGCGCTTCCGCTGGTCTACTGAAAAGTTTATCGTGGCTTCCCACGCGCATATTCCTCGTTAGTGTAGGAAGTGATTGTGCACCGGTTAATTGTAACGATACTTCGTGGAATTGTAGTTTGGATCACTTTTTTGACGGCGAGTCTGTAGACATTTTTGGAAACTGTTATAATTGATAGAGTGCAGAAGGAATTAATTGTTCGAGCAAGGTCCGAAATTAAGGGGGAAAAATATTAACACGTTGACTGCCACGCTGAAATCGCCGAATAAGAAAATATTTTTACTATTCTGCGCATGTAATGGCAAAATAATAATTAATTTCGTTATTTATAGGAATACGGCATGAATTGCAAAAGAAGGAAGGGCCAACGTATTTGGTACGTATATTTTGCAAACAGTATTACAAATAAAATGTTGCAAGCTTCGGAATACAAAGTGCAAAAAATCGAACCGAAAAGGTCACTAACTACTGCCAAGATTGCATTAACGAGCTACACTTATACTTAAAATGCTTCAATACAATGTATCGGTAGATAAAAGTTTCGATAAAAATTTCATTATTTATAAGAATACGGCATGAATTGCAAAAGAAGGAAGGGACAACGTATTTGGTACGCAAATTTGACAAACAGTATTACCAATAAAATGTTGCAAGCTTCAGAACACAGAGTGCAAAAAATCGAAACAAAAAGGTCACTAAATACTGCCAAGATTGCATTGACGAGCCGCACTTATGTATAAAATGCTTCAATACAATGCACCGGTAGATAAAAGATTTGATAAAAATTAATGTTTGATTTTTGATTTCATAAAAACTTTTAATTTTTCAACAGTGCAGATTTTATTTCAAAGCATTCTCTAATTAGCGAATTTTTATTTAACTTTTACAATTATAAGTATTCGATGCACTCCGGTTACTGATGACCGCCGTGGCGTTCAACGTGTTAAGAGAAATGTACGAGTGATGAGCATTCGTGCAATTGTTATTTTCAAATATTAACAGAGGAGTTTACAACGTGGAGGGGTGATGATATTGCTTCGTGATTATGATTGACGTCGTCAGTATGTTTGAAAACGTTATAATCCGATGAATAGAGCTAGAAACTACTGTTGAAAGTTATGGTCGAAAAATGAGGCGAAAACTATGGAAACTACGACAGAATGTAGCAGCTGACAATATACATTTCAGTCGGGCCGTCAGTTACCAGTGCTTGACAATACAGAACTTCAAGAGTTACAATTCTAATATAATTAATTATGACTGACGTCATCGGTATATTTGAGAAAGTTATAACTCTACCAATAGAGCTGGAAACTGTACTATTGAAAGTTATGGTTGAAAAATGAGGCGAAAACTATGGAAACTACGACAGAATGTAGTGCGGCTGACAATATGCATTTCGGTTGGGCTGTGTCAGTTACCAGTGCTTGACGATACAGAATTTCAAGAGTTACAATTCTGGTATAATTAATTAATTATGATTGACGACATCAGTATATTTCAGAACGTTATAACTCTATCAATAGAGCTGGAAACTGTACTATCGAAAGTTATGGTTGAAAAATGAGGCGAAAACTATGGAAACTACGACAGAATGTAGCGGCTGACAATATACATTTCAGTCGGGCTGTGTCAGTTATCAGTGCTTGACGATGCAGAATTTCAAGAGTTACAATTCTGGTATAATTAATTATGACTGACGTCATCGGTATATTTGAGAAAGTTATAACTCTACCAATAGAACTGGAAAATACTGTTGAAAGTTATTGCTGAAAAATGAGGCGAAAACTATGGAAACTACAACAGAATGTAGTGACTGACAATACGCATTTCGGTCGGGCTGTGTCAGTTATCAGTGCTTAACAACACAGAGTTCCAAGAGTTACAATTCTGATATAATTAATTAATTGTGACTGACGTCATTGGTATATTTCAGAAAGTTATAACTCTATCAATAGAACTGGAAACTACTATTGAAAGTTATTATTGACAATTGAGGCGAAAACTATAGAAACTACGAGAGAATGTAGCGGCTGACAATATGCATTTCGGTCGGGCTGTGTCAGTTATCAGTGCTTAACAACACAGAGTTCCACGAGTTACAATTCTGATATAATTAATTAATTATGACTGACGTCATTGGTATATTTGAGAACGTTATAACTCTATCAATAGAACTGGAAACTACCGTTGAAAGTTATTGTTGACAATTGAGGCGAAAACTATAGAAACTACGAGAGAATGTAGCGGCTGACAATATGCATTTCGGTCGGACCGTGTCAGTTACCAGTGTTTGACGATACAGAATTTCAAGAGTTACAATTCTGATATTATTAATTAATTATGACTGACGTTATTGGTATATTTGAGAAAGTTATAATTCTACCAATAGAGCTGGAAACTGTACTATTGAACGTTATTGTTGAAAAATGAGGCGAAAGCTATAGAAACTACGACAGAATATAGTGCGGCTGACAATATGCATTTCGGTCGGACCGTGTCAGTTACCAGTGCTTAACAATACACAATTCCAAAACTCACAATTCTACTATAATTAAGTAATTCGAGTATCAAAAATATGTATCCAAATATCACTTGTTCCCAGAAAAACTATTTTAACATCGAACCACCGAAGCCCCACAAACAGCTCCCCATTGCACATTTCCCAGAACTTTGTTACTCGCTCTCCCAACTTTTTCACAGTACCACATCTAAATCACGCTGAAAAGAACGTATTGTTCGAAATTAATCGGCGCACACACACTTTCATCTATCCGCACATTGTCTCGCCACACGCGTACACGTAGTCGCGCGCAAAGTCATTATTCCACAACGCTGATGAACAATGAGCGGCAGACACCTCGATGAGTCCAAAATCGTAGCCGCACGAGCCATCTTCGAGCAAACCGCAGCGCAGTTCACCCATTGACCCCGGCGTACAAGATGGGCCAGATTAGCGCGCATAAACGTCTGATCCCGGAAGTGCGTACCAGTTTGCACGCGTTGACGAACCGTGATTATTCCACGGTACTTGCCCAACAATGGGATGAGATTCATAACCATTATCGTGGTACGCGAGGGCAGATGAGAGCCGGCTACAGGTGGTCCCGGGCAAATCAATACGGCTCGCGTGTCTCTCGGTGAATATGCGAGTACCCTCGACGTCCCTCGCAACACGCGCACTGCTAGCATTCCCCACACCAGTTCCCGTGATATTGCAGGGAGAGCGCCCTTTCCGGCCTATCGTTCGGTTTGTTCATTGCACGTACGAGACACGACATTTCGATGACTCTTTCGTTGCCATGTTGCACGGGGCTCGTCGGAGAATGACTTGTTTCAAGCGCGATATCGTTCCCGGAATTCAATTCCTCGACATGAGTTAACCCTTTCGCTACTACGGGCGGGTATAGTCGCCCTCCAGGATACGCTACAGTAAAGCCTCGACGTCCCTCGCAACACGCGCACTGCTAGCATTCCCCACACCAGTTCCCGTGATATTGCAGGGAGAGCGCCCTTTCCGGCCTATCGTTCGGTTTGTTCATTGCACGTACGAGACACGACATTTCGATGACTCTTTCGTTCCCATGTTGCACGAGGCTCGTCGGAGAATGACTTGTTTCAAGCGCGATATCGTTCCCGGAATTCAATTCCTCGACATGAGTTAACCCTTTCGCTACTACGGACGGGTATAGTCGCCCTCCAGGATACGCTACAGTAAAGCCTCGACGTCCCTCGCAACACGGGCACTTAGCATTCCCCACACCAGTTCCCGTGATATTGCAGGGAGAGCGCCCTTTCCGGCCTATCGTTCGGTTTGTTCATTGCACGTACGAGACACGATATTTCGATGACTCTTTCGTTGCCATGTTGCACGAGGCTCGTCGGAGAATGACTTGTTTCAAGCGCGATATCGTTCCCGGAATTCAATTCCTCGACATGAGTTAACCCTTTCGCTACTGCGGGCGGGTATAGTCGCCCTCCAGGATACGCTACTGTAGCATCAGAAAAACGGCCGTAGATGCGTCGCATAAAACATTCGTTGGGCCGTCGGGCCCTAGCGGATTAAGATAAGGCGGCAGAGGTCCGTATAAAAGCCGGCCCGGTTTGCGACGCGAGTTCAGTCTTAGTTATGTTCAGTTCAGTCTGAGTCCCAGTCTCAGTTACAGTTCAGATGTTAAAATTCAATATGTTAAAATTCTGAGTAATTCCATTCAGTATGACAAATCTTAAAACATCGGTCGACATACAAAGCCGCATTTCAGTTTCTAAATTCATAATTAGATTCGCGTCTTTAGTCGACTTCACTGAAAACGACGCCCCTTCTACTCCGCCTTTTTCCTACCGATTTATAAACCGAAGAAAAATGTCATTCTGTGAATATTAGCCACTGAAAACTTGAAGAATATTAGAGCGTGATTTTTATCCCGATTGCTTCTAAATCAGTGCATGTTTTATTTTCGGAGTAAAACAAATCAAAAACGAGCCGAGGAATGACACGTGCCATCGATGTGCAAGATGGATACAAACAAAAGAAACAAGAATATCGCAGGACCGGTGGTCAAGCGGAATCACACTTTTCATCGCGTGTATGCGGTCTAGATCCGGCGCTCGTAACGAAAGGGTTAACCCTTTGCGATCGACAGATTTCGATCTTAAGAGTACCAGCAGGTCGGATGATATTTAGCATTTCGCAGTTACTTTTTCGTACAAAATTTAAAGTTAATATATGGATACTAAAACACGCAGAATTTGTTGAAACTGATTTGTTGGGTTTATTACTACTTGGAATACGTAAGAATACAGATTTTTAATCTCTGTAATGTTCTAAAGTATGCTATTTCGTGAAACAATCACCGTTATGAAGTCCTGGCTTTCGTGTACAAGTATCACAGTACGTGTGTATTTGTCGTCTTTGTCCCGCAGTTTTCCTGTCGAAACATACTACATAGTCTTTCTTGATTCCTGAACGAATTATATGAAACTAATTAATTAGTGATTTACTAAGATAGTGTTTGGTGCCGGAAATTTCCTACTAACCGATCGACTAAACATTTCACAAAAGTGTGTCAGTGGCTTTTCGTTGTTCTGTGGTTTTATTATTTTATACAGTATGTATGACTTGATGACCCATATCTGCACGCCCCAACAAAAAATTGCATTTTCGAAGGTTCCCGCTGCGGGATATCGACTTCTACAATGATTTAAAAATGTCCCCGCTACGGGGACACCGACTTCTATGACGATTGAGAAATGTCCCCGCAACGGGGACACCGATCGCAAAGGGTTAAAGTGCGCGTATGTTGAATGGAATACGCGAAATTTCGGTGCTGCGCGGGCTGCCGCAAGAAATGCGGCCAATTCGAGGGGAGGGTTACTGCGCGCTGAAGCGTGTAATTTAAATGTTGAAATGCGGGTATCGAGTGTCAGACGGAGGGTGACGGGACGCTTTGGGCCGATTGTGGTGTGATTAATTGCGGTGGACGAACGGTGCTGTTGATAGTCGAAGGCGGAAGGGATGGAATGCGAAGAACGTGAGGGGGCGGGTGGAGTATAATGAATGGGTTCGCGGTGACGTGAGAAAGAAGCAGACGACTTTGTTAAAAAATTGTGAATATACTTCGGTAATGGGAAACTTGGTCATATGTACAGAAGAGCTTAATATCGACTATCACATTTATGGGCTAAAACTAACGAGGCACTTGTGCGATAATTGTGGTTAATTAAGCTAAGTAACTTGTAATCGCTCTTAATTATTGTTTGTCATCTTAACACATTGTTGACCGGTCACGAGTTAACTCGTGTTTTCATGGCCAAACGTTGTTGACCGGCCACGAGTTAACTCGTGTTTGCACTTGTGTCGGCTATATTAATTTTTGAAACGCAGGACAACATAAAATGTAGTAAAATTTTGTTCATTGTGTTCAATCGCGTCTGCTTTATTATAAAAAAGTATACTTTTCTTGGTACTGAGGCTTTTATTACAATTCTAGTATTAGAAATTGTCAAGAACGACGCAACGTGGCGGTGAAGCATTTTTCAATCAAATTTACGTGAATGCTATATGTAGTTGCCCGAGTGATTTTTAAATAAGTTGTAGTCATTTGGAAAATGATTATTGAAAATGAAATAACAAGGGCATAATCATGCTCTTTAAAAGGAAAGCGCAACGAAACAAGATATATGTGCAAAACCTCTTGTCTATATCTACGCGTAAATGACTGCTGTACAGTTAATCATATGAAAAAATACTAAAAGTTACATAAAATTGATGTCCAAAGTTCAATTTGAATTCATTATGCACGAACAAACTTTATTGAAGGTTATTTACATTGTTTCAATTTCATGTTCAATTACGAAATAATAGCCGGTGACTTGAGACAGCTTTTGCCGAAAATTGCCGGTCAACAAAGTGTTAACACTTGGCATGCGGGCAACGTATTTTTACGTTTTTTGTAGTCTGTCACTGGAGCGCGGGTCACGTAAAAATACGTATTTAGTTGATTTGGTGTTGTTAGTGGATATCCACCACAAATCTACTAAATACGTATAATTACATGAATGTGTGACATTATATGCGTGTTATTTGCGTTGCTAGGCAACGCTTTGCATTTTTTTTCCCATACGTTATGATTGTTGAGTTACTCGATCTTTTGCTGAGTTATTTCGTCTTCAATCGAATTCTTAGCTCCAGAACGTGTTTTATCAATTTGAAGCTTGATTTTTTATTATTGATTACAAAATTGATCAAATGAGCCATTGTGACAAAGATAGTGATGAAGAAATATGCGCTGACAAATTATCGGACTTTTCGTATGATAGTGTGGAAAACTTTAAAAATCGCTTATTTATATGATTTCGTGAAAATATCGTTTGTTTTTTGTTAAATAATCATACAGTATATATTTAAGTGTGAAATAAAAAAAGTTTCGTTCATAAAAACGAAGTAGTTTTCGATTTACTGCGATTTTTCTGAATAACCAAACCCTCCGCGCGATTCAAGAAGAAACGCCCGCTGCACGCGAAATTCGGCGGTGAAGTATGCCCGCATGCCAAGTGTTAATTATTGTTTGTCATCTTAAAGAGGCCCTGAGCTCATTTGCATGGCACTATAAAGTATAGCTTTCGATACGTTCACTATTTACATATATACAAACCGGTAACCTTGGTACTTAGAATGTTCCTAAAGCGTATGAATAACAATCGAAAAATATGGCATTTCGTTCAATGCGGAATGTACGAGAAATAACTAGCACCGAACGAAACAACAAACATACTTGTCTGATCTACAGCAAGCTATTTATGAGCGAACATGACCGTTCAGGATTTCACGCGCGGATCATCGTTGGGGTAACCGTCGTAATCGCGCAGAAAGGTGCACGATAGGTGCAATAAGCAATTGTTTCCGCGCGATCAGGACGGAGTTTATGATTACTACCTATTCGGAACATCACCGCCGGCCGCCGTTCAAGTTTTTAGGTTTTTCCTGTCTGGGGGTTGTGATGAAAGTTTTGTGCAGGGAAAAGCCAAATTCGATGAACGGCGACGATTGGTAATTACTTTTTTGAATCCAAAGGAGGTTTTGAACAGAGATTGAAAGACACATGGATCACTCTGCTTTCGGACTCCAGGGAAGGCACAGACATAAGTTTTCTTTTTGTAACAACACACGCGAGTGTACACGATTCTACAGCGACACTAATTTCGAGAATTTATTACTTGGGTTTGTTTTGTAATTTCGATCCAGTGCACATGGTCATTCCGTGACCAGCTACACTGGATCTCTTCTCGTAATCATTCAACTATTAAACAATTTAGTGCAAAACGTCAGATGCAGCTCGTCTCATTGATCAAGAAATTGTACCTGCTGTCCCCGAACAATGAAAATGAACGAAATCACTATGATTTAATCGAATGTTAAGTATCCGGAGGAAAAATTGGAACTAATAGATACGTAGGAATAAACGAGAGGTAAGTATCAATCACTATCTACTTCGTCGTCCGTCACGAGATGCTGTGGAAAGCCCAGGGCCAGAGCATCCTCTGGTTCTAATTGGAGGAGATACGGATACAAAGATATTACCCTGTATCGACTGATGCATTCGATTATCCAAACGTGAGAGACCAGTACCGCCTTACATCGCCGTGACCAGTCCACTGAAAGCGATTACATCCACTGTGAATCAATTAAAAATCACCCCAAGCGTTGTGTCACGATTTATGAAAGCACACAGTGCGGGTCATGTCGTAATAGACTGCCGCCAGTTCGCACTGAATGCAATGGCAATAAGGGTGCAATCGAGTTAAGCTGCACTGCCTTCCCGCAAAAACAAGTCTTCTAGCGCAAAGCTTTCTGGCACAAAACCCTCTATGTCGACTCAAAAGTCAATGACGTTTTCATAAAGCTGCAGTTGTCAGTTAAGTGTTTTCACCAAGGCGTGTACTACTTGCGCGGAATTACGTGAAAATTGAATGTGGCAAATGAAATTTGGCGAGTGGCAAATTTTGCCGGTATTACGTTGCCGAGTTCGCTGCGCGAAGTATATGTTAGTGTTTGGCTTACCAACGTTGTCCGGCATTGACGAGAAGTCCTCGGAGAGCACAATGATTTTCAATTTCCTTTTCTCGGCGGCGAGATCCGCAGGCGTCTCGAAAACTGTAGCCCCGTTGAAAAGTAGCATGTCCTGAAAGAGAGCGTATTCTTACAGAGTGAGGTTTGGCGGCGGGCCAATTTCAAGCAGCGGGGCACGATTGCGTAAAAAGAGTGGCATAAATAAAACTGCTCTTCCGGACCGATGACCCGTCGGGAAGGGATCTCCATTACAAAAGGAATGGATTTCACTTGTCACGTGAGGAATTCTGCTAATTTTCATGCGGTTGTTCGCGGAGTTTCGCGTCAGTGCACGTGCTACGAAATTAAGGGGTTACAAAGCACTCGTGAAAAGGGGAAAAAATTCTGCTAAATTTTACAAAGCAAACAGTTGTGCGCATGCACGCGTTTAGATGCCGGCAAATAATTTAATCCAATTTCAAAATAAACCCGCGTTGGGCGTAAGTATATACAAGCTTGACGGCATGTTGCGAAAATGTTTCGTATCTACAGTTTTATTCCGAAATAAGCAACACGCTCGGGGCCGGTCGGTTTTTTCTCACAGATCAGTGTCAGCGGATGTTATTAATTACATTGATATGCTTTACTTCCAGGTTTTCATCAGGTAAACCTCTACATGTGCCAACGCCTTAGAGCATCCTCTTCAGGCATGTAATATACAATAACATATCTTAATTAAAATACAAAATGTGTAGAGGTTTACCTAAAAATAATCCAGTATTAAAGCACATTCAATCAGACACGCATTTCAAGAATTTGATACTTTCGACCTTGAAAAGAGCGACAGCTACAATGTCAAGTGATTATTTGCCAACGACTTCAAGTAAATAAGTACGGACAGCAAGTTGCTATTTTCGAGCCAGAAACTGTTGCTTATTTCGGATCAACACCCGTAATTAGCGATTTTCACGATTAACCTACCTGAACCTGCTTCACTGACACGTCATCGAACGGTCCACACAGCAGCAACGCAAAGTCGACGAAAAGGTTCCTCTGACCGAGTCTGGATTTTCGAGGTCCTGCCTCAAGATTCGGACTCTCAACAACTTCGTACGGCTCCTCGTTCACGAGCCTGCCTTTCGCCATGGATTCGACGATCCACTCGTATCCGACGACCCACTTGCCGTGGGCAACGCCTTGAAGGTACTTGAGCGTCTTCTGTGCCGCGTTCGACTTTCCTTCCGTTTTCACGATGACGTGCGTGACGTACTCGTCGAAAAGGCTCTTGAACGTGCCGCCCACCATCCGCGCAAATGCCTTCACACGTTCAATTTGCTGTGGCGTCAGGCTACTGCACACCATGCTCACTTTTCGCCGAGCGTTTCTGGCCAGTCTGGACGATGTGGACTCAAGCCGCGGCAGGTTTGTGCGTAAAACCGGCGAATTCGTTATGACAGGCGCCGCTTCGGTACTCAGAATTCTTGGAAGAACCTTCGGCGTGCTGTGCTGTAGGGGCTTCATCGCACTGCCAGTGATCGACGCGTTCGATATTTTGTAGATCTGCTTTGACAGCGGCGTGTCCTGCGACATGCGCAGGCATTTCTTCGCAGGTGTCGGTGTCCGCGATCTGCTGGAACTTCTGGAACTGGACATTGGCATTCTCGAAAAAGGTTACTGCACAAAATTATGGCATGACGGCTGTGTTACACGATCGGTGCAAGTTCAAGAATTTTAACCCTTTCGCTACGTTCGTAACGTTTGACGCTTGTTATACACGAACGATTGACGCTTAAAATAGTGCCGTATCGTCGACGCTACGCGCGAGATAACCATAGTTTAAAACTCATATTGCTTATATGTTCAGAACGATTAAACCATTTTTGACTGCTTTTCATCTTAAATTGATAAGAGAAATTTTCGGAAATACCATACAGACGATAAAACTCACGTTCGGCGCAGCGGCTCGTTCAGCGGGAGTAGCGCGCCGGAAAATTGGTCCGTAGCGAAAGGGTTAATTTATAAACTTTGCAGTAATGGCGAGGTGAAAAATCAGCGTGTAAATTACAGGCGTAATACGTTTCAAACGAAAAGATGCCGGTTCGCGTCGGGGAAATAGGGTAAACGACGACCGTGGAAGTCAACAAGACGTTCTGTCGAAATTTGACGCTGTGCGTTCATCGTTATAATCGCTCGACGTCAGACACAGACAGCCGAGCTTTCCGGCCAAATTACCATGACGAATTCCAAGCGGCGCAGAGAATTTAACGAGAACAGTGCTGAGCTAAAGCGAGTGGTCTGCCTTAAGGAGGGCATACTTACTTTTTTACCTTTGTTTCCGGAGTACTCTCTACAATGTCGTCTTCTCCGACGGAGTGTTCGGCGTCCTGCGCATTTGAAAATTCCATGAGACTCTGAGCATGTGGGGAGGGCGCGCTTTTCTTTGCACGAAATGGAACAGACGGAAGGGACATAATGGAGAGAGCGAATTATACGCCCGCCAGTGGATATAAACCGCCGATTTTACAGAAAATATACCCATTCGAAAGATATAACGCCCTTCTCAATTAAACCTGGATAAGTTCCAATTCTTGACGCAGACAAATTACTGTTTGACGGAGGCAAAGTGTTCTCAAACTTTAAGTTCCTCTCTCCATCGACGAAACGGTTTATTTTGCGATTAGCCCGATTACCAGGAAACTAACCTTATTATTCAAACCAGTTTTCTTAATGTCCTTCTTTCTGTGCTCCGGGGTTCGTGGTTCCGTTTTCTCGTGCTCGTCTTTAGAAGGCGCCGCTGCTTCGCCGGAAGTTTTCACTGGACTCCAAGGCAAGCCCCCGAATAGATCGTCTTCGAAGGCTTTTATCAGCATCTGATGCTGCGTTACATTCATTAAAGAGTCTTGCTCACTGCCATCATTCTTCTCATCATTTTCTTTATCCCCAGACGATTTCGCGCTGGTTGACTCCTTGTTTTGAATGACTTGGTTTCGACATAATCCAACGTCTACAGCCTTACGATCGACGTTCCCTTGAATACTCTTCTTCTCGGGTTTCTCGTTGCCCGCCGTTCTCTGATTTAGCAGTTTATTCCAGTTATTTTCGGTGCCATTACTACCCGCACCTGAATCGCAGGTTCCAAGACTGACGACCAGTGTATCCAAATCATTCGTCTCAAGTTTCTCCTTGCCATCTGACTTGTCCATCGTCTTCGTTTGCTCTGCTGATGCCGCCTGTTCCGGAACGTCGTCTTCCAGCAAAGGAAAATCACCAATCAGATCCGCCGAGTCTACGTTCGCAATTACCTCATCAAAGTTATCCTCAAGCGTAGGAACGGAAGTTGTGGCGGTTTGAACATTCTTTGACGAAGCATCGTCCCTTTGGAGTTCTCTAACACGGTCTATGATATCATCGTTAAAGCGATCTTTCGCAGCTTGTAAACCATCACCGGCGAATGAGTCAAAGAGATCATCCCCAGGTGAACTATCCTGGTAGATTTCTAACTTATGACTAGGCCTGCGTGTAAGTTTGTAACCGCCCACCGATTTTCGTGATTCCATATTTTCCAGTTTAGCGCACGTCTTACTGGAACTAACGGACTGGGCTTTGTTAACAAGGTCCTGCGTCATACATGCAGAGTCCATAGTCGAGGCGTATTTGCCGACCTTTTGTACAGAGGGTTTAACCACGTTGCCGGGCGCATTGCGAACGCTTAATGATGAATCGCTGTTTCCTGCCTCGACACGAATGTCGCTTGATCTGTTCTTCTTGAAGGACCTCTGAATTGCGTGTGCCGAGTCTGTGGCCAGTGATGTTTCCCGGGGGATTCTGTCGGACGATTTGTGCGAATTTAACGACGAGTCGACGTTCGCTTGCTTCGAGTGAGTGCTCATAGATCTGCGCGCCGTGGATACAATGTTCATGTCCGTTGCATCCCCGAAGGTTTCCGGCGATTTGTGCGGATTTAATGGCGGGTCGATGTCCGCCCGCTTGGTGCGAATGTCCTCCGATCTACTTTTGTTGACAGATTCCTGCGTGGAACACAAAACATCCATCGTTGACGTATCTCGATGTGCGACGTTGGCCGTGCTCGTTGCGTCGGGCGATTTTTGAATGAATAATTCGTTCTTTGTTCTGGCACGTGCCTCGTGCGCCTTATTCTTCGCGACGGATTGCTTGCTGCACACGGTCGATGTATTTCGCGAGGAGGTCGATGCTCTGGGATCATCTACGCGGGCAGACAATTTGCGTTTAAATAGCGAATGTGAGTTGCTCCTGGCAAGCCCAGTCGATTTGTCATTCTCGATGAATCTGCGTATCGGACCCGCATCTCGGCACCAGTCCGTTATTATATCGTCGACGTTCGTCGACTCGTCCGACAACGCGGCCAATGCTCTCGGTTTAGCCGGCAAGGCGCTGTATTTGCGAGACGGCACATTGCTGGGTCTGGTCTTCTTGCTCGAGCGCTGTGTCGAGCCAGAATTCCGACACCACTGCGCCACGATGTCGTTCACCTTGTCATCCTCCCCTGAACTTGACCGTTTCCTCTTCTGCGGTGACGTGTTCTGTTTCTTCGCGGGCATCAAAGTATTTGCAGACTTGTGACCTAGCAGGCCATCACTGGAGTCACTTTCTGTACTAGGTAGGATCATAGTTCTGTTGTCCAGCTGCGGCAATTCGTCAATTCCCATTATAACCGTGCTGGCGTCTGACCACTTGGAGTCAGAGCTTGTCGCGCTCGTCCTCCTCTGTTTGCTCGTAACCGAAGGTACTTCGCGCTTTGAAACTCGCTTCACAGGTTCATTGCACAGCGTTCGTTCGGCCTGCATCGAGGTTTCAAGAAGTATTACGGAATCATTGCGGCGTGATTGTCCTAGACGACTCCCTCGTGTAGAGGCAAAGCGTTCGAAGGAATCATTGCTGCATGCTGTTTTAAGACAAGACGCTAATTTTGCAGATGCCGCGTCTTCGAAGTAGTCATCATCGCGCGGGCTCTCCGCACCAGAAATCGTTTTCGTGGATCCGCTCAGACGTTCGCGGGATTCCTGATTGCGAGTCACTTCGGCGTGAGAATCTGTTCTCGGAGACGCGTTCGGCCACCGGGAAGATTCATTGCCGCGAGCGGTATCCGGCCGGGAATCCTTCTTCGTTGGCGACCCGCCAAGCTCAAAGGATTCCGGAAGAATGCGAATCATGGCCGAGTCGACTGTGTTATCCGTTTGAGTGGATTGAGCGATCCCATTCGGCCCGACAGTCTGGGTCATTTTACTCTGTGGCATTTGTGTCTTTTCCCCCGCCACCTTCGGTCTCATGCTTGCTTTGTATAAGAATGTCGCAACATTCTTTCTCCGAGATTGTCGATTTTCATTCGACGAAACGTTCCGTGCTGCTGGATTGCAGTTTGTGCTCCAGACATCCTCCGGGTCTTCACCCTCAGAAGACCCTCTGCTGGTGCGTTCGACTTTCACCGACGGTGCCGAGTTCGCCTCGACTCCTGGACTCTTTGAACTCGATTCCTCCGATGGACTTCCCTTCCCACCATTCGCTCTATCGAGGAATAATTTTCTGCTCGCAATTACGCGCTTCCGCGTTTCCATCGGATTCTCCAGTAGTTTGCTCGGGGAAAGTGTCAGGCTCTTCTTCACTGCTCGACACGTTTCGGCGTTTATTACTGGCGGAATGTTATGACTGATATGCGTCGTTGTGTTATTCGTCTTCGGTGGCGATGAACTCCGAGTCAATGACCGCGATACGTCGAGCGTCGACCAGGAATTTCTCGAAGAGTCCTTCCGCGTGCCTGACGTCTTTCTTCCTCTGCTTCTCTTTCGACCAGCATTCGTCGGGAGTTTGTTCGACGCCGGGCGGGAAACGAAATCCTCCTCGATCGAATTTCGCTCGCTTCTTCGTGATGCCGATACTTTTGGCAAAGAGTTCGTCGCAGGTTTCGGAATATCCGCGGACGTGCTCGGCATTTCGATGATGCTGTTTCGAGATGCTATCGGTGGCGAGTGACTTTCCTTCGTGTTGATTGCTCGCGTAGATTGAGCAAGTACTGTGAACATTTTTCTGCAATGTAATGTGTGTCAATTGGACTCACGTAGAAGGTTTGATTTTGCAATGCGGCGAAATCTCGAGTATCGCGTAGCTACGCATTGACATTCGCCGTGAGCCTGCAGAATGTAGTGGAAACCGATTCTGTCGTGGGGGTATAAAAACTTATGTTGCACTGCTTCAATGCATCCGTGCGGAGGTTTGTGCAGCGTTAGACTGACTAAGGTGAAATCTGTTTAAAATTCAATTTCCGCGAGGAGTTTACATTTTCAGATTTGTTGATCGAAATTTAACTCATAATGGTACGTTATATAGAATTTTTCCTGCTTATCCGGATAACGGAACAAAGAAAAAATGGAACGAACGTTTTTCGCCCGCTCTATGCTTGTATTAAAGAAATCCGCAATATCAACAAAGATAAAACAGTCGTTGAGCGATGAGAGTGGTTGCGTTTGGTCTGATCTGAATATTGCAAGCTGTATAAAAATCTACAATCAGCTTAACCCTTTGCACTCCTATGTCGAGTGTCACTCGACATCACTTTTTATCTCAGGAGCTCCTTTGTCGAGTCCCACTCGACATTTTTTCATGTCCAAATAAATAGGTGTCGCGCACATATTATACGTTATCAACGCTCTCGCGATGTCACTAGAAGTGTTAGACATTCAGGTAATCGAAGAGAAATAAAAAAACCGAATGTGATCATAGATTATAATAAAAATATGGGTGGTGTCGATATGGCGCACCAATACGCGACATCTTATTGTTTTTTCCGTCGAGCACTCAAGTGGTGGAGGAAATATTTATTTTTGGCATTAGAAATCTCCATAGCAAATGCGTATATTTTATACAAAGAAAAAAACAAAAACCCAAGGAACAAAACCTATAGCCCAGAAAAAATTTCGCGAAAAGCTTTTGTCAATGCTTACTCGTGATTGTCGTGCACGAAATATGAAATTGGGGAGGCCTGGAACACTTGATAAACACGATCGCTTAGATGGAAAGCCTCATTTCATCTTGGTACATTCCGAAGGAAAACACAAAGACTGTGCAGTTTGCTCAAATAGAAAAATACCTAGAGGAAGAAGAGAAACTACCTATTTTTGCGAAACGTACGAAAGAAAACCAGGGTTGCATCTTGGAAGTTGTTTCAAAAATTATCATAGGCTTGAAAATTTCAAAATACGACAATAGTGTAAATAAAACTGGTATTTAAGTGAATTCGTTTCTTCCTTTATTTATTTAAATTGCCTTATTTTTTAGTTAAAGTAAATTTCAAATAAAACACTTAAAAGCGTTGGGAGCTGCTGGTAACGAAATTGAAATAAAATTCGGAGTGCAAAGGGTTAAAGAAATCCGCAATATCAACAAAGATAAAACAGTCGTTGAGCGATGAGAGTGGTTGCGTTTGGTCTGATCTGAATATTGCAAGCTGTATAAAAATCTACAATCAGCTTAATACAGGTAACCCTCCTATAACACGGTATCTTATAACACGGTTTCGCTATAACACGATTCGTAAATTGCGAGAACACTCCTACAACACGGCATCCTATAACACGGTTGTTCCTCTTATCGGGGCCTGTGTCCCCCGTAGGACATTGGGGACATATCTTTGTCGCTGAAAGAAATAAAAACATCAATCTTAAATGCGTGTTGGAAGAAGATATGGCCCTCTTCAGTTGAAACAGAAATCATGCGTGAAACATCAGAAAATGAAATTGGTGCCATATTAGAAGTCGCTAAATCAATCGGAGGCGAAGGTTTTGTGGATATGGCTACCAAAGACATTCAAGATTTATTAGTGGAAGAAGAAGTTGACGAAGCGAATTTGATGGAAATGGCATCCCTAGATGCAAATCAAATCGATTTTGAGGACGCTAGCTCCGATGAAGATTGTGCAGTTAAGAATTTAACATTAAAAAAATACAAGAAGGCCTTTGCTTAGTGGAAAATCTCGAGTCATTTTTCTTGAATACAGACCCTTCCACGGAAAGAAGTCGAAGATTCAAAAGGGAGCTGCAAAACTGTTTAGCTCCATACCGCGAAATTTACAATGACCTAGTTAGAACCAGCAAGCAAAGTTCGATTACAGATTTTTTTAAGAGGGGAAAACATACAAAAACTTTAAATAGAGAAAAAAGTTCTCAACGTGAAGGCAATATCGTTCCACCGAAAAAACGTTCTCGGTTGATTATACTGAGCAGTGACGACCAATAAATTCATTAAATTATGATGGCGTTAGATCAAATTTTTTTTTACTTTGTGTTGTACATACATTTATATTTTTAATAAAAATTAAGTTGTTTATGTCGAATTAAAAAAAAATATTTGTTTTTAATAAGTTTTTGGAACGTAACCCCCCTCTTTGTACTAGCTCAGGGTCTCATGCAACACGGTTTCACACAACACGGCATTTTCTAGGAACCTAACTACCGTGTTATAGGAGGGTTACCTGTACAATGTTTTGTTAAAGCGTGTTCTTTGTGAAAAACAGGAATAATGGCTGCGGAACAGTACACATGCATTTATTGTAGTTTTAAAGAAAAACATGCATGCATTAAGCACTCACTGTCAGAGCCGATGTCATCGTGAATTGCCTTCCTCAATTTTTCGATACTGGCAATGTACTCAGTCATGTGTTTGTCTCTGGAGATGCTCCGCCGATTTAACTTTGCCTTACACAGTGGACACTGTGCATTCTTCTTACTCAAAATCTTCCTAATACATGCTTCGCAGAATGTGTGTCCGCAGCGTGTCCTCACAGGCACAGACATGTGCTGCAGGCTGTAATAGAAAATTAAATTACATCGTACATTTGGTCCTGCACACGGTAACGGTGTTTGAACTATGTCAACGGTTATGTGTCAAATTTGTAATTCTCCAACAAAGGATATACCGTGACTGAAGCAACTACCTAAAGAATTAAGTATTTATGCCTGCGCAATGAGTGTAATGTGGTACAAAGCAAGAAAAGAGAGCTTATTAACACTAGATTTACGGGACCCGTCAATTTGACAGATTTCAAACTTTGAAATGAAACACGCAAAAAACCATAGCAATAATCTTAACTACTTTGCATCGTAAATTCATAATTTCATTAAAAGAGTTTATACACACAATTATTATTTCCTTAAGCTTTCTAACGGTGTTTGAACTATGTCAACGGTTATGTGTCAAATTTGTAATTCTCCAACAAAGGATATACCGAGACTGAAGCAACTGCGTAAAGAATTAAGTATTTATTCCTGCGCAATGAGTGTAATGTCGTACAAAGCAAGAAAAGAGAGCTTATTAACACTAGATTTACGGGACCCGTCAATTTGACAGATTTCAAACTTTGAAAGGAAACACGCAAAAAACCATAGCAATAATCTTAGCTACTTTACATCGTAAATTCATAATTTCATTAAAAGAGTTTATACACACAATTATTATTTCCTTAAGCTTTCTAAATTTTGAAATTTGTATGTGGTATACCTATCTCTACGAAACCCGTCAAGTTGACGGGTTAGCTGATTACGTAAACAATCCTTATATATTTGCTTCGTTTGTAAAATTATTCCTCCAATAGTAAATATAAGAGTGAAAGAAAAGTCTAAGATGCCCCCAACTCATTATTTCAATAGCGCCTTGATAATGTGATACAAAGCGAATTGTGTGGCCCGGATGTCATGTTACTTCATATTGAACAAACTCGCTTACCAGAGTGATCCCCACGTCATTTGAAACTCAAAGCATGCAGCAGACTAAATGTCGTATCGAAAAGATATTCGGAACAGAAATCTTGACTTATTAATATTTTATTTTGTACGTGAAGCCTTATATTGTTCAACTCAGACTTAGTTTGAATAAATTGATTTTTTAATGTAAATACGTATTTTCACCTACCCGTCAATTTGACGGGTGCTCGTAGAGATAGATATATAAGAAACGCCCGTAAACTTAGTGTTAACACTTTGACTGCCAAGCACATTTTGCTATGTTAAAACTGCGATGCGATGAAATACTGCACAGTATCATTAAACCGTGCAAAATGAAGGTAACGCCGAGTTATTAGAAGCCAAAGTATTGAAGCACCATTTCAATATCAATTGATATTTAACAAGATTGCAAATAGGACACAAAATGAAGGTACACGAGTTATTAGAAACCAAAGTATTGAAGCACCATTTCAATATCAATTGCATTTACAAGATTGCAAATAGGACACAAAATGAAGGTAACGCCGAGTTATTAGAAGCCAAAGTATTGAAGCACCATTTCAATATCAATTGCATTTACAAGATTGCAAATAGGACACAAAATGAAGGTAACGCCGAGTTATTAGAAGCCAAAGTATTGAAGCACCATTTCAATATCAATTGCATTTACAAGATTGCAAATAGGCTTCATGGCGAATTTTTTGCATTTATGGTAAAATCTTTTGCGCCGGTCACCGGTGACCACCGTGGCAGTCAACGTGTTAAACATAACGTTGAAGGCAAACAAGCGTTTCGCTAAATACTCAGCATTAGTACCAAATAGTGAAGTCCCTAACCTATAACCAAGCCTGCGATTCTGACAAATTTAAGTACAAATTACATTGAACACCTAATACAACGTTGTAAATGTGGAGTTGTGAGTGCTAATTCCTATCAAATAACTGTAATAAGCTTTCAACATACCATATAGTGCATTCGATGCACTTTTCCATGGTCTTCATCGCGTCGCGAAGATTTTCGATCACCTGCCGATTGTGTTCCGTCATTTTTCACGCACTCTCACACCTTGTAACACTTTAAACCGAACGACACAATCGAACCGCACAAATAAAACGCGTTTATCGCATCGTATCCGATATTTTGACAGTAAAACGCTCGTCCGCCGATCCTGCGTTTGCCGCCACTTTTCTCAAACACAGGTACTTGTTGATTGCCGAACGGCAAACTACATAGATCGTCGGTGCGTAGGGATTCATGGCGCTGCAGATCGCACGCTTTATCTTTTGCGCGCAGAATTTGAATAAGAAGGTGACTCAATGAGTGAAAATCTGAAATCAGGTAATTACTCTATTAGATTAACCCATTTGTATCATTTGACGGAATAATGCGCAAACAAAAACTGATCGTTATCGCTAGGAGCGGATAAATCCGCACACAATAATTTTTGTTTTCAGTTTATCAGTAATCGTTAGAGTCTGTAGGATAAACAAGCAATAAAGAATTTTGCGTAAAATATTATTTTTCTTACTTTTCTGGTTGTAAGTTCAAAATAATAAAATAATATATGTAATAATAAAAATTACAGTTCGGATTTGGATTCAAGCATAGAAATGCAAACATCCCATAAGCGTAAACGTGCCATAGCTCTAATAGATAGTAGTGAAGATGACCAGCCCGATAATATTGAAACTGGAGATTTCTTATTTGAAAAACAAAATTGTATGCCAACATTACATGAGATTACTGTCGTAAGTGAATTATTTTTCAACGTGGAACTAGTCCCAAAAATAGTTCTGGAAACAAACAACTTTGGATCTAAGGACAGAAATTTTGTGCCTATTACTGAGGGTGATTTGAAAATATATATTGCGTTCTGCATTTTAAAATACGAGGAATATGTAATACAATAATTTGAATAACCCTATAACACTATTTCTAATGAGAATAAACACTAAAAGTCTTCCTTGCCCATGCTGGTATCGGCAGCATTTAGCTGCGCATGTCGGATTTTTGAATAAGATTCCGGATTTAGAGCGATGATGCAAATGGGTTAAATGGGAGTGCCCTACATTTTTGGAATAATTAAATTAATTAGCCAATACTAAATAATAAAATGTATATTATTAAAACATTCAATTAAAACATGTGCTATGAAAATAAAATACTACATATTGTATTAAAGCAACTAAAACGCAAACGAGGCTGGTCATCATAATCTCTTAGTGACTTTTTCGTCAAATGTTGAGCACATTTCGGACTAGGAAGTGCAAGATACTTTTGGTAACATACTTTGCACATTTTCACAGCAGGTATGCTGGTCTTTCCTTCTTTTACGTTTCATGACGTAATCTTTTCTGAGCAGTTATATTTTATGTCGCTGGTACTTTCTGAGGCGTATGTTGTATCACGTAAATGTCATAGCTAATAATATTCTTATACTCGTAAAAAAATATTCAAAAACAGTTTCTAGGCGTAATTAAGTGCACCCAGAAACCACGCCTAAGATAATCGCACTATGAAGCACATAGTTTTATACATCTACATGCCTGAATATTTGGACGTTACATCCTTAGAATATTGAAAATTCTTTCACGGTCCCCTAAAAGTATAATCTAAATTTTGTGTAACAGTCAACATGACAGTCAATGTTAAATAACTTTTTCTCAGCTTCGCCCTAAGGTCCCTTAACTTTTTGCGGTTGCATACCGGGATATTCCCGACAAGAACATGCAGATTTTATTTAGGTAGTACATCTAATGTTGATTGTTTTATATTTTTTGACCCTACGCCTGCAGAAACTGTTGTTATTTTAATCAGTTAAGATCAGTTTTTCCGCACAAACAGCAGACTCCGTATTACTCATATTTACTGTTTTCTTAGTATTCATTTGTATTTGCGCGATTTGTCATATTTGTCAAAGTTATACTCCAAAATGCCTAAAAAAGGACGAAAACCGAACACGAAGATGTACAATACGGAGTTAATGAATTTTATACGCACGTTTAATACGGCAGACTCCGTATTACTCATATTTACTGTTTTTTTAGTATTCATTTGTATTTGCGCAAATTGTCATATTTGTCAAAGTTATACTCGAAAATGCCTAAAAAAGGACGAAAGCCGAACACCAAGATGTACAATGCGGAGTTAATGAATTTTATACGCACGTTTAATACGGCAGACTTCGTATTACTCATATTTACTGTTTTCTTAGTATTCATTTATATTTGCGCGATTTGTCATATTTGTCAAAGTTATACTCCAAATGCCTAAAAAAGGACGAACACGAATATGTACAATGCGGAGGTAATGAATTGTATACGCACGTATAATACGGCAGACTCCGTATTACTCATATTTACTGTTTTCTTAGTATTCATTTGTATTTGCGTGATTTGTCATATTTGCCAAAGTTATACTCCAAAATGCCTAAAAAAGGACGAAAACCGAACACGAAGATGTACAATACGGAGTTAATGAATTTTATACGCACGTTTAATACGGCAGACTCCGTATTACGCATATTTACTGTATTCTTACTATTCATTTATATTTGCGTGATTTGTCATATTTGTCAAAGTTATACTCCAAAATGCCTAAAAAAGAGCGAAAGCCGAATACGAAGAAGTACAATGCGGAGTTAATGAATTTTATACGCACGTTTAATACGGCAGACTCCGTATTACTCATATTTACTGTTTTCTTAGTATTCATTTGTATTTGCGCGATTTGTCATATTTGCCAAAGTTATACTCCAAAATGCCTAAAAAAGGACGAAAGCCGAACACGAAGATGTACAATACGGAGTTAATGAATTTTATACGCACGTTTAATACGGCAGACTCCGTATTATTACTCATATTTACTGTATTCTTAGTATTCGTTTGTCTTTGAGCAATTTGTCATATTGTCAAAGTTATACTCCAAAATGCCTAAAAAAGGACGAACACGAAGATGTACAATGCGGAGGTAATGAATTTTATACGCACACCCTGAAACATGCGCCAGATAAACTGAATTGCCCACCGGGGATTGCTTCGAAATATTTCATACCAACCAAGACAATAGGTAAACCTATACAAAATAGCGGGTACCAAGATAACAAACAATGTACCGATACCTCAAGCAAACACACCTGAACAAAATGTATATTTTTTTGTGGCAAGGATTCCCCGAGAGCACGCTACGTAAAAATAGCAGCCAGTACGACCATCCTGCCCACGGCAAATACGACCGCAGACAGTTAATAAACAGGCAGAAACGAGGCGCTTGTTTACATAGGCAAAAACAGGGTAACATTATCGGCCGATCGATCGGCCGCTAAAATTGCCAAGGTTTATGCTGCCTCGCTTGCGGAGTGCGTCCACTGCACTTTTTCCGCCATCTTTCGGCGATGGGCCTTTCTCCGGCCAATTTCAACTTTTCACGTAATATCGCCGCGCGAAACTTCTATGGCGTAAAATTGCACGAACTTACCCCCAACACTGCAGAATTGCTACCGGCGCATATGTGGGATCCTTAAAAGTGTGCGCTGACTATAAATTCTTGGTCCTGCCGCTTCTTCTTGTAAGTGAACGTATAAAAAGTGTATATGCCGCGTGGTTGACGCGAGTTGGCGTATTACGAAGTACTTATAGTTTTGTGCAGAAATATGCAACACGACTGGGGACGGTCAATTGATTGTTAAGAGTTGGGTGTATGACTCGACTTGACTTTGTTGGTGCAGGAGACGGAAGAGAATATGATAATTGAGCGAGAAGCTCCAGATAGTGATAAACCGCAAAATTGTTGGTTATGATACGAATACGTCATGTCCTCTGACTAAGTGCATCGAAACGCACGTAGAAGCGCATAAATAAAAAACGCTAAATTTACTAATTCGATGCCGCACTGGCTCTTATCTTTTGATCATTATTTTAATATTGGTACACAAATTTATATATTGCGACAGTTACAGTAAAAAATGATATCTCAACCGTTTATAACTTATGTTTACTGGTAGTTACCCATTTATAACGTTTTATAACCTGTATTCGCAAGACACAATTGTCCAATTTTAATTATTATAATGTTTCTTCCAATGCTGTGTCTTGAAAGACGACTGTAACAAACACTATTCCATATTACTACGTATGGAGTGCGTGCATACAATATTGGTACCCAAATTTATACATTGCACATGTGCAGTAAAAAATGATATCTCAACCGTTTATAACTTATGTTTACTGGTAGTTACCCATTTATAACCTTTTATAACCTGTATTCGCAAGATAAAATCGTCCAGTTTTCATTATTATAATGTTTCTTCCAATGCTCTGTCTTGAAAGACGACTGTAACAAACAGTATTCCATATTACTACGTATGGAGTGCGTGCATACAATATTGGTACCCAAATTTATATATTGCAACATTTACAGTAAAAAATGATATCTCAACCGTTTATAACTTATGTTTATTGGTAGTTACCCATTTATAACCTTTTACAACCTGTATTCGCAGGATAAAATCGTCCAGTTTTAATTATTATAATGTTTGTTCCAACGCTCTGTCTTGAAAGACGACTGTAACAAACAGTATTCCATATTACTACGTATGGAGTGCGTGCATACAATATTGGTACCCAAATTTATACATTGCACATTTGCAGTAAAAAATGATATCTCAACCGTTTATAACTTATGTTTACTGGTAGTTACCCATTTATAACCTTTTATAACCTGTATTCGCAAGACAAAATCGTCCACTTTAAATTATTGTAACATTTCTTCCAATGCTCTGTCTTGAAAGACGACTGTAACAAACAGTTTTCCATATTAGTACATATGGAGTGCGTGCATACAATATTGGTACCCAAATTTATACATTGCACATTTGCAGTAAAAAATGATATCTCAACCGTTTATAACTTATGTTTACTGGTAGTTACCCATTTATAACCTCTTATAACCTGTATTCGCAAGACAAAATTGTCCAATTTTAATTATTATGACGTTTCTTCCAATGCTCTGTCTTGAAAGACGACTGTAACGTACAGTACTCCATATTACTACGTATGGGGTGCGTGCATACAATATTGGTACCCAAATTTATATATTGCAACATTTACAGTAAAAAATGATATCTCAACCGTTTATAACTTATGTTTACTGGTAGTTACCCATTTATAACCTTTTATAACCTGTATTCGCAAGATAAAATCGTCCAGTTTTAATTATTATAATGTTTTTTCCAATGCTCTGTCTTGAAAGACGACTGTAACAAACAGTATTCCATACTACTACGTATGGGATCCGTGTATACAATATTGGTACCTAAATTTATATATTGCACATTTGCAGTAAAAAATGATATCTCAACCGTTTATAACTTATGTTTACTGGTAGTTACCCATTTATAACCTCTTATAACCTGTATTCGCAAGACAAAATCGTCCAATTTTAATTATTATGACGTTTCTTCTAATGCTCTGTCTTGAAAGACGACTGTAACATACAGTACTCCATATTACTAAGTGTGGGGTGCGTGCATACAATATTGGTACCTAAATTTATACATTGCACATTTGCAGTAAAAAATGATATCTCAACCGTTTATAACTTATGTTTACTGGTAGTTACCCATTTATAATCTTTTATAACCTGTATTCGCAAGACAAAATCGTCCAGTTTTAATTATTATAATGTTTCTTCCAATGCTCTGTCTTGAAAGACGACTGTAACATACAGTACCCCATATTACTACGTATGGGGTGCGTGCATACAATATTGGTACCTAAATTTATATATTGCAACATTTACAGTAAAAAATGATATCTCAACCGTTTATAACTTATGTTTACTGGTAGTTACCCATTTATAACCTTTTATAACCTGTATTCGCAAGATAAAATCGTCCAGTTTTAATTATTATAATGTTTTTTCCAATGCTCTGTCTTGAAAGACGACTGTAACAAACAGTATTCCATATTACTACGTATGGGGTGCGTACATACAATATTAATACCCAAATTTATATATTCCACATTTACAGTAAAAAATAATATCTCAACCGTTTATAACTTATGTTTACTAGTAGTTACCCATTTATAACCTTTTATAACCTGTATTCGCGAGATAAAATTGTCCAGTTTTAATTATTATAATGTTTCTTCCAATGCCGTGTCTTGAAAGACGACTGTAACAAACAGTATTCCATATTACTACGTATGGAGTGCGTGCATACAATATTGGTACCCAAATTTATACATTGCACATTTGCAGTAAAAGATGATATCTCAACCGTTTATAACTTATGTTTACTGGTAATTACCCATTTATAACCTCTTATAACCTGTATTCGCAAGGCAAAATCGTCCAATTTTAATTATTATGACGTTTCTTCCAATGCTCCGTCTTGAAAGACGACTGTAACATACAGTACTCCATATTACTACGTATGGAGTGCGTACATACAATATTAATACCCAAATTTATACATTGCCATTTGCAGTAAAAAATGATATCTCAAC
Organism: Cryptocheilus praepositus; assembly: GCA_033815515.1. NCBI lineage: Eukaryota > Metazoa > Arthropoda > Insecta > Hymenoptera > Pompilidae > Cryptocheilus > Cryptocheilus praepositus. The sequence continues at coordinate 2,168,186 of JAWWQZ010000143.1, forward strand.
CGTTTATAACTCATGTTTACTGGTAGTTACCCATTTATAACCTTTTATAACCTGTAGTCGCAAGATGAAATCGTCCAGTTTTAATTATTATAATGTTTCTTCCAATGCTCTGTCTTGAAAGACGACTGTAACAAACAGTATTCCATATTACTACGTTTGGAGTGCGTCCATACAATATTGGTACCCAAATTTATACATTGCACATTTGCAGTAAAAAATGATATCTCAACCGTTTATAACTTATGTTTACTGGTAGTTACCCATTTATAACCTTTTATAACCTGTATTCGCAAGATAAAATCGTCCAGTTTCAATTATTATAATGTTTCTTCCAATGCTCTGTCTTGAAAGACGACTGTAACAAACAGTCTTCCATATTACTACGTATAGGGTTTGTGGATCCTCTTTTATAACATATTATATAAGTGTATTCTAATACGTTCATATAATTACCCAAACATATTAAACGCGAGGATCGCTGATACTTGACTGAAACAGCATTATACATATTCTCCTTCTCTTCTATCACGCAATGTAACCATTCCTTCAACCGTGAAAGTGTTTGGTTCCCCTCTTTCAAGGACCCGGCATTCTGCGGGCGACTTCAAACGAAGAAGCGATAGCACGTTGTTTATTTCAAAGAGGAAAATGGTCGCTTATTGCGGATCATCAGTGTGTTTCAAAGTGGGGTCGCGAACCAACATTTTGACGTCGCTAGGACGTGGAGCGCGAATGAGTTGTCAGAGAACCTGTGACATTGAGAATCTTTCTCAACAGAGCGCACTTGCTGCAATTCTACAGCCTCGCGTACGATGCCGGCTTTCCGCTTTTGCAGAATGCGAGCGAGATAATAATGACGGGCGCATTCCATTGTCGGTGGAAGCATGGCGGGAATAGGGAGCATTTTACGATAGACAATGGAGCCTCGTCGTCACAAAGCCTGACTCAGGGCATGAATATAATCTCGTAGACGGTTAGGATCCGCGACTGACGGTTCTGAACGGTCATGTTTCAGGGTATATCTTACCAAGTTCGCTGGAATATGTAGGGTTGCCAGTGAGAAAGGGGCAAACCAGCCGATGTTCATAATTTTCGGTCTTATGGGGCTGTGCCTATCGACGAAAGACTATGTATGTTGAGGATCAGAATTACCATGCGAATTTCCTTAGTCCCTTGCCATGGAGTTCGCCAAGAATCCGGGTGAATTTGAAGTAAATTATATCTTGCCGCTGCCTGTGAAGTGGCCATGCGCTTATTAACTTCATGCCGCGATGCTTTTGTGGAATTCAAATGAACTTGGACCAACAATTTTTAAAAAATATTTTAATTATTTTATGTATACATCTCTGATACAATATATAAATTTTGATCGCGAGTCAGTCAATTTGAAGTAAATTATATCTTGCGACTGCCTGTGAAGTGGCCATGCGCTTATTAACTTCATGCGGCGATGCTTTTGTGGAATTCAAATGAACTTGGACCAACAATTTTTAAAAAATATTTTAATTATTTCATGTATACATCTCTGATACAATATATAAATTTTGATCGCGAGTCGGTCAATTGGAAGAAATTATATCTTGCGACTGCCTGTGAAGCAGCCGTGCACTTATTAACTTCACGCGCTGATGCTCTTATGGAATTCAAATGAACTTGGACTAAAAACTTTTAGAAAATAATTTAATTTTTTTTTTATGTATATATTTTTGATACAATATAAAAATTTTGATCGCGTGTCAGACTCGTGATATTTATGTTTGGCCCGAAATTCTCATCACGAGTCAGACTCGTGATATTCATGTTTGGCCCGAAATTCTCGTTACGAGTCAGACTCGTGATATAGATGTTTGACCTGAAATTCTCATTACGAGTCAAACTCGTGATGTTCATGTTTGGCCCGAAATTCTCGTTACGAGTCAGACTCGTGATATAGATGTTTGACCCGAAATTCTCATTACGATTCAACTCGTGATGTTCATGTTTGGCCCGAAATTGTTATCACGACTCAGACTCACGATATTCATGTTTGGCCCGAAATTCTCATCACGAGTCAGATTCATGATATTCATGTTTCTCCCGAAATTCTCATCACGAGTCAGACTCGTGATATTCACGTTTGGCCCAAAATTTTCATCACGAGTCAGATTCGTAATATTCATGTTTGACCTGAAATTCTCGTCACGAGTCAGACTCGTAATATCCATGTTCGGCCCAAAATTGTCATCACGAGACAGACCCGTGACATTCATGTTTGACCAGAAATTCTCATCACGAGTCAGATTCGTGATATTCATGTTTGGCCCGAAATTCTCGTTACGAGTCAGACTCGTGATATAGATGTTTGACCCGAAATTCTCATTACGAGTCAAACTCGTGATGTTCATGTTTGGCCCGAAATTGTTATCACGAGTCAGACTCGTGATATTCATGTTTGGCCCGAAATTCTCATCACGAGTCAGATTCATGATATTCATGTTTCTCCCGAAATTCTCATCACGAGTCAGACTCGTGATATTCACGTTTGGTCCAAAATTTTCATCACGCGTCAGATTCGTAATATTCATGTTTGACCCGAAATTCTTATCACGGGTCAAACTCGTCAAAGTACGGCAAGGGGTTATAAATCCCTTATGACGTCAGATTAATCCTACTGTCAACTCTATGATTGCGCCACTTATATTACGTGACACAAGATACCTGCATCCCTTCTTGGCCGTTTTATTCAATGGCGTGGATTTAGTAGAAGCAAATATTTTTCAGTAGAAGAACGATGGCGTTACCACTTAATAAAATAAAAATATTAATTTATCACCTCTATTGAATATAAAACAAAACACAGAGTGCAGTATAAAAAAATATTGATTGATGTTATGACTTTATGAATATTTTTCAGTAGGAGAACTTGCATAGCGTTGCCACTTAATAAAATAAAAATATTAATTTATCACCTCTATTGAATATAAAACAAAACACAGAGTGCAGTATAAAAAATTATTGACTGATGTTATGACTTTATGAAATGAAAATGTCGCCATTTTTCTGTTCAAAAACATTCGACTAAGATCATCATCGTAACAATCTCATTCTGTCCTTATACTCTCAATTTGCTAATGCCACTGTGGACCAAGTCGTGTTAACTGGGGAATGCTTCTTTTTATTTATCGTGACTCGGCCGAACACCGAACAACGCCATGCATTATGCATACCTATGGCCTGATTTATGTATTACGCGGGAGTACTGGGTCGACAAATGCAAAAAGTAAAGCTCGACGCGTGTAGTAATTGCGTCTGTGTTAACCGATTAGCTGACAGATAATGTAAGTTTTCACGTTGTTAGACGTTAGCGTATTTGCGTTGGGTATAAATACAGCTTGGAGTAATATGGGATAAAGTTTTGAAAGTACTGCTTCTAGGTTGAATTGAAACTAGCGAAGTAACTCGACATTTCTCGTGTATGGAGAAAACGAGGCAAAGAGATCTACAGAAAATATTTCTCTTGATTCTGTATCATTGGATAGGCAGTAACTTGCATCGAAAATAGACTATTGATAAACTTTCAATAGCTTCGAGGAAATTAGGAGTTTTGCGAGTGGAAAAATATAGTCTGAGATAAATGGTTCAATTATGAGGTACCCGTGGAAATCGGGTACCTCATCTTTTACCCGTACCGTATGTTTTAAATATGTAAAACGGATTTGGAGTGAATCTCGAAAGCCCTAAGGTAAAAAATCCGTAATCGGCAGACACGACAAAGAATAACCGGGAACATGATTGAAAATTGTTCTGGGATTATGGCTGAAAAATGAAAGTCTTCCGAGCGGCTTCCTCTTCTGGGAAATGAAAGGGGTACAAAGGGACTGTAAAAAGTCACACCCGCAGAGAGACATTCCCAATTGTTCTGGGGATATGATAAAAAATAGATAAAAAAGGCTATAAAACCACACATGTTGATATATTTTAATCTATATAAAATGTGTTATAATAAAGTGGGGAATAAATATACAGTTAAACACACTAATAATCAGCAAGTCTTTAAATCAGAATAACTTTTTTTGAATTTGACAGAATTACCTGGATACGTTCAAAGAAATGGTTCAATAGATGGCAAATGAAAAAAGTCTTGAAGAATGACAATTCATAACATGAACAAGAAAAGTTTTAAAAACGACCTTTACCATTTTCCTCGTAATCGCTGTAAATTGCAACTTTTTTTGAGACAATTTTGCAACGTTCAACAATTTTTATGTCGTCTTGTACAATTTTAGAAAGTTAAAGTATTCATTTCAACTTTAAAGTTTTATACTTTAACCCTTTGTAGCAAAATGATTACTAATTTGCTACTATTTCTTTTTGCGCCGTATTTATTATAAAGATTTCCGTAAATGTATATAAACTCGTTGTTTAGCAAAAAACAGTGAATAAACTACAATTATACGAAATACCGTTTGTTAAGGTACAAGTACAAGTTAAGGCAATGAGATAGAATTAATAATCTGTGTGCTATTTAATATTTAGTAAATTCGTGGTCAATAAACTGAGAGGAGAATTCTGGCGACTGCAAGAGCAACCTTCTATATATTCCTGCAATAGGCTGAATGATATACTGCAAGTTACTGTATAAACATTGTATATGCTCGGAAGAAAAAATGATACGTGAAAGATCATAAACAAGTTATTACTGCGATATATGTTTGAATAAACCCGCAATGCACATTGGCGAATGAACTATGACGCATTCGAAAATAATAGGCTATAAAATTTCAATTCTGTTTCAATGTAAATGTATCAGCAAAGTTGTATGCAAAACATAATTTGAGCAGAGTATTTTTTCAAAACTATACCATTTTAAACGAAATGTTGCGCTATTCGCTACTTTGTGAAGAAACATGTCCGAGTGCAAAGGGTTAAAACGCATTACTATTTCTTCATTCCACGTTTGGGTCTAGCTCTTTATCTTTAATCATCTTTAATGTTCTTAATCTTGAAGCTTTATTACCTATACTTTTTGAACAACCTACAAAAAATAATTGTTATATACTTTTAATTTCATTCAAGTTTCCGAACGTTAATGTGAACTGTACATACGCACTCACAACATCAGTCATCCGCCGTTTACGCGGCAATAAATATTTTAAACGCGCTTAACGCTCTTATCGATATATGAGTTGATTATTTTTTAATCCGCGGAAAATCACAGAAACGTACGCGCAGCGCAGGTCGACCTCGATTTCGTCTATTTTGCGTTTTAACGGAGAGACATGCACGGCAGAGACAGCGGATAATTTCCCCGATGTATGATGAACTGTAGCAACATACGCGGAAATGCTAGAGCCGAGTTCGACCAATGCGAACTCACGTATTATTTCGTGCAGATTATATGCCGTACTGAATTTCCCATGAATGCTCGTCCGCGAGCCTGCGAGGGTCATTTTAATTATTCGTCAATGCGCGGGCTCCTCCGACAAAGCGATTTATCGAATCGCTTGGCTGGCCTTGTTGGATCTTGATCAAATTGCCGTAGGAGCTGGTGCAAAACGTTGCGGATACCTCACGCGCGAGATCCTTCCAGTCGACCTCTGCCTTTGAACGCTTCGAATTCACGCTAGGTTTACCCGTCAAATTTTACGGGTTTCGCATTTCACGGATAAATGTATAGAAGCTATTTCCGTTATTTTCTTGGCGTTTTTACTGATGTTTCTATTAATTGAACCATACGAATTTTCGTTTAAATTCATTTCCGCCTTTAGTTCCCAACGTTGAAATTCGATATGTTATACATCATCTCATCGGTTTCATAAGCAAATTACGGATATTATTACTATTATTTTCTTGGAAATTTTACGGGGTTCGGATTTCACGGCAAATGTATAGAAGTTATTTCCGTTATTTTCTTGGCGTTTTTACTGATGTTTGTATTAATTGAACCATACGAATTTTCGTTTAAATTCATTTCCGCCTTTAGTTCCCCACGTTGAAATTCGATATGTTATACATCACATCATCGATTTCATGAGCAAAATTACGGAAATTATTAATATTATTTTCTTGGAAATTTTAGGGGTTTCTGATTTCACGGCAAATGTATAGAAGCTATTTCCGTTATTTTCTTGGCGTTTGTACTGATGTTTGCATTAATTGAACCATACATATTTTTATTTAAATTCATTTCCGCCCCACGTTGAAATTCGATATGTTATACATCACATCATCGATTTCATGAGCAAATTATGGAAATTATTACCATTATTTTCTTGGAAATTTTACGGGGTTCGAATTTCACGGATAAATGTATAGAAGCTATTTCCGTTATTTTCTTGGCGTTTTTACTGATGTTTGTATTAATTGAACCATACGAATTTTCGTTTAAATTCATTTCCGCCTTTAGTTCCCCACGTTGAAATGCGATATGTTATAATCATCTTATCGATTTCGTGAGCAAATTACGCAAATTATTGCTTTATTTTCTTGGAAATTTTACGGGTTTCGGGTTTCACGGCAAATGTATCGAAGCTTTTTCCGTTATTTTCTTGGCGTTTTTACTGATGTTTGTATTAATTGAACCATACGAATTTTCGTTTAAATTCATTTCCGCCTTTAGTTCCCCACGTTGAAATGCGATATGTTATACATCATCTCATCGATTTCGTGAGCAAATTACGGAAATTATTACTATTATTTTCCTGGAAATTTCACGGGTTTCGGATTTCACGGATAAATGTATAGAAGCTATTTCCGTTATTTTCTTGGCGTTTTTACTGATGTTTGTATTAATTGAACCATACGAATTTTCGTTTAAATTCATTTCCGCCTTTAGTTCCGCACGTTGAAATTCAATATATTATACATTATATCATCTATTTCTTGAGCAAATTATGGAAATTATTACCATTATTTTCTTGGAAATTTTACGGGTTTCTGATTTCACAGCAAATGTATAGAAGCTATTTCCGTTATTTTCTTGGCGTTTTTACTGATGTTTGTATTAATTGAACCATACGGATTTTCGTTTAAATTCATTTACGCCTTTAGTTCCCCACGTTGAAATTCGATATGTTATACATCACATCATCGATTTCATAAGCAAAATTACGGAAATTATTAATATTATTTTCTTGGAAATTTTACGGGGTTCGGATTTCACGGCAAATGTACAAAAGCTATTTCCGTTATTTTCTTGGCGTTTTTACTGATGTTTGTATTAATTGAACCATACATATTTTTATTTAAATTCATTTCCGCCTTTAATTCCTCACGTTGAAATTCAATATATTATACATTATATCATCAATTTCGTAAGCAAATTACGGAAATTATTACTATTATTTTCTTGGAAATTTTACGGGTTTCTGATTTCACAGCAAATCTATAGAAGCTATTTCCGTTATTTTCTTGGCGTCTTTACTGATGTTTGTATTAGTTGAACCATACGAATTTTCGTTTAAATTCATTTCCGCCTTTAGTTCCCCACGTTGAAATTCAATATATTATACAATATATCATCAATTTCGTGAGCAAATTACGGAAATTATTACTATTATTTTCTTGGAAATTTTACGGGTTTCTGATTTCACGGCAAATGTATAGAAGTTATTTCCGTTATTTTCTTGGCGTTTTTACTGATGTTCGTATTAATTGAACCATACGAATTTTCGTTTAAATTCATTTCCGCCTTTAGTTCCCCACGTTGAAATGCGATATGTTATACATCAGCCTATCGATTTCTTGAGCAAATTATGGAAATTATTACCATTATTTTCTTGGAAATTTTACGGGGTTCGGATTTCACGGCAAATGTATAGAAGCTATTTCCGTTATTTTCTTGGCGTTTTTACTGATGTTTGTATTAATTGAACCATACGAATTTTCGTTTAAATTAATTTCCGCCTTTAGTTTCTCACGTTCAAATTCGATATGTTATACATCATCTCATCGATTTCGTGAGCAAATTACAGAAATTATTAATATTATTTTCTTGGAAATTTTACGGGTTTCGGGTTTCACGGATAAATGTATTGAAGCTATTTCCGTTATTTTCATGGCGTTTGTACTGATGTTTGTATTAATTGAACCATACATATTTTTATTTAAATTCATTTCCGCCTTTAATTCCTCACGTTGAAATTCAATATATTATACATTATATCATCAATTTCGTGAGCAAATTAAGGAAATTATTACTATTATTTTCTTGGAAATTTTACGGGTTTCGGGTTTCACGGCAAATGTATAGAATCTATCACCGTTATTTTCTTGGTATTTTTACTGATGTTTGTATTAACTGAACCATACGAATTCTCGTTTAAATTCATTTCCGCCTTTAGTTCCCCACGTTGAAATGCGATATGTTATAATCATCTTATCGTTTTCGTGAGCAAATTACGCAAATTATTGCTTTATTTTCTTGGAAATTTTCGTTGATGTCTATTAATGGCATAATACAAATATACGAATATGCTATTTCCACTATTTTCTTGGCGTTTTTCCTGATGTTTTATTAATTGAACCATACATATTTTTATTAAATTAACCTTTAATCGTTAACAATATATTATACATTATATCGACCAATTTCGTGAGCAAATTAAGTGAAATTAACTATTATTTTCCTCAAACAAACATTTCACGGCAAATGTATAGAAGCTGTTACAGTTATTTTCTTGGTGGTTTTGCTGATGTTTGTATTAATTGAATTATACATATTTTAATGTAAATACATTTCCGCCTTTAGCTCCCCACGTTGAAATTCAATATGTTATACATCATCTTGTCGATTTCGTGAGCAAAATTGCCGAAATTATTACTATTATTTTCTTGGAACTTTCGCTGATGTCTATTAATGGGATAATACAAATATACGAATATGTATGAATTCACTTTTTCTTCGGCTCCTCATTTTTAAATTCTGTATATCACATACCTAATCGTTAACAGTGTACCACAATGTTACTGCGACACTTTTAACCCAATAAGTGTTAACTTTGCCGCTCAAACAAACACCCCGGTCAAAAATACTCTACGCGACGCGGTCTCTTCTCTGCGTCATTGGATGGAAATACATTTTCACGTCGCCGCCCGATTTTTAACGCTCCGAAAGAAGTAGCCCTTGATTGAGTATGCTACTTTACAACCCCCACGAGTACACTGAGTACCTCTCACGACAGCTCTCACGACCTTACTTACCCTTAACGCACTGCATTTTTCGCTGTTGCAGTTTACGGCGCCGCGGGTGGTAATACTTTACGCGGCGCCCATGAAATCACTTAAGTCATATTAAAACACCCGAACCCATCAGGCGAATGTATCAGCTGTGGAATGAGGGTTAACACTAGATTGCCGGAGGTTGGTTGCATACCTATTTTGCCTGATTGAGTCAATTCGACTCAATCGTCAAAAATGCAGGTTTTTTAAAATAATAAAATTTTATTACAAATAAACTTCATTCCAAACACTTTTTGCATACATATTTAGTTTTTAAAATACACTTTCCGCATATTTTTTTATTACATTTGCTACAAACGCCCTTGCTTCTGTTTCTGTTGCATGACACTTGTACCTGGCAATTTGCACGGTTTTCAATATTTTGTATATTAGATAAAGTCGAAATACTTTCGGCTTCATTATCGTAATTTCCGCTTAATTCTTCCTCCAGTTGCAAAAGAAATTCTTTTCTTGACATTTGTACTTGAGTCACATCTTTATATATGACCCAAGCATTGATTGCTGCCAAATCTAAAATGTTGTAGAACACGTGAACGGGCCATCTGCGGGAACCTGCTTTGGTACTATATTTTCGCGCCATTTGATCCAGTATATCGACTCCATACTTAGTATTATTATAAAAAGATATAGTTTCCGGGACACGTTTTTCATTTTTTGCAATTCCTACATTGCGATGTTTTGAGCTCAATAATAAAACTTTTTTATTGGCTTTACTTTTATACATGGTTAGTATACAGGCCTACGTTTTATAAAGTTTTGTAGAGTAGCGTGTCATTTTGTCCTTTTTCACTTTTGCAATTTGGAGCAATTCTTTTCTATTTGATCGTATTGTTCCGACCAAAGAAGTTTTGTTGGCGCGTAACTTTTTTGCAAGTGATAGGCTTGTGAAGATAATTTTACAGCATTGAATAAACAAATTATAACATGAAAACTCTCCCACCAGAACGTTTACAACAGGTTTTTATGAAATGGAAATAAGTTCCGTGTGTCTAAACGGTGAGTCAATTTGACTCGTATCCGGCAAAATAGGTATAGCACATATGAATTATTGGAAGTAAGGGAGTAGGGTGGAATAGGAATTACTTTTTGTATACCTTTCATTGTTCTATGAAAAACCAAAAAATGATTTAAAAAAAAAATGACTTAAAATTGTTATATATATCACAGTAAAAGTGCAAATGAGTCAAATTGACTCGCTCCGTCAATCTAGTGTTAAGCACATTGTTTTAATCATTGATCAAAATTTTAGGCTGCGTTCCAATAAGCGAATGAGATGTCTTAGTCTTTGTACAATGGGATACTCGGATGAAGAGAATACGGTATTTCATTGGAAAATTGAATTTTTTCATCTTCACCGCTACTTATATTTACACGTTTTTCTACCTTTCGGCCAAAGATTTTTTCATTTTTTGCAATTCCTACATTGCGATGTTTTGAGCTCAATAATAAAACTTTCTCCGGCGCCATAAGTCAAAATGAAAGATTTCAACAGGATAGTTTGCAACAAATAATTTTACAGCATTGAATGAACAAATTATAACATGAAAACTCTCCCACCAGAACGTTTACAACAGGTTTTTATGAAAAGGAAATAAGCTACGTGTGTCTAAACGGTGACTCAATTTGACTCGTATCCGGCAAAATAGGTATAGCACATATGAATTATTGGAAGCAAGGGAGTAGGGTGGAATAGGAATTACTTTTTGTATACCTTTCATTGTTCTATGAAAAACCGAAAAATGATTTAAAAAAAAATTACTTAAAATTGTTATATATATCACAGTAAAAGTGCAAATGAGTCAAATTGACTCGCTCCGTCAATCTAGTGTTAACGATCCCCGATAATGTCCATCGCACCACACGAGATTATTAGGCAGACTACCATACTCCCATATTTCCATAACATACTCACTTCGTACGTAATAACGTTTGGGGCGGTGGGTTCCAATTACGGGAAAGTCATACCGTAAGCTCGCGGAACATTTGTTTGAACAGACTGTCTAATAAACGGATCAGGCGGACTGCAGACAGCCTCCCGTTCTACTAGTGCAACGTACCAAGTGACCATTACCCACGTACACTCACTTCCCTCGAACAATCGCTCGTCACACCACGATTTCACACGATTATATCGCGTGCAGCTTGTCTCAGCAAACGTTGACCCTAGACCCGCCAATTTCCGATTACGCTTCATACAAAGTCGTGCCTTGTTCACTTATGTAGGGGCGGTAACTATTATTATACAATTCTCTGAAAAGGACAATTACAACAGCCACGTTGATAGAATAAAAAAATGTATTTCGAGTTGTTGTGGTTACTACCAAATCTACAACAACTGACTATCTCGCCCTGCAGTGTGCAGCGTCGCACGTCCTAAACAAAAGACGGCACGGTTCGCCACTACGTCATCGTTGACAAAAGACTGCAAGTTATTTCGATGCAGGGCGATTAATCGCCTACACGTGTTTTAAAAACTTATTTTTTATTCTTGGCTACGAAAATTTGAAAATGAGCCTTATCGATATAAGATAGGCGAAGGCGCATCCTGACAAAATCAAGCATTTTTTGGAACATAATTTTTATTGCAATAATAGAAAAGTAAACAATTATTTTGTTACTGTATTGTTTTTGGGTTAAAGAAAACATCCATATATATATAACCGGTGAAATAAAAGACGTTTCGCACGTCCTAAACAAAAGACGGCACGGTTCGACTACGTCATTTGACAAAACACTGCGACCGAAACTTCCGATGCAGGGCGATTAATCTACACTTAAAAACTTATTCACTATTCTCGGGCTACGAAGGCCATTTGAAAGGTTTCCGGCCTTATCGATATACAGGGCGCGGCGCATCCGGACAAATCAAGCATTTTTTGGAACATAATTTTTATTGCAATAATAGAAAAGTAAACAATTATTTTGTTACTGTATTGTTTGTTGGGCCTTAAAGAGAACATCCATTCAATATAACCGGTTGCAGACGTTTCGCACGTCCTAAACAAAAGACGGCACGGTTCGCCACTACGTCATCGCTTGACAAAACACTGCGATCGAAAATTCGATGCAGGGCGATTAATCGCCTACACTTAAAAACTTATTCACTACTCTCGCGCTACGAAGGCCATTTGAAAGGGTTCCGGCCTTATCGATATACAGGGCGCGGCGCATCCGGACAAATCAAGCATTTTTTGGAGCATCATTTTTATTGCAATAATAGAAAAGTAAACAATTTTTTTGTTACTGTATTGTTTGTTGGGCCCTAAAGAAAACATCCATTCAATATAACCGGTTGCAGACGTTTCGCACGTCCTAAACAAAAGACGGCATTCGCCACTACGTCATCGCTTGACAAAACACTGCGACCGAAAATTCGATGCAGGGCGATTAATCGCCTACACTTAAAAACTTATTCACTACTCTCGCGCTACGAAGGCCATTTGAAAGGTTTCCGGCCTTATCGATGTACAGGGCGCGGCGCCAAAATCCGGACAAATCAAACATTTTTTGGAACATAATTTTTATTGCAATAATAGAAAAGTAAACAATTTTTTTGTTACTGTATTGTTTGTTGGGTCATAAAGAAAACATCCATTCAATATAACCGGTTGCAGACGTTTCGCACGTCCTAAACAAAAGACGGCACGGTTCGCCACTACGTCATCGCTTGACAAAACACTGCGACCGAAAATTCGATGCAGGGCGATTAATCGCCTACACTTAAAAACTTATTCACTACTCTCGCGCTACGAAGGCCATTTGAAAGGTTTCCGGCCTTATCGATATACAGGGCGCGCGCCAAAATCCGGACAAATCAAACATTTTTGGAACATAATTTTTATTGCAATAATAGAAAAGTAACAATTTTTTTTGTTACTGTGTTGTTTGTTGGGTCATAAAGAAAACATCCATTCAATATAACCGGTTGCAGACGTTTCGCACGTCCTAAACAAAAGACGGCACGGTTCGCCACTACGTCATCGCTTGACAAAACACTGCAACCGAAAATTCGATGCAGGGCGATTAATCGCCTACACTTAAAAACTTATTCACTACTCTCGCGCTACGAAGGCCATTTGAAAGGTTTCCGGCCTTATCGATATACAGGGCGCGGCGCCAAAATCCGGACAAATCAAACATTTTTTGGAACATAATTTTTATTGCAATAATAGAAAAGTAAAAAATTGTTTTGTTACTGTATTGTTTGTTGGGTCATAAAAAAAACATCCATTCAATATTCATCCAAATCAAACATTTTTTGAAACATAATTTTTATTGCAATAATAGAAAAGTAAACAATTTTTTTGTTACTGTATTGTTTGTTGGGCCTTAAAGAAAACATCCATTCAATATAACCGGTTACAGACGTTTCTAACCCTATGTGGTCCGACATCGCATGTGGTTCTGTCGCTTCTGTTTGTGCGTAAAGGCGCATTAATCCTTTGCGGTCCCATGACTAGTGTAGCCCAATACCGCATGAACTATGTCGAGTGTTGTAGAACACGGTATTTCGTTCTACTAGGTTCTGTACCAAAGGTGACGACTCTTACATAGCAGAAAGCGATGTTAGATATTTCAGGAATATTTCTCGCTGCATTATAATACGAGGGCTATTTAAAAAGTTTCCGGGTTTATCGACACAAATTAACTGTAGAAAAAAAGTGTTCGCCGTCCAATAGATAGTAAACCATTGACATATGTAAAGCGTAAAAATTTCAAGTCATTCTGATCATTACTTTGTCTACGGCACTCTTCCAAAGTTGTCAGCTGACATTGTCTATCAACAATGAAGAAAATTGAGTATCGCACAGTGATAAAACTCTTTCATTTGAAAGGGCGAACGACTCAAGAAATAAAAGATGAGTTTTCGCCGTCCAATAGATAGCGTTGGCATATGTAAACCGTAAAAACCGGGTGCACAAGATTTTACATCTTGATTACAAGATTGACCAAAGGTTCATACGGATGAAAATGTCGCGCGAGTGCTTTAACCTATATCAAAAAAATCCAGCGGAATTTTTGCGGCGAGTAACAACTGTCGACGAAACCTGGGTACACCACCATACGTCTGAGACCAAACAACAGTCAATGCAGGGTTTTGCGGTGGGGGAACCAACTCCGAAGAAGTTCAAAGGTCTTTCTCTCTGCAGGAAAAGTAATGGCGACAATTTTCTGGGATAGCCGTGGAATAATTCTTATCGATTACCTTGCAAAGGGTGAAACAATGAACGGACAGAACTGCGCTGCATTGCTGGATAAATTAAAGGCCACAATTAAGGAAAACGTCCGCATTTGACGAAGAAAAAAATCCTGTTTCATCAAGATAACGCTCGGGCTCACACGTGCATGGTCGCAATGTCAAAATTGAACGAATTAAAGTTTGAATTGCTTCCGCACCCACCCTATTCGCCAGATTTAGCTCCCGGCGACTTTTCCTGTGCCCTAATTTTAAAAAATTTCTTGGGGGAAAGAAATATAAGGCAAATACAGAGGTGGAAACGCTGTAAACCTGTATTTTTTAGGTTTAGACGATCAATTTTTTTCTGGCGGTTTAAAAGGATGGGAAAAACGTTGGATCAAATGTATTGTAGGGAGATTACGTCGAGAAATAAATTTTGTTTTGCATCAAAATATGTGTTTTTCTTAACACTAGATTGCCCGAGATTTCTTGTATACCTATATTGCCCAAAAACAGTCAAAATGACTGCATTGTGAAAAAATAACAAATATGTAAAGAAATTTGTTTAAAATTTTTAATATTTTTTATGTTATTTACAGTTATATAACATTTCTGTGGTATTAACCACATTTCAAAAATTATTTTTGTTTAAGAAAATTCTAAAAATTTCTTGTCTACCCAGTACCATCAGCAGCTGTTTCGACCTCCTGAAACGTATTTTCAGTTTCTTCATCAGAATCTGAACCTTCGTTAATTTTTGTCCACACCCATCACACCTTTTCCTGAAACGGTTTCTTCATATTGATTGACACTTTCATTTTCATCATTGGTGATCAACTCTTCATCACTATCTTCAGCGTCAGATGTTTCACTTTGAATATAATCCGCTTCATCTTCAGATGATAGTTCAGAATTTGTTGCATTTCATTCTATATCGGAGCACTCTTCACTTATGTTCGTTAGCTTTTCCAAGAACTCATTTCTGTTCGACATTTTTTTCATAAAGTTAGGCCGCAAAAGAAATAAAATAAACAACTTGTTAGAACAACACTTTATAAAGATTCGAATAACTAGTACTACTTTAGCTTATTGAGCAACTGACACTTATCAAGTATACGCCCAAATCGACAATTTATCATGCATCGGTATGTTACCGTAATCGAAAAAAAAATGTTATTTCAATACAAAGCCAGACAGGTCATATAAGAAATTTACTCAATTCAATAAATAAAAATCTTTTGATTATTTAAAATTTATGAAGCAGTCAAAATGACTGCTTCTGGGCAATATAGGTATAACACATATATATATACGGAAATAAGGAGGGCGGAAGTAACTACAATTATTCATAAACTCATTTATATGTTATAGAAAAAGTCACCAAATTCTAAGAAATTGGGTCATCAATTTCATAATTGTTTTTTTAATTGAAATTAAAAAACAGTCAAAATGACTGCCTTGGGCAATCTAGTGTTAAAAAGGCCGCAAACTTTTCAAGTAGTCCTCGTATTATGTATGTTTGAACCAACGTTGCCTGGTGAATTCCCTCGAAAATTCCTTATGACGTCACATTAGCCTTACAGCTAACTCTGCATTTACGTCAGTTGAGTCACGTCACATGAGGTACGTCTCCTCTGACATATTGTAGCAGCTTTATTCAGTGGCGTCGGTTCGTTAGAATCATATGCTTTTCAACCGAAAAATTTTAATAGCATTTTCACTTAACATATTAAACGCGGAGCCCATTTTATTTGACTCTTCATACACGCGGTCTGTAAATATAGAAAGCACGGCTGCGTGTAAATAAAAGGCAATGCGCTGAGAATTTAGCGGTTTAAAATGTTTTGGTAAAACTCATTAAAAAACTGTAAACGATTATTTTAATATTGTATCATTTACGAGGTATTATCTTTAAAATCGGTACTGCCGCGTAAACGAAAATTACGCGTTAATAAAATAAATATAAATTTGTAATCCTGATTGCATGTGAAAAGATACACGAAATGTAGTAGAAAAAGTCATGTACGTAAATCCTTATTATACTGAACGAACATGGCGTTGACATTTTTACGTTGAAAAACACTTAATTCAGATGAATCTATGCCATTGAACGAAACAGCGGGCAATGTAACATCATATATATCATATTCCCCTACTAACATCTCATATTTCCCTTCATTCTCGAGTTTAGTTTTATATATTTTCTTTGTTCGAAGTTCTGTAATTGTTCGACGGTTCGCTGTCGAAATCGCCAAGAAAACTATAGCGGCACAGTGTTTGGGAAACTTGTATGTTACAAAAAATTATAACTTTGTTATTTATGAAAAAAGCAATCCTTTTTAGTGAAAACATGGCGTTGACAGAAATTGTATAATTGGAAAAGTATTTTATCATATATATTATAAAAATTATGTTTTTCAAGTTTTATATATTTTCTTTGTTGGAAGTAATTATCATAACTTTTTTACTTAAAAAATAAATTTGTATGAAATGTATAGAAATTGTAAAATAGGATGCATTTTAGGTATTATTTAAAAAAAATTGTTTAAAAAGTGATTTAAAGAAATTATCTTAAAATTTTGTTTCAAACTCAATTTCATCAGAGTTTCTAGTAGTTTTTTAAAGTATGATATTACGTGAAGCGCCGGTAAATAAGCGAAAGAAACATGAAGGCAATCGAGTTTAACACATTGAATATTGATGTAAATACTTAAATAAACAAAATAGATACAAAATAGATACGAGAAAACCCGTGAGCGATCCATAACTGTTGGGACACGAAACACGAGAAAACTCGTGAACGGTCCTTAAAGTGTTAACTTTTATGAATTTTTGCAGACTTGTATTCACGGAATAATACGACTGTGTACGCAGGTTGATTTACTCTTTAGACTTTTAATTGTGGTATTACGTATGTCGTATACTTGTTTCCTTGAATAGCCGTCAATTTGACGAGGTACATATCTTACGAGAAAAATTACAGAAACGGTTCCTATTATTTTCTAGCAACTTTTGCCGACTTTTGTTAATAATAATCGAATGATAGGAATACGTATATCGAATTTCATTTTCTCCGCAGGTCTGCAATTTAAAAATGCTGCATATCGTATACCCATATGATCGGTGTCCTTATCGAATACCCGTGCTCGGTTCTTGAAGTGTTAAGAACCTCTCAAGAGTTTCTAGTATTTTTTTAAAGTACAATATTGCGCGAAGCACCGATAAATAAGCGAGAAAAACATGAAGGTAATCGAGGTTAATACATTGAATATTGATGTAAATACTTAAATAGACAAAATAGATACGATGTATCAAAGTAAGTGACATCTACAAACAGCGTGTAGAAAACACTACATAGAAAACTCATGAACGGTCCTTAAAGTGTTAAGAATCTCTCAAATATTTCTCGCGTCTTCAACGTTGTATGAGCGCGGGTCGCATATCAGGTCGCATAAAAAGAGTTGCGAGAATTTGGTGGAAAGGATATCAACAAAAAAATACTTACGCTTATCGCTGACGTAACCTTTGGTCACGTGACTTCTTTATCTTCCGGTGAGCGCAATCAGAATCCGCATGTGGCGTGCATACTGATCGCTCAGCATAAAAGCTCCTTTGTCTGCTGTCAAACAAAATGTCGGCGAACAAAGTGTGTCGTGAACGTTTCAGAACAAATTTATCGTGCTGTCATGCGTCTGTTATTTCTCAGGCTCTGGTTTTGACCTGACCATCCAGCGTACCCTTCGAGCCCGACCACTTCAAATCATCCCGCTATCTTATCCTTAAGGACATAAACGAAAACGCAGATATAATGCACGCAGCTGTGCAACACCGATCCTAGTACTGTTCCCGCCCAAAAACGTCCTTTTCCAAACTTTCCCACGTATTCCCCACTCACGACTGTTAAAAACCACCCAAATAAAACCTTCAACGTTGTATGATCGCGTAGGCAGATGAGAGAACGACTCCGAAGTTGCAAGAAAAACCTCTCCGCTTATGTTGTATATAATAAAACTTATACTATTTTTGCTGTCAAAAGCTTTCTAGTCTGTTCACCTCGCGTTGTTCCTTTGTATCTTCAAACAAAATGTCGGCGAACAAAATGTGTCGTGAACGTTTCAGAACAAATTTATCGTGCGACACAGTCTTCTGATGTTTCCTTTCTTTCTGTGCAGGACTTTGTTTTGCGAGAGGCCAACTTCGGACTTCACACGTACGAGTGACGAGGCGGGCACGGAAGTGGACGATGTCGTGATGTAACATGATCTACGACGCTGCCATTCGTTGATGAAGTTATGGGGTGGTCCTTTCTCGCTTGTATTTTATTGCTCTCCTTATGCGGTAAGCTCCCGACATTCGCGACGTTCGTTTCCGTCTAGAACCGTGTTTGACGACGACGGACAGAGAACGAAGAGACACAAAACACTCGGGCGTCATGTTTCCTCGAAAATTGACGAATTGACGAAAATTAGCTGCTGGGCAGTTTCCAGTTTGTCTTGCAGATCGGTGTCTCGTTTTAACGAAGAGTACCAGGCTCTTCTGAAATTTAGTCTTGCTTTTCTTTCTAGGACCGGGTTGGGTCACTTGTCTTGCCCGCAAATTCTGGATCTGTATGTACATTTCGTTAACAGTATCGTGTATACCTGCACATAGTTTGCGTTTGGTCTTCACATTTTCGCGTAGAGTTTCACCGAATCTGATTCAGTCGTTAACCAAGTACGTGTATGTACGTACGTTACGTGGGTACGTACGTGCATACGTTTAAGTGTACGCGTATGTACCGCGCGTTGTTAATGCGGGGGACTGAAATCGGTGCGCACGGACCACTCACATACACACATTGCCCGCACCCCTTCTAACACATTGACTACAGGCCAAAGTACTCTACCGCATCACCGGAGGTTACACAAATAGAATAAGGCTTAAGTGGGCACATACACCTAAAAATTGTGAAAAAAATGCATTCTTCGTTTTGTGTATATTCAAAAAGCATATGGTCTTGAGAATAGCTCCTGCAAGTTTCAAAATGATTCCTTGAAAATTGTCGGATGTATAGGATTTGAAGCGAGACCCTAGGTATGTGTAATTCGAGCTAAAGATGAACAGTGTGCCAGAGTAGTCACTACTTCTTTCGTTAGTAGCTGTCCGTTAATTCAAGTGTTTCTTTCGATTTGGTTATAAACGTGGCAACGTGAAAAAATTGTTGTACAAAATAATTTTGTGATGAGAATAGAGAGGAAAAAGGGTTCCAGAGAATCTCATCGGTCAGGCAGTTTTAGGAAAGATACGAAAAGAAAGAGATTGCGTCCTCTCAATAAACACGAAGCAGAAAAAGAGACAACGAGTATCAGCGCTTTATCGAGAAACTTAAAAACAGCGAACGAGGTACATATTCCTGAAGAACGAAGCATCGGATATCGCATTTTAAATGTTATCACTGTGTTCGCAGTCATTTCTGAGCATATGAAGTGTAAAGCATGTAACTCTAATGTAGAGTTTAAAACAGAAAGCACTCGAGGACTGGGTTTTGAAATTTTGATTATACGTCCTTCTTGCGATCCAATTTCAATTCCAACATGTCCATCCATATACGCTTCATATTTGGTATGCGTTTATTGGGTATTGGTCTAAATGGAGCAAGAAAATGTTGTGGGCTAATGGATCTGATTACTGACAATAATGGACGCAATGGAAATTTCTACGGGACTATATGTCTATCAATACGCGGCCGTTGAGGACGACCGCCGGGTCTACTTTGACAAAAGGTGTAAGCTCTGGGGAAGGTTCACGGTATGGCCCTGGAGTGGATGACTCCGTGTAAATATAAAACAAAATTTATCAACGTTTTAACCGAATGTCGAACTATAAACGCGTTTCTCTCGGAATGATGTTTTCAAAACGCGTACCAGACATATCTCGGAAACGGCTGCACCGATTTACTTCAAATTTGGAGGACTTCATCTAAACGAAAAAGGTAGTCTTCATCGTGGCGGATCTTTTTTAGAGTCTTTACTTTTTTCAGCGCAAAAAAAGATCAATTTATACCATAAAACATCGCTTTTTTAATTAAACAGCCGCCATTTCCACAAAAATGAATATTTCAAAAATCGGCCACGTCAAAGACTAGATAATTTCATGTAGTTTAAGAAAATTCTAGTCTGGTCTGTTTGAGATAAATCCTGTATGAGCTGCATCTGGTACCGCGGAGCACCTTTCTTATATATCGTCTTACGCCGAGGATAATATCTCCACCATTTAAAAAAATGTTATTTCAAATTTATTCTGATACATATTCTAATAATGTGATTTAAAGTCAAGAAAAGTAGGACGAATTACACACGTTACGTTTTCCAAAAAAAAATCGTAAAAAATGCCTATTTTGAACATCTCTAGGTGTATGTGCTCCCTTAAGTCTTAATGTATTGGCGTCCTTAACGAATTTAACATAGGCAATCTGCACTTATACCGGCATAAAAACATCTCACGATTCGTTGAGTACCGTTAGGTAACATGAAAATATTCACTGTACGACATTAAAATGGGTGAAAAATCTCAACAATTTTTCCGTTATTCACCCATACGCTACCGCATTGTGTAAAGGTGTGTACCGTTAATTTTTCAGTGGCCTGGCGTTCAATGTGTTAAAAGAAATTCAGAGTCAGAGTAGCTACCTGGCGGTAGCTCTGAGAGTACTGAAAATGAGAATGTGTCGACGCAAGCGAATTCCCGACAGTGCGTGCGGGTTCCCTCGCAACCCTCAGGACCTCACGTTAATTCCCCCTTCCGATGGTCACGTTGCATCGTTTGCACCCAAAATCCCGGCACCATGGTTTTAATTCCAACACCGCACAGTACGTTTCCGCATTCGGGCAATAAATAAATCAGCACGAACTTAATTGCGATGCACATTGAAACATTAAACGGCGATAGATCGGCCAAACTGGTCTGCAATTTGTTGGCCCGGGCACACGCCGGCGGAATTTAATTCACGCGTTATTCAGTTCGGAAGAGGAGCGGAAGATTAGCTGGCATCGCCAGCCATGTGAAACGTCGAATGAGACGACATTTCGACGCGTCTGCACAATTCGCAATGACCATGATACAGTAAACTCTCTCACATTGTCACTCCGGGCGGCATTGAATTATGACAGTTCGGGAAGGGAAAACAGTTTTTCCGAAATTCGAGTCCAGCCAACTGAGTTACAGTAAAGCCTGTTTTTGTGCGGTGGATAGGGACCGCATAAAAGAAATCGTACAAAAAAATATTCGAAAATTTTATAAATTCTATATATAATAAACAATTTTGTGCGATATAGTACCTACCAAAAATTTTTTTATGCGGTGCATAGGAACCGCATAAAAAAAGTCGGACTTAGAAAATACATCAATAATTTATGAAATAGATGAGAAAATGCTTTCAATTAAATTAAATAAATAAATTAGACCTAAAGAAATTGTAAAAATATTTAATTCTTCATTGTACATATACATGGAGAAGTTTTCACATTATACATTAAATAGTTTGCTGCTACTCGTCGTAATCCAAAACGCGCATCTTCTTGTGATGGATTGGTTGAAAATCGCTTTCGTCGCTTAAAGATAGGATTTCAATTTTGTGCGATATAGTACCTAAAATTTTTTTTATGCGGTGGATAGGGACCGCATAAAAAAAGTCGGACTTAGAAAATACTTCAATAATTTATGAAATAGATGAGAGAATCCTTTCAATTAAATTAAATAATTAAATTAGACCTAAAGAAATTGTAAAAATATTTAATTCTTCATTGTACATATACATGGAGAAGTTTTCACATTACACATTAAATAGTTTGCTGCTACTCGTCGTAATCCAAAACGCGCATCTTCTTGTGATGGACTGGTTGAAAATCGCTTTCGTCGCTTGAAGATAGGATTTCAATTGATTTGTTTTTTGGTACCATAAACTCAGTGATCAGTTTTTGTGACGACGGTCGACTGGTCAGTTGCTTGTAAACGCCACGATAGTGAGACATGCATGATCTCAGTTCTTTTTGGAATTTTAAGCGTCTTTCCGCATTGGTATCTATTTTAAGAAAATGCGTTTACAATTTTTTCGAGATTTGGATCCCTGCATATATTTTATCTGCTGTAATAGATTCCGGTTCTTCTTGTCCATTTTCATAATCTATCAAACTATTGATAATGTCACTATCATCGACAGTTTGGTCCTCCATCATCTCGTCCGGGTCATTATCGCCAAAAGAATCAAAGCCTTCTCCGCCGATGTTATGTGCGAGCGCACTAATTTCAGATAATAACGTTGACGCGTTTTCGGTAACGTTTCGATTAATTACACATTCATATATTTCGTCCACAACATGTATATGTACATTGATAGGAAACATTAAACTGGTGCTAACGCCGCTTAGATTCATATACCGCATAAAAAAAATCGCACAAAAAAGGACCGCACAAAAATAAAATCGCACAAAACCAATCGCACAAAAAAAGACCGCACAAAAACAGGTTTTACTGTAAGTAAAATGAGCATATCAATGCCATAATAGAGACTTCTGTTAATGTTTACTTCAACCTTTTTAAAGTATTTGAAATAATACGCCTTTTTGTGGTTGAAACGTTGAAGTTTATTCGTTACCCCGAAATGTGTTGGGACTCTCTGCAGGACTCACACCGATTCTCACTGCAGGAGTACTTAATATTTATGATTGATTATTATTTGTTGGTTGTGTCGTATCCGTGTATGCTGTACAGAATAAGAATGTAAAACATACATACAACACAAGCAACAAACATTCTCCATTCATAAATATTATAAAATCCTGCAGAAGGAATCTGTGCGGTTCCAAAAAATGCCGAGGTGACTAATAAAATTCTTCGTTTGAATCGTAAAGGGATGTATTATTTAAAATAATACCAGTATTTGTAAGATTTTGTTTGCATTGTTTTTATCGGAATGAGGTCAAATATAATATAATTCGGTTAACATTTACTTCTGGATTCTTAGTGAGTAACTTATTAAATTCCAGTATTGCTTTGAATGACTTGCAAAAATGTATTGTTACAAACGCACATGAAATCCTTGTATATATGCGAAAGCAGGAGCTACAGTTGACGGACTACATGCAAACAACAGTTGCGTTTCAAGTTGGAATTGATAAATCTCCTTGTACATGTATATTCGCTGATGCGTCTAATTTCACGTTTATTATAAATTACTTAGACAATTAAAAGACATTGAAACACTGATATACCATTTCCAGACTTTTCAAAAGTGGGCACCAGTGGCTCCGAAACATGTCGAGAATTTTAGTAATAAAGTTCTATAGTCAAGTATTTTCAACCAAAACAGGGGTTTTAATTCCTTAAATAATATAATACAGAATATTGGAATGCTATATACATTTCTAATTCATACTATTTTCAAAACACTGTACTCGTATTATATTCAATGTGACTCGCAACTAATTTTCCCAGAGCAACCAAAGTGATAATGAAATAAAATTTGTCATACAATAATTGTTAAATAATATAATACAGAATATTGCAATGCTATATACATTTCTAATTCATACTATTTTCAAAACACTGTACTCGTATTATATTCAATGTGACCAGCAACTAATTTTTCCAGAGCAACCAAAGTGATAATGAAATAAAATTTGTCATACAATAATTGTTAAATAATATAATACAGAATATTGCAATACTATATACATTTCTAATTCATACTATTTTCAAAACACTGTACTCGTATTATATTCGATGTGACTAGCAACTAATTTTTCCAGAGCAACCAAAGTGACAATGAAGTAAAATTTGTCATACAATAATTGTTAAACAAGTAAATGTGCTCCTAATTGCATCGCATTCGGTTTAATTTGAATCGAAAAAATCTCACCGTTATGTTGCGACAATTTTCAGCTAAAGAAACACCATTAAAGAAGTGACGTTACCGTACTACGACCTTCCAAGCCGTGAACTTTCAATAAAGCGACCACGACGCACGTTTGACTGCCAGCGATTAAGATAACATAGCACACATAACTTGTACATGATCCTAGGAACGCCGACCGTGACAATGTCGAGGAACGACCAGGAGCGAACATGTGAGAAACTTTACTGTGTATCATGCAGCGGATGAATATGGAGGACGAATTAACGAACATTCGGTGACTCCGTCCGGAGGAGTGTAAGATATTAATTAATTTGCCTGCTGCGGGCTAGAGTCTGGGGCATGAGTTACGACTGGTGGCGCTGGATTCCAATCGTATCGATAAAACGGCGAGAATATCACCCTCCGGCAGATTATCCCGTTTATGCGCCAATTTCGGGGCGCTTATCTTGCAAATTCACGGTCAATACGTACCTCGTATCTTCGCACGGAAGTCTGCGGGCGTTTCTAGCGTTTGATGACACTAATTTGCCGGCACGTGCTTCGGCAAAGTTTGCGGTATTATTGTGGCTCGCCGTTGGATACGCCTTAGACGTGCAAGGATAACAAAAAGGTACGTGGGCAGTCCGATAAATACTTAGCCTACAAAAGAAAAACGAAAATTTTGGAAAATTGAAGATTTATTTTTCAACATAGAAATATTGGGCATGAGAAAGCTTTCTGCTCGATGGGTGCCGCGTTTGCTCAATCCGGATGACAAACGCATCCGTGAGACCACTTCAGAGCAGTGTTTGACACTGTTTAACACCTTGACATACAATGACGTCTCGGAGACGTCATTTATTTCATGTGCCATTGTAGACTTTGACGTCTACATGGATGTGTGTCATTAGAACTGTCTTCGGTGAACACCGGGAAGTATATTATTACATTATCCGTGTCAGTCGTGTATCGATGCTGTTTTGTTTAGACTGTTAAAGATGCTTTCCCCCTCTCAACAGTGCCTTATTGAACGTTATATAGCAATGCAAATTTGAAAATAAAACGCTCGGTTTCTCAGCTTGTACATGAGTGTTCACCATTAAACCAAATTAAATGGTATCCTACGGACGCGTCGACGCGCATTTTATTTGTATGTCAAGGGGTTAAGCGCAATCCGAAAGAGTCTCTACGTCGTTTTGTGACTGTCGACGAAACGTGGATCCACTGGTACACACCAGAGACCAAGGAACAGTCGAAACAGTGGACTGCGCCCGGCGAATGTGCTCCGAAGAAGGCGAAGACTGTCCTATCGGCCGGAAAGGTGATGGCCACCGTTTTCTGGGATTCACAAGGTGTGATCTACATAGACTACCTGGAGAAGGGCAAAACAGCCACAGGGCTGTATTATGCCGAATTATTGAGCCGATTCGACGCCGAATTAAGGAAAAAACGGGCCCATTTGGCGAAGAAAAAAGTGCTCTTTCACCACGATAACGCACCGGCCCACACCTCTGCCCAAGGTACAGCCAAATTCGTTGAATTAGGCTACGAACAGCTGCCCCATCCACCGTATTCACCAGATTTGGCCCCGTTTGACTTCGTTTTGTTCCCAAACTTGAAAAAGTCACTCGCTGGGCAGAAATTTGAGGCGAATGAGGAGGTTATCGCCGCCACGGAGGCCTACTTTGCAGATCTCTAGAAAACGTATTTTTCAGACGGGTTGGAGAAGTTGGAGCATCGCTGGATCAAGTGTATCGAGTTAAAAGGAGACTACGTTGAAAAATAAATCGTAAATTTTCCAAAATTTTCGTTTTTCTTTTGTAGGCTAAGTACTTATCGGACTGCCCACGTACCTCCCCAGAGATTGTGACGTGCGTCACGACACGTGGTGCAGCGTCGTCACCGACCTAACACACCTGCTCCGCTCCTTTTGACACTAGGCCCCGCACGGAAGCAAGTCTCATCGTCCCAATTTGCTATATAAACACGCGCAACGAAATTCCCGTTAGCACGTTTGTATTGAAATCACTATCGACCCCAGGGAGTTCGGAGCATTATACTCGCATGACATACGCAGGACACGCGTGTACGCTGTTTGGCTGAATGTCACTATGAGACGTGTGCGTCATGAGTCCATTAACCGTGTTCGCTCGAAGGACCGTATGCGAACTTAACCAAGTTTATCTAAAATGTAGTTGCTTCTAGTTTGCAGATTCGTGGGCGCATAAAATGGTTGTCGGTTCTTGGTACTCGTTTGTTATTAAAACTTTTAGGGGAGGGAAAATAGGGCCAATGGTTTGAGATTGTAAAATATTACGGACCCGGTGTTCTGAACAGTGAACCAGGATGAAATAGAACTTTGCACGAATATACACTTTTCCACAGATACCGAAATCATATCGAAAGACTTTCTATCAACGGTTTGATATTGTGAAATATTACGAACCCGGTGTTCTGAGCAGTGAACCACTATGAAGTAGATCTTTGCACAAACATACAATTTTCCACAGATACCGCAATTTTATCAAGAGACTCACTATCAAAGGTTTGACATTGAGGAATATTACGAACCCGGTGTTCTGAAAAGTGAACCACTATGAAATAGATTTTTGCACGAACATACAATTTTCCACAGATACCGCAATCTTATCGAAAGAGTCATTATCAACGGTTTGACATTGTGAAATATTACGAACTCGGTGTTCTGAACAGTGAACCACTATGAAATAGATCTTTGCACGAACATACAATTTTCCATAGATACCGCAATATTATCGAAAGACTCACTATCAACGGTTTGACATTGTGAAATATTACGAACTCGGTATTCTGAACAGTGAACCACTATGAAATAGATTTTTGCACGAACATACAATTTTCCACAGATACCGCAATTTTATCGAATGACTCACTATTAACGGTTTGACATTGTGAAATATTACAAACCCGGTGTATTGAACGGTGAACCACTATGAAATAGATCTTTGCACTAACATACAATTTTCCACAGATACCGCAATTTTATCGAAAGACTCACTATCAACGGTTTGACATTGTGAAATATTACAAACCCGGTGTATTGAACGGTGAACCACTATGAAATAGATTTTTGCACGAATATACACTTTTCCACAGATACCGAAATCATATCGAAAGACTTTCTATCAACGGTTTGATATTGTGAAATATTACAAACCCGGTGTATTGAACGGTGAACCACTATGAAGTAGATCTTTGCACGAACATACAATTTTCCATAGATACCGCAATCTTATCGAAAGACTCACTATTAACGGTTTGACATTGTGAAATATTACAAACCCGGTGTATTGAACGGTGAACCACTATGAAATAGATTTTTGCACAAACATACAATTTTCCACAGATACCGCAATTTTATCGAATGACTCACTATTAACGGTTTGACATTGTGAAATATTACAAACCCGGTGTATTGAACGGTGAACCACTATGAAATAGATCTTTGCACAAACATACAATTTTCCACAGATACCGCAATTTTATCGAAAGACTCACTATCAACGGTTTGACATTCTGAAATATTACGAACCCGGCGTTCTGAACAGTGAACCACTATGAAATAGAACTTTGCACGAATATACACTTTTCCACAGATACCGAAATCATATCGAAAGACTTTCTATCAACGGTTTGATATTGTGAAATATTACGAACCCGGTGTTCTGAAAAGTGAACCACTATGAAGTAGATCTTTGCACGAACATACAATTTTCCATAGATACCGCAATCTTATCGAAAGACTCACTATTAACGGTTTGACATTGTGAAATATTACAAACCCGGTGTATTGAACGGTGAACCACTATGAAATAGATTTTTGCACAAACATACAATTTTCCACAGATACCGCAATCTTATCGAAAGAGTCACTATTAACGGTTTGACATTGTGAAATATTACAAACCCGGTGTTCTGAACAGTGAACCACTATGAAGTAGATCTTTGTACGAACATACAATTTTCCATAGATACCGCAATTTTATCGAATGACGCACTATTAACGGTTTGACATTGTGAAATATTACAAACCCGGTGTATTGAACAGTGAACCACTATGATATAGATTTTTGCACAAACATACAATTTTCCATAGATACCGCAATCTTATCGAAAGACTCACTGTCAACGGTTTGACATTCTGAAATATTACGAACCCGGTGTTCTGAACAGTGAACCAGTATGAAATAAATCTTTGCGTGAATATACAATTTTCCACAGATACCGCAATTTTATCGGTATCTGCGGAAAATTGTATATTCGTGCAAATTCGTGAAAATTGTATATTCGTGTAAATTCGTGAAAATTGTGTATTCCTGTATTCAATTTCGTTCTAGTATCACAATAACAAACTTGTCCGCTTCTGTAAATGTTGATCCCAAACCAAACTCTCTCATTCTTCCTCGTACATACTAAACGTCTTACATTTCAACCGCAATCCGCGCCTAGAATCTCGCAACAGAAGCAACCCCATTCCGTTTTGATCGACCCGCCTATTCCTCTCAGCCCAATTCCTCCTAAGAGCAGTTTCCGCGCTAATCAGCCTCAGGCGTACACGGTGCCTGTGCCTTGTCCCCACTGTTCTCGATCTGCCCGTTGTAAGGCTGTTGCGTAACGCCACGTGGGTCACGTGCAATTTTCACGCTGCTTCCACTGGGACCCGGACTGGACAAAAGCGGCTGGATTGCCGTTGCCGCAGGGCGGCAGCGGGGCGAGTGCTCACGGACAGCCTCAAGCTGGCGTCCCAAGTACTCCTGGCCCCGGGGGTGGCAACATTGTGGGGCTCCTCGGAGCACCTGCCGTAGGTCAAGGTGCACCGGGCAGTGGCACGTCGTCCGGAACGGGATCTGCCAGCGCTGGAGGTGGCGCTGCCGTCGGGATCGGAGTCATTGGGGGTGGAAGCACTGGCGGAGGCGCAGGAGGTGGGGCCGCAGGGGGTGGAAGTGGATGGTCCACGGGTCCGGCGCGCAGGGGAAGAGGCTGGAGGGACTGGAGAAGAGGAGACCCGACGCTGATCAAGGGTCTGTGGAAGTCGAAGGGCCCACTAGGTAAATTACTGCTTGCTGTGCGCTGTAGGTAGCTCTTTCGGTACGGAGGGGGTCGCGGTTATATATTGGTGGGACGAGGAAGTTTTCCACGAGAGTGGTTGCATTGTACGGCATGTGCGGCATTCATAGAAATTTCGAGCGTGATTGACACTAAACTTTTCGTTTGGGCCGCGACAGTCGGTGACTGATGCGGTATTTAACGGGTTTGAAAAACATTTGCTCTTCTTGCGAAATGCTAAATAATATTCGTTTTCTTCATCGGAATCCCTTTTTGGATCAATAATTTTCTTTATCCATTGTCCTACTTTCAAACTTTTACACTCATCCTGAAGGGAACTAAATTCAAATTGTAAGTTATACATTCAAAAAATTAACAATATAAGCAAACATACCAATTTGTTTTTTGTAGCCTGTCTATATATTATAAAACGTACATTATTAAGGCGCGCTGTTGACTGTTACTAATTATGTAATGGAAAGATTAGAACAGCCGGGAATTTAAAATATAGAATAGTAAAGTAATGCGTACTATAGAGAGTAATCATATCCACATAATTTTCTAAGGATGTCGCCAATTGGTGACGGTAGGAGCCAGAGAATGTTTAGTGCATGCCGCCAATGCGCGGCGGTAGGATCCAGAGAACGTTTAGTGGATGCCGCCAATAGGCGACAGTTGTACCGAAAGGGCTATAGACCGTATGACTTGATGAAGCAGTAGTGTGGTGTATAGATTCAAGTTGTGAGTCGCGAGCAGTGTTGTTGGTGGATGAGAAGGTAGTGGAGGTGGTTCTTGAGTTTGGTACCTATTTAAGAAATCATTCTACTTTAGACGCTTGAAAATTGGACTGTTAAGCAAGTAAGAAGCATATATCAATTGAATCAGTTAACATAACCAATAAATTAAACTTGAATGTCAATAGCGAAGATATTAATGAGTCAATGGAATCCCACTCGGAACCATCGGCGGATGAAGTTTATTAACTTAGAAGAAATTAATCAAATGCAAAATCGAATAGAAGAAAAAGAACGGAACATTGCTCAAACTTTGACAATTAGGAATATAAACGAAATTTTCTGGCATCTTGACAAATTTTTTGCCATCGTGAGAGAAATTAACTATTTCACAAATTATATTTCACACAATTATAATCACAAATTATATTTTAGATTTTCTTTCGCACTAAATGAAGATTTAATATTCAGAGGTACGATAGACGATAGGGAAGATACCATACAAATTTGTCTATTTCTAACTATTTGATTTTAGAATCATTCCATTGGATAAAATGCGAAACACAAAATAATCATGTCACGTAACGCAAGTAACGTAACAAATAACAAGAAACGTAATGTAGTATAATAACGGGTGTTTGAGGGAATTTGCCTGGCAACATTGCTCGCGGCGGAGAAGAAGTTAGACAGCTCAAATGTAGTGTTGCTGCAAAATAAGCTCGAAAATACTAAGTCTGTCTCCTTCTTTCTAGTAAAAAAAATCTTTACCAAATAATCATTGTTGCAGCCGTCCTCTCTAAGAACAAAGTCAACCTAAGCGTGTATAATCCGTAATACGCAATTGTCCGGTCTTGAGTATTGGAAATAAAACCGCATCTATCGCAACACTGCTCGCGGCGGAGAAGAAGTTAGACAGCTCAAATGTAGTGTTGCTGCAAAATAATCTCGAAAATACTAAGTCTGTCTCCTTCTTCCTAGTAAAAAAAATCTTTACCAAATAATCATTGTTGCAGCCGTCCTCTCTAAGAACAAAGTCAGCCTAAGCGCGTATAATCCGTAATACGCAATTGTCCGGTTTTGAGTACCTTGCTTATTTCGAAATAAAACCGCATCTATCGCAACACTGCTCGCGGCGGAGAAGAAGTTAGACAGCTCAAATGTAGTGTTGCTGCAAAATAAGCTCGAAAATACTAAGTCTGTCTCTTTCTTCCTAGTAAAAAAAATCTTTACCAAATAATCATTGTTGCAGCCGTCCTCTCTAAGAACAAAGTCAGCCTAAGCGCGTATAATCCGTAATACGCAATTGTCCGGTTTTGAGTACCTTGCTTATTTCGAAATAAACCCGCATCTATCGCAACACTGCTCGCGGCGGAAAAGAAGTTAGACAGCTCAAATGTAGTGTTGCTGCAAAATAAGCTCGAAAATACTAAGTCTGTCTCCTTCTTCCTAGTAAAAAAAAATCTTTACCAAATAAACATTGTTGCAACCGTCCTCTCTAAGAACAAAGTCAACCCAAGCGTGTATAATCCGTAATACGCAATTGTCCGGTCTTGAGTACCTTGCTTATTTCGAAATAAAACCGCATCTATCGCAACACTGCTCGCGGCGGAGAAGAAGTTAGACAGCTCAAATGTAGTGTTGCTGCAAAATAAGCTCGAAAATACTAAGTCTGTCTCCTTCTTCCTAGTAAAAAAAATCTTTACCAAATAATCATTGTTGCAGCCGTCCTCTCTAAGAACAAAGTCAACCTAAGCGTGTATAATCCGTAATACGCAATTGTCCGGTCTCGAGTACCTTGCTTATTTCGAAATAAAACCGCATCTATCGCAACACTGCTCGCGGCGGAGAAGAAGTTAGACAGCTCAAATGTAGTGTTGCTGCAAAATAAGCTCGAAAATACTAAGTCTGTCTCCTTCTTCACGGTAAAAAAATCTTTACCAAATAATCATTGTTGCAGCCGTCCTCTCTAAGAACAAAGTCAACCTAAGCGCGTATAATCCGTAATACGCAATTGTCCGGTCTTGAGTACCTTGCTTATTTCGAAATAAAACCGCATCTATCGCAACACTGCTCGCGGCGGAAAAGAAGTTAGTCAGCTCAAATGTAGTGTTGCTGCAAAAGAAGCTCGAAAATACTAAGTCTGTCTCCTTCTTCCTAGTAAAAAAAATCTTTACCAAATAATCATTGTTGCAGCCGTCCTCTCTAAGAACAAAGTCAACCTAAGCGTGTATAATCCGTAATACGCAATTGTCCGGTCTTGAGTACCTTGCTTATTTCGAAATAAAACCGCATCTATCGCAACACTGCTCGCGGCGGAGAAGAAGTTAGACAGCTCAAATGTAGTGCTGCTGCAAAATAAGCTCGAGAATACTAAGTCTGTCTCCTTCTTCCTAGTGAAAAAAATCTTTACCAAATAATCATTGTTGCAGCCGTCCTCTCTAAGAACAAAGTCAACCTAAGCGTGTATAATCCGTAATATGTCCGGTCTTGAGTACCTTGCTTATTTCGAAATAAAACCGCATCTATCGCAACACTGCTCGCGGCGGAGAAGAAGTTAGACAGCTCAAATGTAGTGTCGCTGCAAAATAAACTCGAAAATACTAAGTCTGTCTCCTTCTTCCTAGTAAAAAAAATCTTTACCAAATAATCGTTGTTGCAGCCGTCCTCTCTAAGAACAAAGTCAACCTAAGCGTGTATGATCCGTAATACGCAATTGTCCGGTCTTGAATACCTTGCTTATTTCGAAATAAAACCGCATCTATCGCAACACTGCTCGCGGCGGAGAAGTTAGACAGCTCAAATGTAGTGTTGCTGCAAAATAAGCTCGAAAATACTAAGTCTGTCTCCTTCTTCCTAGTAAAAAAAATCTTTACCAAATAATCATTGTTGCAGCCGTCCTCTCTAAGAGCAAAGTCAACCTAAGCGTGTATAATCCGTAATACGCAATTGTCCGGTCTTGAGTACCTTGCTTATTTCGAAATAAAACCGCATCTATCGCAACACTGCTCGCGGCGGAGAAGAAGTTAGACAGCTCAAATGTAGTGTTGCTGCAAAATAAGCTCGAAAATACTAAGTCTGTCTCCTTCTTCGTAGTAAAAAAAATCTTTACCAAATAATCATTGTTGCAGCCGTCCTCTCTAAGAACAAAGTCAACCTAAGCGCGTATAATCCGTAATACGCAATTGTCCGGTCTTGAGTACCTTGCTTATTTCGAAATCAAACCGCATCTATCGCAACACTGCTCGCGGCGGAGAAGAATTTAGACAGCTCAAATGTAGTGTTGCTGCAAAATAAGCTCGAAAATACTAAGTCTGTCTCCTTCTTCGTAGTAAAAAAAATCTTTACCAAATAATCATTGTTGCAGCCGTCCTCTCTAAGAACAAAGTCAACCTAAGCGTGTGTAATCCGTAATACGCAATTGTCCGGTCTCGAGTACTTATTTCGAAATAAAACCGCATCTATCGCAACACTGCTCGCGGCGGAGAAGAAGTTAGACAGCTCAAATGTAGTGTTGCTGCAAAATAAGCTCGAAAATACTAAGTCTGTCTCCTTCTTCACGGTAAAAAAATCTTTACCAAATAATCATTGTTGCAGCCGTCCTCTCTAAGAACAAAGTCAACCTGTATAATCCGTAATACGCAATTGTCCGGTCTTGAGTACCTTGCTTATTTCGAAATAAAACCGCATCTATCGCAACACTGCTCGCGGCGGAGAAGAAGTTAGACAGCTCAAATGTAGTGTTGCTGCAAAATAAGCTCGAAAATACTAAGTCTGTCTCCTTCTTCCTAGTAAAAAAAATCTTTACCAAATAATCATTGTTGCAGCCGTCCTCTCTAAGAACAAAGTCAACCTAAGCGTGTATAATCCGTAATACGCAATTGTCCGGTCTTGAGTACCTTGCTTATTTCGAAGTAAAACCGCATCTATCGCAACACTGCTCGCGGCGGAGAAGAAGTTAGACAGCTCAAATGTAGTGCTGCTGCAAAATAAGCTCGAGAATACTAAGTCTGTCTCCTTCTTCCTAGTAAAAAAAATCTTTACCAAATAATCATTGTTGCAGCCGTCCTCTCTAAGAACAAAGTCAACCTAAGCGTGTATAATCCGTAATACGCAATTGTCCGGTCTTGAGTACCTTGCTTATTTCGAAATAAAACCGCATCTATCGCAACACTGCTCGCGGCGGAGAAGAAGTTAGACAGCTCAAATGTAGTGTTGCTGCAAAATAAGCTCGAAAATACTAAGTCTGTCTCCTTCTTCCTAGTAAAAAAAATCTTTACCAAATAATCATTGTTGCAGCCGTCCTCTCTAAGAACAAAGTCAACCTAAGCGTGTACAATGCCGAATTTGAGGAATAAAACCGCATCTAACTGCTCGCGGCGGAGAAGAAGTTAGACATCTCAAATGTAGTGTAGATCCAAAATAAGCTCGAAAATACTAAGTCTGTCTCCTTCTTCCTAGTAAAAAAAATCATTACCAAATAATCATTGTTGCAGCCGTCCTCTCTAAGAACAAAGTCAACCTAAGCGTGTATGATCCGTAATACGCAATTGTCCGGTCTTGAATACCTTGCTTATTTCGAAATAAAACCGCATCTATCGCTAGCCTTTCATACGGAAGAGTTAGACAGCTCAAATGTAGTGTTGCTGCAAAATAAGCTCGAAAATTTAAGTAAATGTTCTTCCTAGTAAAAAAAATCTTCAGTGTTATAAGAATAACATTTTTGTTAGAAATTACTTCTTTTTTGAAGGTGTATTACAAATATACGAGTTAAAAATAATTATTCATATGTTTTTAACGTATGATATTTTTTGAAACAATCTCCAATATAAAGGAATGGTTTTCTGTTGCACATTTCACAGAAGTATACTGTTGTTTTTCTTCCTCCAGGCAACTTACGATTAGAACATACTAAGCAATCGTTGTTTTCCTTCAGCATCAGGTTGCAAGATATGTAGTGTTCCATCTAATCTATCCTCATTGTCTGTTGCTGATGGCGTTCCATATCGCGGAGTCTCACCTTCACGGAAATTCCCAATTAAGGACATAACTAATTGAGACATTGGTTTACTGTTGTTGTACTTACAATCAGTTTTATACAGAATATAAGACTTAACTCACAAGTCAATCGTGCCCGCATTTCATAGAACGCGAATTTTGTAATGTAAACAGTACAAAGTACTGTTGTCACGTGGAACGTGACTTACGATCGTTAAGGGTTAACACTTTGCCGTCCGGTTACACCACATTGGTGTCATTCGCAAAATATCGCTTGACGGCCGGTGATACCACATTGGTATCATTTTGTTACAATTGAAAAGTAACAGATGAATCAAATATGTGCTGTCTTTAAGCCCTTTCCTTCGAAAAACCCATAAAAAACGACGAGAAGAGCCTTTCGATTTGTAACTCTCTAATTAACCATCCATTACAACGTTAGACAAGACTTACACTTAACATTCAACACGCGAACACTGTAACACGACTTATTTTTTCCGAAACCGATTGTTATCTGTTTTTAGAGAAAATATAGATTTTGTTATTTCTACAACAAAAATTCTCATGAAAACGGTCGTGAGAAAAATAATTGAAGTGGCACAACGCGTCGAGGCAATTAGAATCGACGACACAGAACGCGATTCTCATTTGAACGGTGCGCGTAACATTGCAAAGAGGCTTCATGGCGAATTTTTTTGCATTTGTGGTATAATCTTTTGCGCCGGTCATCGGTGACCGCCGTGGCAGTCAACGTGTTAAATGAAACAGGTGCCAGAGTGTTTCACAACCTTTCTCAGTCTTTCAGGTAACTTGAAAGTTCCGTCCGGTTGTATGACATTTTTGCCTTTCCGCTAAAAGAAGAGCATTAAACGCTTATAATGCGCTTCGTTTGCTTCCATATTGAAAGGCATATAAAACTGATAAAATGAACGTTTCGGAAGCAAACATTTTTCTCAAATATACCTGAAGTACCGTCTTCTAGAATTTGCACGCGTGTCATTTGTCTTCAATCATTCCGATATATATTTAGACCCTAAGTCCGTTTTTCAATAATCATGGTTACATGTACAAATTCATGTTATTTATCTCAATTTTAAGATAAATGGAGTTTGGCCACTTTCAAAATAAACGGCTCATATTTAGACCCGTCCTTACGTCACCTAGCAAAAATCGTCACAAACTTTCCGGACGACCCAATATTATCATACGACGTTAATAATGGCGTTCGTGAAAAATTCATTAAACTAATAAAAAAAAAACGCGTCTTTTCGCTCTCGCGCACAAAATCCGCGTGGCGGGAATTTGCCTTTCAAATCAAGAAACGCGAGGAGCGGTCCTCGCGGAATTTCCGCTGTCATCGGAGTTTCACATAGTTCCGTGCTATTAAAGTTTGTGCCGGATATGGGCAAACACTCGTGCGCGATTATTCCCCGATGCGCTCTTCGGAGTGTACCGCTGATTTTCCACGACTCAGGCGGATCCACGAGGATCATGGACGAGGATCAAGACGCTTCTACATCCGACCACTTGTGTTTGCACATTACGTTAACACGTTGACTGCCACGTTGGTCACCTGTGGCCGGAGGTCCTTTCCTCGAAGGCGACATTGTGGTCGTCAGTGCTCGGAATCTCTCGAATGTTTGGAATAATGAAAAGAAAAGGAATATCGTAAAAGCAACAAATCTTGAACGTCATAATTAAATAAATATTGTTATGTAGAAAAAATGCACTATTTATCAATTAAACATTTTCATTGAAACTTTACGTTATAAAAGCAAATTAATCATAAATGTGGCTAGAAAATCGTAACGCTACCAGAAAGGTGGTACTTTTTTATAACACACTTTCCAATACTGTTACGTAGTAAAAAGTGCACTAATTATCAATTAAACATTTTCATTAAAACTTTATACGATATAAAAGCTAATTAATCATAAATCTGGCTAGAAAATCGTAACGCCACCAGAGAGGTGTGAATTTTTATAACACACTTTCCGATACTGTTACGTAGTAAAAAGTGCACTATTTATCAATTAAACATTTTCATTAAAACTTTATACATTATAAAAGTGAATTAATCATAAATGTGACTAGAAAATCGTAACGCCACCTGAAAGGTGTGACTTTTTATAACACATTTTGCAATATTGTCACGTAGTAAAAAGTGCACTATTTATCAATTAAACATTTTCATTGAAACTTTATACGCTATAAAAGCTAATTAATCATAAATGTGGCTAGAAAATCGTAACCTCGCCAGAAAGGTGTGACTTTTTATAACACACTTTGCAATATTGTTATACAGTAAAAAGTGCACTATTTATCAATTAAACATTTTCATTGAAACTTTATACATTATAAAAGTGAATTAATCATAAATGTGGCTAGAAAATCGTAACGCCACCAGAGAGGTGTGAATTTTTATAACACACTTTCCAATACTGTTACGTAGTAAAAAGTGCACTAATTATCAATTAAACATTTTCATTGAAACTTTATACGTTATAAAAGTTAATTAAACACAAATGTGGCTAGAAAATAGTAACTCCACCAGAGAGGTGTGACTTTTCATAACACAGTTTGCAATATTGTTATGTAGGAAGAACTACATTATTTATCAATTAAACATTTTCATTGAAATTTTAAACATTATAAAAGTTAATTAATCATAAATGTGGCTAGAATATCGTAACGCCACCGGAGAGGTGTGACTTTTTATAACACATTTTGCAATATTTTCGCATCAGATACCCTAAACCTCTATTCTCTTGCATTTCACGGCGTAACATTTTCCATGCAGCTATATTTGATGCAGCTCGTGCTTCCATATTTTCATTATAACATTCTGTTAGATGCACTGCAAATTTTACCCAATTTATTAAAAAAATTATGCTTTTTAATAATTGTCATAAGTTTTTTACATAAAAAATAAATTTGTGTGAAATATGTAGAAATTGTAAAATAGGATACATTTTAGGTATTATTTAAAAAAATTGTTTAAAAAGTTATTTAAAAGTTAATTTTATCAGAGTTTCTAGTAGTTTTTTAAAGTATGATATTACGTGAAGCACCGGTAAATAAGCGAAAAAACATGAAGGCAATCGAGTTTAATACATTGAATATTGATGTAAATACTTAAATATACAAAATAGATGCAATGTATCAAAGTAAGTGACATCTAAAAAGAGCGTGTAGAAATCACGAGAAAACTCGTGATCGGTTCTTAAAGTGTTAAATGATCGAAAGTAACTAAGCGCATTGAGAGGCCACAGTGTTCATCTCAACGAGGTCGTTGAGTGTGTGATGATAAAATAATATATTCTTATCTAATTCTTATCGGTGAGTTATTATACCTAAAATAACTATACCTATAATATCATTAGTATTAGTATAATATCATATTTCCTATTATTTTATCAACACACCCTCACCGATAAGAATCCTTTCATGGCCTCCTGTGACCATCATGCAAATTCTCTGTGGCAGTCAACACGTTAATGCCTACGCTGGGCATTCTCCGCCCACAGCGCGTCGGCAATCCTATTCATCGCCGCATACAAGCTTCCGTTTCCTAAACAGAGTCCCTAGGAAACGCCGAGGTGTACATCGTGCTGGCGCTGCTGATCGGTTTCGTGACGGTGGTGGTCGGCTGCTGGCTCTCGGACAACTGCTGGTCCCCGGAGCCGGAAGGGGTCGTCACCCTCGCATAGCCCAGTGCCGACTTCCGTTCGTCCAGATGATAACAACTACAACGGCGACCCATCTACACGATTCTGCGGGACCTTGGTCGACCGGATCGTCGATGCACCGGTAACGCCTACTACGCGAATCGCCGAACGTTCCTCGATATTAACGACAATGACACCCTACTGTGCGTTTGAAACGGCTCACCGAACGATTGTGCTTCTCATGTGGATGACCATACCACGGGTGCCGCGTAGTTTACAATAGAGACCTCGGGACCCTATCGAACCTTGTGAGCAAGAGGACCCGACAGAGAACGGTACACAAACGGAGAGACGGAAAATCGCGAATTTGATATTGATTTTTAACAGGGCGTTTGACGTTTATACCTGACCACTTTACTTTCCGGATAAGTAGTACGTTAAGTGCGAGTTCCACGGACAACGCCGAAGATTCGTCTAGACACGAGGGCCGGAAGGGTGGCGGGACGAAGTGTTCGAAAGTTTGACTGACGCGTTTGACGTTAGTGTTTGCAATAGAGACCTCGGGACCCTATCGAACCTTGTGCGCAAGAGGACCCGACAGAGAACGGTACACAAACGGAGAGACGGAAAATCGCGAATTTGATATTGATTTTTAACAGGGCGTTTGACGTTTATACCTGACCACTTTACTTTCCGGATAAGTAGTACGTTAAGTGCGAGTTCCACGGACAACGCCGAAGATTCGTCTAGACACGAGGGCCGGAAGGGTGGCGGGACGAAGTGTTCGAAAGTTTGACTGACGCGTTTGACGTTAGTGTTTGCAATAGAGACCTCGGGACCCTATCGAACCTTGTGAGCAAGAGGACCCGACAGAGAACGGTACACAAACGGAGAGACGGAAAATCGCGAATTTGATATTGATTTTTAACAGGGCGTTTGACGTTTATACCTGACCACTTTACTTTCCGGATAAGTAGTACGTTAAGTGCGAGTTCCACGGACAACGCCGAAGATTCGTCTAGACACGAGGGCCGGAAGGGTGGCGGGACGAAGTGTTCGAAAGTTTGACTGACGCGTTTGACGTTAGTGTTTGCAATAGAGACCTCGGGACCCTATCGAACCTTGTGAGCAAGAGGACCCGACAGAGAACGGTACACAAACGGAGAGACGGAAAATCGCGAATTTGATATTGATTTTTAACAGGGCGTTTGACGTTTATACCTGACCACTTTACTTTCCGGATAAGTAGTACGTTAAGTGCGAGTTCCACGGACAACGCCGAAGATTCGTCTAGACACGAGGGCCGGAAGGGTGGCGGGACGAAGTGTTCGAAAGTTTCACTGACGCGTTTGACGTTAGTGTTTGCAATAGAGACCTCGGGACCCTATCGAACCTTGTGAGCAAGAGGACCCGACCGAGAACGGTACACAAACGGAGAGACGGAAAATCGCGAATTTGATATTGATTTTTAACAGGGCGTTTGACGTTTATACCTGACCACTTTACTTTCCGGATAAGTAGTACGTTAAGTGCGAGTTCCACGGACAACGCCGAAGATTCGTCTAGACACGAGGGCCGGAAGGGTGGCGGGACGAAGTGTTCGAAAGTTTGACTGACGCGTTTGACGTTAGTGTTTGCGAGATGATCATCGCGGCGTTTGCATATCAGGCTGGCCGCGGCCCGAATGCGGGATTCGGTGCGGGCGAAATGTGAAAGTAATCAGCAAGCTCATCATGAGCGAACTTCGTAGTTAGCGGAGAATCCCGAAATGGGTCAATAGAGCGATCCTGAGTGTGCTGATAGCTTGCACAGCAACGCTCGTTCGCCGCTTCATTGGAGCGGGCCGAAGTCCATATCGCGCTGAGAGCTACTCAGTCCTAATTCTCGATGGGCAAGTTGCGTCGGAAAATGGCTGCCGAATCGGCCCCTTATATCATAGAGAATAGAGATTCAATGGCACGTAGACAGTGGCCACAGATCACGTGCCGGTCGAGCCTATTGCGAATGTGCGTTCCAGGCGTTAATTGCGCGAATGGTAATTAATCGGCTTTGCACTGTGAACGGCTCTTCGATGCGCCACGATTTTCCGAGATCGTTGTCACTGATAATTTATACCTGTCGCGATGTAACGCAGTTGTCGGGATAAAAATGTCTGCCGGCACGATGCGAGTTTAACACGCTGAACGAATATGTTTCGGTGTGGGCCCAGCCATCCGATTGTCTTTCTCAACCAATGAATTACAGCAGTTTTCAATAGCAACAAAGGTGTTTAACCCTTTGCGGACGAGCGACGCATATGTGCGTTCAGCATAAGATATTCCTATAACCGATGGAGGCATACTTAATAGGTACACAACTTTGCTCCCGCCGTTTTTTCCCTTTCGTCCAATCGGCAAAAACACCTGATAAAGCCAAGACATAAATATGCGTTCGAGAAAAATAAGTAATAGAGCCGAGGCGGGCATATATGTATGTATTTTGCAAATGGCATGTGTTAAACGAGAGTTGGTAATTTTGATGGGTGTCAGCGGCTTCGAATCGCTCCGTCCGCAAAGGGTTAACCGATTGCCTGTTGAGTACTCTTGACCGATACGTATGGACGGCGTTGCACTCTGTTGATTGATTATACAAGGCGCAACTAAGTGTTGATTGTAATTCTTCGATTATGCCAAATTAAATAATGCAAGAAAGTTATTTGCTAAGAAGCGCACGTGTATTCATCCCATGCATTGATAATTACGACTGCAGTAAGCGGGACATCGACGAAACTTACATTCTCGTATATGCGTCCATAGCACTCAAAGAGTTAACAATAGCAACACCTATAACTATGTACAGGTGTTAATAAGTATTCCACATGCCGAAAATGCATAATGCCACGCAAGTTTTTCGTGATCTTCGAAAGAAGCTAAACATAGTTGTGGCCCCGTACGAAACATACTCAATTTGCTCAGCCATCAACGTGTTGAACTAGGTTGCTGTAGGTTAGCCACATAAAATGCGTGAAGCGGAAAAGTATAAGAGACAGTAAAAGGCGTAAGAAAGCTTGAACGTGTGGGTGACCGGCATTGAATGCTTGCGAGGCACGATCGATCCTTACAGAACGCCCGAACGTCGTTTTGTTTTTACGTGTAGTTGCAAAACCGACAGCGGTGGTTACGGTTACCCAATCGGCACGCACATTGTGTTGAGTGTTGTCTTGTGCCACAAAATACTCTTATGGCCGTTCGTCGAATTTCATGAAAATCGGTGATAAACGATGTAGATATTTAGAAAAGCCGGCATATGCGAAATTCCGTTCGGTCGCCAATGGCATAGCGAACGAGTTAATAATATACAGCGAATTCGATCTGGTCATCTGAAAAACAATACAACGATCACGCCTTTGCTGATTTAAAGTAAGTCCGAATT
Source organism: Cryptocheilus praepositus (assembly GCA_033815515.1). Taxonomy (NCBI): domain Eukaryota; kingdom Metazoa; phylum Arthropoda; class Insecta; order Hymenoptera; family Pompilidae; genus Cryptocheilus; species Cryptocheilus praepositus. The sequence continues at coordinate 2,210,348 of JAWWQZ010000143.1, forward strand.
AAATGTAAAATCGCTCGCTCGCTGTATAACGAAACATATTCGCGTCGGTTCGTGAGATATCACCGAGGCACGTATAACCGATTATTCGTCCTGTCACAATCGAGCCGACGCGATCTCTTAGTCCGCTTGCCTGGATATCGGGGACGAAGGATTAATGCCCGCGGCAGGTGGGCGCCATTGAGATAATCGGAACGAAATAATATTTAACTCGATCCAGCCGCCATCTGCTCCACGTGTAATTTGGTTATCTGGTCAGCGAACATAGTCCATAACGTCGATAGCAGAGAACGTTAGTGCGATTTTTACCAGTAAGTACGAATTACGTCGTCATCCTATTTTCACTCCCGCGTCGATTCGCTTTATAACGAACGGATCGCGCGGGGTGGATCTTGTACAGAATCCACAGATTACACACTCTATACATACACGGTCCCAGTGTACTCCGAGGATTTACGGATTCAGCGTGCGTAATTTATAGACTTCATAATCCGTAGACTCCGTAGTATGTGGACCTTACGTCGCGCGTGGAAAATAGTTCAAAGTGCATTCTGAGCTTAAGTCCCATCTTCACTGACGCACACGTTACGCTGCTTCTTTCACTTTCCGGGCAGCCGGTCGAATTCGCGGCAATATCAGGTTGTTGAATAAGTTTTGTCGTTCGATAAGAAAAACACAATGTTATGGTTCGAAATACACTTTATTACTCAGTATAATCTCCCTGAACATTAACCCTTTGCACTCCGAATTTTATTTCAATTTCGTTATCAGCAGCTCCCAACGCTTTTAAGTGTTTTATTTGAAATTTACTTTAACTAAAAATATAAAGCAATTTAAATAAATAAAGGAAGAAACAAATTCACTTAAATACCAATTTTATTTACAGTATTGTCGTATATTGAAATTTTCAAGGGTATGATATCTTTTGAAAGAACTTGCAAGATGTAACCCTGATTTTCTTTCACACGTTTCACAAAAATAGGTGGTTTCTCTTTTTCCTCCAGATGTTTTTCTATTTGAGTAAACTGCACAGTCTTTGTGTTTTCCTTCGGGATGTAGGAAGATTAAATGAGGCTTTCCATCTAAGCGATCGTGTTTATCATGTGTTCCAGGCCTCCCCAATTTCATATTTGGATGACGACAATCACGAATTAGCATTGACGAAATCTTTTCGCGAAATTTTTTGTGGGCTATAGGTTCTGTTCCTTGGTTTTTTGTTTTTTCTTTGTATAAAATATACGCATTTACCATGGAGATTTCTAATCCCCAAAAGAAATATTCCCTCCACCACTTGAGTGCTCGACGTAAAAAACAGTAAGATGTCGCGTATTGGTTCGCCATATCGACACCATCTATATTTTTATTATAATCTGTGATCACATCCAGTTCTTTTATTTCTCTTCGATTACCTGAATGTCTAACCCTTCTAGTGACATTGCGAGAGCGTCGATAACGTGTGCACGATATCTATTTATTTAGACATGAAAAAATGTCGAGTGGGGCTCACCAAGGTACTCCTGCCATAAAAACTGATGTCGAGTCACACTCGACATAGGAGTGCAAAGGGTTAATGCACTTGCTCCAACGATCCTCCAATCTGTGGATCCCATCCCTGAAGTTCGATTCCGGAAGGTCTGCAAAATACGCTTCAACAGCCGTTATGACCTCTTCATTTGACGAAAAACGCTTGCCACGCATACATTTTTTGAGTTCTGGAAACAAATGGAAGTCGCTGGGGGCCAAATCTGGTGAATACGGCGGATGCTCCAACAATTCGAACTTTAATTCATGGATTTTAGCCATTGTCAAAATGCTCTTGTGACACGGTGCGTTGTCCTGATGAAAAAGGATTTTTTTCTTCTGCAAACCGGGTCTTTTTTCACGAATTTTTTCCTTCAACTGGTCCAAAAGGTTGCAATAATATTCAGAATTAATTGTTTTACCAGTTTGCGAGTAATCCACAAATAAAATTTCTTTCGCATCTCAAAAAACTGATGCCAGGACCTTCTTGGCCGATTTCTGGACACGAACTCGTTTCGAAGCCGAACAACCAGGTTCACACCACTCTTTAGCCTCTTGTTTTGATTTAGGATCATGGTGATAGACCCAAGTCTCATCCATAGTGATGAATCGACGCACAAAATCCACCTTATCCTTTTTAAAACGCTCCAAATGTTGTTGAGAAAGTCGCATTCGAATGTGTTTTTGTTCAATTGTTAGCGAATGCGGCACCCATTGTGCACACAGCTTTTTAAAACTTAAAATTTCATTTAAAATATGACTCACACTGCCTAATGAGATGTGTAGAGCCTCTACTAAATCCCTCTCAGTCAATCGACGATCTCCCAACACCATATCCTGTACTTTGGCTACGATTTCTGGTGTTGATGCGGTTTTTGGACGTCGTTCACGTGGATCGTCTTCAAGGCTTGTACGACCACGTTTAAATTTAACAACCCATCTTTCTACTGTTCTAATTTAAGGTGAACGTTCATTATACACTCTTAACATTCGTTCGTGAATTTCTTTTGATGCTACACCTTCCAAAAATAAGAATTTTATCACTGCACGATATTCAATTTTTTCCATTGTCGAAAATACTGTGACACGGCGACACTAAATGGCTTGTAAACAAAGAATGAATTGACTGATTGAAATGAACCTTCACATACGTTGATAAGAAGAGTGAACCAACAAAACAAAAACAAATTTGGACTAGTAGCAACGCGCTCAACAAAACAAAACAAAACTTATTGAACAACCTGGTATGACCCGGAGGACTTCCGTATCGGTGTCTATCCGCGAAAACATCCGTGCGAATGCCACAGCGCAGTGCCGAACGACGTAAATCATCGCGACAGGCACTTTGTCGTTTCGTCAGAATGCTTCTCATACGTGTGTACACTTGCCGGAGACGTGCAGACAATGCACGATACACCGGGAGCCTCGGGTTCTGTGTATCTCATCTCCACTACCTCCAGGTTTGTAACCTTTCCTTCCCGCCCGGCTCCCGTCTGAGCCTGGGAGAACGACTTTCCCGAGGTTGCTCTTAAGAAAAATATCGCCTCGTCTCCCCTTTGTCACCCTGGAGAAACCCTGGTTGGACGTGCGCGTGGAAGCCGAATGCGTGGTCGTATGATCGTCGATTCGCGCCCTCTTAACCCTCCGTGACCCAAATCTTTTTCATCCCAATGCGCGAGTCTTTGCTCCGACCTGGCGTCAGGGTGAGTGAGAAGGCAAACAGTATGCCTTATAGTTTAAAGAGCACCGTCGTCGACGTCACACGTCAAGATTTAAGCGCAAATATACAGCATAAAATCTCTCACGTTATTCCTCTGGAATCGAATCGGGACAGTTTGGATAGAGGGACTATTTATTCAGATTCGCATAAGTCGATGAGGGCACCGAGCGAAGATGATGAAGTCAGAATCGAAGCATCTGAGATACGACCAACGTTATGATGAAGACGATATGTAAACTATTTTAAATTTTTCTGTATGAAAAAGTTTATGAATGACATATTGGTGCTATTTGTGTGATCAAAATGAGACCAAACACATTATTATTCGGCTCATGTTTACTTCGAATTATTTACTGTGTAACTTATTTCATAACAGATATTAGGTAAATATGCTAGAAATTACGTAGTACATATGTTAGGACAATTTCCGGGTTAAAGAAATTCAATTGAAAATACGTGTTACTGTATTATAGTCTGTGAAGCCGTGAACTCTCGTCAAAGGAACTACGTCGCATATTGTATTATATATATATATATATATATATATATATATATATATCACATGCTTGGTTGATTCTGTTTAATATTACATTGGTGTAGGAGTAATCTTTACATAAACGTAAAGATACCGGGTAGACACGGTGAAGGAAGGTTCAATGTCAGAGATTTTACTCTGTATGTGCAGCTTGTCTGCGCAAGCTTGTATCCTAGGCGTTTTGCGCTCAATAGCAAACAGGTTTTCCGCGGAAGTATCGATACCACCCACCACTCACGTACTCTGATATTTTTGTTCTTCATTTGATCGCGAGAGCAATGCGAGCATACATACCGGGTGAACAAATCGAAACATTTCAGACTTATCTTAGCGGTAAGCATGAATCATTTATCGTATTTCCTCTTCCGACGTATTACCACAGAATGTTGAAGATACGATAAATTGTCAACGAGCTCTCGCACATGCGGTCGTCATACACTGTCGTATGCACGTAGTTTTCAAAATGGAAGGCAGCATCGGGTGATAGATGAATTCCGCTTCCTTCTCTACCTTCTGTAATCATTGTCTTGTGTTTGCGTGATTATTTCTCTCCGTCTTTTTTCGATCGATCCTCTTCTTATTTTTTTCGTATGGGACATCGTTTTCCACAAATATTGTGCGGATGCGTTGTGAAAATCACATTGACGGTTTTAACACTTTGACTGCCATGATGGTGACCGCTGACCGGCGCACGAGATTTTACTACAGATCCAAAATATTTGCAATGATTGCACATTATTTACGTTTTGCATAATTCAGTTAAACGCTGTAGTATTTCATAGCATCGCCGTTTTAATGCAGCAAAATACGCACGGCAGTCAACGTGTTAATAGAGCGCTGCCAACCAATTATAAATTTTCAAATAAAAATTAACACGCGAGAAGCGTAAAAGACAGAATAAGATAAAATTTGCAATTTTCCGATGGAAGACGGTTTTAACACTTTGACTGCCATGATGGTCAGCGCTGACCGGCGCACGAGATTTTACTGAAGATCCAAAATATTTGCAATGGGTAGCAATAATTATTTTATAACTGCAGTTATTGTTAGAATAGTGACGCGATCCTTTGGTCTCCAATACCTGCACATTATTTACGTTTTGCATAATTCAGTCAAACGCTGTAGTATTTCATAGCATCGCCGTTCTAATACGGCAAAATACGCGCGGCAGTCAACGTGTTAATAGAGCGCTGCCAACCAATTATAAATTTTCAAACAAAAATTAACACGCTAGAAGCGTAAAAGACAGAATAAGATGAAATTTGCAATTTTCCGACGGAAGGGAGACACATGGCTATGATCGTGGTTAGAATGTATAACAAAAAATGCAGTGACGGACTAACCACCATTGCACATTATTCATAAAACCACTGAGAAGGAACCCGTGGAACTTGTGGACAAGCCGGAAATAAAACTTGTCAACTGAAAGACACACTCTAATGGCATATACAGGATCCACTTTTCTTGAAACAAGCTAATCGCAGTAACAAAATCTGTTGAGAAAATAATCTGCATTCGAACATCTACCAACAAAACTTGTCAACTGAAAGAACGCACACTCCAATTACGGCGTATACAGGATCCACTTTTCTTGAAACAAGCTAATCGCAGTAACAAAATCTGTGAAGAAAATAATCTGCATTCGAACATCTACCAACAAAACTTGTCAACTGAAAGAACGCACACTCCAATTACGGCGTATACAGGATCCACTTTTCTTGAAACAAGCTAATCGCAGTAACAAAATCTGTGAAGAAAATGATCTGCATTCGAACATCTACCAACAAAACTTGTCAACTGAAAGAACGCACACTCCAATCATGGCGTATACAGGATCCACTTTTCTTGAGACAAGCTAATCGCAGTAACAAAATCTGTTGAGAAAATAATCTGCATTCGAACATCTACCAACAAAACTTGTCAAATGAAAGAACGCACACTCCAATCATGGCGTATACGGGATCCACTTTTCTTGAGACAAGCTAACCACAGTACCAAAACAGTTGAGAAAATGATCTGCATTCGAACATCTACTAACAAAACTTGTCAAATGAAAAAACGCACACTCCAATCATGGCGTATACGGGATCCACTTTTCTTGAAACACGCTAACCACAGTACCAAAACTGTTGAGAAAATGATCTGCATTCGAACATCTACTAACAAAACTTGTCAAATGAAAGAACGCACACTCCAATCATGGCGTATACGGGACCCACTTATCTTGAGACAAGCTAATCGCAGTAACAAAATCTGTTGAAAAAATGATCTGCATTCGAACATCTAGCAACAAAACTTGTCAACTGAAAGAACGCACACTCCAATTACGGCGTATACAGGATCCACTTTTCTTGAAACAAGCTAATCGCAGTAACAAAATCTGTTGAGAAAATGATCTGCATTTGAACATCTACCAACAAAACTTGTCAACTGAAAGAACGCACACTCCAATCACGGCGTATACAAGATCCACTTTTCTTGAGACAAGCTAATCGCAGTAACAAAATCTGTTGAGAAAATAATCTGCATTCGAACATCTACTAACAAAACTTGTCAACTGAAAGAACGCACACTCCAATTACGGCGTATACAGGATCCACGTTTCTTGAGACAAGCTAATGGCAGTAACAAAATCTGTTGAGAAAACGATCTGCATTCGAACATCTACCAACAAAACTTGTCAACTGAAAGAACGCACACTCCAATCACGGCGTATACGGGATCCACTTTTTTTGAGACAAGCTAACCACAGTACCAAAACTGTTGAGAAAATGATCCGCATTCGAACATCCACCCATAGAATGCTTCGCCGAATGAAACACCTGGGCGCAACGTTTATCATTGAAATGCACCGTCTCTAGAATCCGGCTGCTGTGATGGCCATTTCGCTGGCAGTAATCTATATCATGCATCTCTCGTTCAAATGCTTGATGGTCGTGAGAACGCTACGTCGTTAAGTGACAGTGTGGCGCTTGTCATGACCTGCAAGCCGACACCGAATTGATGTGAGCGGTAAACGAGTTGATCACTCTGTTATCATCTTAGACGCTTTTGTACCTCCGCCATTTTCTGACCACACATCCATACGCCCGACCTGCCATAGGCGGCCGACAAAAAATGTGAGGTATACGAGGGTCCTTCGGCGAAAAAGGACCACTCCAGTGGCCCTGCCTACAGCGAGGGCCGGTTCGTTCGAGTGTTTTTCTCGGTGAAAGGCTCTTCGTTCGGCTGTGAGCAAACTGGGTTGACGGGGACAGGTCGGGAAATTTTGCAGACGAAAGCGGCTGGCAAAGGGCGTGGAAAATCGAGGAAAAATCGACGCGCGAATTCGGAAGGAAAGGCGCGCTCGCGAAACATGACATGAATAATACATGGCGATCGAAGATTAATCGATTGATCGGCAGGCAACAAGTAACCCTGAAGATATTTCGAAACAGCGAGATACCGTGCCGCCCTACAGACGCGGAAACTTAACTCTGCGCTCGACGCGCTTTTCTCTGGGGCTGACCAGCAACTCGACAGCAATCCGCCGCGCGCGCGACATAAGTTCGTTTCTGTTAACTTAAAATAATTTTAGGCACAATAGGACACTTTAAACTCGTATATTTTAACATTACATACATTTATTTAACTTAATGAAGGATATTTATTAAGGATTACGTTCTATAATTTTTCTTCTTGTGGTATTTTGTAAAACAATCTCCAATGTGCATTCTTGGCTTGTCGGGGCATGTGTCACAATAGTACACAGTTCGTCGTCTTTGGCCGGACTTTCGTTGTGAACAAACTTTGCAATCCTTTTTTTGTCCCATCAAAATAACATGCAGCTTCCCATTGAGTCGGATCATTTCAGAAGTGCTCTGTGAAGTAGAAGCTGTGCTACGTTGGCTTTTGGCTTTTGGTCACTTTGGCTTTCAGATTCACTATCGATTATTCGGATTTTTCGTCTTCTTACACCTATAACGTCGTCACTATCTTCATCACTTCCGTCTTCATTCTTATGGGCAAGCTGTCTATGTAGTGATGTAATTTCGTTCGTTATTGCCGAAAAATTGAACTCATCATCACTAGAAGTAATTTCTTCGTCGTGTTCCATACTTATTGGGCTCACTAACTTTGAAAGAAATATTGCGATTGCCAAGAAGGTTGAATTCGAACTAATTGGATTGTGATTGGTTCTTTTTGTACCTTTTTTTGAAAGAAGCGAATTGAAAGAAGCGTTGCTACGTCTATCAGCGTTCTATTATTCTCAAGGCATAATGCACGCATTGAAATTCGTTTGTGTTTTTGAGATAAGACATCTTTATAGCTATGTAGACACCTCATAAAATGATCTGCAAAAGGCCAAGTAGACTTGTCAAGCGATATTCGTTAGGCCAAACACAAATAAACACCGTTACCACTCAATTTACCGCATCGATGCGAGTGGTGCCTGAGAGGCACCGGTCGAGTTGGCGCAGCACATGCCGTGGTGCCTGAGAGGCACCGCTAGAGCGCAAAGGGTTAAACGTTCTGTGACCTTTGACACAGTGCGCGTGCACTGGGGCAAGTAGATAAGGAATTTAATTTTTTGCGCTCGACACAGGTGATTAGACCGGAGCGTAAGAATACCTTCGTTTCGCGACAAAGAAACCGCAGTAAAGAGGGCGCAACCTGACAAGGGGTCGAAAGAAAGGACAAATCCGTTTAACCTGGCGGAACCCGGCCTCGAGCTTCGTATGCTTTTTTTGACTGGCTAAGTTTCTTTAGCGTTTCTTTGTACGGCAGTCCGCTCAGCTGGTGCCAACGTCGTTGCAAATTTAGGGGCTGCTTAATGCAGAGTATATGCAGCGGACTCTCGTTACGTGTTCGTGAAAGATGGCATCGGACAAAAACCGTTAACGCGCAGCGAAGTTCGAACTTTATTCGGGTAAATAAAATACACGCGTGCGCGATATAAAGTACACGGATTATCACCGTTTGCGGAGTGGAAGACAATTTAGTTGCTGGTCGTTCAAGGGAAGGAAGAGCGTTGGGCAAGGAGATATTTTACGAAAAACAACGCAAGCTTCCAGCGAGCGTTGATCCGTGAAATTCAGTATTTTCGGCACTGCCGTCGTTAGAACGGTGCCCGTTGCGTCGGGTTTAACGAGCAAATAACGCTGAATAAGAGGAAGGGAAAAGGATGGGCAAAAACGGGAATGTATCAACGTAAAATGTCCTGCGGTATAATCGTTAACTCGTACGAGTAAGATTTATGACCCTTTTAAAACACACCCGTCCGCTTCTTCCCGCAACATTCAAGGAAAATCTGGTCGGGAATGGTAGGTACCGGTTACACAATGGTTAACCCGTATGAATAAGATTTACGTCGCTCTCGAGAGCAATCGCGGGTTGAGCGTAACGCGCCAAGTATTATTAATATTGAGTGCAGAGCCATTTTATACGCGAAACTTAACTCATTGCGTACGGGTCACGAGAAATCTCGTCTTCAGCAAACCGAACGTTGACGCCGGATGACGAGACTTGACGAGTTGAGAAATTAAACATGATAACATTGTCATGATTACGATACCAAGGTAACGAAGCCTTGCGTGAGCTTATAACAGAAGATTCTCGAAATAAATGAATGTCGAAATGTCGAAACAGTAGAAAACAATCGGCCAGTATCACAATTACATCAGTAAGTCCGGTCCATTAGTCTATTGTATATTATAAAACGTTTTATTGTTATGCATTTTATTATTTGAACGATAGCATATTAATTTGTGAGAAAATAGTTTTTGAATTAGTTCACAAAATAAACCCTAATTCTAAAAAAGTCAAATATGTCTCATGGAAATGAAGAAAGTGAAAGCTAAAGTGAAGTAACATTTCAACTGAAAGTGAACTTAGTGACGATAGCGACATTGTTGTAATAATTGCTGGTATTAAACGAAGAAAGAGGATGAATAAAAAATTGATGTTGAGTTGATGAGTCTATAATTAAAGAATGGACAGAAGAGGATACTTCTCCGAATTTGGAACCATTTGAAAGGATTTCTGGTATGTTTACACCATTACAATGAAACTACAATGTGAAAGATGCAGTTAACTGTATATTCGGCAATGAATTTTTTGAAATTATTAGTGAGGAAACAAATCGGTATTATTCGCATAATTCATATAAGTATAAGTGTAACTTGAAACAAGGAAAATGGCGGAATGTCTCATGTTGAGAAATAAAGAAATTGTTTGGAATATTATTATAAATGCGAATTAAAAAATGCTTTTATGCATTGCACAAAATTGTCCTGGAGTGCTCGAAAATTGAGTACGCAATGAGTTAACTTATGCCGCAATCTCCTTTTTAACACTTGGCATGCGGGCAACGTATTTTTACGTTTTTTGTAGTCTGTCACTGGAGCGCGGGTCACGTAAAAATACGTATTTAGTTGATTTGGTGTTGTTAGTGGATATCCACCACAAATCTACTAAATACGTATAATTAGATGAATGTGTGACATTATATGCGTGTTATTTGCGTTGCTAGGCAACGCTTTGCATTTTTTTCCCATAAGTTATGATTGTTGAGTTACTCGATCTTTTGCAGAGTTATTTCGTCTTCAATCGAATTCCTATCTCCAGAACGTGTTTTGTCAATTTGAAGCTTTATTTTTTAGTATTGATTACAAAATTGATTAAATGAGTCGTTGTGACAAAGATAGTGGTGAAGAAATATGCGCTGACAAATTATCGGACTTTTCGTATGATAGTGTGGAAAACTTTAAAAATCGTTTATTTGTATGATTTCGTGGAAATATCGTTTGTTTTTTGTTAAATAATCATACAGTATATATTTAAGTGTGAAATAAAAAAAGTTTCGTTCATAAAAACGAAGTAGTTTTCGATTTATTGCGATTTTTCTGAATAACCAAACTTCCGTCGCAATTCAAGAAAAAACGCCCGCTGCACGCGAAATTCGGCGGCGAAGTATGCCCGCTGCCAAGTGTTAACTTATGCCGTAATCTCCTTTTTAACTGAACTACAATTCTGTTGACGCACCTAACTCCTCGAATATCAAGAGTCGGTCCGTGCGATCAGTTGTGTCGGAGTGTGAGGAAACATTGACGTACCTTTCATAGTATATACTGGAAACGTCGTGGCCAAAGTTTGCCGTACACTCACTTCTTTTGGCGCAATCGTATCTTCCTGCCGAAATGTAGGGTTCGCTTATCGTTTTCATCGGGAGCACGGCTTGAATCGCTTTTTCTCGGAACGGTGCCAGTGCTAATTAGCCTTTCTCGCCGAACCCAGGAGTGCTATGAAGCGACGATCGCGGTGTCTGTCGAGAACAAAGCCCGATGAAAACGGGTTTCGATCGATACACTTCTGGAAATACGAGCTCTCGCAACGACTTCGGTAAGCACTGACCCGCGCTTAGAGACGCAGCTCTCCGGGGAGGAAAGGTAAATTGAAGGGAAAGGGCCAGAAGTGCTGTAACTGACGATAGAGGGAACCCGCATGGACGTGTGCGGCCAGGAGTGCTAGAGCAAAGAACCTAGAAGAACCGCCACTAGGTGCGATAGAGACGTTACACAATTTTCTATCCACCAGTTTGCTAACCGCAAGCCGGGACCTCGTGAAACGTCATCCGCCGGAATAAAGTTGAAGGCAAAAGCTAGCAATGACCGCCATGGGCGTCAATGGGTGCACAGAAGGTGTGTTTGGAGAGCTTGGGTAAGCAAACTTAGACCTTGGCCGTTTTTGGAGCAGCGACTTTTGATCTTTTTATTAGAAAAATTAACAGAGTATAAAGTGAATGTTTTGCGACGGAAACAGAAAAAACATAGCAACGGAAACAGAAGAAGCGAGTGACCCATGCAAAAGACGTTCGCAAAACCTTTCCATGAAAATTACATCAGTCTAAATAACTATTTCAACAGTGACAAAGGAAATCTTATGTGGATCGATCATTAAGCCTACTGCATGCGGATTCTGATATTTCTGCTTTTGTGGAGATAAAGGAACGGTATGAGGAAGTTGTACTGCAGACGGGATGAACAAATTTAAATATTGCAGAATTATTTCAATGACAAAATTGGGTCTTGGTGTTCATGACGTGCAGAGTAACTAAGTGTCATACGTAAAGATCATAGCAAAGGCATGTCTTCAAACTTAATGGTAGAGTACAAGTGACAGAACACCGTAAATTCACAGTCTCTCTGGTAGAACTGAGTTGAACAAATATTAATAACATTGAAATCACGACCACCGGACTCCCCTTGTCATTAGTAGTGACATTTTCTTTTGTACTGCCATACAAGGGCAAACTTTTAAATTATTTTTAACGCTTTAATTGGCTACAGCACAGAAACGCGCGGAGCATTTTACATGCAAGCAGGTCATCGGTGGGCGTCTGTAGGCGCCCTTTGCAACGAGATTTACTGAAACATGAATGTGAAATTGAAACAGCTTAAGCACCAGACATTATTTCAAGTTGTTGTTCCTGTCCCATTGGCGATTTCAGCGAAGTGCTGCCATCAATTATAGGACTCCCAACAAAGAGAAGATACGCAGTTCAGCCGTATACAATAACACGCGGGACGCGTAGAAGGAAAAATAAGAGGAAATTGAGGGATTTCTGGTCGAAGAAGATACGCCGACTTGACGGGAGGCGTAGTCGGAAAATGGCACGTCCAGGGTCCACATTTGTTCAGACAGACTATACGTACGTGAGGATACAAGGACGGCGAAAACGGTCGAAGGAGATAACGAAATGGCTAATGCCGCCTCCCGTTCCAAGCGTGCCGGCGTCGGCACCATAAAGGCAAGATGCAAACAATTATACTGTCCCTCTAATTGCCCGGATACCGGTATTATTATATGCATTCCACGCAGGCTGCGTCAATAAAGACGTGCGCTGTGGATCTTGCGCTACAGGGTCCCGATGTCGGTGCCTCTCATTTCGTGACTTGAATTAATTGGTCGAGTATTTTGCCGCCAGGGGGCGCTGCGCGTCGAGACGATAGCGGGCGTTATGGCGTGTAAGAAAGGAATGGCGGGACTCGGGTGCGATTTACTGGCGGGACTTACGCGGTCGGAAGAGATATTTGGTGTCTGGCGGTGGGCAAAGGAATCACGCGAAGTGGTCGTCCGCTGTTGAAGGCGGAGTTGATCGATCGCGAAGGGAAGGGAGACGCTGACAAATGAGTCTACCACGGTGTGCCGAATTGCACGGAGTACGGAGCATTTATCGGGCTGATGATTACTACGCCGTGGATCCCGCGATCGATGGGCGATCTTATTTAATTTTGTGACCATTTTATATAACCGACGGCTATTAGTGTTTTTCACTGCCGCGCTGTTTGATATTATTCATGCCCGCGAAGCGGATAAATTCGGCTGCGCGAGGGTCTTGTCGAGAGTTTTATTTTACTGGAGATTGACTAGAGTCCTTTGTCAAAGATTGCGCCGGGTAGCTCTTGACTTATGCAAGCGGGGCTAAGTTGTCCACCACGGTATGCCGGATTGTACGGAGTACGGAGCATTTATCGGGCTGATGATTACTACGCCGCGGATCCCGCGATCGGTGTGCGATTTTATTTAGTTTTGCGACCATTTTATATAACCGACGGCTATTAGTGTTTTTCACTGCCGCGCTGCTTGTTATTATTCATTCCGGCGAAGAGGATAAATTCGGCTGCGCGAGGGTCTTGCCGAGAGTTTTATTTTACTGGAGATTGACTAGAGTCCCTTGTCGAAGATTGCGCCGGGTAGCTCGTGACTTATGCAAGCGGGGCTAAGTTGTCTACCACGGTATGCCGGATTGTACGGAGTACGGAGAATTTATCGGGCTGATGATTACTACACCGCGGATCCCGCGATCGATGGGCGATTTTATTTAATTTTGTGACCATTTTATATAACCGACGGCTATTAGTGTTTTTCACTGCCGCGCTATTTGTTATTATTCATGCCCGCGAAGAGGATACATTTGACTGCGCGAGGGTCTTGCCGAGAGTTTTATTTTACTGGAGATTGACTAGAGTCCTTTGTCGAAGATTGCGCCGGGTAGCTCTTGACTTATGCAAGCGGGGCTAAGTTGTCTACCACGGTATGCCAAATTATACGGAGTACGGAGCATTTATCCGGCTGATGATTACTACGCCGCGGATCCCGCGATCGATGGGCGATTTTATTTAATTTTGTGACTATTTTATATAACCGACGGCTATTAGTGTTTTTCACTGCTGCGCTGTTTGTTATTATTCATGCCCGCGAAGCGGATAAATTCGGCTGCGCGAGGTTCTTGCCGAGAGTTTTATTTTACTGGAGATTGCCTAGAGTCCTTTGTCGAAGATTGCGCCGGGTAGCTCTTGACTTAGGCAAGCCGGGCTAAGTTGTCTACCACGGTGTGCCGAATTGTACGGAGTACGGAGCATTTATCCGGCTGATGATTACTACGCCGCGGATCCCGCGATCGATGGGCGATTTTATTTAATTTTGTGACCATTTTATATAACCGACGGCTATTAGTGTTTTTCACTGCCGCGCTGTTTGTTATTATTCATGCCCGCGAAGCGGATAAATTCGGCTGCGCGAGGGTCTTGCCGAGAGTTTTATTTTACTGGAGATTGACTAGAGTCCTTTGTCGAAGATTGCGCCGGGTAGCTCTTGACTTATGCAAGCGGGGCTAAGTTGTCTGCCACGGTGTGCCGAATTGTACGGAGTACGGAGCATTTATCCGGCTGATGATTACTACGCCGCGGATCCTGCGATCGATGGGCAGTTTTATTTAATTTTGTGACCATTTTATATAACCGACGGCTATTAGTGTTCTTCACTGCCGCGCTGTTTGTTATTATTCATGCCCGCGAAGCGGATAAATTCAGCTGCGCGAGGGTCTTGCCGAGAGTTTTATTTTACTGGAGATTGACTAGAGTCCCTTGTCGAAGATTGCGCTGGGTAGCTCTTGACTTATGCAAGCGGGGCTAAGTTGTCTACCACGGTATGCCGGATTGTACGGAGTACGGAGCATTTATCGGGCTGATGATTACTACGCCGCGGTTCCCGCGATCGATAGGCGATTTTATTTAATTTTGTGACCATTTTATATAACCGACGGCTATTAGTGTTTTTCACTGCCGCGCTCTTTGTTATTATTCGTGCCCGCGAAGCGGATAAATTCGGCTGCGCGAGAGTCTTGCCGAGAATTTTATTTTACTGGAGATTGACTAGAGTCCCTTGTCGAAGATTGCGCCGAGTAGCTCGTGACTTATGCAAGCCGGGCTAAGTTGTCCCTCATCAGCTGTACCCTCGTTGGTTGTACCGTACTTCCTTCTTACTCAGGTCTGTCGGCGCTGTAAGAAAAGATTTGCGCTTGAATTTTGTACCACGTCTACCTTTCACTCGTTCTCCGCGCGTTTATCCTCTCGTGGCCCCTGATCCTTGGAGAATTTCAGAGTATTACGCAGGGAATGGCACCGTCTATGTCCCGACAGAAATTTGACCCTTCTGACGTGACAATCGAGGAGAATGCGGAAAGCTTCAAAGCGACAGTGGACAAACGGCCGTCAGTATCCCGTCGAGAATTACGGATTTGCCGATTTAGTTGAAAAGATTCGTGCGCCCAGTGTCTGATTATCGTGCACGT
Source organism: Cryptocheilus praepositus (assembly GCA_033815515.1). Taxonomy (NCBI): domain Eukaryota; kingdom Metazoa; phylum Arthropoda; class Insecta; order Hymenoptera; family Pompilidae; genus Cryptocheilus; species Cryptocheilus praepositus. Next base: position 2,225,735 of record JAWWQZ010000143.1, read on the forward strand.
TTAAACCATTGTCGACGACACAGCGAAATGGATCGAGTGGATTTCCATACTATTCAAAGTAATGTAAAAAACTGTCGGTTGACGTTTGCTGTCTTCTGCGCTTGAGAAATAGTAAAACCGATTCACCTCTCGCGTTGACGACGTACTAACGTTTCATCACATTATCAAGCCGCAGGCGTCCGAAATTTCCGGCGTACAAAAAGAAGCAGCGGCACGAACGCGGTCATGTACTTAATCGGCTAAACAACAGAAAATGTCTGAAAACTGTCGGTTGACGTTTGCTGTCTTCTGCGCTTGAGAAATAGTAAAACCGATTCACCTCTCGCGTTGACGACGTACTAACGTTTCATCATATTATCAAGCCGCAGGCGTCCGAAATTTCCGGCGTACAAAAAGAAGCAGCGGCACGAACGCGGTCATGTACTTAATCGGCTAAACAACAGAAAATGTCTGAAAACTGTCTTCTGCGCTTGAGAAATAGTAAAACCGATTCACCTCTCGCGTTGACGACGTACTAACGTTTCATCATATTATCAAGCCGCAGGCGTCCGAAATTTCCGGCGTACAAAAAGAAGCAGCGGCACGAACGCGGTCATGTACTTTGACGAAAATTTGCTGTCTTCTGCGCTTGAGAAATAGTAAAACCGATTCACCTCTCGCGTTGACGACGTACTAACGTTTCATCATATTATCAAGCCGCAGGCGTCCGAAATTTCCGGCGTACAAAAAGAAGCAGCGGCACGAACGCGGTCATGTACTTAATCGGCTAAACAACAGAAAATGTCTGAAAACTGTCGGTTGACGTTTGCTGTCTTCTGCGCTTGAGAAATAGTAAAACCGATTCACCTCTCGCGTTGACGACGTACTAACGTTTCATCATATTATCAAGCCGCAGGCGTCCGAAATTTCCGGCGTACAAAAAGAAGCAGCGGCACGAACGTGGTCATGTACTTAATCGGCTAAACAACAGAAAATGTCTGAAAACTGTCGGTTGACGTTTGCTGTCTTCTGCGCTTGAGAAATAGTAAAACCGATTCACCTCTCGCGTTGACGACGTACTAACGTTTCATCATATTATCAAGCCGCAGGCGTCCGAAATTTCCGGCGTACAAAAAGAAGCAGCGGCACGAACGCGGTCATGTACTTAATCGGCTAAACAACAGAAAATGTCTGAAAACTGTCGGTTGACGTTTGCTGTCTTCTGCGCTTGAGAAATAGTAAAACCGATTCACCTCTCGCGTTGACGACGTACTAACGTTTCATCATATTATCAAGCCGCAGGCGTCCGAAATTTCCGGCGTACAAAAAGAAGCAGCGGCACGAACGCGGTCATGTACTTAATCGGCTAAACAACAGAAAATGTCTGAAAACTGTCGGTTGACGTTTGCTGTCTTCTGCGCTTGAGAAATAGTAAAACCGATTCACCTCTCGCGTTGACGACGTGACGACGCTAACGTTTCATCTAACGTTTCATCATATTATCAAGCCGCAGGCGTCCGAAATTTCCGGCGTACAAAAAGAAGCAGCGGCACGAACGCGGTCATGTACTTAATCGGCTAAACAACAGAAAATGTCTGAAAACTGTCGGTTGACGTTTGCTGTCTTCTGCGCTTGAGAAATAGTAAAACCGATTCACCTCTCGCGTTGACGACGTACTAACGTTTCATCATATTATCAAGCCGCAGGCGTCCGAAATTTCCGGCGTACAAAAAGAAGCAGCGGCACGAACGCGGTCATGTACTTAATCGGCTAAACAACAGAAAATGTCTGAAAACTGTCGGTTGACGTTTGCTGTCTTCTGCGCTTGAGAAATAGTAAAACCGATTCACCTCTCGCGTTGACGACGTACTAACGTTTCATCATATTATCAAGCCGCAGGCGTCCGAAATTTCCGGCGTACAAAAAGAAGCAGCGGCACGAACGTGGTCATGTACTTAATCGGCTAAACAACAGAAAATGTCTGAAAACTGTCGGTTGACGTTTGCTGTCTTCTGCGCTTGAGAAATAGTAAAACCGATTCACCTCTCGCGTTGACGACGTACTAACGTTTCATCATATTATCAAGCCGCAGGCGTCCGAAATTTCCGGCGTACAAAAAGAAGCAGCGGCACGAACGCGGTCATGTACTTAATCGGCTAAACAACAGAAAATGTCTGAAAACTGTCGGTTGACGTTTGCTGTCTTCTGCGCTTGAGAAATAGTAAAACCGATTCACCTCTCGCGTTGACGACGTACTAACGTTTCATCATATTATCAAGCCGCAGGCGTCCGAAATTTCCGGCGTACAAAAAGAAGCAGCGGCACGAACGTGGTCATGTACTTAATCGGCTAAACAACAGAAAATGTCTGAAAACTGTCGGTTGACGTTTGCTGTCTTCTGCGCTTGAGAAATAGTAAAACCGATTCACCTCTCGCGTTGACGACGTACTAACGTTTCATCATATTATCAAGCCGCAGGCGTCCGAAATTTCCGGCGTACAAAAAGAAGCAGCGGCACGAACGTGGTCATGTACTTAATCGGCTAAACAACAGAAAATGTCTGAAAACTGTCGGTTGACGTTTGCTGTCTTCTGCGCTTGAGAAATAGTAAAACCGATTCACCTCTCGCGTTGACGACGTACTAACGTTTCATCATATTATCAAGCCGCAGGCGTCCGAAATTTCCGGCGTACAAAAAGAAGCAGCGGCACGAACGCGGTCATGTACTTAATCGGCTAAACAACAGAAAATGTCTGAAAACTGTCGGTTGACGTTTGCTGTCTTCTGCGCTTGAGAAATAGTAAAACCGATTCACCTCTCGCGTTGACGACGTACTAACGTTTCATCATATTATCAAGCCGCAGGCGTCCGAAATTTCCGGCGTACAAAAAGAAGCAGCGGCACGAACGCGGTCATGTACTTAATCGGCTAAACAACAGAAAATGTCTGAAAACTGTCGGTTGACGTTTGCTGTCTTCTGCGCTTGAGAAATAGTAAAACCGATTCACCTCTCGCGTTGACGACGTACTAACGTTTCATCATATTATCAAGCCGCAGGCGTCCGAAATTTCCGGCGTACAAAAAGAAGCAGCGGCACGAACGTGGTCATGTACTTAATCGGCTAAACAACAGAAAATGTCTGAAAACTGTCGGTTGACGTTTGCTGTCTTCTGCGCTTGAGAAATAGTAAAACCGATTCACCTCTCGCGTTGACGACGTACTAACGTTTCATCATATTATCAAGCCGCAGGCGTCCGAAATTTCCGGCGTACAAAAAGAAGCAGCGGCACGAACGCGGTCATGTACTTAATCGGCTAAACAACAGAAAATGTCTGAAAACTGTCGGTTGACGTTTGCTGTCTTCTGCGCTTGAGAAATAGTAAAACCGATTCACCTCTCGCGTTGACGACGTACTAACGTTTCATCATATTATCAAGCCGCAGGCGTCCGAAATTTCCGGCGTACAAAAAGAAGCAGCGGCACGAACGCGGTCATGTACTTAATCGGCTAAACAACAGAAAATGTCTGAAAACTGTCGGTTGACGTTTGCTGTCTTCTGCGCTTGAGAAATAGTAAAACCGATTCACCTCTCGCGTTGACGACGTACTAACGTTTCATCATATTATCAAGCCGCAGGCGTCCGAAATTTCCGGCGTACAAAAAGAAGCAGCGGCACGAACGTGGTCATGTACTTAATCGGCTAAACAACAGAAAATGTCTGAAAACTGTCGGTTGACGTTTGCTGTCTTCTGCGCTTGAGAAATAGTAAAACCGATTCACCTCTCGCGTTGACGACGTACTAACGTTTCATCATATTATCAAGCCGCAGGCGTCCGAAATTTCCGGCGTACAAAAAGAAGCAGCGGCACGAACGCGGTCATGTACTTAATCGGCTAAACAACAGAAAATGTCTGAAAACTGTCGGTTGACGTTTGCTGTCTTCTGCGCTTGAGAAATAGTAAAACCGATTCACCTCTCGCGTTGACGACGTACTAACGTTTCATCATATTATCAAGCCGCAGGCGTCCGAAATTTCCGGCGTACAAAAAGAAGCAGCGGCACGAACGCGGTCATGTACTTAATCGGCTAAACAACAGAAAAATATAAAACCGATTCACCTCTCGCGTTGACGACGTACTAACGTTTCATCATATTATCAAGCCGCAGGCATCCGAAATTTCCGGCGTACAAAAAGAAGCAGCATATATATATATATATATATGAGAAATATATTCACCTCTCGCGTTGACGACGTACTAACGTTTCATCATATTATCAAGCCGCAGGCGTCCGAAATTTCCGGCGTACAAAAAGAAGCAGCGGCACGAACGCGGTCATGTACTTAATCGGCTAAACAACAGAAAATGTCTGAAAACCGTCGGTTGACGTTTGCTGTCTTCTGCGCTTGAGAAATAGTAAAACCCGAGATTCTCGGGCTTCAGACTTTCGGCGAGCGATGAACGGATGTTTGCCGAGCGCGGATGAATCGATTAATAGCCAGCTACAGTAAAATCTCTCACGCTGTCAACCTGGTCGAAATTGAGACGTTTTGGGAACACGGGGTAAGGATATCGGATAAATGATAACGATGAACTGAGAGGCAATTGAGATAGTTAACCCTTTCGCTACGGCGGTCGTTTCCACAATTTGACTTTATAGCAATAATCTTATATTTACTACTTTTTTTTCACTCTTATGTTTACTATTGGAGGAATAGTTTTACAAACGAAGCAAATATATAAGGATTGTTTACGTAATCAGCTAACCCGTCGATTTGACGGGTTTCGTAGAGATAGGTATACCACATACAAATTTCATTTCGGCGAGCGATGAACGGATGTTTGCCGAGTGCGGATGAATCGATTAATAGCCAGCTACAGTAAAATCTCTCACGCTGTCAACCTGGTCGAAATTGAGACGTTTTGGGAACACGGGGTAAGGATATCGGATAAATGATAACGATGAATTGAGAGGCAATTGAGATAGTTAACCCTTTCGCTACGGCGCTCGTTTCCACAATTTGACTTTATAGCAATAATCTTATATTTACTCCTTTTTTTCACTCTTATATTTACTATTGGAGGAATAATTCTACAAACGAAGCAAATATATAAGGATTGTTTACGTAATCTGCTAACCCGTCAATTTGACGGGTTTCGTAGAGATAGGTATACCACATACAAATTTCAAAATTTAGAAAGCTTAAGGAAATAATAATTGTGTTGTGTGTTTGAGAGTAGACATACGACCGCAAAGGGTTAACACTAGGTTTACGGGCGTTTCTTATATACCTATCGCTACGAGCACCCGTCAAATTGGCGGGTAGGTGAAAATACGTATTTACATTAAAAAGTCAATTTATTCAAACTAAGTCGGAACTGAACAATATAAGGCTTCACGTAAAAATAAAATATTAATAAGGCAAGATTTTTTTCCGAATATCTTTTCGATATGACATTTAGTCTGCTGCATGCTTTGAGTTTCGAATGACGCGAGGATCATTCTGGTAAGCGAATTAGTTCAATACGAAGTAACATGACACCCGGGCCATACAATTTGCTTTGTGTCATATTATCGAGGCGCTATTGAGATAATGAGTTGGGGGCATCTTAGACTTTTCTTTCACCCTTATATTTACTATTGGAGGAATAATTTTACAACCGAAGCAAATATATAAGGATTGTTTACGTAATCAGCTAACCCGTCAATTTGATGGGTTTCGTACAAATAGGTATACCACATACAAATTTCAAAATTTAGAAAACTTAAGGAAATAATAATTGTGTGTACAAACTCTTTTAACGAAATTATGAATTTCCGATGCAAAGTAGTTAAGATTATTGCTATGGTTTTTTGCGTGTTTCATTTCAAAGTTTGAAATCCGTCAAATTGACGGGTCCCGTGAACCTAGTGTTAAAAATGTCACGATTATGAATTTTTTTAGGAAAATAACATTTCTGACGAAAGCTACGGCTGATTGAGAATAGACATGCAATTATGCTATGTTTTCTAACAAAAAAAAGAAACATACGGAATAAGAGGTCCATGAGAAATGTGTCAAGATGGATTGTGGTCGGGCGACTACAGTCGCTCGTCGTACATAAGTAGTGTTTCATAGTAGCGAAAGGGTTAAAACCAATACCGACACGACAACAAAGACGATGCTTAAGTTATTGTATTATAACTTCTTTGGTATGAAAATATTTAAACCGTGTTGATGATGTCGTTGTGATAAAAATGAGATGCTATGTTTTTTAACAAAAAAAAGAAACATACGGAATAAGAGGTCCATGAGAAATGTGTCAAGATGGATTGTGGTCCGGCGACTATTGTCGCTCGTCGTACATAAGTAGTGTTTCATAGTAGCGAAAGGGTTAAAACCAATACCGACACTACAACAAAGATGATGCTTAAGTTATTGTATTGTAACTTCTTTGGTATGAAAATATTTAAACCGTGTTGATGATGTCGTGATAAAAATGAGATGAAATGTGATATACTGCAGGCCACATTTATTTTTTAGTACTTATTCAGTCACTTACTTCATAAGTATTAACACTTTGACTGCCATGATGGTCACCGGTGACCGCCGCAAGAGATTTTACTGAAGATCCAAAATATTCGCAATGGGTAGCAATTATTATTTTTTAAATGCAGTTGTTATTAGAATACTGATGCGATCGTTTGGTGTCCAATACCTGCACATTATTTACATTTTGCATTAACACTTTGACTGCCATGATGGTCACCGGTGACCGCCGCAAGAGATTTTACTGAAGATCCAAAATATTCGCAATGGGTAGCAATTATTATTTTATAAATGTAGTTGTTATTAGAATAGTGATGCGATCCTTTGGTCTCCAATACCTACACATTATTTACATTTTGTATAATTCCGTCGAACGCTGTACTATTTCATAGCGTCGCCGTTCTAATATAGTAAAATCCGCTTGGCAGTCAACGTGTTAAACGAGTAAATGTAGTCAACATTACAACGTATTTTATCTCATAATTCAAGAAATCTCACCGACGCATTATAAAAATTGCGGTAAAAAACCGTAACTAAAAAAGTGATATTACTGATTATAAGTATTAACACTTTGACTGCCATGATGGTCACCGGTGACCGCCGCAAGAGATTTTACTGAAGATCCAAAATATTCGCAATGGGTAGCAATTATTATTTTATAAATGTAGTTGTTATTAGAATAGTGATGCGATCCTTTGGTCTCCAATACCTGCACATTATTTACATTTTCTATAATTCCGTCGAACGCTGTACTATTTCATAGCGTCGCCGTTCTAATATAGTAAAATCCGCTTGGCAGTCAACGTGTTAAACGAGTAAATGTGGTCAACATTACAACGTATTTTATCTCATAATTCAAGAAATCTCACCGACGCATTATAAAAATTCCGGTAAAAAACCGTAACTAAAAAAGTGATATTACTGTACTACGAGATGTTACGTCATCAACTATCTTCAAAAAAACCGTGTCGCGTGTCGCATTCCATTTATTACCTGTTCGGTTGGTTTAAGATAACATAGACCCCTAAATACCCTTTACGTAGACGTAAAAATAACGGGATGGACATTGTAAGGAGAAAGACCAGTAGGTCCAATGTGATAAATTTTACTGTAGCTGCTTCCACGAGCCACGATCGCATTTCTTTAGCGAATTTCGCTCGGCAACGAAAAGAACATGGCGCAATACCATCGAGCGCCATCTTTAACGGCAAACGATTTAGTCTGCGCATCGTCGTGCTCGATGAGAGCCGAGTCGAAACGAACGACGAGCTTTTCTGAGCGAAAGATGTTCGGCCCGGAGACGACAGCGTGGGAAGCCTGTGTACTCTTGACTTACGCTAATTAATTAGCCCATAAGCTTCTGCGTCTGGTTTGCCTGTGTATATATTTTTTATCGGAGTCGTTTTTGAGCAAAATTAAACGCGCATGTTCGTAAGGACTCGCACAACGAGAAGTACACGACCACACGCGAAACTTTGCCGCTGAAAGAAGCGAAAGCCAGCGGCAGGAAAGTTGTTCTAGTTCTTTTTAGGACCGCCGAGTCGGCGGACTCCATTCAATTGCTGAATGCCTGCGAATAATTTGTCGCTGAAATGCGATACCTCCAGAGCGCTTGTCGGCAAACAAAAATCGTTCGGTGGACGCAGCGTTCGCTTGGTTGATTTACGTGCGGTCTTTATGAGGGTGCGCGTGAGATAATTAGCTGCAACGTCCATTTCTTGCTCACCCAGCTGTAGAGGATAATGTGTGTACATAGATATGTATGTATATCTTTTAGTATGCGTGTGCCTACTTCGTCTTATAGTTTAATACTTATTGTACATGTGCAACTGTACCTCGAGTGACTGAACAAACACTTTAACTAACTGTCAATTACATGGAGTTTTACAATATACACAAAACTTCATCCGGATTAAGTATATTATAGAGATGTAAAGTGAGCGGTGCATAAAGTAAACAAGTAAAAAGTAATCATGCGCATATGGATGTACTATAAATGTGGAATGTATGGCCTGTGCATAATTCTAAATTAGATACAATCAAAGTAATATCCGTAGGCCTATATAAATGCATATACGTATGTATGTAATCGTCGACGAGCAAGTGAGACGACGGGCACTTGCATAATAAGAGTAATCGTTATACGTATGTGCTGTTCGCCGTGTCTCGAAGGAAAAATCCTATGAAGTGCAACCATATTAAGCGAATTATTAAATCAAAGGATTGCACTACATTTGTGCTCCAATGATTTTACCCCTTCTGTGCGCTATCGACTGGAAACCGTTGAACGTGCATGCGCCGGGAACGTATCCTGCAAGGTAAGTCCAACGTCCACATTTATTAATGTACTTTATTCGACTCACTATGTACATTTACAGCGTAAAACATGTCTCTTACGTAACATAAATAAGGTAAAAGGTATGAAATTTCCTCCCGTACGTATAGCGTAATGTACATACTTATACATAATGTCATGCGTTACTAAAGAGTACAATCCTATGCCGTAACTATCCAGATTAGTTTCTTTCTCGTTTTGCGCCGTGCCGGTTGCAAAACGTCGCGCCGTTAATAGAGGAAGGCTTTAGGAACGTTCTACGTAATAATATTTCGCGTTCCAGGTAAAACCGTCGTGCTCCTTTTTCGCGCGAGCACTTTCTATTCCATTGCTTTCCACCCTTTCCCCACCCCCTCCCCGTCTCTCACGATCCGCGTACGCATTCCCGCGCTCGCCGGTAATATTTGCCGTCGAAATTTTACCAGCCGAACGATACGCGTCTCCGCGATATTTTCGACACGAGTCTATCGGAATATGAAGCGATGTTTGCCGATGTTCCGCGATCCGCGAATGCCGCCCTTGTCCGACAGTAATGGAGCCTGACTACCCTACGTATACATTATTTACAGAACGCCCCGTCGCGTTCGTAATTCTCTTTTACAAACGATATCACATACTGTTGTTACCGCGAATGACCGAAATTGGAGAATGTCGACTTTCACCGGTGAATGTCAACAGATACCAAATACGTCGGTGAAAGATCGAATATTTCATTACATTGTCGTACATTCGGACCCTCTCCGGTGTGTGTCGGCAATTAGTGCATGGTGAATGTCAACATTTACCGGTGTAAGTCAGAAATAAGGGTATTTAGCAAATATTTCGGACATGCGCCAAGCGACTGTGTTAATGTTGACATTCACCGGTGTAGCATCAGGAAAACGGCCGTAGATGCGTCGCATAAAACTGTCGTTGGGGCCATCGGGCCCTACCGGATTAAGACAAGGCGGTAGAGGTCTGTATAAAAGCCGGCCCGGTTTGGGACGCGAGTTCAGTAATAGATCAGAGTTTTAACACTTGGCATGCGGGCAACGTATTTTTACGTTTTTTGTAGTCTGTCACTGGAGCGCGGGTCACGTAAAAATACGCATTTAGTTGATTTGGTGTTGTTAGTGGATATCCACCACAAATCTAGTAAATACGTATAATTGCATGAATTTGTGACATTATATGCGTGTTATTTGCGTTGCTAGGCAACACTTTGCATTTTTTTCCCATAAGTTATGATTGTTGAGTTACTCGATCTTTTGCTGAGTTATTTCGTCTTCAATCGAATTCTTAGCTCCAGAACGTGTTTTATCAATTTGAAGCTTGATTTTTTATTATTGATTACAAAATTGATCAAATGAGCCGTTGTGACAAAGATAGTGATGAAGAAATGTGCGCTGACAAATTATCGGACTTTTCGTATGATAGTTTGGAAAACTTTAAAAATCGCTTATTTTTATGATTTCGTGAAAATATCGTTTGTTTTTTGTTAAATAATCATACAGTATATATTTAAATGTGAAATAAAAAAAGTTTCATTCATAAAAACGAAGTAGTCTTCGATTTACAGCGATTTTTCTGAATAACCAAACTTCCGCGCGATTCAAGAAAAAACGCCCGCTGCACGCGAAATTCGGCGGCGAAGTATGCCCGCATGCCAAGTGTTAAGTTGTGTTTTAGATCAGTCAAGTTCAGAGTGCAGTTCAGTCCAGCATAGATGCGGTTTCTTGCCGTTTACCGAATCGAAGTCGAATTGCCATAGTTTTACTTTCATTTTGCATTTATATGTATATATTAGTGCTTCTATTTATCTTTAAATAAACTTCATTCAACTCAATATAATTCCGCATCCCGCTTCGACGACACCTAACATCTTATATCCCTACACCGGTGAAAGTCGACATTCTCCAGATTTCGGTGTTTCAATGTAACACTGTCATTGGTAAAACGAATGAACGCCGCGTTGAACGAGCATGCTCGGACCGATTTGGTCGACGACTCTCGCGCACTTTCGAATAAACGCAATAGCGCGTTGCCCGCGTAATGACGTCTGATAAAAAAAGAAGAGCACGCGGAGGCTGGCGATACGAGTCCCTGATTGGATCGCTCCTCCCGGCACTAGAGTGCCGACCACATCGCGGATGTTTTGATAATTCAATCTCTCTCGCGGTTTTCCTCCCTCCCGCGTATGCGTTCGTCATTGTAATTTCTGCGTCACGCTGATTTGCAATCTCCTAATGTTTCCCATTACGACGAGCGACAGCACCACTCCGCAAACTTTCTTGCTCTTTTTTGGTATGACGTTAATTAAAGTTCGTATAAAATAAAGCTACACTCGTACACATATACATATGTATAACCCCTACATAAACGCGGTTGATAAATGTTAATGGAAGAGAGCATGCGAGTAAAATAATTTAGAAGCAGAGCGAATGGACAGGCGCGTTGTAGGCGAAATTTGTTGCGCCTGACGTCCGTAGAGGCCGCGAGCGAGATGGAAGTGTGAAGCGGACATGACGAACAATGCGATTCATGCGATTATCGTCGAATACAAGCTTTGCGCACTTTTTCGTGAAGTCACCTGTCCCATGTTTAACCCTTTGACTGCTATGGGCGCATGTATGCGTCCGCCGAAATCTATCGGTGTCGACTATAAGCGTGTATATGCCGATTCCGCGTTTTCCAATTATTTAGATTTCTTACCTACTGCAGCCCCAATTATCAATGAGAGACATAAATACAGATGCGTTCTTTATCGAATAATTTTCTTGCGTTATTTAACACGTTGACTGCCGAGCGTATTTTGCTGTATTAAAACCGCAACGCGATGAAGTACTACAGAATATGACTGAATTGTGCTAAATGGAAATAATGCGAAGATATCGGAAATCAAAGAATTGAATCACTATTTAATATTATTTGCTTGTATACAATTATAAATGCTACCGATTGGCTATTTTTTTAATTTTTCGTGAGGCCTTTTGCGCCGGTCACCGATGACCACCATGGTAGTCTAAGTGTTAATTTGGTGGAAATAAAGAGTTTCCGTTATAACTTAGTTATGTCCCCTGAAATCTATCGGTGTCGACTATAAGCGCGTATATGCCGATTCCGCGTTTTCCAATTATTTAGATTTCTTACCTACTGCAGCCCCAATTATCAACGTATGACATAAATACAGATGCATTCTTCATCAAATAATTTGCTTCTATTATTTAATTTGGTGTAAATAAAGAATTTCCGTTATAACTTAGTTGCGTCCGCCGAAATCTATCGGTGTCGAGTATAAGCGCGTATATGCCAATTCCGCGTTTTTCAATCATTTCGATTTCTTACCTATTGCAGCAACAATTATCAACGTATGACATAAATACAGATGCGTTCTTTATCGAATAATTTTCTTGCGTTATTTAACACGTTGACTGCCGAGCGTATTTTGCTGTATTAAAACCGCAACGTGATGAAGTACTACAGAATATGATTGAATTGTGCAAAATGGAAATAATGCGAAGATATCGGAGATCGAAGAATTGAATCGCTATTTAATATTATTTGCTTGTATAAAATTATAAATGCTACCGATTGGGTATTTTTTTAATTTTTCGTAAGGCCTTTTGTGCCGGTCACCGATGACCACCGTGGCAGTCTAAGTGTTAATTTGGTGTAAATAAAGAATTTGCGTTATAACTTAGTTGCGTCTGCCGAAATCTATCGGTGTCGACTATAAGCGTGTATATGCCGATTCCGCGTTTTCCAATTATTTAGATTTCTTACCTACTGCAGCCACAATTATCAACGTATGACATAAATACAGATGCATTCTTTATCAAATAAATTGCTTCTATTATTTAATTTGGTGTAAATAAGGAGTTTCCGTTATAACTTAGTTATGTCCCCTGAAATCTATCGGTGTCGAATATAAGCGCGTATATGCCAATTCCGCGTTTTTCAATCATTTCGATTTCTCACCTACTGCAGCCACAATTATCAATGTGAGACATAAATACAGATGCGTTCTTTATCGAATCATTTTCTTGCGTTATTTAACACGTTGACTGCCGAGCGTATTTTGCTGTATTAAAACCGCAACGTGATGAAGTACTACAGAATATGATTGAATTGTGCAAAATGGAAATAATGCGAAGATATCGGAGTTCAAAGAATTGAATCACTATTTAATATTATTTGCTTGTATAAAATTATAAATGCTACCGATTGGGTATTTTTTTAATTTTTCGTGAGGCCTTTTGCGCCGGTCACCGATGACCACCATGGCAGTCTAAGTGTTAATTTGGTGTAAATAAAGAATTTCCGTTATAACTTAGTTGCGTCTGCCGAATCTATCGGTGTCGACTATAAGCGCGTATATGCCAATTCCCCGTTTTCCAATAATTTCGATTTCTCACCTACTGCAGCCACAATTATCAACGTATGACATAAATACAGATGCATTCTTTATCAAATAATTTGCTTCTATTATTTAATTTGGTGTAAATAAAGAGTTTCCGTTATTACTTAGTTGCGTCTGCCGAAATCTATCGGTGTCGACTATAAGCGTGTATATGCCAATTCCGCGTTTTCCAATCATTTCGATTTCTTACCTACTGCAGCCACAATTATCAACGTATGACATAAATACAGATGCATTCTTTATCAAATAATTTGCTTCTATTATTTAATTTGGTGTAAATAAAGAGTTTCCGTTATAACTTAGTTGCGTCCGCCGAAATCTATCGGTGTCGACTATAAGCGCGTATATGCCAATTCCGCGTTTTCTAATCATTTCGATTTCTCACCTACTGCAGCCACAATTATTAATGTGAGACATAAATACGGATGCGTTCTTTATCAAATAATTTTCTTGTATTATTTAATTTGGTGTAAATAAAGAATTTCCGTTATAACTTAGTTATGTCCCCTGAAATCTATCGGTGTTGAATATAAGCGCGTATATGCCAATTCCGCGTTTTTTAATCATTTCGATTTCTTACCTATTGCAGCAACAATTATCAATGTATGAGCTAAATACAGATGCGTTCTTTATCAAATAATTTTCTTGTATTATTTAATTTGGTGTAAATAAAGAATTTCCGTTATAACTTAGTTGCGCCTTATATCAATCAATAGAGTTCAAACTATCGAAGAGTATCTCGTCCTCAGCTTCGGCCGGGAAGATTCAGCAGTCAAAGGGTTAATGCACCAGACGCATTCTGAAGTTATGAGTGCAGCCTTAACGCGAAATTAATGGAAGGTCGAAACATTTATGTATTCCCAAAAGTTCAGCGACTCGTGCCTTAATAGAAGAATTATGCGAAAGTGCGGCGATTTTCAAACTTCTCGCTACGATAACCGCATTGCACGTGAAACTAATTTTACAGAATTTCGCTCAACCTTGCACATTACTTAATATGGAAGAATTGCCGTTCTTCTTGCTTCGCGATTGGATTTATTCGCCTTAACTTAACACTTTGACTGCCGTGCTGGTCACCGCTGACCGGCGCAAAAGATTTTACTGAAGATCCAAAATATTCGCAATGGGCAGCAATAATTATTTTATAAATGCAGTTATTGTTAGAATAGTGACGCAATCCTTTGGTCTCCAATATCTGCACATTATTTACATTTTGCATAATTCAGTCAAACGCCGTAGTATTTTATAGCATCGCCGTTCTAATACAGCAAAACCCCCATGGCAGTCAACGTGTTAAACTTCTTTCTCGCAGACCGCATATTTCACGTAGAAGACAATGTTCCTTATCAAGTAATCCGAATTTCGCCCCACCCGACATCTCGCGGTCTCCCGGAAGTGCGCGGGACCGAAGATTTCGCTTGGCAAATCGCGGCCGACAGTCAGGAAGACATTAAAGACCCGCGCTCCTCAATCCTTCTTCGACAGCTCCTGGAAGAACGCCTCTATCGGCAGCGTGGGTTCGTCAGTCGTAATTTTGAAGTGCGACGCGACCACCCTGCTCTCCGGCGAGACGGCTTTGAACATTCCCGGCTTATCGTACAACGCCGACGCCGAGCTGGTAAGATCCGCGACGCTTTGCGACGCCTTCGCGAAGAGTTCCTCCTCGTCAAGTTCTACGTCAAACCGCGTGGTGCTCTCGGGGTCCGCTTTCTTCGTCAAAACTTCCTCAGGCAGCTTCGTCACGCTCTCCTTATCTTCCTTCTGCTCGTCCTTCACGTCATTCTCCGCCTTATCATCGGCGTCCACCGATTGGAAAGCGTCCTCCGGCCTGTCGTTGGTCTCAGCCGCTAATTTGACTTCGCGATCGATCGCGACCGGCTTGTCTACCGGCGAGATCTCGTTCGCACTTCCGGTAGTGGAGGCGCTGGTCGTTATCGCGGAGTAGAAACTGGTTTCCTCCGCGGTCATCTCCGTGGCAAATTGTTCCTTCCTCTCACTGGGCGCGGCCTCCTTAGGCGCGGAGCTTTGCTGAAGACGACTCCTCATGGTGGGCCGCCGTCTGATAGACGAGGAGAAAACGTTCTCGGGTCTGGAGGTGCTGTACTTGGCGGAACTTTCGTTATCTTGCGACCGGTTTGGACTGGAGGTGGTGGCTGATATCCTGCTTCGATATACGTTGCCGTTTACCGGTCTTCGCTTAGGCACGAACCTGCTGGTTTTCTCAGTGGTGGAGCTGGGCACGTCATCTGACGCGTGTTGTTCGCGGTCGTTGTTGACAGGTGACGCGGTGGTGGTTCTGTAATTGACCCTCGACATGTACTTGTACCTGCCAGTTGTC
Source organism: Cryptocheilus praepositus (assembly GCA_033815515.1). NCBI lineage: Eukaryota > Metazoa > Arthropoda > Insecta > Hymenoptera > Pompilidae > Cryptocheilus > Cryptocheilus praepositus. The sequence goes on from JAWWQZ010000143.1 coordinate 2,241,315, forward strand.
TCCCTATTATGGTCTGCAGTGTTTTGCTGGCTTTGTAACTTGTAGTTTGAAAGTCGCTGCTTGGGGTGTGGCGACGAACTGACAGTGGCTTCGGTTGTGGGCACCTGAGATAGTCTAGTTTTATAATCTAGGCGGCTCTTATAGTCTTTGATGCTGAAACGCGGTCTCGTGGTGTTGCCGTATCGCAATGGCCGCATCTTGAGGGTCTTGACGGTGGTGGAGACTGGGGCGGGGGTCGTGGAAGTTGTAGTGGTCGTTGTTGTAGAAGTGGTGCTTGTTGACGACGCTAATGTAGCACGATCGTAGTAATGACCCTCGGTTCTGCCGAACAGGTCTTCCAAAGGTATATTCGTGACTACGTTCGCATTCTGCTGTCGATCGTCGTTTCTTTGATCGTCGTCTCTGTGTCTGCTTATCTCCGTCACGTAATCTACCTGCGGCGACTCAGTGATTTCTTCCCTCCGATCATCGTTGTACTGGGACCTAGTAGATGCGTACTCATGGTACTGTATCGGCTGATTGGTAACTTGCTCAGTAAATCTCTGGACAGATTCCGTCGGCTCTTTATACACGTTCGCCGGCGACTGAACGATCTCCGTCACGATTTCCGCGTCGAACGGCTCGCCGTGGTTGACCCTGTTGCGATGACCAGGACGCTTTCTAATATTGGGTCTCCTTTCCGTTATCACGCCGTTATCGAGACTCGACTGCGTCGGTCGCACTTTTCTTCGCCGAGAGTTATCCAATTGCTGCTGTTGAATGTCGTCGGCGTGATCGAACTTGAGAAAATCTTGTTCCGAGAACGGCACCGTGATGGATTCCTCAGTCGTCGTCGTAGATGGTCTCCTTCTTCTTAACGGCGCCCCTGGTCGTCGCACTCTCGGTCTTTGACTGACGGGAGTCGTTACGACAGTGGGAACAGTGATGATTTCGGGCGGGATCGTCGTTTGCACTGGTACCTCCTCTGCTACTTCAGTCTCGGGCAGCAACGTTTCTACGGGATACGAGGTCTCGGGTGATTGAGTGGGTGGTTCCGTCGGTTGTACGTCGTAGGCTGTCGTCGTCGGTTTTCTGCGTCTGTACTGATCGCGCGACGGTTTTTGCGGTCGATACGGCTTAACTTCTTGCTCGGGATCCTGGTATTCTACCTGTTGTTGCTGATGATTGACGTTCTGCTCGTGTACCTCGATCTGCAGCGGCTGGATGGGCGGACTTGCGGAGACCGGCTAGTAAGTAGACGAAGGCGTTAGGGTAATCAGTATTACATATTTAATATAAAAAGTATTCACACGGTACCTGATTTTGACAAAAACATTGCCGAATTTTGCTAATTCACAAAAGTTCAACAACTAAAAAGTATGTATACGTATTCTGTGAAATCAGTTGCATAATTTTTATTAAAACAATTTGCGTAGTCTATATTTGTTATGAAAATATTAACGAATATCCAGAAATGATTTTGGGATTTCGAATTGCCGTCAGATCATTTCAATGATATATGCTGATCTTTTTTTTTCTTTACTTCTATAATACCAATATAAAAATATAACATGGCGTTAAAAAACGTTAACTTTGATGCGTCCTTGGAAAAATGAAGATAAACATTTTTTTTGTCACATTGACAATTCTACATACAAAATCATGATAAAGTTACTATATCAAGCTTGTGCAAGACTTGTTTCAAGCGGCTCTTACCATGGGACACCCTGTCTATTTTTCAGTTAATAAAATGTTGTTAATGTACAACCTTCTACAGTGTTTCTCGCAAAATTAAGTACTGATAAATATTTCTTATTTCAACTGCCACAAATTAATCGCAACCCCATATTTACCTGCAGTGGTTGAATCCTGCCTTGTTCCACATACGGATTTTGCTCCGACACTCGAATGACCGTTTCCGTTGTATACCTTGGGATCTCATACTCAGCTATCTGTATGGCATAGGGCAGATGTTCTTTGGATTCCTTGACTGCCTCTATCTGACTCTTCTCCGCCGCCAATTTCGCTGCAAGTTTATCCGCCTCAGCTTGTTCTTCCTCTTTCTGTCGCTGAATCAGCTCCTTTAGTTCCTCCTGACGTTTCTTCAGCTCCTCCTGCTGTTGACGCTCAATCTCAAGCTGTTGCTGGCGTTCCTGTTCAGCTAGTCGCTGACGATCACGCTGTAGGAGTTGTTGCTGAATGAGAAATTGCTGCTCGTTGAAGTGCTTCAACGATATACTTTCTGGAGTCTCGTACTCTGGTGCACTTGTTTGGGTTCGTATGTCGTGCGGTACTACGGAAGTTTGGTACTGTTGATGCTGAAAAAAAGAATCAACATATGTGGTAAAATTTCCCATATTGTCAGGGCTGGTGCTCATATGTCCAGGTAAAAGTTATAGTTCCATCTCTGTTATCTTAATCGTGAAACGTGGTTTCTTTGTTAAGGATTCACGTTTAATGCGTCGTGATACAATAATATAACTTTTTTAATCGAATGTGTTAATCTGAAAATTGTCACAACCTCTTGGTAAGATTTTTCCAATTACATGATATAACACGAACCAAATTTGCTTGTTTAATTTTGCTTCATTAACGTCTACACTGCATTGAAAATATTGGTTGTTAGACACATTGCAAAAATACCAGCTTAGTATTTTGAAAAAAATATGACTTAGAAAAAGTGTAAAGTAGTACAATATTTCAGGTTTAATTATATTTACTCAAAGATACATGAATTGCGACTCGAAAGTCAACTTTCTCATATATATTGTCCCTCCAATATTTCTGATGAATTTCAGAAACATGATACTGGAAAAATATATCAAACTTCATCTGATTTCATGTCTTCTTGTAACAATCTGTTTTCGTATCTCATTGAGAACGGTACTAAACTTAAATAAGTTGAAAATTTAATACGCATTTCCATGCAGAAACAGTTAAATATACAGAAGTTTACGCAGCATATTTCCATGTCGATGGTAAGCTGGATTTTATGCAGCCCGGTCTTTTTATGGTGTCGTTACCTCGGTTCGACGAGTTACTAAGGCGGGCTGTGAGTTGGAAGAAACAGTTTTCCTATTCCCAAACTGTCACAACATAATTCCATCGAGAGTGACAACGTGAGAAAGTAGACTATAGTCACTGAGACAATCTATGCACGCACAGATTTTAACCAGTAAAACGTACCTGCGGTCTTACGTAGACGACCTTCGGAATTTGCGGGATCTGGTTCGAGTTGACGACCTCTTGGCTGAATTTCGTAGGCGGATTGACGCGCGGCAGGACTTCGTTGATGTCCGACGTATATTTATTATTCGTAATGGGCCACGCTGAAGGCGGCGGCGTCAGGTCTTGATGCTCGGAGACGTAATAAGTGCTCGTGATGCCCGAAGTCGGCACTACCTCGCTCTGCAATGCATTCTCGTGCTGCTTGATATGCACAGCTTGCGTCCCAGGCCGTTTGTAATCCTCGCGAACAATTACTTCGTTCGGCTTAAATTTATTCGACTCCTGACCCCTGAGCGGACTCGCAGTCGTGGAGGGCATGGCCGTCGGCGAAGAAGAGTACGCTTCCGGTGGCAGCAGCGTATCATAAGGTATCGACGGCCTAAAGTTGTAATTATTATAAACCGCCGGCGGCGTCACGTAACTAATCTCATGACTCTCGTGCACGAGGAACGCGGGGTCCCTCTCGTAGGACGTCTTATAATGATGCGACGGATGATTGATCTGGCTGAAGAAGTTCCCGGACCCCGCCGGATTCAGAATCTGCGCATTATGCGACTGCGGCTGATATCTATCATAAACCTGCCGATGTTCGTGCTCGTTCAATTTCTCCTTCCCGAAAGAAACTGCCCGTTCCGTGCTAGGCGGTTGCAGGTAGGGCTTCGCGTTGTTGACCTTCAGCGACTCGAACGGCTGAGCAGGCTGATGCCTTGGCGGCTGCAGAAACTGCGGCGCCGTGTAGCTGATGAACGGCGACCGATTCTTGTTGCCGGCCGGCGAACTTTGCGACGGCGAATTCGTTGAAGACTGGTATCCTTTGACGTAGTACGTCGCCGCGCGCACAGGTTCAGAAGGCTGGTGGATATTCTGCATGTACTGCGGCTGGCGTAAATAAGGACTGCTGTCGCGCAGTATTGCCTTTCTGTGCGGATCAACTTCGAACCGATAGACGTCCTTGGGCGGGGGGATCAGGAAGGTGTACTCGCGTGTTTCGGATCCTGCGTGCTTGTTGGCATGCGCCTCTCCGCGGGCCTTGGTTGCTGCGTGTCCGAAAACTGTGAAGCTGCCGAGAATACTGGGCGGACTGTAGTCTTGTTGAGCATTGTTGGCGGACACTGGCGGGGGCTTGCTCTTGCGCTGCATCTTCATTTTCTCGGACGTCGCCATGTGCTCTTGGAACTTGCCGAGGACGGGGTGGAGCGGAGCTAAGTTCCGCTCCAGGTGGCTGGACGGAGACACGTTGGTGCCGATGGTGTCCTCGTAAGCGTTGGCCAGGGGCCGCCAGCCATTGGCGATCATCGACGATCGCGTTGGTGGCTACGCGAAAGAAAAGTGATATTAGTGGATGCGACGAGAAATGACCGTTTCACCGGCTAGAAAACAGTGCTTTCACGCAAAATGATCGGAGGACTGTTCATGCGCGGCGCTTTCCCTGGGGGAGAAGTGGAGTGAGTTTGTGACGATTTGTTTCAAGGAACGCGGATCGCGGACGCGACATTTTCTAACTGCGAGAACTCATGCCCGTTTCCTGCGGAATTCACCTAATTTCCCCTTATTTACAGTTTTTTGGTATCCCGCGTGCTGTGTGTGGTTTCTATGGAAGTACGATTAATTTGCCTTCTTCGTTGACGCTTATTTAACACGTTCACGCCGGGACCGATTTGCCAACTACGAGATATCTTAATTCGGTGGCGCACGATTATTGCTTGTTTCAATTATTTAAAATTCAATTATTCAAATGTTCAACTATACGGCAATTTTGTCTTACTAAACGAATATAAAACGCCGGCGTGAACGTGTTAATCGATTGCCGAACTAAATTTATTTATTACAGATTTATTTATCAGCTCTAACTGAATAATATTATATTTTGTAAAACTAAATACGTGTTTCCATATAAAGTTCCGATGATTTAGGCAAATAGCGATTATTTATTGTGTAGCATCAGAAAAACGGCCGTAGATGTGTCGCATAAATGTAGGAAGTGTGTGTGTGTGTGTGAGTGGCTGCGACCGGGAGTGTCTGTTGCGTGGCAGTAACTATAGCGTGGTTTTGTTTAATGACGATTGCGCGAACCAAATTTATTTATGAGCGAGAGAGATTTATTTATCACGTGCTCTACGAATGATTGGATTTGGGGAAGGACTATAGCATCGGCCCGGCGAGGAGATAGAGTTTTCGTTTAGTTATAGTTCAGTAATAGGTCAGAGTTTTAAGTTGTCAGTCAGTCAAGTGCAGAGTGCGGTTCAGTCCAGTATAGATATGTTTTCTTGCCGTTTACCGAATCGTAGTCGGATTGTCATAGTTTTACTTTAATTTTGTATTTATATGTATAATTAATGCTTTTATTTATCTTTCAATAAATTATTGATCAATATAAGGCATCACACTTCGACATAGCGATTATATCCCTACAATTGTGTATTATATTCTTCATTACTTTTTTACCGGTTGCAGGTGTGCTGGTTGTAATCATATGAGAGTAAGAAATTAGGACAGAATTGTATGATTTACTAGCGTTTTAGGTAGGAGATATAGGTTCTTTGAAAGCAGGAATATTGCATTTTAATTGCATTTGAAAGGAGGAATGATGCAGGATAATTGCATTTTAAGAATTGTAGATGAAAATTTTAATGTGTGCGGAAATTGCAGAAATCGCCAGTAATGGGTCTATCATGATACTGACATACAAAATCGTTTATATCTCAGAAAAAAACTGATCCACCTACTTATGTTTGCGGAATTATAAATTTAAATCCTGTTTTATGGGTTCTTTAGATTAATTATTAAAAATAATTTTTGCTCTCTATGTTTTGAAACCATGTAGGGTTTTCTCTCCAAGGCTCTAAAATATTAAATTTTTAATTTAAAATATGAAATTTTAATATATTAATATGTAACCTATTGTATTCGATCTCCGTGCTCGTGATTTGTTTCTGTGCATCCACTTTGGGTGCTTTCCCTGTTCGGCCACAATGCCGGCAGCAATTAATTACAACAGTTAAAATTTAGTCGGAATTCACATTATATTCTCTTTATTGGGAGACACCGATTATAAAACTATGTGTGTTTCTCATCTGTTTACCGTTCCGTTATGACGCCAGTGATTGACGTCATAGAACGTGGTTTATGTTTCTTTGGTACCTCAACGCATTAACTACTGCCCCCCTCCTCTTTCCTGTTTGTTTTCGTTTTGCCAATACCGGTAAATAGATACGATTAAAGCCTACAGCAAATACTGTTTTTAAAAGATAAATTCAACAACCAATAAAAAAGCAGCTTCAATTTATGGTATACTAACACACAAAAGAGGTTGTTTCCAACACAATTTACAATTTAACATATTTAGCAAAGCTCTTTTGCCCTTTGTTCTGTAGACTGTATCGTCTGTTTCATAACAAAATTCAATGGCGTCTTTAATAGTATATTCAGTCCGCTCACATGACTTGTTTATACCCCGAAGACAGAAAACCTCAGTACCTCAACGCATAAATTACTGCCCCCCGTTCGTTTTGGTTCTGCCAATGCTGGTAAATTGATACGATTAACGCCTACAGCAAATACTGTTTTTAAAAGATAAATTCAACAACCAATAAAGAAGCAGCTTCAATTTATGGTATACTAACACACAAAAGAGGTTGTTTCCAACACAATTTACAATTTAACATATTTGCCAAGGCTCTTTTACCCTTTGCTCTGTATACCGTATCGTCTGTTTCATAACAAAATTCAATGGCGTCTTTAATAGTATATTCAGTTCGCTCACATGACTTGTTTATACCCCGAAGACAGAAAACCTCAGTACCTCAACGCATAAACTACTGCCCCCCGTTCGTTTTGGTTCTGCCAATGCTGGTAAATTGATACGATTAAAGCCTACAGCAAATACTGTTTTTAAAAGATAAATTCAACAACCAATAAAGAAGCAGCTTCAATTTATGGTATACTAACACACAAAAGAGGTTGTTTCCAACACAATTTACAATTTAACATATTTGCCAAGGCTCTTTTACCCTTTGCTCTGTATACCGTATCGTCTGTTTCATAAGAAAATTCAATGGCGTCTTTAATAGTATATTCAGTTCGCTCACATGACTTGTTTATACCCCGAAGACAGAAAACCTCAGTACCTCAACGCACAAACTACTGTCCCCCGTTCGTTTTGGTTCTGCCAATGCTGGTAAATTGATACGATTAACGCCTGGAGCAAATACTGTTTTTAAAAGATAAATTCAACAACCAATAAAGAAGCAGCTTCAATTTATGGTATACTAACGCACAAAAGAGGTTGTTTCTAACACAATTTACAATTTAAAATATTTGCAAAGGCTCTTTTACCCTTTGCTCTGTATACCGTATCGTCTGTTTCATAACAAAATTCAATGGCGTCTTTAATAGTATATTCAGTTCGCTCACATGACTTGTTTATACCCCGAAGACAGAAAACCTCAGTACCTCAACGCATAAACTACTGCCCCCCGTTCGTTTTGGTTCTGCCAATGCTGGTAAATTGATACGATTAACGCCTGGAGCAAATACTATTTTTAAAAGATAAATGCAGCAACCAATAACCAAGCGGCTTCAATTTTTAACCCCTTCAGTCCCGAATATTTTTTTGTTTAAGAAAAATTATTTTTTATACTAAAATTAATAGTTCATGTGAATGAAGGCAACAATATACTTTTTACAGAAATATTTATTTATTTATAATTTGTAAAACGTTTTAATGGCGTCTTACGCAACATTTGTAACATTCAGTTCCTGAGAAATACTTGCATAAAAAAATAAAATTCCTAGTAAAAATAATATACGTAATAAAATACAGCACGAAAAGTATTAGCACATTACAATTTCCAAAAGATAAATGCTACACACAAAATCAAGCGTTGCTTCCAACACGATATTGCCAATTTAACATATTTACCAAGGTTATTTGCTCTTTTGTTCTCTGCCATCTGTTTTTTATACTAAAATTAACTTAGTTCATGTGAATGAAGGCAACAATATACTTTTTTACAGAAATATTTATTTATTTATAATTTGTAAATGTACGTTTTAATGGCCATGTGGTCCTTACGCAAAATTTGTAACGTTAAGCAGATCCTGAGAAATACTTGTATAAAAAAATAAAATTCCTATTCGTAAAAATAATATACGTAATAAAATACAGCACGAAAAGTATTATGTACATTACAATGTGCCCAGGGTCCAAAGGGGATAATATCCTACACACAAAAGAGGTTGCTTCCAACACAATATTCCCAATTTAACATATTTACCAAGGTTCTTTTGCTCTTTTGTTCTCTGCAATCTGTTTTTTATACTAAAATTAACTTAGTTCATGTGAATGAAGGCAACAATATACTTTTTACAGAAATATTTATTTATTTATAATTTGTAAATGTACGTTTTAATGGCCATGTGGTCCTTACGCAAAATTTGTAACATTAAGCAGACCCTGAGAAATACTTGTATAAAAAAATAAAATTCCTATTCGTAAAAATAATATACGTAATAAAATACAGCACGAAAAGTATTATGTACATTACAATGTGCCCAGGGTCCAAAGGGGATAATATCCTACACACAAAAGAAGTCGCTTCCAACACGATATTTCCAATTTAACATATTTACCAAGGTTCTTTTGCTCTTTTGTTCTCTGCAATCTGTTCTTTATACTAAAATTAACTTAGTTCATGTGAATGAAGGCAACAATATACTTTTTACAGAAATATTTATTTATTTATAATTTGTAAATGTACGTTTTAATGGCCATGTGGTCCTTGCGCAAAATTTGTAAGATTAAGCAGATCCTGAGAAATACTTGTATAAAAAAATAAAATTCCTATTCGTAAAAATAATATACGTAATAAAATACAGCACGAAAAGTATTATGTACATTACAATGTGCCCAGGGTCCAAAGGGGATAATATCCTACACACAAAAGAGGTTGCTTCCAACACGATATTCCCAATTTAACATATTTACCAAGGTTCTTTTGCTCTTTTGTTCTCTGCAATCTGTTTTTTATACTAAAATTAACTTAGTTCATTTGAATGAAGGCAATAATATACTTTTTACAGAAATATTTATTTATTTATAATTTGTAAATGTACGTTTTAATGGCCATGTGGTCCTTACGCAAAATTTGTAACATTAAGCAGATCCTGAGAAATACTTGTATAAAAAAATAAAATTCCTATTCGTAAAAATAATATACGTAATAAAATACAGCACGAAAAGTATTATGTACATTACAATGTGCCCAGGGTCCAAAGGGGATAATATCCTACACACAAAAGAGGTTGCTTCCAACACGATATTCCCAATTTAACATATTTACCAAGATTCTTTTGCTCTTTTGTTCTCTGCAATCTGTTTTTTATACTAAAATTAACTTAGTTCATGTGAATGAAGGCAACAATATACTTTTTACAGAAATATTTATTTAATTATAATTTGTAAATGTACGTTTTAACGGCCATGCGGTCCTTACGCAAAATTTGTAACATTAAGCAGATCCTGAGAAATACTTGTATAAAAAAATAAAATTCCTATTCGTAAAAATAATATACGTAATAAAATACAGCGCGAAAAGTATTATGTACATTACAATGTGCCCAGGGTCCAAAGGGGATAATATCCTACACACAAAAAAGGTTGCTTCCAACACGATATTCACAATTTAACATATTTACCAAGGTTCTTTTGCTCTTTTGTTCTTTGCAATCTGTTTCATAACAAAATTCAATGGCGTCTTGAATAGTATATTCAGTCCGCTCGCATGACTTGTTTATACCCCGAAGACAGAAAACCCCAGTACCTCAACGCATAAACTACTGCCCCCCGTTCGTTTTGGTTCTGCCAATGCTGGTAAATTGATACGATTGACGCCTGGAGCGAATACTATTTTTAAAAGATAAATGCAGCAACCAATAACCAAGCGGCTTCAATTTTTAACCCCTTCAGTCCCGAATATTTTTTTGTTTAAGAAAAATTATTTTTTATACTAAAATTAACTTAGTTCATGTGAATGAAGGCAACAATATACTTTTTACAGAAATATTTATTTATTTATAATTTGTAAATGTACGTTCTAATGGCCATGTGGTCCTTACGCAAAATTTGCAACATCAAGCAGATCCTGAGAAATACTTGGATAAAAAAATAAAATTCCTATTCGTAAAAATAATATACGTAATAAAATACAGCACGAAAAGTATTATGTACATTACAATGTGCCCAGGGTCCAAAGGGGATAATATCCTACACACAAAAGAGGTTGCTTCCAACACGATATTCCCAATTTAACATATTTACCAAGGTTCTTTTGCTCTTTTGTTCTCTGCAATCTGTTTCATAACAAAATTCAATGGCGTCTTTAATAGTATATTCAGTTCGCTCACATGACTTGTTTATACCCCGAAGACAGAATACTATTTACAGAAATACTGCCCCCCGTTCGTTTTGGTTCTGCCAATGCTGATAATTGATACGTTTAAATGCAAATACTGTTTTTAAAAGATAAATGCAGCAACCAATAACCAAGCTGCTTCAATTTTTAACCCCTTCAGTCCCGAATATTTTTTTGTTTAAGAAAAATTATTTTTTATACTAAAATTAACTTAGTTCATGTGAATGAAGGCAACAATATACTTTTTACGGAAATATTTATTTATTTATAATTTGTAAATGTACGTTTTAATGGCCATGTAAGAATAAAAAAATAAATATAAAAAAATGTGTATAAAAAAATAAAATTCCTATTCGTAAAAATAATATACGTAATAAAATACAGCACGAAAAGTATTGTGTACATTACAATGTGCCCAGGGTCCAAAGGGGATAATATCCTACACACAAAAGAGGTTGCTTCCAACACGATATTCCCAATTTAACATATTTACCAAGGTTCTTTTGCTCTTTTGTTCTCTGCAATCTGTTTCATAACCAAATTCAATGGCGTCTTGAATAGTATATTCAGTCCGCTCGCATGACTTCTTTATACCCCGAAGACACAAAAGTACACACACGCGGAGTGGATCCACATTTTCCGAGCCAAGTCTGCCGCGGTTTATTCTTCAAACCCGCGAGCCGCGTTCCTCGAATAGTTTCGCACGCCGCATAAAGACTTTCGTTTCCGCGAATGGGATCCATTGAAAATTATAATAGGCAGGACGGGACGCCGACTTCCTCGATAAGTTAATGGATCAATTCCTGTGTTGGTTTCTCCTCGGTGAATCGAGGAAACGCCCTGTCGATGCGAACTGTCATTTGCATGAGCGAAATTACGAGAAAAGCGATGGCGATGACGCAATCGCGGGATAAGTGCTCGCTATCGCTCCATATCGCGAAACATTGCCGTTGACATTTAATCGGAGAAATTCTGCGTCCGCGTGCGAAGCGGGATTTTCGTTACGTCGAAAGGTAATCTGGATCAGGGTGGGTTCAATGATACCTGTTCGTGTTAACGCGGGATCTATGAAGCGGGTCAAATTTACTTGTTTCGTCGCTTTTTATAGTCACCACGCACTTTCTGTACGACTTATTCTTTTTATGTGATTTTTATTGATTAAATTTAAGTGAGTAAATCTGGGGAGTGGTGTCCTCGGTGAAATCTATTGGGTTGGAGGGAAAGTTCTGTCGTATTTTTAATAGGCAGGTAATTTTTCTTGTAAATAAAAAAAACATCTGGCTAGTGAGTCATTCGGATTTTTTTCTGTTTTTTATAGCTGCTGTATAATATAAACGGAGTCCTTTTTTACCATTCATCATTTACTTGTGATATTTAAAGTGAAAAACATGTCAGTAGATAAAGTCAGTAGATAAAATGTCAGTAGATAAAGAGTATTATATATATATAATACTATATTATAATACTACATATATTATATACTAATAACTCGAAATTTCAATAAAATACAATAAGAATCCAATTTGACGGTATGTTTCCCTTATATTATTAATAGAAATTCTAAGTATTATATATTTAATACTATATTATAATACTACATATATTATATACTAATAACTCAAAATTTTAATAAAATACAATAAGAATTCTATTTGATGGTATTTCTCCTTTATATTACCAATAGAAATTTTGCGTATTACATATATATAATATAATACGCAGAATTTCTATTAATAATATAAAGGAAACATACCATCAAATAAAATTCTTATTGTATTTTATTGAAATTTCGAGTTAATAGTATTTCGAGTTATTAGTATATAATATATGAAGTATTGTAATATAGTATTGTATATATATAATACTCAGAAGTTCTATTGGTAATATAAAGGAAACATAACATCAAGTATAATTCTTATTGTATTTCATTGAAATTTCGAGTTTTGATAATCAATGGTAATTTTTTATTTTACACGATGAGTATACACGTCATGTATATATATTGGGTTGGAGGGAAAGTTCTGTCGTATTTTTAACAGGCAGGTAATTTTTCTTGTAAATAAAAAAAACATCTGGCTAGTGAGTCATTCGGATTTTTTTTTGTTTTTTATAGCTGCTGTATAATATAAAAGGAGTCCTTTTTTACCATTCATCATTTGCTTGTGATATTTAAAGTGAAAAACATGTCAGTAGATAAAGTGCATTTACGACACTGCATTTTGTATGAATTGGAAAAAGGAAGCAACGCATCGGTTGCATGTAAAAATTTATGTGCGGTATTTGGAAAAGATATTGTAAATGTTCGTACTTGTCAAAGATGGTTTAGCAAATTTCGTTCCGGGGATCTGAGCCTCCAAGAAAGTGATCGATCTGGACGACCATCCAAGATCGATAATGATGTTTTACGATCCATGTTCGAAAATAATCCACATTTAACAAGTTGAGAAATTGCAGAAGAGTTTGGCATTCATCATACAACACATTAAATGTATTATGATTAATATTAAACACATATTTTTATAAATTAATTCAAATATTTTATTTAAATACGACAGAACTTTCCCTCCAACCCAATATATGCAGTGTACGTATATGTAAGGGAGTGGGTTATTTTGATCTCGGGCGAAATGTAGGTAAATCTTATTTCAGGGCTTTGTCGTATATCTTTCAGTTATTTATAAGACGCGTGACGGTCGTGCCTGTTGATGCTTTTATTCCTGACATTGTGCATCTTATTGTTAGATATGTTTGGAATTTAGTCCATAGTAGAGTCTTTAACCCATTAACTGCAAAATTTTCTTTTTTTAATTTTTGGCCGAATAAGTTATATATGTGCACAAAAAGGCGTGTAATAGTATAATTATACTCAAATTATATGTATTAGTATTATATGTATGTTATTAGTATATAGTATAATTATACTATATACACGTCGAATGCAAGACAAATGGTCCTATTATAAATTTTGCTACTACTGCTGTTTGAAGCACTCATCTGGAGGGTAAATTTTGCAATTTATGGTATCATCCTTATTATTATATTATACGTATTTAGCTATTTTTCATACCTTACGCTTTATTTTGATAATAACTGTCAAACTACACAGGTTTACTTCAGATGCTTTGAAAGCGTGAAGAGAGCTTTTGGGTCGAAAGTTTCGGATTTTCGTATTCAATTCAAGAATTTCTAGGACTCTTCCTCGCAGAGCAAAGGGCCAATATTGGCCCTACTAATATATATATTATATATATGACGTGTATACTCGTCAGGTAAAATAAAAAATTAATATTGACTATCAAAACTCGAAATTTAGTAGAGGCTCTACACATCTCATTAGGCAGTGTGAGTCATATTTTAAATGAAATTTTGTATATATAAAAAGCTGTGTGCACAATGGGTGCCGCATTCGCTAACAATTGAACAAAAACACATTCGAATGCGACTTTCTCAACAACATTTGGAGCGTTTTAAAAAGGATAAAGTGGATTTTGTGCGTCGATTCATCACTATGGATGAGACTTGGGTCTATCACCATGATCCTAAATCAAAACAAGAGGCTAAAGAGTGGTGTGAACCTGGTTAATACATTTAACGAGTTCGTGTCCAGAAATCGACCAAGAAGGTTCTGGCACCAGTTTTTTGGGATGCGAAAGGAATTTTATTTGTGAATTACTTGCAAACTGGTAAAACAATTAATTCTGAATATTATTGCAACCTTTTGGACCAGTTGAAGAAAAAAATTCGTGAAAAAAGACCCGGTTTGCAGAAGAAAAAATCTTTTTTCATCAGGACAACGCACCGTGTCACAAGAGCATTTTGACAATGGCTAAAATCCATGAATTAAAGTTCGAATTGTTGGAGCATCCGCCGTATTCACCAGATTTGGTCCCCAGCGACTTCCATTTGTTTCCAGAACTCAAAAAATTTATGCGTGGCAAGCGTTTTTCGTCAAATGAAGAGGTCATAACGGCTGTTGAAGCGTATTTTGCAGACCTTTTAATCTCACTTCAGGATGGGATCCACAGAAGGATCAAAACAAGTGCGTTAATGTTCAGGGAGATTACACTGATGAATTATAAAGTGTATTTTGAACCATAACATTGTGTTTTTCTTATCGAACGACAAAACTTATTGAGCAACCTAATATATATATATTTGATAGTCAATGGTAATTTTTTATTTTACACGACGAGTATACACGTCATACGCACCGCAATAGAGATTTCGTCCGATGTGTATACACGTCGAACGCGCTTAACTGGTTAACAGGTTCGAAACGCTGATGCCGAGGAAATTAGCGGGGCTGTTAGAATTGCGTCCATCATACTTACGGCTTTAATGTCAGCACGGTCGATCGATACTGTGATCGCTCCAATAGATACAAATAGCCACGTCGTGAGAACACCTAGGGGTTTCAAGCGTCATCGTTACCTTCACAGATTTCACTCGTACCTAACAATTATTTCATCTAGTCATCCGTGGATACTCACAACTTCGTGTCAGCGTAGACGACATCGTGGCAGACCATGGGATCATTTACACGAGTAATCTGCAAAAAAACAGGCTACGTTTGACAACTATCTCTTTTAAATTTCTCGTGCTAAGGGCGAAAGTATAAGCGTCGTGTCACGTGGATAATTATATATATTTAGTCATGACAAAAAATAACTGTGTAAAAGTGCTTATGAGTACAACATAGGTAAAAAATGTGTAATGTTACAATTGTTTTTTATGATATACTGCGAAAAAATTCAAGAAAAATGGTGGGGTGTCAGGATAGTTGAGCAACGGTTTGTGGATGTCTTTTGTTTGTTGGTTTGGAATTTGTTTACTTGTACAGCAACCAAATATTTACTTGACTCTACTTCTTTCGCACTTTTGTTTAATAACCGAGTTGTGTATTGTACAGATAATCTGTCTATAACTCGGTAAATATGTTCTTAGAAAATTCCGTGTTATATGAGATGCGGAGTAAGTACAGAAAGACGGTTGAATTCCGAAAGTTCATTATGCATTTTTTTTTAAATCAAGTTATATTAATTTTAAGCAATTTATTGTCACTTTAATGATTAATTTTCTTTTTCATCATTGGTAGGTACAAACAAGCGTAAATATTTATTTGCTTAAATGATATCTTCACGCTCTGAATCTTTTTCATAATTTCCATTTTCTGCCGTATTTAACACTTAATTGACCGCATATTATTTTCCGTAGGCTTACTCTAAGACCGGCGGTTTTTTCGTTTGGAAATGGAAAACATATACGTGAATATTTTCGTGTCACAATACGTACGATCCAGAATTGTCTTGAAAAGCTTCTAGATTTATGGTTCTGTCCATCTTTATCTGAACATCTTAATTTTCCGATTGTTCGGACTCACTTGAACTTAGAATTAGTTGCATAGTTTACATTTACGCACAATAATCTCGCCATCACCGTCACTTTTTCGGACACACCCTTCAACATTTTTTAAATAGTCACTTCATACATACTATCTTCAGAACCAGTAATAGAATAACACAAATGATACAGTTATTCCTCGATATATCGGACAAATCGTCTGCGTAATGCTGCAAAAAATTAATTTCGTTACCCAAATTAGTGTTCTTTCTTGACATTATTCAAGAAAATTTAATTTTCTTTAAATGGAAATTATTATGAGAATACCAAACAGTATCTAGAAAGCTCAAGATGTATATGCACACTAAATCCTGCAGAACGTGAATTCGTTAGAATATTTTGTAATGCTTAGCAACTACTGCCAGAACAGATAATTTTCAGAGAAAAGAGATAAAAACGAGAAATCTCGTTGCCGGTCTTTTACGTCTCAGCATTGAAATACGAGAAATCTTTTGAGCGATCGTTTAAGCGTTAAGAAATATGTAATTTTCTTGTTGTAGATTTAGCATGGGAATAGGCAATTGTTCAGTTCCCTTTTGACTTTAAGGCTTGTTTTAGTGAATGGGTCTACACTCGAGGAAAATCATTCTAAATTCTTCTAGAAGCCTACATTATTATTGCTACTATGTCCAGAGGCAGCATGTTGCAGTATATTTAGAACATCTATTTTAGGATCTTTTCCATGGACCTGGTTAAATAATTCTGCCAATGACATAAGGACAATTTTCTGAGAAGCAAACACTGGATCCGTCGATTTCCATTACCAAGAAGCTTCAAAAGGACTCATACGAGTTTGCTTAGATATTTTCAGCACGCGAGAGTAGGCAACACCCTCTTACCACACAAACATCTTTTTAACAAACCACGATTTACGCCTATTTACCTTATTTGCAATGCAGTTATTTAAGCCAGTTCGTTACATCAACAGATTGAATCAATTAAATTGTTCGAGCGGCGGGTAACCATCAGCTTTGTAACAAACAGGAGTTGGTTTTTCAAGTTTATCATTCCTGTTGGACTGTTAAATAACGAATTACCGTGCCACTTCCTTATAAGGCACGTTATGAACAACACAATTCGCCGTATGGTGTTATATCAGGTTTTCCGCAAATGTCTAAACGTGTTACAGCAAAACCATGATCTACGATGCCACGCTATTTACCAGGGTTATTATGGATGTTACCAGGGTTATTACTTTGAACATACGATAATACGTTAACTAACGTTTTTTTCAATCTACTGAGTTTAGATTTTTTTCAAATGCCGTTTATCGCATTCCAAAAATAAAATATCTCTCGCTACCCACCGACACGTATCCAATCAAAATTACGTTATGGACGACACAATTCGCCGTATGGTGTTACTAGGTTTTCCGAAAATGTCTAAACGTGTTACAGCAAAATCATGATCATGATAACACGCTATTTACTTGCATTCCGATGGATATTACCAGGGTTATTACTTTTAAACACACGATAATACGTTAACCAACGTTTTTTTCAATCTACTGAATTTAGATTTTTTTCAAACACCGTTCATCGCATTCCAAAAATAAAAAATCTCTCGCTACCCACCGACACGTATCCAATCAAAATTACGTTATGGACGACACAATTCGCCGTATGGTGTTACTAGGTTTTCCGAAAATGTCTAAACGTGTTACAGCAAAATCATGATCATGATAACACGCTATTTACTTGCATTCCGATGGATATTATCAGGGTTATTACTTTTAAACACACGATAATACGTTAACGAACGTTTGCTTCAATCTACTGAATTTAGATTTTTTTCAAACCCCGTCGATCGCAATCGAAAAATAAAAAAATTTCTGGCTACCCATTGATACGTATCCGTTCAAATTACGTTATCGACGACACAATCCGCCGTATGGTGTTACTAGGTTTTCCGAAAATGTCTAAACGTGTTACAGCAAAATCATGATGTACGATACCACGCTATTTACTTGCATTCCCATGGATATTACCAGGGTTATTACTTTTAAACATACGATAATACGTTAACCAACGTTTTCTTCAATCTACTGAATTTAGATATTTGTTCAAATTTCGTCAATTGCATTCGAAAAACAAGGAACCTTTCTCATTCCCCACCGACACGTATCCGTTCAAATTCCATCTACACCCACAATTCGAAGAGAATGCCTTCCAACAACGAAAAATCATGATGTACGATACCACGCTATTTACTTGCATTCCGATGGATATTACCAGGGTTATTACTTTTAAACACACGATAATACGTTAACAAACGTTTTCTACAATCTACTGAATTTAGATATTTGTTCAAATTTCGTCAATTGCATTCGAAAAACAAGGAACCTTTCTCACTCCCCACCGGCACGTATCCGTTCAAATTCCATCTACACCCACAATTCGAAGAGAATGCCTTCCAACAACGAAAAATCATGATGTACGATACCACGCTATTTACTTGCATTCCGATGGATATTACCAGGGTTATTACTTTTAAACACACGATAATACGTTAACCAACGTTTTCTTCAATCTACTGAATTTAGATATTTGTTCAAATTTCGTCAATTGCATTCGAAAAACAAGGAACCTTTCTCACTCCCCACCAACAGGTATCCGTTCAAATTCCATCTACACCCACAATTCGAAGAGAATGCCTTCCAACAACGAAAAATCATGATGTACGATACCACGCTATTTACTTGCATTCCGATGGATATTACCAGGGTTATTACTTTTAAACACACGATAATACGTTAACCAACGTTTTCTTCAATCTACTGAATTTAGATATTTGTTCAAATTTCATCAATTGCATTCGAAAAACAAGGAACCTTTCTCACTCGCCACCGACAGGTATCCGTTCAAATTCCATCTACACCCACAATTCGAAGAGAATGCCTTCCAACAACGAAAAATCATGATGTACGATACCACGCTATTTACTTGCATTCCGATGGATATTACCAGGGTTATTACTTTTAAACACACGATAATACGTTAACCAACGTTTTATTCAATCTACTGAATTTAGATATTTGTTCAAATTTCGTCAATTATAGGAATCACTCTCCACCGACAGGTATCCGTTCAAATTCCATCTACACCCACAATTCGAAGAGAATGCCTTCCAACAACGAAAAATCATGATGTACGATACCACGCTATTTACTTGCATTCCGATGGATATTACCAGAGTTATTACTTTTAAACACACGATAATAAATTAACCAACGTTTTCTTCAATCTACTGAATTTAGATATTTGTCCAAATTTCGTCAATTGCATTCGAAAAACAAGGAACCTTTCTCACTCCCCACCGACACGTATCCGTTCAAATTCCATCTGCACCCACAATTCGAAGAGAGTGCCTTCCAACAACGAAAAATCATGATGTACGATACCATGCTATTTACTTGCATTCCGATGGATATTACCAGGGTTATTACTTTTAAACACACGATAATACGTTAACCAACGTTTTCTTCAATCTACTGAATTTAGATATTTGTTCAAATTTCGTCAATTGCATTCGAAAAACAAGGAACCTTTCTCACTCCCCACCGACACGTATCCATTCAAATTCCATCTACACCCACAATTCGAAGAGAATGCCTTCCAACAACGAAAAATCATGATGTACGATACCACGCTATTTACTTGCATTCCGATGGATATTACCAGGGTTATTACTTTTAAACACACGATAATACGTTAACCAACGTTTTCTTCAATCTACTGAATTTAGATATTTGTTCAAATTTCGTCAATTGCATTCGAAAAACAAGGAACCTTTCTCACTCCCCACCGACAGGTATCCGTTCAAATTCCATCTACACCCACAATTCGAAGAGAATGCCTTCCAACAACGAAAAATCATGATGTACGATACCACGCTATTTACTTGCATTCCGATGGATATTACCAGGGTTATTACTTTTAAACACACGATAATACGTTAACCAACGTTTTCTTCAATCTACTGAATTTAGCTATTTGTTCAAATTTCGTCAATTGCATTCGAAAAACAAGGAACCTTTCTCACTCCCCCCGACACGTATCCGTTCAAATTCCATCTACACCCACAATTCGAAGAGAATGCCTTCCGACAACGAAAAATCATGATGTACGATACCACGCTATTTACTTGCATTCCGATGGATATTACCAGGGTTATTACTTTTAAACACACGATAATACGTTAACAAATGTTTTCTACAATCTACTGAATTTAGATATTTGTTCAAATTTCGTCAATTGCATTCGAAAAACAAGGAACCTTTCTCACTCCCCACCGACACGTATCCGTTCAAATTCCATCTACACCCACAATTCGAAGAGAATGCCTTCCAACAACGAAAAATCATGATGTACGATACCACGCTATTTACTTGCATTCCGATGGATATTACCAGGGTTATTATTTTTAAACACACGATGATACGTTACCCAACGTTTTCTTCAATCTACTGAATTTAGATATTTGTTCAAATTTCGTCAATTGCATTCGAAAAACAAGGAACCTGTCTCACTCCCCACCGACAGGTATCCATTCAAATTCCATCTACACCCACAATTCGAAGAGAATGCCTTCCAACAACGAAAAATCATGATGTACGATACCACGCTATTTACTTGCATTCCGAAGGATATTACCAGGGTTATTACTTTTAAATACACGATAATACGTTAACCAACGTTTTCTTCAATCTACTGAATTTAGATATTTGTTCAAATTTCGTCAATTGCATTCGAAAAACAAGGAACCTTTCTCACTCCCCACCGACACGTATCCGTTCAAATTCCATCTACACCCACAATTCGAAGAGAATGCCTTCCAACACCGAAAATTTAGGCACCATCCATCCGTGAAGCGTGAATCGCCGGCGATCGTCCGCGCTAAAATTCATCCTTCGACAAATGCACAGGCGGCGGGGAAAAAACGGGCACGCGCAAAGTATAGCATATCACGCGGAGAAAGGAAATATAGAAAGCGTCGTGCATCCATCATCGTCTCTGACTCGTTTCCGTGCCGTTTTCTCATTTTTTCAAACGAACTAATAGCGAAATCTGCGAAGGAGAAAGAATTTCTCCTTTTACGGTCTCATTTGCCGCCGCGACCGACGCACAGTTTGGCGAACCGCCTCGTGCGCGCACCGGAGACAAGACACGAGAACGAGAAACGTGAATAGGTACCGGTCGCGTGCCTGTCAACGAGCGGGTCTCGTGTCGAAACGAACACGCGCCTGAGAATCTGGTCGCTTGCGTAAGGACATTCAGGAAGAAAGCGACGCCGCGCAAAAATGAGCCCGCTACGAAAAGTGCGCGGACGTAAAACTTGTCCCCACCGACGAGGCGCCGACGTTTTCACGCGGGAGAATGTCGACCGAACTTTCCGTCCTGATCCCGTTCGCGCGATTTCGCTGACTAAATCTCTGATAATGAGCGACCCGCCGACCGTCTGTCGGGATCGGAAATTTTCGTCCACTTACGCGCGAAGTTTCTAGGCCAACGGTTTCTCAAATCGGGACCAGCGCGATGTCGTTAGATAATGAAATGTGGGGGTCGGACGTTTGCGCTTTGGCGCCTGCGATTTTGGGGTCTTGAAAATGAAAATTGCGAAGCGCAGGCGTGTGGGGGAGAAAATGGGATAGAGGGCGAGAGGAAGAAAGGTCGGTAAGGTTAAGTTTGTGAGGAGGGTGGGTAAAAAGAGCGAACTGGGATTAGAGTCTTTGTTGTTTTACTCGCTGGTTTCTTGGCGGTTTTCAAGAGTGTCTAATGAATTAGAGAAGCGGTAGGAGCGAGTGTTGGAGTTTACGGTTAGTTGACGCGTTGGCTGGCATGGTGATCTAAGTCAATTGCTTCATTGAAATTTTGCGTTTACGGTGAAGAAGAGAAATAAATTAGAAAGATGTTAACGTACAAAATACAAAATGACGATAAATTAGAAAAATGTTAAAATACAAAATACAAAATAAAAGCAAATTAGGAAAATGTTAAAATACAAAATACAAATTAAAAAAATGTTAAAATATAAAATACAGAATAAAAGCAAATTGGAAAATTATTTAAATACAAAATACCTAATTGAAACAAATTAGAAAAATGTTAAAATACAAAATACAAAACAAAATAAAATTACAAAAATGTTACAGTACACAATACCAAATAAAAATAAATTAGAAAAATGTTAAAATACATAAACAAATTATAGTATGAAGTAAAATAAGAAAAGTGACAATATCTTGTAAAGATTGCAACAATTAACCGTAGTTTGGCTTACCACACATCAATGCAGTACATTGCGATACGTCTATTTGAATTTATAACACTAAAAATAAGAATATGTATTTGTACTTCGCATATTAATTACATTTGCATGTGTATAAGCGGTGCCATTTGCACATTTCACGCATTTTTATCGATACGGTCTCGACCTGTCAATTATAACTACCACGGCATCATTAAAAAGTTCAGTACCAGTCATCGTATCCACTATATTGTAGTCAGTATATTAATCAACAGTTTCATTAAATTTAAAACGTTATCGCGTGGCTTAAAATTATGTTAATAAAATCAAATAACCAGTATTACAAAAAATAACTTTATTTTATTTAAGTTGTACTTAAAGTGAATACACTACGTTGTTTTGTGAAGTTAATCAATTTGTCAAATAAGCGGTTCACACTGTCTTTGCGTTGTATTCACAATAATCTAAACATAAAAAAAAATGCAAGGCATATTTCTTAGCTTGGGTTCGCAGTAGAAACTTTTACCACGAAAACCTACTTTTACCAGAGAAAAATGTACATAAACACAAACTTTCCCCCAAAATTTGTCTCAATATATTTCCCCCATTACAAATAAAGAAATAAAAAAAAAACTGAGAAACCTTTTATCCCATTAAAAATGTAAAAACGTTTCGATCACTAGAGGTGCATTCGCACAATACCTTATACAAGCGACATACTATTCTCACGGGAGGAAATAAACAAGACCGTATCGTGTGTTGAAAACAAACACAACCAGTGAAAGGCACCTGTTCATCCAACTCACACCATATATTGGTGTTTATTTCGAATGCTACCATCCGAAACTTCCATTTTCTACGAAATGACGCGCTGCTGACGACTTCGTGTCGAAACGTATTTGAGTGCAAAGGGTTAAAACGCCAGAAGGTCCACAAGGGTCTGGCCGACAGCGCCACCTAGTCGGAGGATCCTAACTCGCGTCGGAAAATCAATACCACCCCGGGCATTGAAATTGCACGCGCCCACCGGCCATATTAATTATGAAGTCGTGAAGTGACAAACGGCCCCGCGTCTCTTCCGGTTTGTGGTCCAGAGGATAGCGCCGCTCCGCGCGCAATTCGAATTCGCTACCGGAACGAAAGGACTCGCCGTTTCGACACAGCGCGTTTCCGCGTGTCAGGATTAAAGAAAAATATAGAATTAAATATGTATTAACCTTGCATATTGCGTTTTTTGTTAGCTGTGCGTTGCAGACACCTGGTCAAGCAGCGGTGGCCCTTTGTAATCTTAACACATTGTTTACCGGTCACGAGTTAACTCGTGTTTTCATGGCCAAACGTTGCTGATCGGTCACGAGTTAACTCGTGTTTTCATGGCCAAACGTTGTTGACCGGTCACGAGTTAACTTGTGTTTTCATGGCCAAACGTTGTTGAGCGGTTACGAGTTAACTCGTGTTTGCACTTGCGTCGGCTATTTTAATTTTTGAAACCCAGGGCAATATAGAATATAGCAAAATTTTGTTCATTGTGTTCAATCGCGTCTGCTTTATTATAAAAAAGTATACTTTTCTTGGTACTGAGGCTTTTATTACAATTCTAGTATTAGAAAGTGTTAAGAACGACGGAACGTGACGGTGAAGCATTTTTCAATCAATTATACGTGAATGCTTTATATAGTTGCCCGAGCGATTTTTAAATAAGTTATAGTCATTCGGAAAATGATTATTGAAAACGAAATAACAAGGGCATAATCTAGCTCTTTAAAAGGAAAGCGCAATGAAACAAGACATATGTGCAAAACCTCTTGTCTACATCTACGCTTAAATGACTGCTGTACAGTTGATCATACGAAAAAATAATAAAGTTGCATAAATAAAAGTTCAGTTTGAATTCATTATGTACAAACAAACTTTATCAAAGATTATTTACATCGTTTCATTTCCGCGTTCAATTACGAAATAATAGCCGGTGACTTAAGACAGATTTTGTCGAAAATTGCCAGTCAACAATGTGTTACGACAACAACGCACCGGTACGTCGTATTTTTCAGCGAAGAATTCAGAACACTGCCGATCAGTCGTCAGTATTTGCATCTCCTCTGTTCACATTAAATATCTTATATCATTAGTCCAGTCTTTTATTGTATCAGATCCTGACACAAGATATTTTAGAAAACTTCGGTTCTGGGATAAATATTTTGGGATATCTCTCTCTTACAAAAACCTCAGAAATAGTAGGATATATATATATATATATATATATATATATATATATTATCTTACAAAAGTTCAAAAGCAGGATATATTAATATGTTACAATAAAAATTTAGTCGGAAAAAATTTAGATGGATATAATTGTTCGTTTATTGGATGCACTGTTTCTATACAGATTATTTCGAAAACTGCATTGAACCTCGTGCATGCCTGGTTGCAGCCTACATTTTTACTTTCCTCCACACATTGCGTATGGATCTCCAGATATTTTGTTTTAATTTTGATCGGTACGTTGCTAAAGTAATGAAGCCTTGCGGCAATTTTTGATGGTATAATTGCGCAGTAAATAAATGTTAGAATGTCGAAGAAGTGTAAACGTATCAGTCAGAGATATCTCATTTTAATGTTGATCGGTATGTTGTTCATGTATTGAAGCCTTGCGGCAATTTTTGATAGTATAATTGTGAAGTATATAAATGTTAGAATGTCGAAAAAGTGTAAACGTATCAGTCAGAGATATCTCGTTTTAATGTTGATCGGTACGTTGCTAAAATAATGAAGCCTTGCGACAAATTCTGATGGTATAACTGCGAAGTAAATAAATGTTAGAATGTCGAAAAAGTGTAAACGTATCAGTCAGTATTAAAAAAAGTTTGTATGTATTGTACTCAACTTTTTAGGACTTCTTTATTCTCAAATTTTTTAACACTGTAAGCTTGTCTCTTCACGACACTCTGTTCCAAGATCTTAATTTTTAATGCTTTTGAGTCTGGTAAACCAGCTCTTGACTCTTGACTTTGTAATGTCAGGTGCTTTAGTACCGTAACCTTCGCCGCAGGCTTTTTCGAGGCACAAATTAATTCCAATTTACACCAGACATCGCGTGCTACCTCACAACCTTTTAGTTGTTTCAGTTTTTGCCTTTTTTATCCTCTCTCTCTCTCCCATTTGTTGCACGCCGCAATTGAAACTGCATCATCTTCCATATATTGTGGTTTCACCTTTCCACACGATACATATTGCCACCCATCATTTTTTTTATGAATAATGCCCCTTTTTACATCCTTCATGTACCACAATTTCCTTTATTCAGCATTTCAAGCCTCAATTAGACTTAATACTCATTATGCCGACGCATGCAACAACTATTTCACAGTTTAATCACCGATCTTCAATACACCTACGAAAACTACGTAACTCTCACGTATTCTGGGCCCACAACCTATCTGGATTTAGGCAGATATAATTCTTCGTCTATCGGATGCACTGCTTCTACACGGATATTTTCTTTCAAAAACTACATTACACCTCGTGCATTCCCGGTTACAGTCATGATTCCAAACAGAGGCACACAATATATACGCCAAAAAAGGAGCCAGAAACCTGCGTCACCACAAGCCTAACTTACATTATCGTCACGTACTTTAAAATCGTACAGTCATTTTTATTTCTTTCGTTCATCTGACTTTCTGTAAATTCTTATATCATCTGATTATTCAATTTTTCGCTTTAATAAATAAGGAATTTCTTTCTGAAAATCAAGGTTTATTTCATAAGGAGTCAAATGATCCCTCATGGCAAGAATTCGTAGGTGTAAAGTGCCGGTACGTTTAGTGTTAACCCCTTGGCGTATACACTATCTCCCGATTGCTCGTGCCATAGTAAACAGGAAGGTCGGTCGCGTGTTGAACCATTCAGCTATCGGTCGTGTGCCGAACTTGCGCAAAATGCATGCTTCTTATGACATGTATATTTCGCTGCAACGAAAGGAGTTGTGAAATAATAAACCGCCAGTCGGACTCCTACTGATTGTTTATGGCACAAATTTTTCACCACGAATCAGACTCGTGTTTAATGTTTATGACACAAATTTTTCACCACGAGTCATACTCGTGGTTATCGTTTATGGCACAAATTTCTCACCACGTGTCACACTCGTGGTTATTACTTATGGCACAAATTTCTCAGCACGTGTCACACTCGTGGTTATTGCTTATGGCACAAATTTCTCACCACGAGTCAATCTCATGGTTATTGCTACGGCACAAATTTCTCACCACATGTCAGACTCATGATCAGAAATTTCTATTCTATATCGTATCTGTTCTTCTATTTTTATCGTTTATGGCGAAAATTCCTCCCCACGTGTCAGACTCGTCGTTATCGTTTGTGGCGCAAATTTCTCACCACGTGTCACACTCGTGGTGACTGCTTATGGTACAAATCCTTACCACGAGTCTCACTCGTGGTCGTAGGCCAAAGGATTAAGTCGCCCGCTGTACTTCAACACCGGGTGAAAGCGAGAGGATCAAATTGGCCAGCAATTTCGGTCCTGATGCCGGCCGTGCAATCTACGTTTATGCGGCTCGCGCAACACCGAAAGAAATCGGCGATTCGCAATGATACAGTCAAATTTATTTTCCACGGGCGCCTGTCCTCGGAGGAAAGCGAGGCGTCAGAGTAAGGCAATGGGGTAATAAGAAGTGCCCAGTGGATGGCGATTTGATCGGTGCCTTTTATACGCTCTCGCCTTTGCCATCGGCGATGGTTAAAGGCGAGCAACGTGACGGTGATTGCTTTTTAGGATCGCGGTTGGCTAATGAGTTCGGGGGGAATTACGGAAATCGGCTCGCGCAAAAACGGCCTGCTACGCATTAGGGGTAAAAGTGCGGCGGATGCGTGTACGATGCATAACGTGTAGGCGTTGTGTGAAAATGCGGTAAAGGAAGTCGTGTGTCGAACGATGTACGTACGTGTAATAGGTTTGGCCTGACTATTGTCATGGCAATTTTGTTTTCAGCGCAGTTTATAGCTCGATCGTTGCGTGAAAACGCGTTATGGAAATGTCGGGAATCAAATGACGTAAGTATATGTAACGGGTTTGGGCTGATTACTGGCATGTTAAATTTGTGTTCGATGTTTTATCTACTAAAACTAGAATTACGAACAAAGTTACAAAAACGGTTACTATTTAATTCCAGCAACTTTCGCCGGCTTTTATTAATAGAATTATGCGATTATGTATCCGCATTTATTTCTTCCATAGGCTTCTAATTTTCAAAATTTGTAATGGTGAAAATGACAATATTTAGCAGGCACGTCTAAAATAAATAATGAATTTTTGCATTTTGTCATATAGAACAGTGGGCACTTTAGAACTTAGACGTTGCGTGAAAATGCGTTAGAGAAATGTCGAGCATCGAATGATGTAAGTATACGTAACGGGTTTGGGCTGATTACTGGCATGTTAAATTTGTGTTCGATGTTTTATCTACTAAAACTAGAATTACGGACGAAGTTACAAAAACGGTTACTATTAATTGCAGCAACTTTCGCTGGCTTTTATTAATAGAATTATTCGATTATGTATCCGACTAAATTTCCCCCATATGTTTTCATTTTCAAAGTCAGTAATGGGGAAGATGACAATATTTGCCACACACGTCTAAAATAAACAATTAATGCAAGCATTTTATCATACAGAACAGTGGACAGTTTAGAACTTGGACATTGCATGAAAATGAGTTAAGGAAATGTCGAGAATCGAATGACGTAAGTATATGTAACAGGTTTGGGCTGACTACTGACATGTTAAATTTATGTTAAATGTTTTACCTACTAAAACTAGATTTATAAACTAAGTTACAAAAACGGTTAGTATTATATTCGAGCAACTTTCGCCGGGTTTTATTAATAGAATTATTCGAGTATGTATCCGAATAAATTTCCTCCACCGGCTTTTCATTTTGAAAGTCGGCAATGATTAAGGTGACAATACTTGCCAGGCACGTCTAAAGTAAACAATACATTTTTGCATTTTATCATATGGAACGCTGTACACAATTTTGTTCCCAGAAATCATGTTGACGAGGAAAATTCTCAGACAGCACAAATAATAAAAAATTTAACTACTAAAAGCGAAATATGCGGAAAATTATACAAATGGGTAGAATTCGAGATGGCGAGCTATATCATGCGGGTCTAAAGTAAACGGTAAAATCTCGCATTTTATTCTATGGCGTGGTGTACGAGAACAGCGTTGCAGAAAATGTTGTTATACGGGGAAAATTCTTTTATATTACAATCTCCGTATTTTTCATATAATAGAGTTTTCTTCGCATGACACAAACAGTAAAATAACGTAACATGTTTCGAATAATTATCATCACGTTAAATTTGCTTCCTATATTTTACCTACAAAAACCGA